>OU898278.1:125638104-126838104 GCA_918026665.1 Diabrotica balteata | reverse complement strand
GACATTTTTTTCTATTCTGGCGAGTATGAGTCTCTCGTATAGTTTAAAAAAAAAAGTGACACAATAGCGAAATAATTTATTAACGACAAAATTATTAATCAAAAATGCAAATGCATATCACATAACTTTGCATATGCAGCAATTGTTGACTTTCAAAATGCATTCGATATCGTAGAATACTGGCAGTAATACATGTTTTATAGAACAAAAGAATCGATATAAGTACCTAATAATAAATAACTGCATGGAGTGAGGTGAAACAACACTCTAACCGAAAAAAAAAAACAAAAAAAGGATCTTTTACAGCATAGTAATGAATATTACCCTATATGAGAAGATGACTACAAATCACCAGAGCGGATAGAATAAGAAAAGAGGAAATATGGAACAGAATGGAATGCTCAATTACAAAAAGTTGGAAAACAGAGCAGTGGTGCGGGCATGTACAAAGAATGCCAGGGCACAGGTGGCCGAAAAGAATATTGGACTGGGATCCCGGTGGGAAAAATAAAAAATGAATAGATGTCTATCTATGATGTCTAGCTTAGAGGTCACTGGGAAAATGAAGTCCTGTGGAGGACGAAAACGGCGAACTTATAATGGGAAAAAGCACTAAAATTGATATAAACGTTATTTCTTTTACCTGTTTATGTAGTCTATCATCTGTTATCCTATATATCCATGTTATTATTTACTCTATATTCAAGACAATCAGCTTGTTTACAATGACATACATTGTTAACTTTTTTCAATTTTGCCGAAACTTCTTTGATATAAATATAAAATAAAATATACTAAAGATATCATAAAATATATACATCTAGATATCTTTAAAATATCTAGCCTGGGTTTAGTTCAAACCTTGGTTTAACCAGAGCTCAGAATAGACATGTCAAACGTACCAAATGCCTTGTTAGCTGAGAACTGATTTTAGAACTGATCAGTGCTCTTCGAACAATTAAAAGAAGCGGGACTAATCTGACTTGACAATGGCAAGCGTGACCTTGTCGAAACGTCGTCAAAATAATGTTTTTGTAAACCAAAGTTATTTGTACGTTAATATACGAAAACAATACAGGAATTCTCATAAACGATTAATGTTCATAGCCTAAAGATAGCAATTTTAGAATATAAAGTTTAGTCTTTAGTTTATAAAGAAATTGGACCAAGAATTAGAAAGTTTTGTGGTCAGGGATAAGTATACAATAACCGAAGTAGTATTAGCTGTATTTTCTCTAGAAACTTGGAAACAAAGAAAAGATCTTATTTACGTAAAATTTGGAAATACCAAGGTTATGTGATATAATAGCATTGAACTTGTGTTTGACAAGTCTCAGAATTTGATTGGTCGAAAGGAATGGTGTGGTATGTAGAATGTATGTGCCTGATTGGTGAAAAGGGGAAGAAGGGATTAGAGTGAAGGAAGTGAGGTTTTGCCCGGGAAAAGGAAGATTACTGTGATTTGAACGTCGAAGAAGCAAGTTGTTTTTGTTCCATATCCTGCAGTGAAAGCTAGCAAAATTCTTGTCAAATAATAATTGTAAAAGGTGTTTTGTGTCTGTGGAACGAGCCCCAAGTATTGGTAACAGTAAAGAACGAAAGTCCATCCTGTAATAAATAAACAGGTGTATCGTATATTTGGTACTAGTAGACTAAGTATATTTCGACTAGAAAGAAATTGGGTTCCTGTAAGATAGGAGTTTGGTCTCCTGGACTTTTGGAGAGACTGTTATGATTGTTAGACTGTGTGTTAGGAGAGATAGTAGGCATGTGTAGAGCAACTTAGAGTACGAGCAAAAGGTGGGCAGATCACAGTCGTAAGAAGAAAAGGAGCCAGTATAGAATTCTTGGAAATAGAAGGTTAGTTTGCCATATAATCGACAAAGATTTTTAACCACGATCATAACTAGATCATAATTTGTTTTTTTTATATTTTATTTCATGATTTCATTTCACAATAACTATAATCTTTTAATTCAGATATAAAAAAATTAAAAGAAGTAATATTTCTTGAAAGAAAATTTTTGTCTTGAGTTAATTTATGATTTTGATTAATTGTAAAATTCTCTGACTTTAATAATTTTCTTTGATTCTTTTTTAATAAATTATTTAATAGTTCAGTATCACAAAGTTATTTGGTTTAATTTATTTTCCTATTGTCCATCCTTTTTCAAAGGCAACTGCTTAAAGAATACTTTGAAGCCACTTATTATAATTAACGATAAAAGTAGCTCCGAGATAAAATTTTAATTAAAATAAAATTATTTGTTTTTGCAAAATTAAGCCTAAGGCATATTAAATCAATTAAACATATCAACGGTCCAAATAGTATAAACTCAATTGTATAGGTAATATTATAAACTAAAAAGGATGAATTTTAAAGAATTACCTTGTAAAGGTACAATCCAAACAAAGTATATAAAATTAATAATTCGATATATAATTTAGGAATATTATTTTCGGAAAACTTTACTCACCTAATTCAGAAAGACTAACTCCGTTACCAAGTTTCTGAGAGGCTGACATATCTCCGAGTATGCTGCATGCATATAGTCTCTATTTCTCGCTTACATATTGATGTTGTTGCACTCGTAGGTAGCCTTAAGGCCACTGAACTTATTCAACGCACACACCGGCTCTGATATATGGTTCTACCTACTTTATGGCACTTATAGTTAATTTCCTCTTTTCAATTTAACTAGATGATATTTCCTTTCTTTTGTGTGACTTCTGAGATAAAGACGGGACGCCGCACCGTGGGATTTCTGGTTTTACCTAGAATCGAGAGCAAAAAGTTGCGGTCAAGTCTTGAGGGAGGATTTGACAAATGGGTCCCAGTTGAAAAAGGCCAAGGCGAAACAACGAAAAATCCATTAGGTCCATTAAGGAGATTTGTATATAAGAAGAACGGTTCCCAAGCAACTATCTGTTATAACTTTGTTTTTATACTGTGTAAATCGAAAAAAATGTTTATTTCCCAACTAATATTAAACTGATTTCTACATTATTTGTAAATAATCTTAAATATGTATGTCTCTTTAGCGTAGCCTTTAATTTTAATATAATACAGAGGTGTACATAAATCAGATGGCAAATTTGCAAAAAAAAAATTGAAAAAAACACATGCACAAAACTTTGGTTTTATTCCTTTATATCATAAAAAAATGTATTTACAATAAGTGTTTGAAATGTTCATCATTCATCTCAAAACACTTCAAATAAAGTTTTTCGATTGAATTAATAATGTGAGCGAGCATCGCTAGATTTTCATTGGTTGTTATCGAATGTTTAAAGATCTTCGCTGTTTTCGATCGTATGCGCCAAATCACTGATCTTAAGCATGCACTAGACTGAGAAATCCATATAAGTAATGTCTGGCGACCTTGGAGGCCACAGTTTGTCTCCACTTCCTGGATCCATCCAGGAAAATGCTGGTTTGGGAAAGCGCGGACGTCCAGACTAAATGCGCATTGGTGTCGTCCTGCTACAAAATGATGTTTTGTCCTTCTAATCTAACATCTTCATTCTTGTAAAAGCTTACAAGCACTCTAAATTAACGGGCCCGTCGAAAAGAAGGGACCAAGAATCTCTTGATAATTCATTACTGCCCAATCCATAACTCAAGAATAACTCACTGTCTTTCTTGATTTCGTGAGGATGAGCATTGGCCCAATAAACGCAATTATGCTTATTCGCCCTGCCATTAATCTTGAATTTTTCTATGTTGAATTGCAGATGTGACCGTCATTATTAACCTCTTTTAAATCCAATGCTGCACATAGATCCTCCCGTTTATATCCAAAGTTTCCGGTCTTTTTCTGTCTGTAACCAATGATTTCTTATCTCTCTTAGATCATTTTTCTATAGTGTAGGTAATTATCATTTGCTTCATTTACCTGCCCTTGTCTCCATTGCAGTAGTTTGCGAGTTCTCTCTTCTATACTTCATCCTTGTCTAATTGGTTGTCGTATTCGTGCAAATATTCCTGGTGTTGTTTTCTTATGAAAAAGTTGTTTCAGTTAAATTGACCGAAATCTAGCATTATTTTTTATGCAAAATTACTCCATGAAGTTTGTTGCACTTATTTAATAACACCCTGTATATTATACAAATATGTATTGTTCAAATAGACCAAAATCCGACACTTTGAACCTCTGTAACTCAGAAAGAATTGATTTCTGAGTCTTAGGCAATGAGAACTTTTGATTAGCATGATCAAAACTACCTCTCGGCAGAGTTTCAGCCAATTTAACTGAAACCATTTTTGTAGGACTTTTGTTCTTTGTAGGATATTATATCTAATAAAGAAACTTGTAACTGCCTAGTTTGCTTTGAGATTTTAAAAGATACAAGCATATGTTAACGTAAAACATCTACACCTCTACACTTGTCACAGAACGATAACAGTAAAAATTAATGATATAATGTGATCTTAAGCTTCGGCGCCTAACTTGTCAAACAGAAACTCGAGTCATTATCATGAAAAACTGAAGATGTCATCCATATCCTGCCATTAACACAGAATTGTCCTTTTCCTTAATGCATCTCCGGAGTGTGGTACCCAAGACTGCAGTTTCTTTTCTTTAGGTGTCTAAAATTCCTTATTGACAAGAGTTTCCCCTTTGATTTAATTGTTTTCTCGAACAGGCGGAAGTTTGTAATAATAATAAAAAGTGCAACAAACTGTTTACGAGTATACTAAAAAGTAATTATATTCGCTGATTGTTTTGAAAACGAATAGCGGATTGTTTCTTTTCTGCGTAAAAAGAAGAGTTTGAAGTTAGTTTTTAAAATAAATTAGATAATAATATAATTAGCTGTTACTTGATGAGATTTCATCTTCAATAATAAACTAAAAAATATAAAAGAAAATAAAAGAAATTGAAAACCTAAATGTCTGTCTAAAGCAAAACTACTATCAAGTTAAGAATCAGATATATAATGATAAGGAAATCAGATATATGTATAATGGGTAACCTATTGAATCGTTTATTGGCGGAAATGTTCATGGACGATATTGACTATAAAATTAATAACAATACAATATCAAACACATACATATACAGATATATGCTGTGATAGAATACAGCGAAAAATTTGATATTTCGTGGAAAGCTTGGTGAAAACATTTTCTGGAAAGTAACTTTTTTGGGCTCAAAAAAATTGAGTAGTTTTTTTGAAAAGCCAAGTTTTTGTATCGTTTTGAACAGTCTCGCCCTGCGTACCGTACATTTTTCCATCTGTTTAAGGCTGTTTTATCGGTACACCAAAACATAGAGATAGTGTTTTCTCTGTTATTTACCGACAAAATGTCTCAAAATTTGGACACGTTATTCAAAATTATGTTGCCTTTAAACTGATTGTTTTACTTTTTTAATTTTTTTGAAAGTTTTTTTGAAATATCGGATTAATGCAATTTAACGTTCTATTATAACCAAACTTTTTACGCCCATCACTTGAAAGAGTTTTTTTTTCTGTAATCGTTGATTTTTTGTCACGTTTCTGTGTCCGGTAATAATCGAGAAAAGAGTGTTCAAACTTTGAAGAAAATTGCTAAAAAATACTGAAATCTAATAGTGAAACGTGTTACTCATCATTGGCACTTAGTTCCACCGTTATCGGCTTCGTGACGTCAAATCTCATGAACGTACGGTTAGTTAGTTCGATTTGAAATCATTTTCAAGCTATAACTGCGAAATTGTTTATTTCTTTGTGACAACAAATTGTATTTTTTTTGATAATAATATTTTTTGTTATTTTAAATTTATTATAAATAAATACCATGATGTTTTTTGCAGTCACGTTTCACAAATTTTTATTCAATACTATATTTATCTAAGACATATAAATTAAAAATGTAATAATTCTTTTTAAAACATCTACGATAATCATTCAAAAAAGGTATTCCCGACAAAACTAATTTGAATGGAGAATAATGCATTTGTTGTCATTAAACTATCCGTCGGTCGGCGCCACCGTACCCGCTGTACCCGTCGTCGGCTGGCGTAAGCAGTGTAGAAAAGTAAGTGATACGCCCATTTCAAATCGCAGTGTGCTTTAACTGCTAAAACAGCCTTAATAGTGAATATCTCGTCAATAGTTGAGCAGCCCAATCTAAATCCGCATTGATGATCCCCAATGACTGTTTTTGTGTATGTTTTGGTTTTTTTTGGCAGGATGTTTGCAAGTTCCTTGTAGATGGTATTTGGAAGCATTATTCCTCGGTAGTTAACACATTGCTTTTTGTGGATTGTTACAATAACCCCTTCTTTCCATTTATCTGGCATTATAGCTAGATTGGTACAGTGTGTCTTCTGCGTTTTTCTAGACACTCTCAGAGTATAGCATCACTGCTATTCATATAGACGATACTGTGACACAATCGATTCGGAGAAAAGTTCATTCATTTTATTTACAAAAAAAGATTCCTACTTTTAGTAGACATTCATGATCCAAATCTTTGCTAAACGTTAAAAGAAGTTGTGGAGAAAATTTTTGGAGGAACAGGGAAGTTCCTCAGGAATTTCTCTGTTTATTGTCAAACAATTACAATAGCAAAACTTAAGTTTTCCATTCAACAATACAGGATAGTTTGAACCATGTTCTTCCAACCATTAATTAATAGAGTACCGGCATGTAAGTAATGTTTTTTATTTATTTACTAATTTATTACAATTCAATAGACTATTTTATACCAATTTGTGGGTCTTACCTTGTCTGCTTAAACAGTTTATTCATTTTGAAAAACCACAGACATGTAATATAGGCATAATTACTGTAATTTATATCATTTATCTTTGTTTATCTTTATAAGACAACACCCTAATATGGGTTTTATTATTTCAGCATTTAATTAACTTTGTATCGAGACCTGAAGATGCTTTGCATATTGTAGAAAGCGAAACCGGTCGTCTAGATAGTTAAATTAAACTGATTGTGAGTAAGTCTTATTTATTATTTCTTTTACCTATTTGAACTGGACTCACACAAGCAACACATTCATGATTACCTTTTTTCTGCATTGACCAATCCTGTATTTAGACCTTTGCTGTAAAATATGTGCTCTTAAAAATTAGTCCATCGCTTAACCCTCCTCCTTTCTCATACTAGACTTAAAAACGGCGTAGTCTTTTTACTGTATCGCTAAAGTTAATTCAAAATGAATATTATTTAATTACCCCCATTCCCATTATTCTAATGTTAAATTCCCTAAAAGTTGTAATTGACAAACATAGGTATAACGCTAAGGTTTATACGGGTGCGCTAATTGTGAAGAAGAATACATATATCATTGTAATGCTATCACAAAAAGTGAACTTTGAAATGAAAATCTCATTATTAAAGTTCCTAATTAAATTCAGCTGTAAAAGTGCAAACATCTTTAGTACCAATAACTTCAGTAGAGGTCACTAACTAAAAAACGAGGTACTTTAACAATAGAGTTATAAGAAAAGGGTAAATGCTCGATAAGCGTTGTAATGTACCTACCTACTCACATGTAAGATAATTAAAGTATCTATGTATTTCTATATAGTTTTTAGTCACCTGGTATATGTTATTTACAATTATGAAAAGTTCTCATGTATAATCACTAATAATTATTTGCTGTTAGAAATCAGAATCAATACTCTTCATAAATATTTTCCTATTTAGAATAAATAAGTTTCGCTAGTTTATTCGCCTAATACTTCGTATCTATGGAATAATAATAATTTATTTCTCTTATTTCTTTGTTCGATAAGCTATCCGTATTTGCTATTTTAATATTAATATTTGAGTCCAATCTCTTGTACTCAAATCCATCCAGAAACATCGTTAAATAATTGTAGATAACAGAACTTATAAATTCATAGTTTTAAGAAATAACAGGCAGAGTGTAATTTTCATCCTCTAATATAATAAATTTATACAAGTCAATATATTCTGTTTAATTCCAAAACAAAGAGTTAGTCCGGAGAAGAAATAAACGCATAGTATTCCATAACAAAATTTGGTGTCAGAAGTGGGATATTAGTAGCAGAGTTCCTCTGATTGCTGATAGAAGGAGAGCTGAGGAATTTTTGAATTGACTTGTTTCCTTCGAGGAATCATTCAAAAAAACTGTCAGTGTGGAAAAATCGCCACTACAACTAATTACATTGGGGTCCAGTACATCCAGTTCGAAATCCAGTTCCAGTCATAACCCAATTGTAGTTCCATCGGAAGTAGAGGTGAACCCGTGGAATAATAGACTATGCGACCAACAACAATATTCTACTTGTAAGTACATTCTATCTTAAATTCTGTCTCATATTTTAAAAATCTTGTAAACGTATGTCTACTTTATATCCTGATATAAGTAACTTATTTGACGAACAAATACCTTCTCCCGACTCAAATTCTCTTTCAAATTCTTCTACTTCTAATTCAAATAAAATGTCAGTATCAATTGAAATAGCTGAAAAACTTCTCATTAGATTTGATGGTACAAAATCAAAATTATACGAATTCATAGACAATTGTGATAAAGCATACAATTTAGTAAATCCGCAATCCAAACCCATCTTATTAGCCATTATAGAAACTAAATTAACCGATAAAGCTAGGGCCATAACTAGAAACAGAACATTTGACGAATGGAAAGATTTAAAAGACTTCTTATTAGATGCTTATTCTGAACGCCGAACTGAAGGTCAGTGGCAATTGGAATTACATTCCTTACGTCAGATGCCCAGTGAAAATGTAATGTCATTTGCAAATAAAGTTGAAAATTGCTATATAAAATTAATAAATACACTTGATCCAGACTTATCTCCAGATGCAAGAAATGCATGTACTAAACTCTTAAAAACTCAAGCACTAAATGTCTTTATTAGAGGATTAAACAAAGACCTCTCTATTTTAATCAAAGCCCGAAATCCAGATTCCTTAGAAAGAGCTGTTGCTATAGCAATTGCCGAAGAACAAGAACAGTTATCAAGACAAGAAATTTTCAGACCATTCTGTAATATTTGCAAACGAAATAACCATTCCTCAAATAACTGTCGATATAAAAACAATTCAGATAGAAATGTTAGATATCTTCAAAATTCTAGTTTTCAAAACCCAAAATATCCTAATTCAAATCTTCAAAGGTCAAATTCTCAAAATCAAAATTATAAACCTTCAAATTCAAATTCCAATTCTGATTTTCCTCCAAACTTAAGAAAAGAAAATACCAACACTTCCCAACGTTTTTGCAGATACTGCAAAAAACCAGGTCACGTTATAGAAGAATGTAGAAAACGCGAATTTAACAATAAAAACAAAAATCCAACAAATTCTTTAAACTTCCAGAATCCTCGACAACCAACGGTCGATTCTCGAGGAGTTCGTTCAGTTCAGGCCGTATCACAACCATCAACTTCTCAGTCACTTCCTATGTAGATTTACCCTTAGTAAATAATTCTAATCCATCCTCTTGCAAGTTTCTAATCGATACAGGCGCAGATATTTCTTTAATTAAATATTCAAAAATACTAAACATTCCAAAAATTTATTCTAAGTCTATTACTCTACGAGGCATTGATAAAAATGTCTTAAATCCAAATAAAACTATATGTAGTTGTAACGTAAATTTCAAGATAAAAGATTTTGTCCAAACTCATGTTTTCTATGTCGTAGAAGACGATTTTCCTCTTCATTTCGACGGTATATTAGGTAGCGATTTTTTTGAAATAAATAAATGCCAAATTGATTATAAAGAAAATAAATTAAACTTTAAAAATTGTTCTATTCCAATTGAATATATAAAATTTCCATTAAACAATGACAATGACGAATTTCTGAGAGATCAAAATATCGAGACAAGTTCTAATATCGATGAAATATTTCCTTATGATGCTAAATCCATAGAGGATCATTCTTATTTAGAAACCAATGATATCCAAATAACCTTAAGTAGTGAAGAACTACTATCCAATCCAATTCAATCTAAATCTAACTCTAAATCCAAAGAAAATTCAAGTCCAAAATGTGTAAAATCCACTGAGATATGCACAAATAAAACTTGTAACTCTTCACGAAATCATAAATCAAAATCTTGTTCAGAAGAAAAATCCTGTTCAGACGATCTTATACTAAATCAAAACTCTAATTCTAACTCAAGAAGTAATAAAACTATTCTATCCGCAAGAACTGAAACAATTGTTCAAATTAAAGTAATAAATAATGAATTAAGCGAAGGATTATGTCCCGAACGCGAAATCTTTAAAGGTGTATTTTTATGTCCTAGTGTTGTTAAAGTAAAAAATGATTTCTTTTTAACCTCAATCGTAAACACTACTGAAACGGATGTTGAATTAAACGATATTCAAGTAGCAATAGAAAAAATTCCAAATTTACAAAACAATGCAAATATACGAAAAATGTCTTCTTATAAAGATAATACGAATTCTAACAGAATTGCTAAATTAAAAAATGCCTTGAGAACAGATCATTTAAATAGTGAAGAAAAATCATCTTTAATTTCTATTTGCAAGGAGTACAATCATATCTTTTATCTGGAAGGAGATCAACTTACCAGTACAAATGCCATAACTTGCAAAATTCCTTTAAATTCTAATGTACCTATTAGCACTAAATCATACAGGTATCCTGAAGTACACAAACATGAAGTCGAAACTCAAATAAAAGGTATGCTAGATCAAGGTATTATCGAAGAATCAACTTCGCCATGGAATTCGCCCCTTTGGGTTGTGCCAAAAAAGGCCGATGCTTCAGCAAAGAAGAAATGGCGAATTGTTATAGACTATCGACGACTAAATGATATTACTATAGGAGATTCATTTCCACTTCCGAATATAGTCGATATATTAGACCAATTGGGTCATTCAAAATATTTTTCAACAATAGATTTAACATCAGGATTTCACCAGATCAAAATGGATCCTGAGGATTCTCCAAAGACTGCTTTCTCAACTCCGTCTGGACATTATCAATATTCACGAATGCCATTTGGATTAAAAAATGCTCCCAGTATTTTTCAAAGGCTAATGAATACTGTCCTCTCAGGAATACAAAATTACAGATGTTTTGTCTATCTCGACGATATAGTCATTCATGCCGATACATTAGAAAATCATAATAAAAGATTAAAAGAAGTATTCGAAAAATTGTCTACATTCAACTTAAAAATACAACCAGATAAGTGCGAATTTTTTCGTCGCGAAGTAATGTATTTAGGACATTTAATAACTGAATTTGGTGTCAAACCGGACGAAAAAAAGGTATGTGCTGTTACAGATTTTCCTATACCCAGAACACAAAAAGATATTAAGAGCTTTTTGGGTCTCACTGGTTATTATAGACGCTTTATAAAAAATTTCAGTGCTTTAAACACAACCTTTAACAAAACTGCTGAGGAAAAATGTTGAATTTAATTGGACAAGCATTCAACAACAGTCATTTGAGAACCTGAAATCAATACTTTGTTCAGAACCAATACTTCAGTATCCAGATTTTACCAAACCCTTTGTCTTAACAACGGATGCTAGTAATTATGCAATAGGGTCCATACTTTCTCAAGGTAAAGTACCAGATGATTTACCTATTGCTTATGCTAGTCGTACCTTGAACAAAGCGGAATCAAACTATAGCACAACAGAAAAAGAATTACTTGCAATTGTATGGAGTGTTAAACACTTTAGACCATATTTGTACGGAAATAAATTTTTCATTTATACGGATCATAAACCACTCACATGGCTATTTAATGTAAAAGATCCCGGATCAAGACTCGTTAGGTGGAGATTAGCATTAGAAGAATATAGCTATGAAATTATTTATAAACCAGGTAAATTAAATCAAAATGCTGATTGTTTAAGTCGTCCTCCTTTAACCATATCTGAAACAAATATTTGCGAAGAAAACAAAAACCCGGCAACAATCACCTTACAAATAAACAAAATGAGTAAAGAAAATAATGACACTTATTCACAGTTCTTATCTAAATCCGAAACTATATTAATAACAAATGATAATATAAAAGAAACAAATGAAAAGATTACATCATTTTCACAAAATTTAGCATTGTTTGTTTCCGTAGATTTAAATTTTAATGAGATCGTTCAGAAACAAATAAATAAACAATTCAGTCATATAGAAAAATTGAAAGCCAAAAATCCAAGACTAAATGACATCATATATATTTCTGATCAAAATAAAAACTTTTATTACATATTTATAAAAAATAATTATTGGGACAATACCTCTTATGAAGATATATTTAATTCCCTAATAAAATTAAGAGACTGGTTATTAAACGATAAAATATTAAAAATTTGCCTACCCAGAATAACTTTTAGCTACGATAAATTAAGTTGGGGAAAAATTAGATCTATGATTAGATTTATTTTTAGAAAAACTGATATATCTATTATCATTTATCATGATATACTAACAAATCCTGAACCTGAGGAAATAACTACAATATTACAAGAGAATCACACTAGTCCTACGGCTGGACACTCTGGTTTTCATCGGACATACAATCGTATAAAAAAACATTTCAAATGGAATAATATGAAAAATGATATTAAAAACTTTATAAAAACCTGTGAATCTTGTCAGAAAAATAAACTCGTTAGAAAAAATTCGTAAAGCCCATGGAGATAACAACAACAAGCTCAAATCCATTAGAAAAAATATTTTTAGATATAGTAGGTCCTTTACCTTTAACCGAGTCAGGTAATAAGTTCATATTAACATTACAAGATGACTTAACAAAATTTTCTCAAGCTTATGCAATTCCGAATCATGAAACCAAGACTATCGCTGAAAATCTGGTTCGTGGATTTATTTGCAAGTTTGGAAAACCCGATATAATAGTTACTGATCAAGGCCGAGATTTTACTTCCAAATTATTTTCTCAAATCGCCAAGCTTTTTAAAATCAGACATATAAATTGTACTGCTTATCATCCAGAATCAAATGCTGCATTAGAAAGGAGTCACGCTACTTTAGCAGACTACCTTAAACATTATATTAAAGCTGATCAATCCGATTGGGACGAATGGCTAGATTTTGCTATGTTTTCATATAATACAACTAATCATACTTCAACCAAATTCACACCATATGAACTAATATTTGGATATACACCTAATCTACCTAGCAGTATAATACGACCAGTAGAACTCAAATATACATATGAAGATTATTTAGATAATTTAACACTTAAGCTTAGAAAATCTCATGAGTTAGCAAAAACGAATCTATTAGAATCTAAAGTAGTCAGTAAAAAATATTATGACCAAAAGATTAATGACACCGTTTTCTTAGAAGGACAATTAGTATATCTCCAAAATGAGCAAACAAAGAAGGGTCAAACCAAAAAACTTACACAAAATTATAATGGACCTTATAAAATTCTAGAGATAAATTCTCCTGTCAATTGCACAATTTTAGTAAATAAAAAACCAATAAAAGTTCACATGAATAGATTGAAACATGCTTTTGTTTCAGGTATGCAATAATATGGCTGACAAATAGTGAACAAATTCACAAGAAATATACCAATACTCCTATCAACAAATCACCTGGAATCTATTACGAACACATAAAAAATGTTCAATTTATTGAAACTCATTGGAACATATTAAGTCATATTCCTTTACAACCTTTTACAGACAAATTAAATTTTGTAGATCTCACCTATCAAAAAACATTAAGACTGTGTCAAAACAAACCAGTTCTTATTGAATTACGATTATGTGATACTTCACTAAAACTCTTAGGACAAATCATACCTAGACTCTTTCAAGATGAACAAACTTTAAAAAACATAATTCTGCATGAACATTTTAGACCAAAACGCGCTCTATTTAATGCAATTGGATCTGTTTTCAGGACCTTATTCGGTACTTTAGACAGTGATGATGCTGAAAATTTCAATAATGCTATTAACAAAGCTGAAAGTAACGAAAATCATCTTCTTGATTTACTAAAACAACAAATTCATGTAGTAAAAGCCACGATTGCAAATTTTAATAACTCTATTACAAATCTAGACCGAAACAAAGTGATTTTTGATAAAAATTTTGAATCAATTACCAATTACACAGATAAAATGAATAATAAATATTTTAATTTAGATTTAAAACAAAAAATTGAAGAACATTTTACTTTACTAACTTTCTTTATAACAGAATTACAACAAGAATATTCTACTTTAATAAACGTTATTCTATTTGCAAGAAATAATAACCTTCATCCTTCTGTTATAACACCTGAGCAACTAATTCAAGAATTATCTAAAACGGTAACGCATTTACCTAGTACATCGACTTATCCATTTCCATTGACTATCGATTATGCTCATAAATATTTCGATATCATTTTACTTAAATATATATATTTTGATAACAAGATTTTAATTACGGTTAGTATACCTTTGGTTAGTAATACTCCTTATTCTCTTTTTAAACTAATATCTCTTCCTATAATTCATCCAACATTAAAGAGACTTACCTTTATTCTTCCATCTGTCAAATATCTTGTTCTTTCAGAAAATAGAAACATTTATGTTACTATTGATACATTAGAAGACTGTTATTCATTAGATGAAGAAAAACTTCTTTGCAAAAATCCTGATACTTTCCGATTTACACACACTAATCCAATTTGTGAAACTGAATTGTTAACTTCAATAACAAACATACCATCTAGTTGCGATACTCGTATAATTCAAACAGAATATGAAATTTGGCATAAATTAAACAAACCAAATTCTTGGATATATGTTTTACCCAAACCAACAGATTTAACTTTAAGCTGTCAGACTAGTACGCCAATATCTATTGTTCTTTCAAACACAGGTATTTTTTCTACTTCGAATAATTGCAAAACTTACACCGGATCAACTATTTTGATATCTGTCTCAAATCCAAAAGAAAGTAATTTTCAGTCTATCATTCCAGATTTATCCCTTCCAGAAGTCTGTTGTGATGATATTAAGATAAATAATGAATCCAAATTACACCTTGTTCCCTTACAATTAAATAATCTCGATCGAGATGCATTAAATTTAGCAAGCCATAAACTAGATAATTTAGAGAAAATGACCTCAGAAACAAATATTAATTTTTCAGACACAATAAAAAATAGTTCTTATTTCACTTATGCAATCTTATTTTTGATAAAATGTATGTTACTTTATATTTTATACAGGATAATTAAATATTTTTACCGACGATTTCGTAGAAATCCGTCACATAGTTGTCAACAAATTACAAATTGTTTAACACTAAATATATGTCAAAATAAACGAAAACATGTACATGAGACAGATTTAAGTATAGATTGTAAACATAATAAAGACAATAATTATAGTGAATCCAAAAAGTGTGAAGAGACTAGTTTCACAGAGACTACACCGATAAGACGAAGTGAAAGACTATCGAGACTAAAAGAAACTATTTAAATGTGTTAAAATAAAATAATAATGTATACAAATGTTTTATACCATTTAAATGAAAATTCATTTTACAATTATTTTCATTCTTACAAAAGGAGGTGTAATGTACCTACCTACTCACATGTAAGATAATTAAAGTATCTATGTATTTCTATATAGTTTTTAGTCACCTGGTATATGTTATTTACAATTATGAAAAGTTCTCATGTATAATCACTAATAATTATTTGCTGTTAGAAATCAGAATCAATACTCTTCATAAATATTTTCCTATTTAGAATAAATAAGTTTCGCTAGTTTATTCGCCTAATACTTCGTATCTATGGAATAATAATAATTTATTTCTCTTATTTCTTTGTTCGATAAGCTATCCGTATTTGCTATTTTAATATTAATATTTGAGTCCAATCTCTTGTACTCAAATCCATCCAGAAACATCGTTAAATAATTGTAGATAACAGAACTTATAAATTCATAGTTTTAAGAAATAACAGGCAGAGTGTAATTTTCATCCTCTAATATAATAAATTTATACAGTCAATATATTCTGTTTAATTCCAAAACAAAGAGTTAGTCCGGAGAAGAAATAAACGCATAGTATTCCATAACAGCGTAATTACTATTCATGATATATTTGTTTTTGGAAGTAACGGTTTCAAAGTCCTGACCGTACTGTGTGTTTAAGTTTTAGATAACGACGGCAATAAAAATATCTATAAACAGTGTTAACATCGTTCAACAGTTAACTTTAGTTTTGACCATTTTTTTAAATAGCTATTGCAATCTGATCAAACAAAAGATAGCGGGAATGTGTTGTTGATCATACCTAGTTTTTATCAATGGCGACAAAGTTAAACGTGATAATAAATGTCAATATGTCTCGTCTGACAGATAAAAAGGTGACTAAATTGAAAAACTAAATATAAATTCTATGAAGAAACAGTTTACACTGCTGGTGTAGGTGTAATATAAGTAGAATAGTAAAACTATTACAAACTATACAATATTCACATAACAGATTCTAGTTGATATAGCAGGAAATAACTAGCATATCTACAAAAGAATAAAAAAGTTCTAAGTACTTGAATTTAGTAAATCTGCTGTTAAACGTTATGGACTGAACTAAATTTTAGTCTAGAAATGTTATCTAGTAATATTTATTAAAAACATAATACCAAATCTAACACTAGTTCAGTGTACTAAGGTTGTTCATTAAATACGTAATCATATTTGAGATTTTGTTTTTGTTTTTTAAAAAAGGTTAACCTCTATGCATAGTTTCATTTAAAAAGATATTTTTTTATTTGTAATAATTTATTTCTGTTGCAATTTGTCGCCCATTAACAATTGTAAGTTCTGTAGTATCTCCAACTTCTAGAGTTTGTAAACGGATAGGACATAGTAAGTGTTTTTCTTTGTTATTTTGGTATTTATCTTTGTAATTATTTATATAGTAATTTTTTGTGCTGAGATAACAATAAATGTTTAATTTTTTACCCTAAACCAATTTGTTTATTTCTTTTGTTCAAAAAGTTTATAACCCCTTTTGTGTTTTTTAGGAAGAAAGAGATTTTCCTCATACAGCAAGAAGATTCCCCAAAGCGGCGTCCTTATTTTAAATAGCTTGAAGTCCTTCTTGTATTTTGTTTGTTCCAGGAGATTCATGTAAGTACCCCTTTGTTTCATTCTTGTAGTTGCCCCAATCCAACTCCTTGTCATTCACTTATCCACGATCCAGTTCTCCAAATAAACCCTGAGTGGCCGTTCGCCAAAGTTTCGGTTTATTTTGCTTGCCCTATCTCTAGCCCGTAATTTATGTCCACAATTTTCAACCCACCATAGTAATACCCTATGTGGTAGGCAAAATAATGGTTACAAATTTAATACATTTCTGTTATAAAATCCAGATAAGATTGCGATACAAGATTTATAAAAGTGTAATAATTGCAAAATGTAATTTCAATAAGAGATTTCATTAAAGGTGTTAATATATGCTAATTACGCTAATTGCCTTAAAATTACCTAAAATTGTGACCGATTGTATTTCAGTGTTGATAAACCTAAGTTAATGATCATTCGAAAAAATGAAATTTACGACACTGGCTTTGTGTCCATGAAAAAAATTAATTTGTGTATAGTGTCAAAAGTCTAGAAAGCCATAGATATAAACTTCTAATCTCTAATTTTCTGCAAATTGTTTTTATTATCGATAAGTACATTTTATTTATGCAGATGTATCGTGAACATGTTTACAACAGTCTATAAAACGGGTATTCTAAACTAAGCTTGCCATCTGGGACATAAACTAAATAATTTATAAAATTAACCCAAAAATGCCAGGAGACAATAGCTAACCCGAATTAGAATTATTAATGGTGAGAATATTAGCCAAAGGTGTAGATTTTACTGAATTTGTAATTAATTTTTACATTCAGGTTACTAATACGATTCATTAGACTTTCACGTAGTTAATAACAAAACTAAGTCGCTGTCAAGACATTGTTACTAAATATATACAGCTGGGGTTACTGACTTGAAATCAAAACAAGATAGATTCTCCGAACATCTCTAGTCCATTAATATTCATGATCTATTAAAACAATACTTTCTCCAGTAGTAGTATAGTATTTTTTGTTTATTTTCGATTTAATTTTTAAAAGTCTAAACGATAATAAACGGTTTCAGTGTTTGAGATGCAGTGTTTATGATACATAAAATTATATGGTGAAGCAACGTCTTGCAAATTCTCAAGCACAAATACCACGTGGTATCTCGATTGTAATGTTCATGACAGTCTGAAAATAATAAGAAAAACAGCTGAATGCTGAGCGACAAAATTATAATCACACTTTCTACATCATCGTCATTATTACTTTAATATCATATTCCTGATGTTTACGACCAGCTCTGTTTTCCTAACGCCGCATTATCTTTCTAAATACCTTACTTATTTCGTAATATAATAAATTAATTAGGTTTCGCAATAATTTGACCATCCAATTCGACTGAAAACTATATCTTCTACCGAGATTCAGTTCTATGTACGTTGAACGTTGGACGTATCTAGTGTTGGACATACACCTATTTTTTGCACCTCCATTTTTCTCTATTTCGAGTCATAGGTCATTTACCCATTTCATCCGTGGTCTCCGTTGTTTTTGCTTATGTGTTCACCAACATAGTGATCACCAACGGTGATCATAGCGTGATCACCGAAGCATGATCTAAGAAGAAGAAGAAGAAGAAGAACTGTCACACTTTAACCTACATTTGTCAAATTTACCTCTAAAATCTAATAGATAACATAAAAACTCATTGTCTCCAAGTCAGAGATGTAGTGCATTCAAGTCCTTCCTTTTTAAATTTAATGTTTGTTTCGTCCCCCGTTTAAGTGTTTTCTGTGTGTCCTGAATTGTCCTTAATTGTTTTAATTTTAATAATTTTATATACTGGACTTTACAATCATTTGCCATATATGTCAATAGAAATTTATCAAAGAAATTTGATAATTACAAGTTGAAAGAATTGCACACACCACACAATTTGTACATCTAATCTCATTCATTGTCATACAACTGTCACCTTCATAAAATAAAATCTCAATAAATAACACACATTTCATAAATATATCTCTTGAATAAATATAAATAACGTTTAAATAATTCAATAATATAGAACATCACTTTCATCTAACAAACAATCACATTACACCTATCTCTACTTCATTGGATAAAATCTATCTCCTCAAGAACTTCCCGTTTATTGTCAAACAATTACAATAGCAGACTTAAGTTCTCCATTCAACAATACAGGATAGTTTGAACCATGTTCTTCCAACCATCAATTAATAGAGTACCGGCATGTAAGTAATGTTTTATTTATTTATTTACTAATTTATTACAATTTAATAGACTATTTTATATCAATTTGTGGGTCTTACCTTGTCTGCTTAAACATTTGATTCAATTTAAAAAACCACAGACATTTAATATTGGCATAATTACTGTAATTTATATCATCTATCTTTGTTTATCTTTATAAGACAACACCCTAATATGGGTTTTATTATTTCAGCATTTAATTAACTTTGTATCGAGACCTGAAGATGCTTTGCATATTGTAGAAAGCGAAACCGGTCGTCTAGATAGTTAAATTAAATTGATTGTGAGCAAGTCTTATTTATTATTTCTTTTACCTATTTAATAGTTGTTGTTTTAAATAGTCCTGCAAAATGGAGTAGGTCAGGAGAAAATTCAAGAAAAAACAAGAGAAATTTAAAAAAATGCAGGGAATAGAAAGTTGTTAATTAACAAAAAAAAACCTGAAGATGGAGTATACATTCAGTTTTGTTGTAGGTTTGTTCCAACACGCAAGTTTTCTACGGCCCAGAAATCGTCAAAAAACAGCTTGTATGGTTTTTATGCGCATATTCATCATCTGTTCGATAACGGCAATTCGAAAAGAGATCCTAGTGCGCAGGTCAGCCCAATGAGTAACAGCATTTGCTCGATTAATGAAATGATCGTCACGAGACCATCACAATTTTTGTTCAAACACTGGGAAAAACGATGTGATGTACGACCATCTTTTTGTTGTGATCACATGACATGAAGTAAGGTATTTGAATCCAACTAAATCCTAACCCAGATTATTTAGAAAGTAATTGCAGAGTCCGAAGAATTCCTAAACATCCTGTATACAAAAATAAGTTTATAGAATAAAATATGTAGTTTTAGCTTTTTATTTATTCCATAATTAAATGGAATTTCTATGAAAATACCTGTATTACATATAAGTAGTTAGTCTCAGTCGGATATCAGTGATTAGATTAAAATACTAGTTATTAATGGATACCTCATTTTATAACAAGGTTTTTTGAACTAGTCATCACTGAGATTTTGATTTTTTTCTGGCGCCGCATTAGATAACGGATCTTAGTGTTTAAATGTCATTTAATTATCACTAAATCATCTTTAGATAATCTAATTTCTAACACAAATTATATACTATGTTATCAGTGTTTGAATTAATACACCCAAATAATTTACAATTAATAAAAAAATGTCCAAAACACCAAGGAGTATGTACGCTTCACAGCCGATATTTTGATACATTGCGTTCCAGGTTTATAGGCTGTGGTGCCTAGAATTATTTCTTCCTCACGTCTCGTCTCCAACTGCGGTAGGCATTATAAAGGACAATGCGGCAACGACCATAACGATTTTCCGCTCACTGAGGATCTTTATCGAAAACGATCGAAAACCATCGCTATTCATAGCCTTCGCTTCGGGTTATGTCCGTTGGTCTGTTGGTATTGAAATTTTTAGTGCGCACTAGGGAGATTACCTATTTTAAATAGTAACTAAACTGAACACAAGAGGAACTGGCGGCTTGGTCACTACGAAAATTCAGTCATTATAGAACATCTTATTGTAATCCGTTTCGGATGTTAGCGACCATCATGGCAATATATATTTTGCACACTGCTGTTTTGAAAAGATTTGTGGTTGTTGTGTTGAACCGCGTGCGTAGATTTTCCAGCCAGGAAATCCTTCACCTTCCTGAGCCTCATTTTCCTTCTACTTTTTCTAGTAGAATTAACTGCAGCAACCCATTGTAGAACATACCGTCATAAAAAACAATCAAAAAATTTTATTTGAAGGTACGTAAGTACTGAGAATTTCAAAAACACCAGACTATTATCGCTAAGAAGAGGATCTGCATTTAAACAGGATTCCAGCGATGAGAAATACGAAATCCTACCACAGATGTTTCAAAAATTCCAATACTGATTTAGGCCAACCGAAACACCAAGGGAGTACAGAAAGGCTATAATAGTTATAAGGGCTAAAGTTAAAGCTATAATTAGAAAAGCACCATTACCGTAAGGGTAAGACATAAAAATCTTTTAATCATAAATGCCTGGACCATGTTTTGTAAGTACATATTTTGTCTTTCTATAGATTCTTATAAAAGGTGTTTTTTTAGAGGTATAGAACTTTGAAATGGAATTAAATAAATATTTTTTTTTAAATTGACATAAATTGACTTCATTCGAAAGATAATTTTTTGGAATCTTATATACTAAAACGCTAAGCCCTTTTCTTGTCCACCACTTTACTCAAAAACCATATTAGATAATTAAAATATTTTTGGGAATATTATTAGTATTACGTATTAGATTGTCAAGATATACTTTTGGTTTCACTTCCGGTTTTGAGATGACCGGAAGTTAAAATTTACTTTAAGTTTTAGACACCACAATGTATATTAATTACTATTTATAACTGGGAATAAGCCACAATTAAAGATAAAAATACATTTATTGACGTTTCAATTTCCAATTCGGAAATCGTTCTCAAAATACAAATAGTAAATTAAACAAATTTTGTTTTTTGTTACATAGTGAAAAAATTCTTCTGATAATTTAATTTTATCTGACTCATTTATATTGACAATTCAGACATACATTATGCATTTTAAAGTAGACGACTTTAAAATGATATTGCCAATATTGTTGAGTTGCGCTCCTGGGACGACTTTACTTATAAGATAGTTCATTCGATTACATGAAATCAACTTTAACTTGAGAATATCCGTCAGAAAAAATCATAGCATGTAATTCGTCTTTAAAAAGACAAACACATGACATGATGACAGTAAAATTCTCCTGTTAGTGATTCCATAGTAAATTATGAGGGAAAAACCAGGAAAAAAACCTCATAATACTATCCCGACATTGTAAGTATTTGTTCGTGAATTTAGTTTACCTTCAACAAACATCAAAATTCTGATTTTATGTTACGTTATTTAAAAAACATAAATGATGTATCCTCTATATGTTACTGACTTACTAATACTGGTATTTTCTTATTAATAACTTCCTCTTTCAATATTGGTAACCAGATCCTACTACATTCTGCCGAGGAATTTGCGACACAATTGGCCTCATTTAGCATAATTAGAGCCGCTTCTTTGATTTTTCTTTTTTTACCATCCGTTTCTTTTAGGACTATATTTGAATTATTCCATTGAACTCTATGTTCATTATCCCATGCGTGTTTACATATTTGAGATCTATCAAATTCTCTATTTTTAATATAAGATTGATGTTCACTTATTCTAACATTTAATGGCCTTGATGATTCACCTAAATAAAACTGATCGCATTCACAAGGTATTTTATAAATGCAATTCTTTGTCCTTTCTTGTTCATTGTTAGGTTTGGTTTTGGACAAAATAGATCTCAACGTGTTTGTTGTTTTGAATGTTGTTGAAATGTTGAATTTATTTCCTATCCTTTTAAGTTTTTCTGATAATCCTTTTATGTACGGTATTGTTATTTTCCTCATATTATTCCTTGTGTATGCTGTAGGATCTCGTTCTAAGTTGTTCTGTTCTATTCGATCGATTGTTGAAAATTCCTTATTTATAAACGATAAAGGATAATCATTTTTTAATAAAACAGATGTTAACAAATGTTTCTCCTCCAAGAACGAATTTTCGTTAGAACAAGTAATTTTGGCTCTATCGTATAAGGATTTAATTATTCCCTTTTTTACATTAATATTGTGATTTGATTTGAAATTTAAATATCTATTGGTGTGTGTTGGTTTTCTATACACCTGAGTCTCATATCCAGTATCGTTCTTAGAGATCAAAACATCCAGGAAAGGTAGCGTGTTATTATATTCCTTTTCCATGGTAAATGTTATTGTCTCTTCTTTATCGTTTATATCGTTTAGGAATGTGTCCAACAACTCTGATCCATGAGGCCATATTGAGAATACATCATCTACATACCTCCACCATACTGTGGGTTTGAAATTTTGTTTAGAAATGATATTTGTTTCAAAATCTTCCATAAATATATCGGCTAAGAATGGAGATAAACTAGAGCCCATTGCTAGACCAAAATTTTGTTTATAGAATTCATTATTTAGTTGAAAATATGTATTATCAGTACATAATGTTAATAACTCCATTATAGCCGATATGTTTAGTCTTGTTCTAGTTGCCAATGAATCATCACTCTCTAATTTTGTCTTGACTATACTTAAAGTCTTATTTAATGGCACATTCGTAAATAAACTATTTATGTCAAAACTTACCAAAGTATTATTTGAATTAAATTCAATATTTGATAATTTATTTAAAAAATGTTGTGTATTTTTTATGAATGTGTCATTTTTATTTGTATAAGGTTTTAAAATATTTAATAAAAATTTTGATAGTTCACTACAAGGAGAATTTATGGTACTACAAATGGGTCTAAGTGGTATATTCGTTTTATGAATTTTCGGTACTCCATAAAAATGAGGAGTCTTACTGTAATGAGGTGTAATTAATCCTCTCTGATAACTTGTTAAAACATCTTTAAACTTGAATAAAGTTCTATATATTTTGTTTTCCAAAGGCTTTGTTGGATCTTTTGTTAATTTTGTATAAGGTCCGTTTATTAATAGATCTTTAATTTTATTTTCGTATTGAATTTTATCCATTATTACAGTTGCATTCCCCTTGTCTGCTGGTAGGATGATTATGGAGTCGTCATTTTTTAAAGTTCTTATAGCCTTTAGTTCCTCTTTGCTTATGTTTTGTTCAATTTTAGTAGATTTTTCCAATTCAAGTTTACATAACACTCTGTATTCTTCCTTTTCATGGGTTGGTAAGCATTGAGATATTTTCTCCACTGAGCTTATTATGTCTAATTTTGGAACGGATGGCTGAGTAATAGCAAAGTTTAGACCCTTTGACAGTATTAAATTCTCCGTAGCATTTAAATGTCTATTTGATAGATTGACAACTGTCGCTAATATGTCATCATTTCTATTGAGGTTATCTAAAGTGTGTATACTGTTTTGTTCTAAAAGAATATTAAATTTATTTAAATGTATATTTCTTTGTTTTCTATATGAATTTTCATATACTATATGTAAACTAAAAATAATTTGATCAAAATCAGAATTTGATATCACATTGAAAAGCAAATCTTCAATACTTACAATATCTTGTTCAACAAAAAATAAATTCGATCTATGATATTGTAATCTTTCTCGGATCATGGACAAACTGGCTCTATGTAGAATGTTTTCCAACCTTCTGCTTGAATAAGCTGGACGTAACTTCAAGCCCTTTGGAATTAGGTTGTTATCTCTACATCTTCGTAAAAATTTAATTGAGTTTTGACAGTGTGCCAGTTTCTTGTATAGAATTTCCAATCTCCTAAAATTTTGAATAACGCTGGGCCCATAACGGTTTCTTAATATTGTTCTGAAGCTATTTTCTTGTGGCATTGTAAATTAATTACTATTTATAACTGGGAATAAGCCACAATTAAAGATAAAAATACGTTTATTGACGTTTCAATTTCCAATTCGGAAATCGTTCTCAAAATACAAATAGTAAATTAAACAAATTTTGTTTTTTGTTACATAGTGAAAAAATTCTTCTAATAATTTAATTTTATCTGACTCATTTATATTGACAATTCAGACATACATTATGCATTTTAAAGTATACGACTTTAAAATGATATTAAATGATAAGCTTCAGAACAATACCACAATGTATATATGGATCGAAAGGTCTCGTCGGGACGAATCTAAATATGTACTTCCGGTTGTGATCCGACACCGGAAGTGACCCGAAACGCGCATAAAACGTCAAGATAGAGCAAATCTGACACCGGATTCGTGATCAGCATGCAAAATTAACTGCTAAATGATATCCATGTCGACATTTGATGAACTAAAAATTGCATTCCGGTTTTGAGGTCTACTTCCGGTTTCGTTTTTATTAAAAAGTAAAAAGTAAAAGTTTACATAACTCCCGGTGCCAAGCAAAAGTTCTCAGAAAATGGAGACATTGTAACAAAAAACATTGTTTTCGACGAAATATTTCGTGATATTTAATACACTTTTTACTTGCATTATTATTGATGAATGTTATGTATATTCTTGCTTATATTGTTTGTATTGATCTCTTAATTTTTCTCGCAAAATAAAAATTTTGGTCTTTACGTGATTAAATTATTTGGATTTTGTAAGTACCCAAAAGCAAGATCTTTCGAATTTCGAAAAGAATCACAATTTTCAAAATAAATTTGTACAATTTGGAAGCGTTCGTTTGGAAGCGTTCGTTGGAAGCTGAAATGCCAAACCGAACTTAACATAACTTAACACTTAACAATTGTCAAAATGAGGACAGTTAAAAAAGTGTTACCAACCTACAAACATCACTGGAATGGTGCCGGAATCATGATAAGTGAAGCTATAGAAAAAACGTTGCAAATGTGGTCTGTCACTTAGGTTTTATGCTAGTTCTACAACTGCAAGGAAACCCAATTAAGATCAATATTATACAAGTCTATGCTCCAACCCATAAATCTGATACTGAGATTAAACAGTTCTATAGAGAGAGATCTACAAGTTTTAATGCAGCGCATGAAAAGGCAGAGTTGAAAACATGTTTGGTGACAATGGACTGGGACTATGGACCACTGGGAATGAAAGAGGAGACATATTACTTCAGTTCTGCCAAGAACATGATTGTTATGAATAGATTGTTCAAACCATCAAATTATACACGTGTAATTCGCCACAAGACAATAAAGAATAGTGCATTAGAAATCAGACTACATAATGATTAATCAAGTATACTGAAATAGCATTATAAGTCCAAAAACCTTCCCCGGTGCAAATGTTCCCACCGACCACATCTTACTTGTAGCCAAATTTAAAAATAATCTAAGAAGAATCAAACAAAAAAGAAAGAACCAAAACCACACATGAACTTCTGAAGAAAGAAGAAATTAATCAAAGAAGATATTAATCAAAGATCCTGACAAGTTGTGGTCGAATTGAAAATAATAATTATAACAACTTATATAAACATCTACATAAACAACTGAAGACAATCTAAAAAACACAAACTAACTGGCACAAAAACCATCGATGATGAATAAAACATTAGAAATGATGAATTTGAGAAGACGACACACGAATAAGATACATAAAGAAATTAACAAACAAATAAGAAGAAATATAGTGAGATAAACTAGAACTTTAGAAGCGAACTTTTGAATTTATTTTCATCCACAAGGAAACTAAATTCCTGTAGTTGGCTGTATACCATGTATCACAAAAAATTTAATAAAATCCTTTAGAAAAGGTATATAATTAAAAACCAATCGGGCTATATCACAAAACGTTTTCGGAATCCATGTTCCATCATCAGTGTCTAGGTGTACATGTATTGAGCCACTAAATATCTGGATAAAAAACCGTTAAAAGTTACATGTCTAAATTTAGTTTACATTATTTTGTATTATATATTAAGATGTAAAAGTTACCAGAGGATTTGGTAACATGGCAACGTATGACTCCACATAAAGTTCCACATTATTTTCATGTTGGTTTATTTAATTTTCAGATTGTTTGGAAATCTTGTCCTCTCACTTGAACAAGCCTTACTTAGATACCCAAATAAAAACCAAATAAAATTCGAATTTTGAAAAAATTGAATGACATGCGTAGTACCAAAATCATGACAATACTAAAAGTCGAAATAGAAAAAAAAGTAAGAAAGCGGCGAAAGTATTTGTATACCTATAAAATGATTTATCAGCATTGATTACAGTCGGTATCAGTACAAAAAGAACAGGATGGTTGTAGTGAGTCAAACCTTAAATTATTCTAGAAATACCTCCCCAAAATTGTTTAAAACTAGAATTTGCGTCCCTGACATACTCTGCAGGAGCCTCTTTAAATGATAATTGTTAAAATCAACTTTCAGGTAATATTTCTACAAAAATTCAAGGGACAACCCACTACAACAAACCCCAAACCAACGCTAACTGGACTAATTCCAGTTCCATTTATGTCACGTCCAAATCTAGACTAGACTATATTGCTATATATGTAGATAAAAAACGTGATGTTGATATGATTGTTTCAGTTTTATATTTAGCAACACACACAAAATTTAGTCATTATTATTCACGTCGTTTCTATTTTGCGCAGTTCTAAACAAATAATAATGTGCAGATTGACCTTCCTCTTAAGCATTTACCATAAATAAAGGTGGAGCCGAAGTTTAAATTTTTTTCTTAACGATTATACAGGAAGTATCCGTTATTACAACACAAAACATTTTTAATGCTATTATCTGGCAGATAAAATCGGCTACTGTTAAATTGTAGTAAAAAAATAGAACAATGAGTGTTTGCTTGACCGATCTTATGGGTTATGTAATTTTAAACGATCCGTCGAACAATGGTAGGATCACGTGCCAACAAAATTAACACTGAACAAGTCAAGGTAATACTAATCAATTAAAAAGTAATTTTTGGAGTTTTAAGTTCACGTTAACAAATATTTCTGAAAAATTATAAGAATTATACTAAACGATCAATAAGAAGTGAAGCTCTGTCAACAAATGGCGTATTATGGGAGTACGTTATACAGCAGGATGTTAAAAGGCGGGTTTCGGAGACACACCAGCGAACCCTTACCCGACACACTCAAATTATGGTCCTCATTTTTACCTGAAACTAGGTAGCTTTAGGGATCAAGCCAAGAGGGCAGAGTGTGCTAAGAATCTGCTGAGTCTAAACCGCTACTCAAATAAAACAACAACGCTTTATATAGCGACATATAACTGCCGCTCGCTATGAAATCAATCCAGACTTGTAGAACTGAAAATATAAAATGGGACGTACGTGATAGGAATCAGTACAGTAAGACAGAAAGGTGAAGAGTATGGAATTAGCATCAGGAAACACATTCTACAACCGAGGAACATCAACGTACAGAACAGGCGCTATTGGATTCCTAATCCACAAGAATTGGAAACGAGGAGTAGTGAAATAACTAGTATCTAGATAGAGTAGTGAGCTTAACTTATAACTATCAAAGAGATACAATTTACAAATTATACAAATATCCACCCCCAACAAGATTACTAAAACAAACGAAGAAATAGAGGAACAGTAACATAACTAACAGCATTGAATAACAATAAAAGTCACTTCAAGTATTTAATTGGTGACCTTAATGACAAAGTAGGAAAGAGAAACGGTAAGGAACAAGTCATGGGAAAGTATGGAGTCGGTGAAAGAAATGAAAGAGTAGAACGACTGGTTCAGTTTGCAAACTATTAAAACATACCTATTGCAAATACATTCTTTGAGAAAAAATCGAACAGAAAATGGACTTGGGTAGCAGCAAATGAAACCGCTAAGAACAAATTGACTTCTGATTCTGATCAACAAGTTTGTTACAATAAAAGATGTCCGTCTAATAAATAAACTTTCAACAGGCAGCAATCATAGACCGTCGTTAGACAGGTCAGTTTTACTCTACTGATGACTCGTCGTTGCGATAGTAATCCTGCTCAGTACGAGAGGAACCGCAGGTTCGGACATTTAGTTGACGCAGTTAAACGAGCTGGTAATGGTGCGAAGCTACTATCTGTGGGATTATGCCTGAACACCTCTAAGGTCGTATCCTTTCTAGTCAAAGGTGGCAACGATATCTCTTGGAGTTCCGAGAGTCGAAAGGCTCAAAACAATGTGACTTTACTAGGCTATCATAGTTCGCTACGATTGTCGCACGAGCCCTTATTTCCGTTGAGATTATCGGTTTACGGTGGGATTGAACCTTGCCAGTAGACCAGATCTTTAGACGGACGAACATGGGTATTATAATATTTTCGATGTTGGAACTCGGAATTATATCAGGGTTGAATCTCATTGAATCAGAGCAAACATTGTTCTAGATCCAAAACGAGAAATATTAAAATTTATCACAAAACCAACAATAACCTGAATAAATATTAACAATCTAAAAGAAAACTCAGATAGCTACCAAAGGACAATTGATGAAATATTACATGACCAAAATGACAGATCTCAATTAGATAGTGCCAAAAAAATCGTAGACCTACAACAAAATAAACATAGTAAATTATCTAATAAAACCAAAATATTGCTAAATCAAAGAAGAGAAATGAAAGTAAGTAGTAACATAAACAGAAAACAATTCACAGAACTTTGTAAGACCATAAAGAAAAGTATTAAGAAAGACATAAGAAAATACAATGAAAGACTGGGAGAAAATGCAATTGAAAACAGAAAACAACTATAAGAAATCAAGAAAAGCATTAATCATTGGGAAGAAGCAAATCGTTGTTCTAATAAACGAAAACACTATAATTACAGAAGCTGGGAAAAAAACCTAGAAAATCTTAGCAGACATATTTACGAACTGCCTAAGATCAAGTGCATGACCAGAAATACAGCAACAGAATTCTCATTCATAACAAAGGTATCAAAGGGGATATCAAAAACTACAGACCTATAAGTCTACTACAAATTATAAGCAAGATATTCTCAAAGATCATCAACAACAGATTAACAAATGCATTAGATGTTGCACAGCCAATAGAGCAAGCTGGCTTCAAAAGTGGATTCAGTACTCTGGATCATATCCATACGCTTCGAAAACTAATGAGTAGAGCTAAAGAATATGAAATACTGCTAGCATTAATCTTCATAGATTTCGAGAAGGCTTTTGATTCTATATATCTTAAGGCAGTAATAGAAGCTATGACCAATCAAGACATTGACAAACCGTACGTAGAGACTTTAGCAAATATGTACCGACAAGAAAAGCTGAGGTAAAAATTTACGAAAACACTCAGTATTTCCCACTACCAGAGGCGTCCGACAAGGAGACGCAATATCACCAAAGTTCTTCACTGCAACTCTAGAAAATATATTCAGCAAAATGAACTGGCAGAACAAAAGGCCTATCCATTGAAGGAGAAATCCTCAGCCATGTAAGATTTGCAGATGACATCGTTCTAATTGCTAATAATCCTGCAGAACTACAAGAAAGTATAAGCGACCTAAATGCCGCTAGCAATGAAGTTGGCCTAAAAATGAACTTGACACAAACAAAAACCATATACAACCAGCTAGTGGATATCCAAGATGTAATAATAAACAGCACTGCACTTGAGACAGTCAACGAGTATGAATACCTGGGAAAATTAATATATAAATCTGGCTTCTTCCTCCCAGAAATCGACAGCGGAATGAAACTAGTTTGAGTATCTTTTGGGAAAAATTGAGGATGCCACTCCACCTGAAGAAAGCATTAATTATGAGTGTATATTGTAAATCATGACATACGGCTGAGAAACTAGGGCTCTGAAGAAAGAGATAATAGCGAAATTCAAAGTCACTCCAAGGTCAATGATCGCCAAGGAAGCGATTCATGTAATGCGATCCTATAACAAAGAGAGATCGAAAAAGAATAGAATGGATCAGATAGAAAACCAAGGTCACTAATGTAATCCACGGAATTAAATCTTTAAAATGGCAGTGGGCGGGAGATTTGGCGAGAAGAACTGACAATAGATAGCCCACTAGAAGTCCGCTGTGGTATCCAAGAGGCCACAAGAGACCAAAAATACGTCCTAATTTAAGAGGGGATTATAATATAAGAAAACAAGCCGGTATAGAATGGCACAGAAAAGGTATTTTAACTTATATTGTGGTTTATTCTCAACGAAAATAGTAATTGCATTAAGATGACACAAGAAAATAGCTTCAGAATATTATACAAAAAAGCGAATATTAGACAATCGTGGGCAAAAATAAAGAACGACTATGTAAGAGAGGCTGTACCATAATCGGTAAAATAAGCTGAGAATAATGATGGTGATGAAGAAGTGATGCAACAGCATAATAACGTCGATTTTTGAAATATCTCAAGTACCGCTGTTTCTTTACTATTGCTTTCTTACTATTAACGGTTCTATTGTCGATTCTATTTGTCGCTGTTCTGATAGCTCTCATGTAGGATATCTCTTTATCTGGTACTTTACTTTTGTTTTTTTTTAGAATTCTATTTGTAGGTTAATACGCCTGTAGGGTTCACTAAATGGGAAAGCTCCGGTAACTAATTTTCTAACTGTATTTGATGATAATTTGTTCGTATTTAGTGACACCAATTTCGAAGTTATGTCTCTATTGGGGACCTCTATCCACCCAAAGAATCAACCTAAATATTTGCTTATGTACTTTGCTTTTTGTCTTCTAAAGCTCTGGAGAGATTAGGAAATGCCGAAAGGTCTTAATCTCGATGAAGGAAAAATCCGAATCTGCACCTCCACGCGGTAGAGGACGGGCAACATCAATTTTGATGGCTAACGCAGATAGGGACCGAGTGATTGCCGGTATAAGCAGTCCCCCACTTACCGACCAACGGCTCCGGGCTGACGAGTTGGTAGGTGGTAGGGCACTCTTTTGTCCTGGGGCTGAGAAACCGGCCCCAAAGGCGGAAGAATCAATGGTTTGGTCAACAGCATAAGAATATAGAAGGCAACGAGAAACCACTATATTAAAGATCCCTATGGATATCTCTAGTACAATTATAATGGCTGTACAACTCAATAAAAATTCGCATACTGATCATGGACATCGGAGACCAAGATCCGGCAAGAGAGGTCATTCCCATGACCACAGGGCCTCTCAGGTCGTTAATATGCAAAATCCCTGTGAAATACCCAATAAAACACCTTTAAGAAAAGTCCACACGAATTGTCTGAAGAGGATATCCACTTGGAACGTTAGGACGATGGCTCAATCAGGAAAAATCCAATGCGCAATTAAAGAAATGGAACGCATGAAAATAGAAATAATGGGCATAAGTGAAATGAGGTGGCCTGACTCAAGTTATTGTGATATAGAAGACTACAGAGTATACTATTCAGGATCAGAAAATGGTAAATATGAGAATGGGGTTGGAATTATCACGCATAAAAGTATAGCCAAACAAGTCAACAACTTCATACCAGTGAACGATAGAATCCTCCTGTTACAAATAAATACGTCACCGGTGAACACAAACAGCATACAAGTCTATGCACCCACAGCAGACCATAGTGATGAAGAAATATCAGAATTCTACAAACAAATAAGCAACCTTATAAGAGATATACCGAGACACGAACTCCTTATAATCATGGGAGATTTCAATGCAAAAATAGGTAACGGAAAAGAAGGGCAACATATTGGTCCACATGGATTAGGAGAGAGAAATCAACGCGGAGAAACAATGAGTATCTTTGCAGCTGAGCATGACTTAATCGTGCTAAACACATTTTACAAACTACCGCCTAGACGCCTGTATACGTGGAAATCACCTAGAGACAACGGAGAAGACGTTATTATTAGAAATCAAATAGACTATATGCTTGTTAACAAAAGATATCGAAATAGTTTCAACAGTGTTAAAACCTACCCAGGCGCTGATATTCAATCTGACCACAATCCTTTAGTGGGCGTGTATAGAACTAAGTTAAAGAAAATACGCGGAAAAACTGTAAAAAAACATGACATGAGAAAACTGAAATGTAGCGAAGTAAAAGAAATAGTCAGCAAAACATTAAATAGAAAATTTAAAGAAATCGATAATACAACGGAAAGCACAGAAGATAAGATAGAATCCCTTAAGAAAACAATAGACGACATTAAAGACAATTTTATGAAGAACGAAGAAGGTAAGAATAAGACATGGATGACGACAGAGATTCTGCAACTAATGGAAGAAAGAAGGAAAAACAAGAACGATAACTCCATGTATAAAACATTACAGCGAGAGATACAGAGAAAGATCAGAGAAGCCAAACAGAAAGAACTGGAGAAAAAATGCCAAGAAATCGAAATTCTCCAAAGTAAATACGACGACTTCAACGTGCATAAGAAGGTAAGAGAAATTACAGGTAAATGTAAAAACAGAAGAATAAGTAAACTTGTTAATGACAATGGAGAGATAATCGTGGACAAAGAGAGTATCAATGATACCTGGAAAAATTACATAAGAAATTTATTTTTTGATGAGAGAGAGAACCAGCCCCCAATACCTACGGAAACAGGACCACCTATACTAGTGGCAGAAATAAGAGCAGCCATAATATCACTAAAAGAAGGTAGAGCTCCAGGACCAGACGGAGTACAATCTGAATTTCTTAAACTTCTTGATGATGAATCTTTAAGAGTACTATGTAAAATCTTCAATAATATCTATGACACAGGCAATATCCCAAAAGATTGGCTACTTTCAGAATTTATTACCTTACCAAAGAAACAGGGAGCAAAAAAGTGCGGAGAATATAGGCTAATAAGTCTAATGAGCCATACATTAAAACTTTTTCTTAAAATTATACATCGTAGAATATACAAGCTATGCGAAGAGAGAATACAAGACACACAGTTTGGATTCATGAAAGGCGTAGGTACAAGAGATGCACTGTTTAGTCTACAAGTATTATTTCAAAGATGCAGAGATATGACTTGCGATATTTACACCTGCTTTGTGGACTACCAAAAAGCATTTGATACAGTTCAACACCAAAAAATGATGGATATTCTAACAAAAGCCCAAATGGATGATAAAGATCGGCGTATAATACAAAATTTATACTGGAACCAATCAGCCACAATAAGAACGAATTTTGGAGGTGAACCAACGGAAATGATCCAGATTCTACGAGGCGTTAGACAAGGTTGTATACTTTCACCTATATTATTTAATCTATATTCAGAGGAAATATTTAGTGAAGCCTTGGAAAAATGCGAACATGGAATACTTCTAAATGGAGAACGCCTAAACAACATCCGTTATGCAGACGACACCGTTATTTTTGCAGACAGTTTGAACAGTTTACAGCAACTAATAAACAAAGTAAATGAAGTAAGTGAAAGATTTGGACTTCAAGTAAATATAACAAAAACTAAATTTATGATCATCAGCAAAAATAAAGTTAGAGACGCTCAACTACTTATCAATAATACACCAGTGGACCGAGTAAAACAGTATAACTATCTTGGAACAACAGTAAATGAACAATGGGATCACTCACAGGAAATAAAATGTAGAATAGAGAAGGCTAGGAGTGCATTCAATAACATGGCCAAACTCTTTAAAAGCCACAATCTTAATCTGGAGATAAAAGTAAGGCTCCTACGATGTTATATCTTCTCAATATTGTATTACGGAGTTGAATCCTGGACACTAACTGAAGCAATGGAGAAAAAACTTGAAGCCTTCGAGATGTGGCTATACAGGCGAATTCTAAGGATATCATGGACAGACAAGATAACCAACGAGACCGTATTACGAAGAGTGGGCAAAGAAAGAGAGGTGATGTATACCATTAAAAGGAGAAAGTTGGAATATCTCGGACATATAATGAGAAACAGCACTAAATACAGATTACTGAAGGTAATCCTACAGGGTAAAGTATTCGGAAAGCGAGGAATTGGGAGAAGGAGAATATCATGGTTGAAGAACCTGAGGAAATGGTTCTCCACAACAACAACGAATCTATTTAAAGCATCAGTCAATAAAATAATTATAGCCAGAATGATTGCCAATATTCGGAACGAATAGGCACTAAAAGAAGAAGAAGAACTTTGATTTTAACCATTGCTTTTAATATCGATTCTAGGCAATTTTATTTTACTACCTATTATTACACCAAACATTATTTTTTACAATAATTTTACTATCCAAAGTTACCATCTTATTTGCAGTACCAAGTCCATCTTCAAATGAACATTCTGGATATTCTTTTCTTGTCGTACTATGCATAAGAAATTTAAAAAAATAATTTAGGAACTGAATAATACCACGTTTGAACATCACAATCTGTTCATTGTATATATCATACAACTTAAATATACACTCTCCGTACTAAACTGTATGTTTTTTATTGCTTGGGAGAATACCACATCACCCCGTGTAATCTACATGTGCGTGACAGATTCACATAGTTTCGGATCAACTATACTTTGGTCCTTGAACCTCTAATCATGTAGAGAGGAAGTATTCGTGGTAAAAACCTCGCACAAAAGAAGTTACAGGATGTGTCAACAATGTCGCATGTAGGTGGCTGCTACGTCCCACTTCAGTTAATATGACATATTCTCATGACAATGAGGAAAATTGTAAAAATTTGGATACGAATGAGTTATTTTATAAATTGGCAATCTGCTGAAAAATGCGTATGTATTATTTTATAACCGGATTATATCAATTTGTTTACAAAATAGAATTACAATTTAATTAAACATGATCGTGACTTCAGTATATCATAAAAATTCAGCCGAAAAAAAATGATAGATGCCTCCCAAGATATTAAAGTATGCACTAAACTTAAAAGAATATAAGAAAAATAGAAAGTTATAGAACATTCGTATGCAACAATTGATAAAAGAAGTGACGCGACTCATTATCACGGATATTACATCTATTAAAAAAGATAATACAGAAATTATAAATAAGAATAATAAATGGGAAAATCAGCTTTTCGGAAAAAAATAGAAATAAAAGCGCAAGCCGAAATGCAACAGCGGTACAAGATAAACAAACTGGAGATAGTACAGACTGAAAATACGATAAAAAGAAGATATAAGTAAGATAGATAAGGGACATTAAAAAGAAAGTGAAAGATAAAATGGACTGATGGAGATGATGAAAAGCATAACAGCTTCCACGGTAGCTTATAGTTTTTATAAGTAGGATGAGACCCAAATAAATAGATAGATGACAGCACGGCTCAAGGAAAACGAGCCAGAAATAGCATTAAGGATACAGCACGACCAAAAGGCAGTTGATCATATTGTTCTAGCCATTCCGACCATAAACTGACTAAAGCCAAAGCCATGTATGAAGACCAGTTTGCCATTTAATTCTGATTTTATAAAACTTTATTACTAGTAGACCAAGTAAGCGAAAATATGTATTACATCTTTATGCATTGTACAGTAACATTTACATTTACTGCTCTATTGTGTCAACCAGCGCTGCTCAACAAGTTTTTGAAATAGTACGGACAATATCGTACTTATTCAGTGAATTTATTAATAAACACGTTTTAATGACTTTTGTTTAATTTCTTGACGTATAATGTAGGTTTATCAAATAATCGTTATGCCATTAAAACAACGTATTATTATTATTAGAGAAAAAAGGTTCCATCTACATAAATATCATTGACAAATGACTCATGTTATCTAAAAATTGTTATCGACAAAGAAATATGTACTATGGTGGCGATATCTGTAAAAATTATATTACCATCAAATTTATACTCGTAATCATATATTAAATTTTTGTTAATGGTTAAAAATTAAATGATCTGATATTATTTAATATCTTAATGGGAATTAGACGCTAGGTAAATGGCCAATGAGCATGATATGTAAAATTATTTAACAGTTATTTAAAACTATTATTATTATTAGTATAATAAAAACAATGTGCAAAAGCTAACATCCCCTAAAATATTAATAAATAAAACATGTAAGTTTATTTAGGATTTAATTTATAGTTTATATAGTAATCTTAATGATAAAAGTAATTTGTATTTAGCATAGAGTATAGTAAACTGAATGATATCTATATTTAAAATGCCATTAATAAAATAAATGTTATTATGTGTAATATTATATTCATTTCATGTGCATTTAATAGAACAAAGTCCAATATTTTTACTGAACATAAAATATAGGAAGTTGAATTATTTACTTTTGAAGTTATTGGAATTAAATTTTAAAGCCACTGTTTGAAGCCGACTGATCATCGCTTAATTACTGATCGGTCTTCATGTATGATTTTGACTTTACCTAATTATTGTAAGAGAATTCTCAGATAAAACTTGTTGCAAAATGCCAGCACAGAGTACAACGGTCACACAAAAACAATCTTTTTACTTTTTTTTATCTTAAGCTACTTTCTAACCCAAATTTTGGTCGGTTTTCTTTTACTTTAGTCGAATTCTTAATCTTTTTTTACTCGTTTTGAAGGTAAATATACCATGTCGTTATTAAAATAAAATGCTGTAGGCTATTATTTCGTCATCTCAAAGATTTTCTGGAGAGCTTTCCTAAAATCATACCTTACCTTTTCTATACAGTATGGTGCAAATATAAGGAATAAAATCATTATTTCAGAAACGGACGACTTTTAAAAAAATCTTAAAACACGTTAATTTTAATTTTTGAATGGCTACCAATCGCTATATTATATGTGTTGGACGTTACGTCATCAGTTTTGTCGTAATGACTTAATCGAAGATTGTTTTAAATACAAACCGAAGTCACGAGACACCTCATTTGAAAGATCTCCTAAGCACCTTTGCAACAATTATTTGAATATATATTTCTACAGGGTAAATCGTAACTTATTAAACTGTTTATTCGGGCTGTTGGGCCGTTGTCTTCTGTTGAGATTAGTTCTCGACGTTTCGCCAACACTAGGGGTTGGCATCTTCTGGAGATGTTGATGCTTCGCTTGTAAGCAGAAACTGACGACGCGTTGTACTACGGAGGCAATATTTATAATTCCCACTCGCCTCCCCTCCACTGGTTTCGGCTTGAGGGGGCGTGTCGTTGTTTATAGTAGCTTTTCTATCTCCGTGTTTGGCGGGAAGGGCGTTTGTGGATTTTAATACTGGTATCCATGTTTTGTTGATTTTTAGTCCTTCTTCTATCCTATTGAAATTGTTTGGGTGCTTGTATATTTCCACCGCTTCCCGATATAACCGTGGGTAGTACTGTGAAGTTTTGTCCAGCATCTGTGTTTCTTCAAATAGTATTCGATGTTCTCCGCTTCCCAAAGCGTGTTCGGCAACGGCAGATTTGTCGATATGTCCTAAACGACAATGGCCGTTCGAACACGCTTTGGGAAGCGGAGAACATCGAATACTATTTGAAGAAACACAGATGCTGGACAAAACTTCACAGTACTACCCACGGTTATATCGGGAAGCGGTGGAAATATACAAGCACCCAAACAATTTCAATAGGATAGAAGAAGGACTAAAAATCAACAAAACATGGATACCAGTATTAAAATCCACAAACGCCCTTCCCGCCAAACACGGAGATAGAAAAGCTACTATAAACAACGACACGCCCCCTCAAGCCGAAACCAGTGGAGGGGAGGCGAGTGGGAATTATAAATATTGCCTCCGTAGTACAACGCGTCGTCAGTTTCTGCTTACAAGCGAAGCATCAACATCTCCAGAAGATGCCAACCCCTAGTGTTGGCGAAACGTCGAGAACTAATCTCAACAGAAGACAACGGCCCAACAGCCCGAATAAACAGTTTAATAAGTTAGACGATGGCCGTGAAAGCCTAACGCAATTTATAAATCGTAACTGTTTGTTTATTAATATAGTTAACATATTATAAATGTTTCGCAAAATACAGTGAGACTATAAGAAACTGACGACCTTCAAAATGATGCAATGGGAACGATGGGTAGTAAATTCGTTCCTAACGTTTTCGATGACTTCGGGAGTTATTTGTGCAATATTCGTTCTGAGCGCTCTTCTACATTATTTGGTCGACTGTGATACACTTTGCTCTTTAAATATCCCATAAAAAAGTAAAGTCAAATCTGGAGACCTTCGTGACTATTCGATAGATCTCCTCCTACCTCTCTACCTCTACCTGAAATAGCCGATTCAGCTGTGGCATCAGATAATCCTGAAGAAATTCCAGATAAGGAGGAGCATTTAATTTTTCTAAAAAAATATGGCGCTATGATTGTTTATAATGTCAGCCCAAACATTTACCTTCTCAGGATATTGTGTCCTATATTCTTCCATCCAATATGGGTTTTCACTTGCCCTCTATCGATAGGCCTGGCTGTTTACGTGACAGTTGAACATAAAAGCCGCTCATCTGATAAAACTATATTTTCTATAAAACTCTGATATCTATTACATCGTTTCATAATAATTCCAGATTGATTTCTATCAAGTCACTTGAACGTCCTGGACCAGACGTACTTTTTGCCACTTCTCTTTTTTTAGCACTATAACAACTTTTGATTGGTGGACATTATCTAGTGCGACCTGCCTCGAACTGGTATGGGTATTTTCTTGAAACGCCAATAAAACGTCCAGTTTCCTGGCTTCGTGCATTGATTTTCTACTACTTCTGGAGAGATTTTTAACATGCGCTGTTTCTCGATTTTTTTTTCATTGTTCCTAATTTTTAATTGAGAAATCGGTTCGCGATTGGGGTATTTAGCATTAAATAAATTACAAACTTCTGCATGAGTCCTCACTCTATCTCCACAAGCATTGGTCTGGTTTTATAAGTTTCATTCTTGTTAATTATATTATAATGCTGTAATGTTTTTCCATGCCTGATTAGTCAATCAGACAAGAAGGCTTTCCATAGAGTCAGGCATGAACAAATGATGAAAGTGCTGAAGAGGACAGGGATTGACGGAAGAGACTTAAAAATAATAGTTAACCTGTATTGGAATCAATCAGCGGTGCTCCGAATAGGTGGAGAATATACAGATCAGGTCAAAATCTTAAGAAGAGGCTCTAAAAGATATTGATGAAGCCACCTCAATAAATGGAGTCAAACTCAACCTGCAGTATGCAGATGATACAATAGTGTTTTCCAATACCATAGAAGGGCTGCAAAACTTAATGAACAAAATAATGGAAACAAGTAGATCGTATGGACCGGATATAAACACCAGCAAAACCAAGCTAATGATCATCAGCAAGGAAAACATAACTAGATCAAATATGTATGTGAACCAAATGAGAATTGAACGTGTCTCACAGTACAACTACTTGGGAACTATAATCAATGAGTCGTGGGACAATACAGAGATAAATGTTACATCGGAAAGGCAAAAGTGCATTTTTGACTATGAGCTCTGTGTTCAAGAGCCATGACCTCAACCTAGAAACAAAAATAAGGCTCCTTAAATGTTACATGTGCTCAGTGCTTCCGTACGGAGTAGAAACGTGGACATTGAAGGCGGAAACTCTATTAAAACTTCAGGCTTTTGAGCTATGGTTATATAGAAGGATGCTGAAGATACCATGGACAGACAAAGTCGCCAATGAAGAAGTACTGCGGAGGATGAACACAACCTCGGATTTGGTCAACATCGTGAAGGGTCGTTAGCTTCAGTACTTGACACATATAATGAGAAATCAAGGCAGATACGAGCAGCTCCAATGCATTTTGCAAGGTAAAATTGAAGGAAAAAGGGCCTCAGGACGAAGAAGAATATCCTGGCTTGCTAACCTGAGAGCATGGTATAGAAAGACCTCAACACAGCTATTCCGTATAGCAACCAACAAAGTCATCATAGCCAGAATGATCTCCAACGTTCGGAACGGACAGGCACCCTAAGAACAAGAAATATCAACAAAAACCTCAAACAGTAAAAATTTTACGTCTATTAGTTAATTCATAGATCATTGACAATAAGGACCAGTCAGTGACAACGCTGATTTACAAATTTATGTGAAAATAACTTTGGATACTTAACTGATATTACATTAATTATTTTCAGATAACAATGTAATATTGTTATCAATCAATGTATTTCTTTTTTCGGAACCAGCAAAAAACACAACTTTGTTTTATTCGCAGTAGCGGTCCTTCATCATAATCATCATCATCATCCAGCCCCATTTTCACATCCATTGTTGGATATAGGCCTCCTCCAAACGTCTCCAGTTCTCTCTATCTCTAGCTGCTGCAATCCAGTTTGTTTCTATTCTCCTTAGGTCGTCGGTCTATCGGGTGGGTGGTCTGCCTCGACTTCGCTTGTCGGCTCTTGGTCTCCACTCCAATAATCTCTTTGTCCATCTTCCGTCTTCCATTCTAGCAACATGTCCAGCCCACCTCCACTTTTGTTTATTGATTCGCAGTATAATATCGTCTACGCCAGTTCGCGGCGTATCTCCTCATTTCTCACGCGATCTTTCAAGGTCAGGCCCAGCATTGATCTCTCCATTCGCCTTTGTGTTACCCTCAGTTTTTCGGCAGTAGCTTTCGTTAAAGTTAGGGTCTCTGCTCCGTAGGTCAAGACTGGTAAGATGCATTGGTTAAATGCCTTCCTTTCCAGGTGAATTAGGATATTTGTTTTAAAAATGTCTCTCATCCTTCCATATACCGCCCATCCCAACGTGATTCGTCTATTTAGCTCGCAGATTTGGTTGTCTCTGGTTATTCTAATTTCATGACCGAAGTATGTGTATTTATCGATTAATTCTACCTTTTGTTATTGATCTGTATCTCTTCGCTGGGAACCATATTGGTCATCATTTTGGTTTTCTCGAAATTTATCTCCAGCCCAGTTTCTTGTAGTATGTCATTTAGTTCTTGGAGCATGTCTTTGATCTCCCTCATCTCATCTCTCTAATCTCTTTCAGCGGTCCTTAGTCTCATTTATTTCAATGAATAAGTATTTTTTGTAATTCCATTTTACTTCAGTAATCAGTTCAATACTGATCAAGTAATGTCTAACACATTATATAGCCATTGATAGCTATTCAAAACTTAAAATTGACATGATTCAAGATTTCTGTTTCAAGAGTCGTCTGTTTCTGAAATAATGAATTTATTTCACTATATATTTGCATCATACTGTATAAACTTGCCGTCTAATGAGTTACACGTGGGTGGAGATAGAAAAAAGAGAGTAAAAAGCTTAAACAATAGGCATAAAATTCGAATTAAAAAACGCAGTGCTACAGGTTCATAAAAGTTTTATCAACTTTTGATGTAAATTTGAATTAACATTATGATCCATGCAATACCTGTAGATAAATATAAAACCACACTTCATAAAATGTTACGACTTTGTAACTACAATAATTTTGTAGTTACAAACTACGCAAGGCTCGTTGGTATCCATCGTTTCCGTGGGTTGAATTATTATGAATTCAAAATTTATCGGAAAATTGTGATGTAAAGTTTTAGTAAGTTCACGGATACATAATTATATAACTTAATAAATAATACGGGCACACGGGTACCATTTGTTTTTAATTTTATGTTATACCAGTTCATTATTGCTTTAATAATCGATAAGTTCAAATGCACAATTAGTGCACGTGAGATCAAACAAATTTTAATAAAATTATTAATAATATTAATAAAAATGGAGTTTTTGTCGGCTTTTGTGTGTGATACATAGTGTGACCAACTCCAATTCAATGGAATTCGAGACAGGGCTAAAAAAATACCTGAAATCCGGGACTTTTCAGTGAAAATCGGGCCATTTTTTATTTTTTTAAACAAGGACTGTAATACCATCATTATACATTTTATGTTGACAATGATATTTTTGATGGGATTAAGCTATAATTGGTTATAATAATCAAATTTTTGTTAGTTTTTGACGTTTCGACTTCCAATCCGGAAATCATTTTCAAAAAAGAAAAAATTAAAAAATCAACTGATGTTGGATCTCCATGTTAATGTAACCTTAATATTTATATTTTAATATATTTAATGCTGGACTGAAATTTCTCAGGTGAAATATCTAAAGTTAATATTTTGGTATATTTATTTTGTTGGCAACAATGAAAGTGGTATCAAAAATTGCACAGAAATAGCTCTGATGTAAACAGGCTAGCAAGAGATGTGCCATGTAAAACAGATTGCATAGCATGGGACTTGCATTGCCTATATCATCATCAATGGCGCTACAACTCTTCGTGAGTCTTTGCCGCGTTTACTTTTGCCTTCCATGCTTGTCGGTCCTGTGCCAGTAATTCCCATTGTCGCACTCCCATCTTCTCTAGATCTTCTCTGACTGCATCTTTCCACCTTTTTCTAGGCCGCTGCTTATGCCTATGCTTATACCTTATTGCCTAGATGTAAAGCTGCTTTTACCTGATCAAGAATGAACAACAACCAAACTTTCGAACATGGGTCCTTGAAAAAATCCTTCAGTAATTTTAGGCTGTTTGAAGTTTCCAAAAAATACGTCTTTAATCCATCATAAACTCTTAAGATTGATTGCACAGCATGTGAACATTTCCAAAAAGCGAGTTTTCTCATAACCAAGAATTTTCTGGTATTGAACGTTTGCAGTTTCACAAAACTCTTTCAAATGTGTGACACGAATAGTGAAACGATAAAAGTGTGAATAAATTTTCACCATTATTAATTCCACGTCAAATGGTAACATATTGCAGCCACATTGCAAAGTGTTGTGAATAATGTGAGCCGCACAACCGATTTCCATCAAATTTGGATTCACCTGTGATTTTAGTTTGTAGTAAACATTGTTTTGCCCACCTCGGCTTTTACCACCAAAATTAGTATTAGTATTATCGCCGCAGAATGAAACTAACTTTCTTGAGATGTTGTACTTTTCAAGAGTGTTCTCAAGAGCTGCACAATAATATCAGATGTTTCCCCATCTTCAGCCGTAAAATTCAATATTTTCGTCTTCATGCCTTCTAATGGAACGAAATATCTCACCACAACCGGGAACATCTTTACGTTTCCATGGTTAGATGCATCGGTAATTATACTGACGTATATTGCGTTGTTCATTGCATCAACCAATTGATTTTCGATGTACGGACCAAAGACATTTTTAACAATTGCCTCACATTTAGTACGAGCTGACTGAAATTTGGTCAATCCAAAGCAATTCCGAAATATTTTCGATGAGCAATCAGCTGAGCGAAAGTTTTCATTTTCCTTAATCATATGATACGCCCAAACACCTTCCCGAGCTGCAGTCTCTAAATCAATATTGCTCGATGTTGCTGTTGCCTTAAAAAATTTCAGTCAATTTTTTGCTGCTTGCCGCGGAGCTAATACCTCTTTGGTGTTTTTCACTTTTGATGTGACTCACTACATCCGCTCTACCACCGTGGGCGATCGAAAATTCGGATCCACAAGTATCACATTTTACGTCACTGTTATTTTTTTTTCAAAAATGGGAATTCTTGCAATGTTTTATTAAAAGTGCAATAGCGTTTTCTCTTTTTACTTTCTTGTTCTGGTTCCATATTAACAATAGAATGGTATGAAAAATGTAAAGTCAACTAAACAATGCTTCGGACCTTCGTAGATGATCACTAATCTATTTGAGGCTTCAAACTGATTAGTGACATAAAATAAATGTTTACATAAAATCATATTGCAACGCAGCAGATTTGATCTTGGTTTAAAGCAAGTAACGGTTTGAAAATGAATCATTTATTCCTCAAGAATATACCGTGAATGAAATCAAGAATCTTGTTTACCTACTTAGAATGGTTGACAAAACCTAAAAAAAAACATTTATCAGCAATCATTACATCGTTGAATGCAGCACACCTCGTCTGCATGATTGATGTGTATACAATACATGAATTGTTATCGTTTTTGAATAATCTTTTTGGAAGAGGATAATTAAAATACAGAAATGAAAAAAAGTACACAGTTTGTGGTACTAGTGTTACACTCTAGAAATTTTCGACTTTTTTTCTCCCAACAATTCAATTTGATGTGAATTCTTAAAAGAATAATGTATTTAAAATTTCAAAATAGAATTTTACCAAAAAGTTAAAAATTCGGATGGCCCGGAAGACTTGTTCGGGACGCTGGTACACGACATCGTAATTCGGGCCATGTTCCAGATTTTTCGGACTAGTTGGTCACACTAGTCATACAGTACGTTTACCAACAAAGCGGATTTTCTGCAGATCTTGCACTAACAATAAAAGTTCTTGCCATCAGCATTCACCAAATATTTAATGTATTAGACAACTTTGAAAACTTCCCATATACTTTTAAACCTTGTTTCAAAATATTGTTTAGTTTAAAGTTTATAGTAATTACTGATGTTACTGTTCTTATTTACTATATTATTATTTGTACCATAACGAATGTGGAAAGATCTCATCAAAGCAATATTAGATCGATACATTTTCTGTAAAGGACAAATGATCTAACCTACTAGGGTCTAGAATCTAGAATTATCCTGTTTCCTTTTCCTGTTTTTTTTTCATAACCTCGTCAGAAATTCCAAAGCTTCTGTGTAATTGATTTTTTAATATGTACAGTTTTTCTCTAGCACTGGTAATGTTAGGTAAAACATGAAATGTTGTTAGTCAACAGAAATTTTTGATTTTTCCAACATTACGGACACAATAACGAATTGTATTATATTGTAGCATTTTTTTTCACTCTGCATTAGGTTTTACTACACGGGCTTCCAATATTCGAAAAAGAGCTTTTATAAACATTCGAATTGCATCTAAGCATCGAAAGAGAAACACTTGAATTTCGAAAGAAAAGACATACTCTGTAAATTTATTTATATGTATAGTCCTAATTGCATCATATTAAAGCAAGAGCAAATTCAATACTTATGTTGAATATTTCATGATAGTGATCAATACAGAAGGAAAATATACCTGTTAATATTTCTAGTTTTCTTCAAAATTTTATGTACTTAGGTAAGTAGAGTATTACAATGTTTTTTAATATAAAACATTAAAATTATATGTAGATACTAATAAGAGACAAACTGTCTTACCGACATATCATGATATGATAACCAACGTAAATTCTAATTTTTCATTTTTTTTTAAAGAACATTTATTACTGAGAACATTTTTAAAACAAATATTTACTAGGTTATCGAGAGAAATTAATATTTAACTCTTTATAAAGATGTATTCTACAAGGTATCATTTTGTTTTCTGTTTGTAAATTGAAAATTTTTATGTTCATTTAACTTGAGATTTTTATGGTTTAGGTAGTAATAAATACAGCCATTGTATTTTTGATTTCTCTGACAATCTTCCTTTCTCTTGGATCACATAAATAAATTCTAACAAGTTTGCTGAAAGATCATATAAGGTAAATGTGATTGTTTCTTGTCTTTTGACTGTATGTATATTGGTTTAAAGAGGTTAAGCATATTTCGTATTTTCTATTCTTTCTTAAACCAATTCTCTAACATCGAAGATTCCGAATTTTCCTTGCCACTCAAAGAAAAGATAAGGTGATGCCCTTTTTCTTTTTTATTTAGTTCCAAATTTTTTCTATTTCTCTTTCAGTTAGTACGATTTACTTTTACTTTTTTTCCCATTTCAGTATCCTCCGTTCTGTTTAGAGATATGTAGATCCACGTCCTAAAGCTCGCCATTGTGTCATTCAAAACACCTTACTTGGTGAACGACTTTAGGGCACGAATTCTTTACTTCTTAAATTCCTAAAGACAAAACTTCTCCTTTGGTTAATTTTTCTGTTACCCATAGTTATATCCAACTTTTGGACATTCTCTCTTCCCATCCGGGTTGAATTTTCGTTACAATATAAAATTGTGCCTTATGGTATCAATATTATCGTATTTGTGATTTCGTTTAATCATTATGAATTATGATTATCATTTTTGTGGAACTGGCAATTGATCATAATGAGAAAGTAGCAAGTAATTAAGTGTAAAAGGAAAAAACTTTGGGAGCAAATGACTGTTACAACCAATTTACACAACATAAAAATGTATCAAATGAATACTTAATTTTAATAGAAATCTAAGACTGTATAAGAAAGTATGTTCAACAGGAGACTCTTTTTATAATAATTATCTATAATTTTCTGTGTTTGCTATCAATTAAACTAGAGATAATAAGTTATTGTCGTGAAACTGTAGGTCAACGGATAATTGAAAAAAGAACATTTTAACATAGCTAATAAATAAGCCAAATGATAAAATGGTATATCTAATTACAAGTGATGATTACAAGATTTAATGACGGCTTGTAACTACTCTTTACGTCAATGAAAAATAAAATAAACGTCATATTAAAGAACCAAACAACAATATCAGAGAAAAACGGCAATTGCCGATGCCTTTCCTTTATAGAAAAGCCTGAATTATCTAAGAGTAAATTACACTATTATATCAGTAAGTTATAATCTATCTTTATGCATGAGGGGGTAATAATCCAGCATAATAAATACTTTTTTAAAAATATTTAAATTTCAACGTCTGTTAGGTATTTATGCACATCCTTAAAATAAACCGCTGGCGCTGGAACTAGCCTAACGTAATGATAAATGGAAGAACAGTAAGCAGAAAAGGGTTACTAATGTCGTGATTAGATGAATCGTATGTGGTCGTCCAATATAAGGAATTTTTAAGTTCCTAATGTTCTATGATGATTTGTATTAAAAAATATGTCTACTCGTATGTTAATGATGTGATATAACAGATGTTCAGGCAAATGCAGTCATATACATACATGTGTACAGGCAGTGTTCAGTATATAATGATATCTTTTATCTTTCTACAATACACCAATAAGAAAGTAAAATGTACTCTACTATTAAAATTTAATGAAATTGGCTGTGCAAAATTGGCAAAAAATAAATGCATATGCAAATATGATAAATTGAGGGTTTACAATGGAAGACATAATGGGTCTCATGAATAGAAAGTATTGGATCGAATTTTAATAAAGTAAAAGTAAAAGCAAATCCTTCGAAGCAAAAGGTGGAAGTACTATTGATTCTGAACATTTCTCTTCTTCGCTATGTCTAGTAAAGATGTGAATGCTCCAGCTTGGTACAGGGTTCGGGTATTTCATGTTTCTAATCTAATTCCACTTTTCCTTTGCAGAGTCGTCGTCCTCGTAAGTTCCGTCCAGCTAATAATTCCTGAGGTTCCGTAACATATGACTTTTTACAGGAAGAGGTTGTTAGGCTCTAACACCTAACCTGGTTCTGGTTTTGGTTCCCGATTGGTATTTTATTTCCCACCTACCTGCCGGTCCTACGACCGGTTTGGGCGTTTTACTATCCTGAGGAAGCTTTCGATGGAAGATATGACAACTTCACAAGGTCGGGCTTATTTAGTAGTGATAAAGGGACTCCCAAATACGCATCGCTGTGAGCTTCGACGGCTAGTGTGAAGAGAACGATCAGCTGAAATTTATAGAGTTGCTGCACAAGTATAAAGTGTTATTAGAAAAATTATAAGAATCTATTATACAAAAGCAATAGAGAATGCATTACTAAAGTTACGGTGAGCGAGAAAGCAATAAGTGTTAAGCAATTATCTAAAAAAATCAGTAAAAACATGAAATGAAAAATCAAATCCGGCAATAAACAAATAAAGTTGTTGGGAACAGACATTTTGACAGTTAATGGATGATGACAAAAGCCCAACCATTTTCAAAATTCATTTTAAGAATCAAATATTATAATATCAATCAAAAAATACAATAGATAGTCCAAGATGGTCCTTTTACTACCATAATTATAGGTATATAAATTGTCGTTAGCATCATTATATGATAAATATTAGTCGATAAAATAGGCAGTAAAATACATCAACATACAAATATATAAAAAATCTATGATACCAGTTGTTAATTATTTTAACCATTCATCGATAAAATTAGTAGCGGTCTGGGAACAGATGTACACAAAGATAGACTACAGATTTCGTTGTTTAATGTACTGAAAAATCCTAGAAAATTCATGTCATGGTCTTTAATTTATTGAAATGTTTATGGTGAACATAGACGGCAAGTTTTTAAAATATTTCTTCGTAGAAACTGCATTCTGTTTGGAAGTTTATTAGCAGGTTTTTAATTTTGTTGGTTTATTGTGCTATTAATCGATCTTACAGATCTTATTCAATACGGATATAGAATACTAAAAGTCCCCTTTTGGTTCGGAGTGAAATTGATAAACAAAATATTTGAAATTTGATAGGTAAAACTGTAAGTGTCAAGCTTATAATTTACCTATTAACATATTAATGAGTTAAATTTGCCGCTTGATTAACATTATAAGCCATAAAATACTCAGAAAGAATGTTTTTCACCTTTTGTCTTTAATTTATTACCATATTTATGGTGAATATAGAAAAAAAGCTCTACAAACATGTTTCAGTAGAAACTGCATATTGGATTGATGCTTATTAGCAAGTTTTTGATTTCATGGTTAATACCATAATGCCATGCCATGGTTAATGCTAATCTTAGTAGATCTATATTTTTAATACCAAAAGTGACATTGTACCAAAATAAACTTCTACATTTTTATTCTTTATTCAGTGTTTGGTTCTGTCCATTCTTAGCTCTTGTTATAGTTACTAGACAAGAGCTATGGAAAGAAATGGGTTCCTGAGAAGTAGGTAAGGCTCGTGAAGGACATGTATGAGGAAGCGTATACCAAAGTAAGGACTTCGGTAAATCAATTCGGATTTACCTAAAGTTTTCCAGTGATGATTTGTTTGCACCAAGGTTCTTCACTGACTTCCTATCTGTTTAATCTTGTTATGAATGTACTGACAGAGAGGGAAAGGGAGGGGGCACCTTGGTCAATGCTCTTTGCGGATGATATCGTATTAGTGGAGAAAAGGACAGAAATGTTGAGGGGAAAGTTGGAGGATTGGAGAAGAGCTATTGAAGAGGGATCACTTAAGTTAGCAGGTCGAGAACGGAGTATATGTGGTTGGAAGGAACAGGAATAGTTGGGGACATCAAATTGCTTGGGGAAAAACTATTACGAGTAAAATAATGTAAATATCTTAATTCCTACATAACGGAAATGAAACATTAGATCGAGAAATTTCCCACAGATCGTTGGTTTAAATGGAAACGAATGAGCGAGGCACTCTGTGTACGAAAAATCGGTGAAGGGCTGAAAGGAAAGATGAAAGAGTGTGGCGAGGTCTGCGTTGGTGTACGTAGGTGAACTGTGTCCTATAAAGAGGATTAAAGAAAATAATACGGAGGTAGCTGACATGAAAATGTCGCGGTGGATGTTAGTAAGACTGGAAGGGATAAGATCAGGAACGAGATGATCGGGAAAAGAGCAAGGAGGGGTGACTAGAGTTTCAAAACAGGTTCGACAACAAAGACTGCAATAATTTGGTCACGTCAGACAAAGAAATGAGAACTATGTGGGACGAAGGATAGAACTGTTAGAAGTTGAGGAAGAGAGGTAGAGGAAAAGTAAGAGGAAGATGGAAGGACTGTGTTGAAAAGGACTTGAGAGAAAAAAGTTTAAATGAAGAAGTAAGGAATAGCTACCCCTAAAAAGGGAAAAGCTGAAGAAGAAACCTGTGTCCATTTTCAGACATACGCATCTCCTGCAATTTTTACGGAGTCTTTCACTATCTGATCATCGGTCAGTTCGTTTCCTCCTTTTCTCTCCTTTTTATCTCTTATTTTTCTTCTTACTTCAATTATTCTTTTTCTATAATTGGACCAATGCTTTTCCTTCCTTAAATTTTTAAAGACATCTGCCATTGTTAACCTGAATTGTTTTTGAAATACAGCGTCCTCTGTTTTATCTATCTCATGCTTATTAGATTTGCAAGTTTACACTATTAGATTACCTTTATCGATTTTGCTATGTATTTTAAAACCACAAAACATTTAAACTCTTTTAAAAGTTATTAATGATGCTGCTTAGAAGTGTACACAATAACCACTTCCTGTTTATCTACATAAAACGTTAGAAATTAAAATTGCACGTCCATTCACAAAATGGCGTAAATCTATTTAAACAATTGAGATACGTACATTAACTAGTTAGTGTGTTAAGTATCGTCTGTTAAACAAACATTACTATACATGGTGATTACCATTTAACGCGTACTTTGAGAGTGTAAAAGTGTATATGAATGGGAATGTGAAGTATAGTAGACAAATAAATTTATACATTTTCAGTTTCTAGTAGTATAGCCTTCTTGGGCAAGTTTCTACTATATGGATTTATAAATTTAACACTTTTTATGTTCATTTTCATCTATTAACTTCCTCAATAGTTCCATTTGTACATTTTCCTATAGTTTTTAGTTTTATTATTCCCAAATCAATAAACCAATTTAACATGTAGTTAGTACATTTTATTCATTAACCCAAATTTGTCTAGATATTAGAAGTATTGAATATGAATTAAATTGAGTTTGTTTGCAAATGTACACTAGTCCAAATTAGTCAATAGATGTGAGTTCTGGGTGCGCAGTGTCAAAATTTAAATAAATGGGGAAAATTCAGTTAAGGTTGTTTTAGCAGTCAAAACACACTGCGATTTGAAATGGGCGTATCACTTACTTTTCCTCACTGCTTACGCCAGCCGACGACGGGTACAGCTGTTTTCGCAGTGGCGCCGGCCGGCGGGTGGTTTAATGACAACAAATGCATTATTCTCCATTCAAATTACTTTTGTCGGGAATACCTTTTTTGTTTGATTATCGTAGATGTTTTAAAAATAATTATCACATTTTTAATTTATATGTCTTAGCTAAATATAGTATTGAATATAAATTTGTGAAACGTGACTGCAAAAAACATCATGGTGTTTATTTATAATAAATTTAAAATAACATAAAAATATTATTATCAAAAAAAAATTCAATTTGTTGTCACAAACAAATAAACAATTTCGCAGTTATAGCTTGAAATTGATTTCAAATCAAACTATCTGACCGTACGTTCATGAGATTTGACGTCACGCAGCCGATAACGGTGAAACTAAATGCCAATGATGAGTAACACGTTTCACTATTAGATTTCAGTATTTTTTAGCAATTTTCTTCAAAGTTTGAACACGCTTTTCTCGATTATTACTGGACATAAAAAGGTGAAAAAAAACCAACGATTACAGAAAAAAAAACTCTTTCAAGTGATGGGCGTAAAAAGTTTGGTTATAATAGAACGTTAAACTGTATAATCCGATATTTCAAAAGAACTTTCAAAAAAATTAAAAAAGTAAAACCATCAGTTTAAAGGCAACATAATTTTGAATAACGTGTCCAAATTTCGAGATATTTTGTCGGTAAATAACAGAGAAAACACTGTATCTAGGTTGTGGTGTACCGATAAAACAGCCTTTATTAACACCTTTAAGGTGGAAGTGACTTATTTTCAATGAATGATTTACCACTACGGGTTATTGCTTGTTTATCAGAAAATTACAGAATTACTATAAATCAATCTATTATTATACTACAGGTAACTATTTGAATAACTGTAAAATATTTAAATTTTCAAAATAAAAATGCTATTTATGTTGATCCGTTTAATTTTATTCATGATTTGGATCTTACTCCAATGGTTTGGGACAAAAATGTCACTGAAACTCTAAAAATCATACGAACAAGCTGAATTTTGCTGAGAATGTCAATTTTGGAACCCCAAAACCTCCCCTCGAGGGAGGGAAAACGGAAAAAATCTATTAACCAAGAATGTGTACCTAGAAAAAAATATGTTAAATCAAAAATGTTAGTCACTTGAGTGATAGAGATAATTTTAAACAAAAATGTGTTTATTAGCACTTTTTTAGTAAATCAACTCGACGGTAAAAATTCGATATTGTTTGATCAGAGTGTCATATCGACAAAAATCAAATTGCGCTTTAAAGATGAAGAGTGCAGCTTTCATATGCGATTTTTGTATTTTGTCGATTTTTTTAAATAATAAGAATACACCTAATCTACAAGGTTAATTAGCATTTTCTATTTAACCTAATTTTCCTAAGATTGTTTGTAAACTGAGGTGGATAGGGCATATAATGAGGATGGAACAAAATGACCCAGCTAGAAAAAAACGCTCCTTAGTAGACCCATTGGTCAGAGAAGAAGAGGAAGACCTAGAACAAGGTTCCTTAATAACGTCGATGAAGACATGAGAAATATGGGAATGCGTGCTTGACGGAGAAAGGCAATGGATAGGGACGACTGGAGAGAAATTCTTGAGGATGCTAGGACCCACGTAGGGTTGTAAAGCCAGCATGATGATGTTTGTAAACTAGATGTCATCTGGTCCATCCTAGGTTTTTTAACATGAAATGCCAACTTCTTTGTTGTGGCTACAATGCGTAACACTAACTAAGCCTTGCACAACTTCACACATTACACAAGCTCGGACGGTTTAGTACTCTGGAGATTTCGCATCTATGGTTGGTTGGCAAGAAGCTGAAATACTTCATGGATGGGATGTTTATAGAGCCTCTCTTTATGTCTCTTGGCGGCCTTGTTAATTTTATTTGGAAAAGACTCGACTTTAAGGTCTCTCTGTAAATCGTCATTTCGAACATACCACGGAGCACCTACAATATTTCTTAGTATTCAGTTCTGGAGCGTTTCTAAATATCTATGATATCTGTTTGTAAATCAGTAGTCTGGATGGAAAGTTGAAAGTACCTACCTAACTATCAGCCAATATATATTTTTGTACTTTATCTTCAAATGTTCAGTTTTCTTTTTAACATGCTCCTTCCACTCAAGTTTGACGTCTAGATTTAAACCCAGGTATTTCGCTGTTTTCTTATTAGCAACAATGCTGATGTTTAAGCTAATTGGGAGATAATTGATTTTCTTGTTAGCAAAGTGATGAACTGATTTCTGTTCAATAAACTGTATACGCCATTTTTTGGACCAGCGTTCTATTCCATGAATTGCAGGACTGCTGTATCATCAGGAAATGTGGCTAGTTAAATGTTATTTCCCTCCGGAATGTCAGATGTATACAAAAGGTGTCCAAAAACGCTACCTTGTGGAACCTCTTCTTTTATTGGGTTTAACTCAGAGTACTCTTTTTCCATGTTAACTCTAAATGTTCGCTGGTGTAGGTGTGACTGCAATATTTCAACGAGTTGCATAGGAAATATTTTCTTTATCTTCATTAACAGGCCGTCGTGATCATACTTTGTCAAATGCTTTTGCGATATTCAGGAATACTGCTGAACAAATTTTGTCCCCTTCCAATGCTTTCTTTATTTCAGTTATTATTCGATAGAGTGTTTATCACGAAATCTAAATTGGTGTGCCAGAATAATATTTTTTTGTTCAATTATATGGTTCATTCTTCCTGTTAGCAATTTTTCAAATACCTTTGAGATTATGGATAGTAACGAGATTGGCCTGTATGATCTTGTCCTGCTTTGGTCGCAAATAAAGTCAGTTTTTTTAAAGGTGTTAAATAAATTAATAAACGTTGCGCAATTTTTGATATTTTTTATGATTCTCATGAGATCAATAAAATTGATCACTTTTATTAACCGGTCACTATGGAATTTACATCTTCGAAATCTATAGCATGAAATTTCGTTTTTTCGTTTTGTGTTATGGCTTCAATTATGAGGCATTTGAAATATGCCTAAAAATGCTAAATTTAAACTTTACATCTACATTCCAAACGATCTAAAATGTTTAAAACGGCTTAATTTCGATTAGATAACTACGTTTTCTAAAACTGTGGCAGCCGTAGCTTAGTGGCTATGTTACTGGCTTAACAAGCTGGAGGGCCCGGGTTCAAATCCCGGCACCGACAAAAATTTAAAAATTTCTAATTTAACTGAGCTGCCACCGTGCTTCGGAGGGCACGTTAAGCCGTCGGTCCCGGCTACGAAAGTAGTCGTTAAGTCATGTTAGGGGCGCTTGCGCGACCTGAAAACCCTAACACTAGACCTTAGCCAGAAGGTTACACGAACTTTACTTTACTTTACTCTAAAACTACAACTTCAGCTACAAATTCCACCTAATATCGTCTTCGTGGAGGCATTTCTCAGTTCTTTATTTAGGTTGCCAAAACTCAAAATCGAAATTTCATGTTATAAGTTTAAAGAATAGGTTCTAAAAATGGAAATTCCACCACAGCTGGTCAAAGGAATTGATAGATTTTATTAATCTTACGAGAATCGTAAAAAATGGCAAAAATTGCGTAGCGTTTATTTAATGAACAGATTTATAGAAACTGACTTTATTTGTGGCAAAACACGAAGATTGCATACAATAACTGCACTCTTCATATTTAAAATTTTGATTTTTGTTGATAGAACAATCTGATCAAAAGATATCAGATTTTTACCGTCGAGTTGATACAAATTTTATTTAAAATTGATTCGCGCGCGTATCTGACTTTCAACTTAGCCGGTCGCTTCAACCGTTGTTTCTAAGAGAACAGTTCTTTCTACGAAAAAAGTGCTTATAAACATTTTTTTCTATGGCGTACAGGTTCTTGGTAAAACAATCCCCGCCACCCCGGGATGAGGAGTTTTAGGCGGAAGCCGGAGAGTAGGAGTGTTAAATTTTCTTGCATATTTTTTGGGGTTGACATTCTCAACAAAATTCAGATTGTTATAGGTCAAATTCCTACACGATGGACTGACGATCTCGATAGGTCAAATATCTGACGACTGGACTAAATGGTTTTATTTTTCCAATCTAAAAATAAACGTCACCCTTTTTTAACAGATTTTCCTTTCTGAAACCTACTGTATTAATTAAAAGTTAAAAGCCCATAGAATAAATGAACAGAAATTGTATTTCATTGTAAATCAAACAATATTATAATAAACTGTCGGACAAGACTTGGCAACAATGTTCCGAATTTGCTAAAGACGTGTATCTTCTTTGAATACTTCCTTTTCCCTCCGAATTCACAAGTAAGCTAGCTAAGGCTAAGAATTAGTTAAAATACTACAAATATAACAAAACTTCTATATTTGATTTTGCACTTGAGATTTTAATAAAACTTGTTTTAACTGAAATTAAAATTTACCGACTAAGTTTATATAGTACATTAAAAGTCCAAGTAATCAACATAAAAGATAATAAACTTTTATAAAAATATGGCGACGTAGCAAGTTGTACGTGCTAAAAATGCGATTTACATGGAAACAATTGATTACGTGGTAGTAAATAAACCTGTTGTTGATGCTGCCGTGACATTAAATGAACCTACTCCATCAGTTTATGTAAGAAACATAATTGATTTGTCTCCAGACGCAAAACGAAGTATTAACATTTTTTTTATATTAACATTTTTTTTACAATCATCGAAAGATGAGTGATAATAGACAGTGTCACAAAGGCAGCTGCTATTTTGACTAAGACAATTAGTGCCAACCGTGAAAAGTATTGTCAATAATCTACAGTGCAGTGCAAAATTAACCGGACACCCAGATTTTTCTTAAAAACTAGCGTTTAAAAAAGTTTAAGATGTTCCCAATTGAGTATTTAATAAAAAACAAAATTTAAAAGTCAAATTTATCACAACTCAAGAACGTTACACGGAAAAAAACAATAAACAATTCAAAAAATTTGAAAATCTGCAACGAAACAAAAATTAATATTTTTTAAATATATGAACATTTTTTATGGAAAACGATATTTTGTCGAGTGTATTACCCCCACGATCCACAAGCAATAATTACGGCTCTCATTCGATCAGGTATACTTCGGAATAAGGCAGCAAAGTCTGAGTCTTGAGAAATTTGCTCCCATTCGTCACGAACTGCTTGCTCCAAATCATTTATGGTTTCAAACTCACCATGGTTATGTCGAATACGTCGTTCCAGAATATCCCATGCATGCTCTATTGGATTTAAGTCTGCATTCCTTGGAGGCCATGGTAATAAACGAATCCCAACTTAATCAAAGTAATCCCGTATAATTCTTACGATGTGTGGACGAGCATTATCTAGCATCAGAGAAAAGTTTTCTTCAACAAATGGGGAAAATGTCACTACATTATCTTCAAAACAATGCTGAATATACCGTTGAGCGTTCAAATTGCCCCCTGGAATTGTAACAAGTTCTGTATGAGCCTCTAGGGAAATGCCTGCCCACACCATTATAACACCTCCACCGAATTGAACTCTCGGAGTGAGACAACATTGTTGGTAAGGTTCACCAGCTTTTCTCCATATTCTAGGCTGTCCATCTGATGAGTATCTATTAATCTTGATTCATCCGTGAAAAGCACAGCACTCCAATTGTCAACACCCAAATTAAGCTGTTCGCGAGCGAAGTGTAAACGTTGTCTCCGATGATCTGCTGTTAATGAGGTCTCTTGACAGGTATTCTGGATCTTAATCCGTATTCATTAAAGGGTCTTTAAACGGTTTAAACGGAAACTGTGTTTCTATGGACATGATTTAATCGTTGAACAAACACTGGTGCTGATAATGTACGATCACGTAACGCTTGTAACTTAAGAAAGCGATCTTCAACTTGACTTATGGTTCTTCGTCTACCTTGACCTGACCTGGTGTATTGTCCTGTTTCCCGAAATCTTTGTATTGCATCAAACACTGTACTTCGAGAAATTCCTAAAGCATTTGCGACGTAACGAATGCTCCGCCCATCATCCTGTAAAGCAACAGCTGGTGCTTCTTCTTCTGGTGTCATAATTTTTTAATGTAAGTTTTAAACAGGAGAAAATACAAAAACCTACAGCCGAACTTATAATCAGGCACAGTACCACAATAAACTTAAATCATACTAATCCATTATTTCACATTAATAACAAAACGCATGTATAAAAGTGTTGTTGTTCGCACAAAACATCTAAACAGGTTCAAACAAGAAAAAAATGTTATCGCTAATATGGCATAAAATAAAATTCAATTACACAACACGAAATAAAAAAAATCTTTATATCGTGAATCTGCATGGATTCGGGAAGGTCCGCAAATATTACGCTTATATTGAAAGTTAAAGAATACAGAAATCAAAATAAATTTATCTTACTACAAATCGAAGTCAAAGAATTCTCACACAAAGAAATAAAAATTGATTGAACATTAAAAGCTTTAATGCTCAATATAGTACTTTTGTGATAATTGCCGGCAAAGTTATGAATTCTTAAACCTTAGTACTGTGTATTTAATCCATTAAAAATATAAGGCATCAATTAAAATCTGGAATAAGGTAAATTAATGCTTCAATTACTCTGAATACTAATGGATGTCGTAAACGGACAACGATACAATGTATATGAACTAAATATTATGACATGGTACCTACGGAATCGTCGTGACGTGCTTTATATTTTAGTTCTGTTTTAAGTTACCAGATGCCAACACCTGGTAACGTCCCACAAAGAAATTTTTTACGCTATGGGATTTACCGGACCTCCATATCTGGTTATTAGTGTTATAGTAAACATTATACAAGTGTGTTGTTTTTTTATTAAAATACATAAAAATGTCGTCTAGAGGCGAAAAAATGGTTAAATTGGTGCTGAACAAGCACCAAAATGATTGGATACAAACTGAAAGTGAATCTGATAGTGATCCGATGAAGATCCTGAATACACTCCTAGTGAAGATATTTTTTGTCTATTTGTCACAGATGAAATTTTTGAATCAATTGTTCAAGAAATCAATAGATATACAGAACAAAAAATTGGTGTACACAGTATCAAACAAAAATCTAACAGTAAGTGGGTCCCGACTAATAAGAAGAAATTTAAAAAATTTTTAGTATCGTGATCTGAATGGGATTCGTGAAGGTCCTTAATATTCGATTATATTGGTCCAAAAATGACTTTATAATATAAGTTTACTTAATGACAGATTCATGAAAATCATGACTCTAGGAAGGAATGTAGTCATAGACGAAAGTATGGTACCATGGCGTGGTCGTTTAATGGCGGCAATATATAAAAAACAGCAAAATGCGTAAATTATAAACTGTACCGTCAGTAGATATACCTATAGTAATCGTTTACTGAGAAAAAGAAAACAATATGATAAACAAAAGCCATTCTCAGAAAGTTGATCTGACCTTAATGAATAGCTTGTTAGATGCCCGACGAACTTTATATGCTGAAACTTTTATTCGGGCATTCCTCTTGCAACAGATCTATCAGATCGCCAAACTTTTTATTGTGGGATTCTTAGAAGCAATCGGAAAGGTATTCCAAAGGGAATAGTTCAAAAGAAACTAAAGACAGCATGCATCAAAAATAAGGACAATATAAAGGTAATCCGCTGCAAGACAAGAGATCGGTATTAATGTTATCCAGTAAACCTGAGCATACCCTAAACTTCTACAATACGGCAAGAAAAAGAAAACAAAACCAAGGGAGGAACCAGTGGAATATATTTTTAAACCGCAAGTTATCCAAGACTACAACAAAGCTAAAAAAGGTGTAGATTACAGTGACCAAATGGCAGCTTATTATTCTTCCTTATGAAAAGATCTTAAGTGGTATCGTAAGATAGTCTTCGAACTAATCTTTGGTGCTACAATAATCAACAGCTGGATTAACTATAATAAAACAAACATCGAAAAAAAGATACCAATGCTAACATTTCGTGAACAGTTAGCATTACAACTTTCAAATCAAAATGAGTGTATTTCTGAAACCAACTTATCAAAACGAAAACATTGTCTGCAACGAGAAGAAGGTCCTGGAAGAAAACGAAGACGAAATTGGCCTGCGACCTTGACAGATCTATTGTCTTTTCTTTATCACTTTAGGCTTCTCATCCAGCCCTATTGTCTTAATGGCTTTCATGATACTTTTGAGTTATCCTCTCCGAGTTCTAGATACCGCAGCATTGTGAGGTCTTCACACTGACATAAGATGGTTTCCTTTTCTTCTAGACAAAACCGACAAGTATCCTTTTCCTTCAAGCTCATACGACTAAAATGCTTATTGAGCCTAGAGTTTCCAGACAGCAGTCTCACTATCACACTGAAAGTCTATCGATTCTGGGTCAGAATGGTAAATTTAACCGAATGTCTCTTAATAACTCTTAGCCTGTGTTTTTTCTGGTGCATTTCTCCACTATTCTCAAGACTTTTCTTGCTGCTATTTATCAATGGCTGCTATTTTGTGTTTGTTCGCAACTCCAAATAAGAGGTCCGGGCCAATTAATGGCGCAAAACGGGCCTTCTTGAGCCAGTTTATCAGACTTCTTATTGCCTACGTAGTCTTTGTGCCTTAGACCCCGGGCTAGTGTCCATCTATTTCGACTTTCAACCTGGAGAAGGTACTTAAACAGTTCCATACAAGTTTTGAATCAACCTGCATAGAAGTCAGGGCTTCTAGAGCTGCTTTACTTTCGAAGTAGGTCAAGATTCAGTCATTCTCCACTTGCAGAAAGCTGAGGGTTATCTAATTCGTTTGTGAAGCTAATGTAAAGTTGATATTTTAGATCAATTCTGATGATTTTTGAGGCAACTTTTTGATAAAAACACATGTTTAAAAACTGCGCATTATTGTATATGTATTAATAAATTTGTTACTTCGACAAGTTCTGTTGTGCATCATTAATTTTTTTACCAAATATTACAAAAAAAATCCTAACAACCGAATCAATCGCCCTGTACAAGCGTCTAATGGTTCAAGGATGACAAAATCAGTTAAGTGGAACCGATTAAAACAAATTGGGAGATGACATTATTTGTTTGCTGTAGGCTCAATTCACTTGTGCGAATGCTCGAATGACCTTAATAAAATGGAGTGAAGAATTTTAATCAATGAAATTGAATCTACTTTTATGTTCATGTATTGCCAATTAATTAAAAATAAAAAAGATCCAGTATTTTATACAATTTGTAGTAATATCCTTTGGGATTTAGATGGAAGTTGAGGATGTGCAAATAGTTAAAACCATTAATAAGTGCTCTAGAAAACAAAAACTTAACGGTTAATAAAAACTAAAGATGCTCATCAGACGTATGACAAAATTACAAACGATTTAATTTAAAGATGAGACAAAAAAAATCCAACCATGGGCCACATATTAAAACGTTTTGCACTTAGAATACGATTGATCAGAACATTTTTTAGTAAATTATTTATTGTGCATGTATAATTGCACAAAATACATGAAAATCACTATTTCGGGTTAAGAAAAAACGCGATCAGAGAGAACGATCCCATAAAAACAGGGAGTCTTTACGCTACACAAGAAAATCAATGGACGTTAGTCGAGTTATCCACGGAAGGCGAAAAAAGGAAAAATCCAAACTGAATGTATCAGCTATCATGGAACTAGTAAAACTTTGCACTGATAACACTTATTTTCAACTAAATAATGATTTCTACAAACAAAATTTCGGATTAGCCAGGGGCTCATCCGTATCTCCATTATTAGCAGATATATTCATGGAGATTCTGGTACATAAACATGAAAAACAATCTACAATATGGTGAAGATATGTAGATGATGTTCTCCATTTGACCTCACGAACCAGAAACATTGGATACAAGTCTGATGGACAGCAACAATAAAGAAGAATCAATCAAATTAATTATGGAAAAAGAAAGCAACAATTACTATTTTTATTGGGAATAAGCCACAATTTAAGTTTAAAATAAGTTTATTCACCTTTCAATTTTCACTTATTGTAAGATAGTTCATTCGATTACATGCAATCAACTTTACCTTGAGAATATCCGTCAGAAAAATTATCACTACATCAAAACAACTAACACACTGAAATCTATCCTGTCCAAAACCAAACCCAACAACGCACAAGAAAGATCAAAGAACTGCACCTATAAAATACACTGTGAATGCAACAATTTGTGAGAGAACAGTACAATGGAAAGATGCATCAATAACCATGAAAGAAACAGACGTGAAAAAGACAAAAATCAAAGAAGCAGCTCTCATACTACTTAATGTAGAAAAATGTGTAGCAAACCCATCCTCAGAATGCAGCAGATTTAGTTTCCAACACTTACAGAAGAAGTCAACAACAAGAAGATACCAACAATAGCCGATTAAAGGTAGTCGCAGACATCATCTACAATTATACACAATACATATGCAACACACAATACACAAACATACAAAACAGTCAGAATTCAGGATAAAACACAACCTCAGAAATTTTTGTCAACCTTAAGAAGTCAAGATCGGTGTCAAGTCAACTGTCAGTTTTGAAAAACAACTTGGTGGTTATACTTTTTGCATATTCGATGGTGTTTTCTATTAATATAATTTGACAATAAATAATTCGCTACAAATACATTTTCAATACTATCGAAAATATCAAATCTACACTTATATTATGTTTCGTAGTCTGAAGGTACAGGAGGTTCCTAAAAAATCTGATACGACTCTTAGTAAGATTTGATCATTTTGAGCAGTGAATTTGATTAGTTGGACATTATATTATATTTATTATGACACATAAATAATAAAATAAACAAATAAACAAACAACAAACAATTGATTACATGTTAATTCATAAATTGTAATAATTATTAAGGTCTAAATTTGATATCCTGCATTTTATAAAGAATATATAAATGATAGTTTTTACATAAAATAGGGTTGTTATTATTTTTATTATTATAAGGAATAAAACAAACGACTTAACAATATATTAAAGCAAGAATTGTAACCAAATTAAAAAATAACTAGGCACTATCAGAGGCAGCAAAACATTTTAACATAAGCAGAACCACAGTTTTTCTATTAATAAAAAATGGAGGGAACAAGAAACTCTTGAAAGAAAGCGAGGGACTGAAAGACCAAAACTATACGAGTACTAAATTTAGGTAAGTAAAAATTAATATTTTGTAATATCTCCATCAGCATTGATAACAGCTTGTAATCTTCGGTCCATCTGCGTGAAAGGAACTATGAAATTGTCTTCTTCAGACAGATCTTCTGAGCTCTACATCATTTTGAGATATAAAATTACGCCGATACAACAGTTTTATAATAACCCCCCACACATTCTCGATTGGATTTAAATCTGGACTGTAGCTGGGCCATGGTAAGGTTTCGATGTTGTTATTCTGGAGCCACTGGTTTAGTATATTTGCAGTTTGAACAGGACAATTATCTTGTGAGATAAAATTATTTTCTGGATACAACTGTTCTACACTGGGAAACATGATGTTTTCTAGAATATTCAGATAAGTCTGACCAACAAACCTGCCATCAATACGCTATACCATTCCCATTCCTCTAGATGAAATCCATCCCCATACATTGGCGCTAAAATGACCAGCTGCTCGATATCTATCAACATATAGAGGATTAAATCTATTATTATCTGGTCTATACACCCCAATTTTGCCCTTTTTAGAAGATTGAAAAATTTTCTTATCTGTAAATATTACCCTGTCCCAAAAATCTTGATTTTGTAGCTGATGGTTTAAAGCAAATATAAGTCTTGATTGCTTCTGTTGTGGTGTAAGAGCTTATTTTTTTGCTGCAGTTCGGTACCTAAGACGCGATGCTTTAATTCTGCGCCAAGTTGTTGTCTTTCTTCCGGAAACTGTGACATAATTCTTGCAGTTTTCGCATCTTCAAAAGGATTCTCTTCTAATCTCTCCAAAAGCGTACGATCTTCATGAGCGGTAGATATTTTTGGTCTTCCAGAACCTTGCTTTCTTTCGAGAGTTTCTTGTTCTCTCCATCTTTTATTAATATTAAAAACTGTTGTTCTGCTTACGTTAAAATGGTTCGCTACGGCAGATAGTGACCAACCATCTTCTAATTTCGTTACAATTCTTGCTTTTAGTTCTTTGCTAGCATGTAGAGCCATTTTTTGAGGTTGAACAGAATAAGTTATCTGACAAATTTTGAGATTTGGCGATAACAGTGACAGTATGTAAATAATAAGTATTTATCCTTCAAAATATACAGCTCAATTTTCTATCAAATACGTTTTCAGAGTATATAATACGTTTTAAGAGTTTAAAATATAATATTCTACCACTACAATTGGAAAATAGCAGAACACTTTGCTGGCTTTCCGTGTGAGAGTTTGTATCTACCCGACTGTCTGATAGTAAAAATGAATTCCATCCGGTGTTTTCTACCCAATTTTTTTTTAAACTGACATGTTCATATGGCAAAGAACATAAAAAAGATAAATAAATATTAAAACGTAATAAATTTTTATATTCAACACTTTATTTTAATGTAAACACGATGGTTTTAACACAAATAATATAGGCCACCAGTACAGCGGGTGGTACTTCCGTTGTTATTTGACCACGTGGTTAGAAGGCATGACTAATTTTGCAAACTGAGGGTGTTATGCAAAACATATGACTGTTAATGTGCCTTTCCGGTAACTTTTGTCGTGGGAACGAAACATATTTTTTAATTATATCAGGATACGAAGGTATTATTTTGATGATTATAACGGTTAAATGATTCAGATAAACGAACAATTTTGAAATATATCTGAAAGTTCATACAGAAACCGTTTTTAAAAAGTTCAGAAAAAAAGTTATGAATAATATTAAACTGTAAATGAAATTTTCTATGGAGGCAAATAACAACCATTATATTTTTCTATCGTTCTAAAGTAGATATATAAGTTATAAGTTTTCATACATAAATATCATGATATGCTAATGAACGAGGTAAAGTCTTGATATTTTTTGTAAAGTAAAGACCATGTATGAAGACCGGTTTCCTATTTAATTCTGATAACTTTATTACTAGTGGACCAAGTAAGTGAAGATATCTATTACAACATCTTTATGTATAAAATTTTACTGCTCTATCGTGTCAACAATATTCTTTGTATTCGTGTTTTATATTTCTATTACTGGCCTGAGCTGCTTTGGTCATACATACTTTTATTTGCATCCATGTTTGTTCAATATCCCCACTTCCTGCAATATTATCTAATCCTCTACTGACTATTCTTTTATATTTATTTTGTTCCTCTTCTGTCAGTAGTCTCACAGGTTTGGTTGCTTTATACTTTTTCTTCCGCTGGTTTCTAAGTACTGGAATAAGTTGTTTCATTTGTATTCCAACTATAAAGTGATCTGAGTCTGCATCTGAACCTCTGTATGTTCTTATGTTCTTTATACATTTTTGCATATTTTTTTCGACAAGCACATGATCAATTTGGTTTATGGTTTTCCCATCCGGTGATCTCCACGTACAGTTGCGGTCACGGAATAGTTTACAGGTTCACGTATCTAGGAGCCCATTTTTTAAATTTTTACTTCGTTTAAACGCACCTTTTACGTCAAAGTGACGTTGCCAGTGGTGTACTAGCTAGAATAGGTAGATTAAAATTAAAATATCAAAATATTTTACAAAATGAAAAATATAGAAAACAGTTTTTTGAATAAAATGGATTATGATCTTAATAACGAAAATAAAGAAGTCTTTTTTTTTAATATGCATTTTATTTTAAATCTATTTTATATTAAATAACGATAAACAATGATAAATAATAATTAATATTTGGTGGAAGCCCCATTCTTGTCAATACAATTTTGCAGTCTTCTGTTCATAGATAGCACCAATCCCCTCATGTTATAGTTAACAAGCTCTTCCCATGCCTGCTCAATTGCTTCCCATAATTCAATTCTATTCCGTGGTCTAAGGTTTCTTTCATTTAGTTTCTTTGTTAACTCTGCCCACACATTTTCGACGGGGTTAAAGTCTGCACTACGGGAAGGCCACGGAAGAACATTAACATCAGTTTCTTCTAGCCATTCTCGAACAATTCTACTCGTATGCACCGGGCAATTGTCATGTTGGAAGATAAAGTCGTTGTTGGGGAATCTCTGGATCACCGATGGCAACATTGTGTGCTCAATAATATGTTTGTAATATAATCCTGTTAACTTCTCCTCTACATGATAACAAACGCCCGGGCCTTCGGCACTTATCCATCCCCATACGTTGACAGAGAATCCTCCACTATTTCTTAAATGATGCGTATACTGTTCATCATACCTATGATTTCTCGGCCTATAAACTCTTATTCGACCATTATTATACGACTGAAATACTTTTTCATCGGAAAATACAACCCTAGACCAAAAATTCTCATCGCGGTTTATAAATTCATTACAAAATTCAACTCGTCTCCTCTTGTGATCCTCAGTCAAAAAAGGTTTCCGTGCAGCTACACAATTTAGCAGTCCACTTGCTTTAATTCTTCGACGTGCAGTGCGAATACTGCCTGGAAACGCTGCCTCTTCTCTTGCCTTTTGAGCTGTGGCAAAAGGAGATTCTCTCAAATAATCTACTAACATCTCATCCTGTTGATCTGTGGAAATCTTCTGCCCTCCTGAACCGCCCAACCGTGCTATAGAGTGAAAATTATCCCATCTTTGTTTAATCTTCCATATGCACATATGACTCACGTTCAAATCAGCAGCAACTTGCCTTAGTGACCAACCTTCTTCGAGTTTGGCAATTGCTCTTGCTTTTTGCGCATAATTCAAATGTATTCTAACCATTTTGGAAGAGTTTAATATACTTTTATTTTATTGTTGAACACTCGCGAAAGCATTGACGTTTTGAAATTTTTTGACTTTGACATTTATCAAATCCGTACGACACTGCAATTTTACAGTATTACAATATAAAAAGTAAGGTGTAAACTATTCCGTGACCGCAACTGTACCTTGGTGTATTCTTTTGTGTTGGAAGTACGTGCTCATAATGATCATATTTCTTTCTTTCGCGAAATCAATTAGGAAGTGACCATTTTCGTTTGTTGTTTCATGCAAGCCGTATTTTCCTATGGTGGGTACATATATTTCTTCTTTTCCTATTTTTGCATTAGGTACTATCACCTAGCACTACTTTTACATCGTATTTGGGGATATTTTCGAATACTGTATCTATTTGATTATAAAAGTCTTCCTTTATTTCTATATTTTTGTCTTCAGTCGGTGAATGTATATTTATAAATGTTATTTTTTGATATTTTCCTCTTATTCTTAATACACATATTCTCTCTGAATTTGGTTTAAAGTCAACGATTAGATCTTTCAGCTTTTTATTTACCACAAAGCCTGTGCCTAACATTCTATTTTCTCCCCCGCTGTTGAAAAATAAATAGTTGTTTATTTCCATTGAGTTTTGCCCTAATTGTTTTGTTTCTTCTAGTGCTACTATTTCGAACTTGTATTTTTTGCATTCGTCGATTATGTGTTTTAGTTTTCCTTCCTCGTACGTTCCTCTTACATTCCATGTTCCTACTAATATGCATTCGTTTATTACTTTGTTTCCAGTAATGATCTTTACATTTTCTTTATCTTGTACCTTTATCTTGCCAAGTCGTCTTCGTTATTTTAGCCTGTTTAAATTTTACTGTTAGTTTATTGGTTTTACATTTTTATCTTAACAGCCAACGACAATTTTACTAATTGTCGTTGGCTGTTATTCCATGTCCATATTTCTCGATCTATGATTAGCTTCTGGAATCCTATTTTTACATTTTTTCCATTATATCTCTCTGCCATAGCCTTACTTCTAATTTCTTTCTGGATAATTCTTTCCTCCTTTGACATATCATCATTTATGTAGATTCGCTTGTCTGTTTTGTTTTTTAATAAAAAAGCAAAAAAAAAACAGTTCTTTTTCGGCAATGTTTAAAAAATATGTCAACAATACAGATTCTAAATATCGTATTATTTCTCTATCGTCATGCAATAAATTCAGCGTATGTTTTTTCGTACAACACTTTTTTCAGGCAGCAGAGTTAAATGAAACTCTTCGTCAACATTCATCTTTTGATTTTTTCAAATACACATAATTTTAAACAATAAAGTAAATAATGACATATAATGACAGATAGTACTGACAGCGGCTACTTCATTTTAAATTTTTTAGTGGGAATATACATAGGTATGTGTTTGGTTGCCAACACCATAGGTCACTGCCAATCACAGAGCGTTTAATTAATTTATGCAAGCAATGTATGTTGTGTTGCCTATAATGAAATCGTTCATTAATAGAAAATCATACATTAATATGGGTCATTAATCAATGATTTTGAGGGTGTTAAAATTGATTATAAATGGATGGTCGATGGAAAAGTTATTTTAATGTTTCAATTGTAATGTACCTACCTACTCACATGTAAGATAATTAAAGTATCTATGTATTTCTATATAGTTTTTAGTCACCTGGTATATGTTATTTACAATTATGAAAAGTTCTCATGTATAATCACTAATAATTATTTGCTGTTAGAAATCAGAATCAATACTCTTCATAAATATTTTCCTATTTAGAATAAATAAGTTTCGCTAGTTTATTCGCCTAATACTTCGTATCTATGGAATAATAATAATTTATTTCTCTTATTTCTTTGTTCGATAAGCTATCCGTATTTGCTATTTTAATATTAATATTTGAGTCCAATCTCTTGTACTCAAATCCATCCAGAAACATCGTTAAATAATTGTAGATAACAGAACTTATAAATTCATAGTTTTAAGAAATAACAGGCAGTGTAATTTTCATCCTCTAATATAATAAATTTATACATGTCAATATATTCTGTTTAATTCCAAAACAAAGAGTTAGTCCGGAGAAGAAATAAACGCATAGTATTCCATAACAAAATTTGGTGTCAGAACGTGGGATATTAGTAGCAGAGTTCCTCTGATTGCTGATAGAAGGAGAGCTGAGGAATTTTTGAATTGACTTGTTTCCTTCGAGGAATCATTCAAAAAAACTGTCAGTGTGGAAAAATCGCCACTACAACTAATTACATTGGGGTCCAGTACATCCAGTTCGAAATCCAGTTCCAGTCATAACCCAATTGTAGTTCCATCGGAAGTAGAGGTGAACCCGTGGAATAATAGACTATGCGACCAACAACAATATTCTACTTGTAAGTACATTCTATCTTAAATTCTGTCTCATATTTTAAAAATCTTGTAAACGTATGTCTACTTTATATCCTGATATAAGTAACTTATTTGACGAACAAATACCTTCTCCCGACTCAAATTCTCTTTCAAATTCTTCTACTTCTAATTCAAATAAAATGTCAGTATCAATTGAAATAGCTGAAAAACTTCTCATTAGATTTGATGGTACAAAATCAAAATTATACGAATTCATAGACAATTGTGATAAAGCATACAATTTAGTAAATCCGCAATCCAAACCCATCTTATTAGCCATTATAGAAACTAAATTAACCGATAAAGCTAGGGCCATAACTAGAAACAGAACATTTGACGAATGGAAAGATTTAAAAGACTTCTTATTAGATGCTTATTCTGAACGCCGAACTGAAGGTCAGTGGCAATTGGAATTACATTCCTTACGTCAGATGCCCAGTGAAAATGTAATGTCATTTGCAAATAAAGTTGAAAATTGCTATATAAAATTAATAAATACACTTGATCCAGACTTATCTCCAGATGCAAGAAATGCATGTACTAAACTCTTAAAAACTCAAGCACTAAATGTCTTTATTAGAGGATTAAACAAAGACCTCTCTATTTTAATCAAAGCCCGAAATCCAGATTCCTTAGAAAGAGCTGTTGCTATAGCAATTGCCGAAGAACAAGAACAGTTATCAAGACAAGAAATTTTCAGACCATTCTGTAATATTTGCAAACGAAACAACCATTCCTCAAATAACTGTCGATATAAAAACAATTCAGATAGAAATGTTAGATATCTTCAAAATTCTAGTTTTCAAAACCCAAAATATCCTAATTCAAATCTTCAAAGGTCAAATTCTCAAAATCAAAATTATAAACCTTCAAATTCAAATTCCAATTCTGATTTTCCTCCAAACTTAAGAAAAGAAAATACCAACACTTCCCAACGTTTTTGCAGATACTGCAAAAAACCAGGTCACGTTATAGAAGAATGTAGAAAACGCGAATTTAACAATAAAAACAAAAATCCAACAAATTCTTTAAACTTCCAGAATCCTCGACAACCAACGGTCGATTCTCGAGGAGTTCGTTCAGTTCAGGCCGTATCACAACCATCAACTTCTCAGTCACTTCCTATGTAGATTTACCCTTAGTAAATAATTCTAATCCATCCTCTTGCAAGTTTCTAATCGATACAGGCGCAGATATTTCTTTAATTAAATATTCAAAAATACTAAACATTCCAAAAATTTATTCTAAGTCTATTACTCTACGAGGCATTGATAAAAATGTCTTAAATCCAAATAAAACTATATGTAGTTGTAACGTAAATTTCAAGATAAAAGATTTTGTCCAAACTCATGTTTTCTATGTCGTAGAAGACGATTTTCCTCTTCATTTCGACGGTATATTAGGTAGCGATTTTTTTGAAATAAATAAATGCCAAATTGATTATAAAGAAAATAAATTAAACTTTAAAAATTGTTCTATTCCAATTGAATATATAAAATCTCCATTAAACAATGACAATGACGAATTTCTGAGAGATCAAAATATCGAGACAAGTTCTAATATCGATGAAATATTTCCTTATGATGCTAAATCCATAGAGGATCATTCTTATTTAGAAACCAATGATATCCAAATAACCTTAAGTAGTGAAGAACTACTATCCAATCCAATTCAATCTAAATCTAACTCTAAATCCAAAGAAAATTCAAGTCCAAAATGTGTAAAATCCACTGAGATATGCACAAATAAAACTTGTAACTCTTCACGAAATCATAAATCAAAATCTTGTTCAGAAGAAAAATCCTGTTCAGACGATCTTATACTAAATCAAAACTCTAATTCTAACTCAAGAAGTAATAAAACTATTCTATCCGCAAGAACTGAAACAATTGTTCAAATTAAAGTAATAAATAATGAATTAAGCGAAGGATTATGTCCCGAACGCGAAATCTTTAAAGGTGTATTTTTATGTCCTAGTGTTGTTAAAGTAAAAAATGATTTCTTTTTAACCTCAATCGTAAACACTACTGAAACGGATGTTGAATTAAACGATATTCAAGTAGCAATAGAAAAAATTCCAAATTTACAAAACAATGCAAATATACGAAAAATGTCTTCTTATAAAGATAATACGAATTCTAACAGAATTGCTAAATTAAAAAATGCCTTGAGAACAGATCATTTAAATAGTGAAGAAAAATCATCTTTAATTTCTATTTGCAAGGAGTACAATCATATCTTTTATCTGGAAGGAGATCAACTTACCAGTACAAATGCCATAACTTGCAAAATTCCTTTAAATTCTAATGTACCTATTAGCACTAAATCATACAGGTATCCTGAAGTACACAAACATGAAGTCGAAACTCAAATAAAAGGTATGCTAGATCAAGGTATTATCGAAGAATCAACTTCGCCATGGAATTCGCCCCTTTGGGTTGTGCCAAAAAAGGCCGATGCTTCAGCAAAGAAGAAATGGCGAATTGTTATAGACTATCGACGACTAAATGATATTACTATAGGAGATTCATTTCCACTTCCGAATATAGTCGATATATTAGACCAATTGGGTCATTCAAAATATTTTTCAACAATAGATTTAACATCAGGATTTCACCAGATCAAAATGGATCCTGAGGATTCTCCAAAGACTGCTTTCTCAACTCCGTCTGGACATTATCAATATTCACGAATGCCATTTGGATTAAAAAATGCTCCCAGTATTTTTCAAAGGCTAATGAATACTGTCCTCTCAGGAATACAAAATTACAGATGTTTTGTCTATCTCGACGATATAGTCATTCATGCCGATACATTAGAAAATCATAATAAAAGATTAAAAGAAGTATTCGAAAAATTGTCTACATTCAACTTAAAAATACAACCAGATAAGTGCGAATTTTTTCGTCGCGAAGTAATGTATTTAGGACATTTAATAACTGAATTTGGTGTCAAACCGGACGAAAAAAAGGTATGTGCTGTTACAGATTTTCCTATACCCAGAACACAAAAAGATATTAAGAGCTTTTTGGGTCTCACTGGTTATTATAGACGCTTTATAAAAAATTTCAGTGCTTTAACACAACCTTTAACAAAACTGCTGAGGAAAAATGTTGAATTTCAATTGGACAAGCATTCAACAACAGTCATTTGAGAACCTGAAATCAATACTTTGTTCAGAAACCAATACTTCAGTATCCAGATTTTACCAAACCCTTTGTCTTAACAACGGATGCTAGTAATTATGCAATAGGGTCCATACTTTCTCAAGGTAAAGTACCAGATGATTTACCTATTGCTTATGCTAGTCGTACCTTGAACAAAGCGGAATCAAACTATAGCACAACAGAAAAAGAATTACTTGCAATTGTATGGAGTGTTAAACACTTTAGACCATATTTGTACGGAAATAAATTTTTCATTTATACGGATCATAAACCACTCACATGGCTATTTAATGTAAAAGATCCCGGATCAAGACTCGTTAGGTGGAGATTAGCATTAGAAGAATATAGCTATGAAATTATTTATAAACCAGGTAAATTAAATCAAAATGCTGATTGTTTAAGTCGTCCTCCTTTAACTCATATCTGAAACAAATATTTGCGAAGAAAACAAAAACCCGGCAACAATCACCTTACAAATAAACAAAATGAGTAAAGAAAATAATGACACTTATTCACAGTTCTTATCTAAATCCGAAACTATATTAATAACAAATGATAATATAAAAGAAACAAATGAAAAGATTACATCATTTTCACAAAATTTAGCATTGTTTGTTTCCGTAGATTTAAATTTTAATGAGATCGTTCAGAAACAAATAAATAAACAATTCAGTCATATAGAAAAATTGAAAGCCAAAAATCCAAGACTAAATGACATTATATATATTTCTGATCAAAATAAAAACTTTTATTACATATTTATAAAAAATAATTATTGGGACAATACCTCTTATGAAGATATATTTAATTCCCTAATAAAATTAAGAGACTGGTTATTAAACGATAAAATATTAAAAATTTGCCTACCCAGAATAACTTTTAGCTACGATAAATTAAGTTGGGGAAAAATTAGATCTATGATTAGATTTATTTTTAGAAAAACTGATATATCTATTATCATTTATCATGATATACTAACAAATCCTGAACCTGAGGAAATAACTACAATATTACAAGAGAATCACACTAGTCCTACGGCTGGACACTCTGGTTTTCATCGGACATACAATCGTATAAAAAAACATTTCAAATGGAATAATATGAAAAATGATATTAAAAACTTTATAAAAACCTGTGAATCTTGTCAGAAAAATAAACTCGTTAGAAAAAAATTCGTAAAGCCCATGGAGATAACAACAACAAGCTCAAATCCATTAGAAAAAATATTTTTAGATATAGTAGGTCCTTTACCTTTAACCGAGTCAGGTAATAAGTTCATATTAACATTACAAGATGACTTAACAAAATTTTCTCAAGCTTACGCAATTCCGAATCATGAAACCAAGACTATCGCTGAAAATCTGGTTCGTGGATTTATTTGCAAGTTTGGAAAACCCGATATAATAGTTACTGATCAAGGCCGAGATTTTACTTCCAAATTATTTTCTCAAATCGCCAAGCTTTTTAAAATCAGACATATAAATTGTACTGCTTATCATCCAGAATCAAATGCTGCATTAGAAAGGAGTCACGCTACTTTAGCAGACTACCTTAAACATTATATTAAAGCTGATCAATCCGATTGGGACGAATGGCTAGATTTTGCTATGTTTTCATATAATACAACTAATCATACTTCAACCAAATTCACACCATATGAACTAATATTTGGATATACACCTAATCTACCTAGCAGTATAATACGACCAGTAGAACTCAAATATACATATGAAGATTATTTAGATAATTTAACACTTAAACTTAGAAAATCTCATGAGTTAGCAAAAACGAATCTATTAGAATCTAAAGTAGTCAGTAAAAAATATTATGACCAAAAGATTAATGACACCGTTTTCTTAGAAGGACAATTAGTATATCTCCAAAATGAGCAAACAAAGAAGGGTCAAACCAAAAAACTTACACAAAATTATAATGGACCTTATAAAATTCTAGAGATAAATTCTCCTGTCAATTGCACAATTTTAGTAAATAAAAAACCAATAAAAGTTCACATGAATAGATTGAAACATGCTTTTGTTTCAGGTATGCAATAATATGGCTGACAAATAGTGAACAAATTCACAAGAAATATACCAATACTCCTATCAACAAATCACCTGGAATCTATTACGAACACATAAAAAATGTTCAATTTATTGAAACTCATTGGAACATATTAAGTCATATTCCTTTACAACCTTTTACAGACAAATTAAATTTTGTAGATCTCACCTATCAAAAAACATTAAGACTGTGTCAAAACAAACCAGTTCTTATTGAATTACGATTATGTGATACTTCACTAAAACTCTTAGGACAAATCATACCTAGACTCTTTCAAGATGAACAAACTTTAAAAAAACATAATTCTGCATGAACATTTTAGACCAAAACGCGCTCTATTTAATGCAATTGGATCTGTTTTCAGGACCTTATTCGGTACCTTAGACAGTGATGATGCTGAAAATTTCAATAATGCTATTAACAAAGCTGAAAGTAACGAAAATCATCTTCTTGATTTACTAAAACAACAAATTCATGTAGTAAAAGCCACGATTGCAAATTTTAATAACTCTATTACAAATCTAGACCGAAACAAAGTGATTTTTGATAAAAATTTTGAATCAATTACCAATTACACAGATAAAATGAATAATAAATATTTTAATTTAGATTTAAAACAAAAAATTGAAGAACATTTTACTTTACTAACTTTCTTTATAACAGAATTACAACAAGAATATTCTACTTTAATAAACGTTATTCTATTTGCAAGAAATAATAACCTTCATCCTTCTGTTATAACACCTGAGCAACTAATTCAAGAATTATCTAAAACGGTAACGCATTTACCTAGTACATCGACTTATCCATTTCCATTGACTATCGATTATGCTCATAAATATTTCGATATCATTTTACTTAAATATATATATTTTGATAACAAGATTTTAATTACGGTTAGTATACCTTTGGTTAGTAATACTCCTTATTCTCTTTTTAAACTAATATCTCTTCCTATAATTCATCCAACATTAAAGAGACTTACCTTTATTCTTCCATCTGTCAAATATCTTGTTCTTTCAGAAAATAGAAACATTTATGTTACTATTGATACATTAGAAGACTGTTATTCATTAGATGAAGAAAAACTTATTTGCAAAAATCCTGATACTTTCCGATTTACACACACTAATCCAATTTGTGAAACTGAATTGTTAACTTCAATAACAAACATACCATCTAGTTGCGATACTCGTATAATTCAAACAGAATATGAAATTTGGCATAAATTAAACAAACCAAATTCTTGGATATATGTTTTACCCAAACCAACAGATTTAACTTTAAGCTGTCAGACTAGTACGCCAATATCTATTGTTCTTTCAAACACAGGTATTTTTTCTACTTCGAATAATTGCAAAACTTACACCGGATCAACTATTTTGATATCTGTCTCAAATCCAAAAGAAAGTAATTTTCAATCTATCATTCCAGATTTATCCCTTCCAGAAGTCTGTTGTGATGATATTAAGATAAATAATGAATCCAAATTACACCTTGTTCCCTTACAATTAAATAATCTCGATCGAGATGCATTAAATTTAGCAAGCCATAAACTAGATAATTTAGAGAAAATGACCTCAGAAACAAATATTAATTTTTCAGACACAATAAAAAATAGTTCTTATTTCACTTATGCAATCTTATTTTTGATAAAATGTATGTTACTTTATATTTTATACAGGATAATTAAATATTTTTACCGACGATTTCGTAGAAATCCGTCACATAGTTGTCAACAAATTACAAATTGTTTAACACTAAAATATATGTCAAAGTAAACGAAAACATGTACATGAGACAGATTTAAGTATAGATTGTAAACATAATAAAGACAATAATTATAGTGAATCCAAAAAGTGTGAAGAGACTAGTTTCACAGAGACTACACCGATAAGACGAAGTGAAAGACTATCGAGACTAAAAGAAACTATTTAAATGTGTTAAAATAAAATAATAATGTATACAAATGTTTTATACCATTTAAATGAAAATTCATTTTACAATTATTTTCATTCTTACAAAAGGAGGTGTAATGTACCTACCTACTCACATGTAAGATAATTAAAGTATCTATGTATTTCTATATAGTTTTTAGTCACCTGGTATATGTTATTTACAATTATGAAAAGTTCTCATGTATAATCACTAATAATTATTTGCTGTTAGAAATCAGAATCAATACTCTTCATAAATATTTTCCTATTTAGAATAAATAAGTTTCGCTAGTTTATTCGCCTAATACTTCGTATCTATGGAATAATAATAATTTATTTCTCTTATTTCTTTGTTCGATAAGCTATCCGTATTTGCTATTTTAATATTAATATTTGAGTCCAATCTCTTGTACTCAAATCCATCCAGAAACATCGTTAAATAATTGTAGATAACAGAACTTATAAATTCATAGTTTTAAGAAATAACAGGCAGTGTAATTTTCATCCTCTAATATAATAAATTTATACATGTCAATATATTCTGTTTAATTCCAAAACAAAGAGTTAGTCCGGAGAAGAAATAAACGCATAGTATTCCATAACACAATTTCCAATGCGGAAATCGTAAATAAAATTTAAAACGATTTTTTTAAAAACGATTGTTAACTTAAACATGTCACAAGAAATTATTCCAGAACCTCACTAAATTTTGTGTCAGGTCCTAGAACAGTGGAGCCGATTCTGTTAATGCTTATTAAAATTCTCAAAACATTTTGATAAGTAATTCCGTGTAATTGAGTGTTACTCACATTAATTTAGTGTTACATAGCTTTTAATAGTTTTAAATTTCCGTCGAGACAGACGAAGTATCTACCCACGAACACATAAATAATAAATTTAAATATCCATGCATAAATTAATCCGTGTATTAGTGTTTCCTTATGTAACGTAGTTTTTGTCCGTTAGATATTATATGAATTAAACTTGTCACCTGCAAAAAGTGCGAATGTTACTTAAGGCTGTTTTATCGGTGCACCAAAATTTTTTCTCTGTTATTTACCGACGAAATGTCTCGAAATTTGGACATGTTATACGAAATTATGTTGCCTTTAAACTGATGGTTTTACTTTTTTTATTTTTTTGAATTTTCTGTTGAAAAATTGGATTATACTGTTTAACGTTCTATTATAACCAAACTTTTCACGCCCATCAGTTGAAAGAGTTTTTTTTTCTGTAATCGTTGATTCTTTTTTCACCTTTCTGTGTCCAGTAATAATCGAGAAAAGCGTATTCAAACTTTGAAGAAAATTGCTAAAAAATACTGAAATCTAATAGTGAAACGTGTTCCTCATCATTGTCGCTGAGCTTGATCGTTATCGCATTAGTGACGTCAAATCACATGAGCGTACGGTACGGTCTTATTTTTATTTCTCTATGGGTACGGTCAGTTAGTTCGCTTGAATTAGAATCCATTTTAGTTCTTTCATTCTTGTATTTTCTTTATCAACTTGCTTAGTTTTTACAGTTTACAGTATTCTTATTTATTTTGAAAACATTGAAATTATTTAGTTTACGTGTATGTTAAGTAATATATTATTAGTTTAGTGGTATAAGTTAAAAGTTCTTTAGTTTACGCGTATTTTTAAGTATTACATTAGGTTAGTGATATAAGTTATAAGAGACAAGATAAAAAATGAGTCCCAGTAAACGTCCTATGTCAAGGAAAAGGAGAGCAATTGCACTGCTTTAGTATTTATTATATATATTACAACCGTTTTTAAAAGCTTTTATTTAACTTATATATATATATATATATATATATATATATATATATATATATATATATATATATATATATATATATATATATATTATATATATATATATTATATATATATATATCTATTCAAGGTTTGAATAATCATTCTCCATTTTCATGCAACTTTTCTAATATGGAGATTATAAAGAAAAAATGGACGGATTGATAAGTACATTGACTTTTAAATGTCATATATATATATATATATATATATATATAGTATATATATATATATATATATATATTCAAGGTTTGAATAATCATTCTCCATTTTCATGCAACTTTTCTAATATGGAGATTATCAAAGAAAAAATGGACGGATTGATAAGTACATTGACTTTTAAATGTCAAATGTGGAATATTGAAAAGGAGATAGCAACATAGGATTCTGGTAACAATTCACTGAACTTGAATGGTTCTGGTTATTCAGACATACAGCAGCAGCACGCTGCATTAAATATACCTGTGATTTCCTACAGGCAGTATGCAAAACATACGGAAACAGTTGCAGATATCATCGGCCAAACACTTTGTGATTCCTTAGAAGAGGCTGGACGGGAGGAATTAGCTTTAGCCAAAGAAATTGGTGAAGTAGATTCCGACGGAAATGAGTTAATAACCGTTATAGCTGATGGTGCTTGGTCAAAAAGATCGTATAAAGTAAACTACGATGCTTCTTCAGGTGTAGTACCTGACGTTGTAAAATTTATTAAATTAGTACGCCTTTGATGGATAGGACATGTAATTAGGCGAGATGAAGATGAAACGATCAGAAAAATTTTCGACCGAAGAGGACCAGTGGGAAGACGATCCAGAGGAAGACCAAAACTTAGGTATCAAGATAACATAGAGGATGATCTAAAATCCATCGGAGTTAAAGCATGGAGAAAGTTGCCAGAGGCAGGGGCGAATGGAAGATTGTTCTGAAGAAGCCTTTGGCTCATGACGAGCTGAAATGCCACTGATATGATGAAATAACTATCCACGATTTGTGTTTTATTCATCAATTGGATACTTTTCTTATGTAACTGCAACCTATAAATATATTAAAATAATGTATATTCCATTCAGAGAACTTTTTCCTCGCAGTGCGTCGCCTCGAAATACTTGCCAGATAAATACATTTACTATTATGATGGTTTCGCAGGTACCAATTTTTTATAGATAAATAAAAATATTTTTTGTTTAATTTTTACTACGCTAATATCAGTTTTCTCTAACAAATATTAACAAAATATTAATTATATATTAATATTAATATAACAAAATTTAAATTTATTATAAATAAACACCATGGTGTTTTTTGCAGTCACGTTTCACAAATTTTTATTTAATACTATGTTTAGCTAAGACATATAAATTAAAAATGTGATTAATTCTTTTTAAAACATTATCTACGATAATTAATCTAAAAAAAAGTATTCCGACAAAACTAATTTGAATGGAGAATAATGCATTTATTTTAAACAACCCGTGGGCCGGCGCCACTGAATAAACATCCAAACTATTAGGAAGTCACGTAGGGTCTGACATAGCAGTGTAGAAAAGTAAGTGATACGCCCACTTCAAATCGCAGTATGCTATAACTGCGAAAACAGCCTTAATGAATTGAAATTAAATTGTACAACTTTCTTTTTCTGAGTAAGACCTACTTGTCATATTTTTATGAATGGGGTTTCTGGGAATAAATTTATTAATGAATACTGTAGATGTTAATAGGTTTATGACCTCTAATAATAGTTGCAAAATATTTCGTTAAAAGTTGTAGTAAAGATGACACACGCTTTAAGGCGCGCCGCACATTCAGACGCAGCTGACGCAGGCAACGCAGCGTAGGGCAGCACAGGTTTCTGTTTTCCGTACAATTACATTACCTCGCGCGAATTGGAACGCAGGGCAGGGCAGCACAGAACTGTGTTTGAGAAAACCTGCCAGCGCAGTCGTCCGGACACAGATTCCTGTGCCACGTGCAGAGCAGTTTGTTTGTTTCTAGTAAAATTTTGTGTGGAATTATATTTGAAATGAATGAACAATTAATCGAATTGGTGAGAAGCCAGAGAATTCTTTACGATACCAACGATCCCAATTATTTAAAAGCTAAATTGAAGGATGAATTATGGAATGAAATAGGAAAAAAACTAAATTTAAAAAGCGGTAAGTTAAACAAATACTTTTAATTATATCACAGCAGTAAGTAGGTACATAGCTACGTTATTGTTAAGGGCATAGGCGCAAAAGTCGCCTGTCAAAATGTTAAATGTGTTTTAAATGCATTCATTGCATCCTGAGAAATGAATCCTGAGAACGCTAATAAATATTTTTGAAAAATTTAAACGCAGAATGAAAGATTACATTATTACTGAGGGCCGAAAGTCCCTGAAAATTTCTAGAATGTTTATTTATTTTAATAGGTTACATAGGTGAAAACCAAAGAGAAAATTTAGTGTGATTTCTAATTGCCAATATTTCATTGTACCTTTGCCTTTAAAGCCACTATCAAGATTTTTCGCGTTAATAAAATATTAAAATTTTCGCTAAGTAAAACACTTGATTCTTGCCAAGTATTTGTCCTTCTGTATTAAAATATTGCGTAAAGTTTTGCCTTATTAGGAAAGCGTTTGATGTACTTCGGATATTATTGTTTCGACATGAAAGTAGCTGACTTGTAGGAGTTCGGTATCGGTTCCATCCACGTGGCTACAGGCTTCTTTACAGCCTCTTAGGTAATTGTGCAGGACACAGGCTGCTTTTGTAACATTCACAACACTTTCAACTTTTATTTCAAAGGGCTTTCTGAACACACGAAATTGAGAGGCGAGAATTCCAAAGGCACATTCAACACATTGACGGGCTTGCGACAGCCTGTAGTTAAATATTTTATTTTCAAGATTATCATTACCAATAACGCTTTGTCTCGGATAAGGGCGCATCAAATTTTCTGTTAGCGGAAAGGCTTCATCGCCCACAAAAACGTATGGTAAATGCACTTCAGCTGTACCAAATAAAGTTGGCTGTGGAAGACCCAAAGTTTTTCTCATTATTCTTTTCTCAAGTGGGATGCTTGAGAAAATATTACCATCGCTGAATCTCCCCATTGACCCAACATCAATGGTAGTAAATTTATAATTTGCATCAACGGTAGCCATTAAAACAATGGAACAATGTTGTTTGTAATTGTAGTATGAGGAGCCAGTTTTTGGTGGTGTGTTAATTACGATATGTTTCCCGTAGACAGCTCCCACGCAATGAGGGAAATGCCATTTCTTCTCAAAATCCGATGATATCGCTTGCCACATTTCAGTAGTCGGTTTTGCTAAGTACAGTGGTTGCATGTTGGTCATATTGCAACAGATATCTCGTTTACTATTTTAGCAACTGTTCGATCCCCCATTCTATAGCTGTACGCTATACTTCTGTAGCTATCTCCAGAAACTATATACCTACAAAAGAGTTACATCTGTATTACTATTCTTCAACACATCATGCAATATTACATAAGTCTTTTATCCCCTTTATTTAAAAACAAAACTTTGTTACAGGAAATGAGGCGAAGACACTTTGGCTTAAGCTTCGTAACTGCCACCGCGATGCACTGCGAAGACAGAAAAAGTGTCTAAAAAGCGGAGCTGCTGCTGTCATCATAAAAAAATGGAAATTTCAAAGACAGATGGATTTTTTGATTCAATATATGTCCAACAGATCACGTGAAGGTAATTTACAAGAAGACAGTGAAGATAAAGACCCACAACAGGAAGACTCCATAGTTGATCCAGAGAGTGAAATTTTTGATGAAGTGACCAGCGACATTCGACATGATACCGAAGAAATCGAGAGTGTTAAAAAAGACATTGTTAATGAGCCGTCTACGTCTGGTATTGTTATACAAAAAAATAACGAAAAAGAAAATGCCAAACGTAAGGCAACTGAAAACCAATCAATCACAACCAAAGCAGCTAAAAATAAGAAACCTAAAAATGATGATATACAGGACGTGATAAAGCAGTCAATTATGCAACGTCAAAAAAGGGCCGAAGAAAGAGCAGTTGAAAGGTCAGCACAGAAGCCTTTGGATGATGATCTCTATCATTTTTATATGTCGATGTACAAAATAACCAAAAAAATGCCTCCTAAATTTCAACATCGTGCAAGAAATGATGTGTTCCAAGCTATATCGCAGCTCGAAGCTGCATATCTAGAAATTTATAATCCCAGTCAAGAAAACTACACTCATAGTGAACAAAGAGTTTTTACAAGTGCATATGTTAATACCCATATTCAGCAGCCCCATTACTCGTCAACACCTCTTCCATCACCAAGTTCCAGTCACAGTAGCCAGCATACTGAGAATTAACATTGTAACAATCCTCTAGCTCCTATTCCCAACAACTCTTTTTTATGCTCAAATGATTACAACTCTAGAAGCACCAGTAATTATTCATCTACTACACTCACCCCCAGGTTGTCTGCTGAGACATCTCCTCAAACCGCTGATACCGGTAATATTCGTAATTTTGTGGAAAATTATAGAGTATAGAATTATGATTGTTTAAAATATTTTTGTGTTTTTTAATAAAACAAAATTAATAAAAATAATACCTTAAAAAAACAGCTAGTTTTTCTTTGGTTCCTATTGGTTTTTAGGCATTACAACCATCTAAATAAATACTGTTTTCTATTATATTATGTACTTCATCAACTTGTTTTCTGCTTAACCGAAAATAATTTAAATAACGAGACTCAGAGAATTCTGATAATAGTGCAAATACCCCATGAGTATTTCTCTTTTTCATATAGTTGCTTTTCCAAAATGATTTTTTTCTCTTTGACATGTTGAATAATAAAACTATTTCTTCAAATTCTGCGTCTGACCCTGATTCGGAACTGTCCAGAAATAACGCCATTATTTAAATTATAAAATTCTCTTTCTATGTTCATATAATATATTCGATATTCGCACCTCAACATTTTCGAAAGACAGCTTCCAAATATGCGCTCACACTGCGTGACACGTATATTTTCTGACCTGTGTAGCCTGCCCTGAACTGCGTCACCTGTGTCACCTGCGTCCCAATGTGCTGCTTACATAAATAATCGACTGATGAAGTAAATTTGTCTCTAGTGACCCAACCCAATACTAAGAACAAAGCTCCATAGAATGACCGAATAAACAGTAATTAAAACCAAACTTACCAATTATAAAAACATTCTTTAAGTTTTATAGGTGCTGGTATCCCTCTGTGAAAGAGAATAAACCTGATAAATTTTAGCGCTCAGAACTATGCCAGCTCCTGGTTTTTTTCCAACGATCCATAACCTGAGAAACCAGATCCAAATCCCAGTAGTATCTATAGTATCTAGTATCGATATCTAGTATCAACTTCATCCCCACCACCTACTAACCAGGCCAGCTTGGTAGAATATTGGTCAATTTCCCAGCATGAGTTTTTAACATAGAGAGATAAGGCTCTCAACCCCTGGCAGTGCGGAAGCCACCGGTGATCTTAGTAACAACTCGATGTTACCAAAAATGGATGGTACTTAACACGTTGAGTGCCAGATGAAACCAACGTGATCTCGTCCATTTCTGGGACGTAATTGCTGTGTGATACCAATGTGGACTTTTATGCAGCGTTGAAGAATTTCGTTATATGAAGCAGCGTTGGTCTCATTGTATTTATTTAAATCAATGGGATCTTGAAACGTATGGCCTGACGGTCCAGTTGTTATATTTGGCCTTTATATACGAGTCCGTTGTGGCACCTACAGCAATATGACTTTTTTTATTTAGTTACAAAGAAGTACATGTACATAAAAATAAAAGTTTACTCTACATGAAAACTTAAAATAAAGGGAAAAAGGGCTTTGGTATTTTAAATTTTCGTTGCGTTATGCGATACAAAAAAAAACAAGATATACAGTAATGTTTTTTACAATTAGAGCACTTCAGTGAACTTTGTGGGGTTTTTCTTGAGGCCTCATTGGTACCCGATTGTTCAGAGATCTTCGCATAACAAATAACGCAACGTCTTCTATTAGATCGGCCAACATCTTCCAGTGTATGTGAGGCTTCCTCGGACTCTTCATTATTTGGCGTAAAATCTTCACCTTCTCGCAATAGTTCCTTTACAACTTCCTCTCTAAATTTAGTAATTGACATATTGACATTGGTTATTTCTTAATAAGCAATATAAGCATTTACAAGACACGTTCCTGTTAGGAGTTCCAACGCCAGCTTTCTGTGCCATTTTAAGTTTCGCCTTAAGAAAGTATTATAGGCTTTCACTTGATCGGATATATCAATAAATGCCTTAAATTTATTATAATCTATAACTATTTTTGGCTTCAAAATGTCTTGTCCTCTTTTCTTCACTGGAACCATCTCAGCGTGCGCTTAGTACTTTTATTGTACCACAATTTCTCCCTTACATTCAGCAGCAACCATAGTTTTTTTTTAATAACATCTTTTGGGTTGAATTTTCGGTTTACACGTAATGTTCCTACAAGATGGGTATTTCGCTTGAATAATTCAGTTGCTAACATACAAGAGGTATACCAATTATCGAGTAAAGTGTGCGTCCGTATTGTCCATTAGATCCATGACAATTTTGGGTGGAACATGGACATTTGCTCGTTTTTGGATTAACCACAATATAAACTAAAGTTATAGGTAAAACTCTTTTCAAACTGGAACAACTTAATGCCAAACTAATGGCGTTTGTTTTTGATATACTGTAAAAACTTTAGCCGTCCTCTAAACGGAACTAACGTTTCATCGATACATATATTTTCTGAAGGTACAATCGAGCTCTGAAATGTAATTCTCCATTTTTCTAATAGGAGCGTCAGTTTTTGCACGTGTCGTCTGATAAAATTGCATTATTACTGAAATGGAGCATCTTGAGTAAAAGTTGAAACCTGTTGCGAGGCATAACTTTCTCTCGAAATCCAGTACCATTTTCGTTTGCCACAAAATCAAATTTCTTCAAGTAATTGCATGAGAAAAGTTGCATTTGTTGAATAACAGTTTCAATGGAATCTGCTATATTGTGTTGTGGTTTATTGACTGATTGGATAATTTCACTAGATGTCGATGCACCGAAGTTTGCCCTGACGCTAGACCTTGAAAACCCTAACGCTAGACCTTAGCCAGAAGGTTACACGAACTTTACTTTTTTTATGGCCCGAAAGCAAGAATTGAAACTCAGAGGCCGCTTGAGACCAACGTGTCACCATTTTTGTTTTTTTTTTTTGTTAAATTGCAGGTTTTTTATTTTTTTTTCAATTTTTAATAGCAAAAAAAGTTATTTATGGTTATGTTCATTTAAAAATTGAGAAAAAAATGGCCTCACGGCCAGATGTCTTTTTGTCCATAGTATCACTCAATGTGTTAAAGTCCTCAACTAAATCACTATATCATCAGGAGGTATAACCAAAATTGAAAAAGAGGTATACCCTTTAAATAATTCCTGTCTACGGTCCAACATGTTCTTATAACGATGAAAAAGGTAGACGTACTCTACGAAGATGTTCGTCAGACAATCATCAGAAATTGAAACGGTATTAACAGAAGTGAAAAACAAAATCACAGGAAAAGATGTCGAAAATCCTATTTAATAGATGTTCCGAGACTGTAAAAATCCCAAAATCATGAAACAATATCATGATGGTTATCATGAATAAGAAGGACGACCCCACAGATCTAAAAAACTACCGACTGATCGGTCAACTCCCCCACGTGTACAAGACGGGCCTGGAACTATGGCAGTGAAAAGCGAGCACGTGCTCCGGGCGGCAGATTTTCAGGGTCGGCAAAATTTGAAAAGTTTATAAAAAAAATAACAAGTTCTTTAAATTTTTGAAAATAATAATACAATATATTGTTTAATTTTATTTAATTTTGTTGCATAATTTATTAGCTTTATTATACTAACACTATATACCAAATATTATCTTCATTATGAGAATTAACATAATTCATGGGTCTGAAGTGGAATCTAGTACTATTATGCATACTGTTGATATGAATTAGTAACCTGAGGATGCTACTATTAAGGCTTAGATTTTTTCGAAATAGTATGTTTTTAAGTTCTTCTAAAATATCTGCCACTGTCATTGAAACCTGAAAGCAATATAAGATGTTGTGCTAAATGTCTAAAGTATCTTAAAAACCATGATTTCTCAACATCTAAAGCTATGAGTGAGACCAGCTTCTCGTTAAAAAATATTGGGAAACCTGAATTCATCATTTTAGCGTTTTTGACATGCTCTGTTAAAAAGGATAAGTCACATCAATGAGTTTCAAGGTCTTTTAACATTCTTGAAGTCTTGCAGAGAGGTCATTACTTAACGTAAATTCTTAGCTAGCATAAATGATCTATCATTTGAAGTATTGCAGGGAGTTTGCTCAATCTGAGGCTATAGCTGAAGGTAAATTCTTACCAAGAATAAATGGTCTATCATCTGAATTTTCACAAAAAAAACACAAAAAAAAAAGAAAAATCTTGCACTGATCACTGATCTTTGCCACCCCCCGACAGATCTCCTAGTTCCGGCTCTGGTACAAGTATTCATAGAATAGACTAACAAGACTATTAGCTCCATAAATAAGTTTTTATCGAACTAAAGAGCAGGCAGGTTTCAAATCGGGTTTTGGTATTTTATAGCAGGTCCAGCGATAACGGGCCTGCAAGGAATTCACTACAGGCGGGCTTCTATGTTTGGAGGGTGACAAATGTGCTTTTTTTGCTAGTGTTATACAAAATAGGGAAATAGAAAAATTAATTTTTTTAAATGTGATTTCAATTCCAGTCATACGTTAATCTGTGTTATTTTTGTATCTGTAAATATATTATGTTTCAAAAAATAAAAAACTTTGCATTTATTTGAAATCCTTAGTTTATTTTCTTCCATTTTTTTGAAGTTGTTTAAAGATCTTGTGTCAGCAGTTAGGAGCGTAAATTCTTGATTCGTAGAAAAATGGTTAGTGAAACCATTGCCCTTATAAGTCCGTCCGTCTCCAGATCACGGTCCACAACTACAAAAGGATACCAAATGGGAGAAAAACAACATAAAATAATCTGCTATGCAGACGACGCAATACTACTCTCTTGAAGTGAAGATGATATACAACATAACCACCAAAAAATTTAACATGTTAATTCTCCAAAAAAGAACAGAGATAGAGTAAACAGGCAGAGGCAGAATTTACAAAACAGTCGTCAGACCAATAATGACATACACGGCATAGACACGACCTGATACAGAGAGGACAGAAATGATGTTAGAAACAGCAGAGATGAAAAAAACAAACAAACTTAGAAAAATACAGATATACGACGTAGATGCAAGGTGGAGAACTGGGTAAGAAGTAGAAAAGTAGAATTGAACGATCATATAAGCCGAATGACAACAAATGGAATAGTAAAGACGGCAAGAGACGGTTCCCGAATAGGAAAACGATCAGTAGCAAAACCACGAAAACGATGAAACGACAACTTAATGGAGGCACATTGAAAAGCAGACAGTCATGGCTACATAAAAAAAAGAAGAAGTAAGAACCCCAGAATAGAATGTATTCGTTTGATTTTCTACCAAAGTAAAATTTGCATGGTGTCCCTGCAGTTTTTGTTGGAAATTTATAATACGATTATATCCTTTGCATTTTAACAACTGGGCAGACTTCTTAAAAGATGACTAAGAAAATTTATGTTCTTGTTACTTTTTAAATGCCTTTTGACGCGCCAAGAGATTCTTTTCGTAAAATTGTGTCTGTATGTTGCTTCTATTATAGTGTATTTTTATGTATAAGAGAGTAATAAAAACAATAAATTACGTATGCAAATCCCTAAACTGTTGATACGGGTGACTCAATGAAAAACAGATATTTGTCAACAAGTTTACAGAAGTATATAGGAAAACAATTTTAAATTGAGTATGACCACCAGGTATAAAGGTTGGAGCAGAATAGAATACAATACTTGTGAGGGTTACTATACCCTGTCTACCCAACAGACGGAGTTATCACGTGAATACCATGTGAACTTATGAAATATTATAATCATTCCTACAAACTCTCAAACTAGTCAGAATTCGTGGCAAACAGTTGGTCAGTGAGAGAACAATAATACTGTCATTAGTGCTATCCTCCTTACTGCGCTGGTCGACTATTCGTTCATAGTTTTGGACGGTTCGGCCACTTGTTGGGAAGAAACCTATTATACGAATACGTTCGCATTGAACCAGTGACGTACCAGAAAAATAAAATAAAAAGTTATTATACAGACAAAAATTGAAATAAACGATTTTATAACAACATGTTATGTACATTGTAATGAAAAAAAAAACCGTAAATTTCAATAGGATGATTTGGGAGCGTTATAAAAGCTTGAGATACCGCTAAAATGTAAATAACGCAAGCTTGACTGTACGGGAAATATATATAGTGTTAATTTTAAACAATTTCTAGCATTTGGCGTAGAAGTGGACAATACAATTTTAAAATATAACTTTAAAATATAACCTCAATCTGACACTATAACTTAAAAATTTTTAATGCAATACAAAAATAATAGAAGTTCCTTAAAAAGTAAACAATAAAACCTGGAAGTGTCTTTAACAAATGGGGAGAAATGGCAATCAAAATACTATAGGCTAACTTTAGGCAATGTGGACATTATACACATGTAAACTTAAATGTGTACGTAATGGTAGCTTACCCCACTGATGCTTTAAAGTGTGCACCAGGTCTTACGTGATAGGTCAAATTCAGGAGGTGTCTCTGTGATGAAAGGTATAACTGTATTTGGTTCAGGTTCCGACCATTCATAGATTCATTTGGTGGTCATGTTGAACTCGGTAGCTGCAGCTAATTCTGCGGTTTGTATTGGAGATTTTCTGGAGGGCAGTCGACCTTGGTTTGCATCTTTTATATAGTTGTGAATCGGCAGCGCCGTGTTGCTAAGGATCTTGTTATATACTTTGGTCAGCAGATTGAGTCGGCGAAGGTGTAATGGTGTAATGTCGCTCAGCATTGGTACTAAATGGGTTGGTGTAGGTTTGGGTGAGCTGGATATCAATCCTTTGAACATCAGTACTGTTGATCCATATTGGTATGCAATATTCAGCTAGAGAATAAACAATAGCTAAGCCTGAAGACCTGAGTCTAGATACCGATGCCTCCATTTTGTGCCGCAGAGCTTCTGAATTATGTTATTTTTGGTTTTTAGCTTCTTAGCAACTATACTTAAATGTTCTCTAAAGCTTACCGTTCTGTCCAAAACTACGTCTAGGTATTTTGGATGTTTATTGTGGTTGAGTCATGTGTTATCAAAAGAACGTTAAGTAGTGTTCTTGACTCCAGATTGTTGTTTAGGTGAAAGTAAGTTACTTCAGTTTTAGAGTCATTAGGGAGAAGTCTCCATTTTTGAAAGTAATGTTCTATAATCGCTAGGTCTTCCGTCAGAATCTCTTCAGCTTCTTTTGTGATTTTGTTGGTGTTAATAAAGCCCAGTCATCAGCATAGCTAAACTTTGTTGATGTTATCGGTATGTCTGCGATATAAAGGCTATAAAGCAATATTGCGAGTAACGAGCCTTGCGGTAGACTATTTTTGAGTTTTCTGGGGGTGCTTATTTCGAATCCCATAGTTACTTGAAATACTTTGACGGTGATGTTCTATTAGTCTAGCGGTGAATTTGCAAGGCAGAGTACGTAAGAGTCTATAAATCATTCCTTCTGGTCAGACTGTGTTGAAAGCTGCAGATCATTGGGCTGATTCTTTTAAACATTAATCTTTCAAGTAGTTTATACTATAAGATTTATATTATAAGAAATTGGTCGATAGTTTTTTGGGTGATCAACTGGTTTATCTGGTTCTAGTATTGCTATGAATTTTGAACGTTTAAATTCCCGTGGGATTCTGAATGCAATTGAGTATGCATTCGGGGTGGATGCCGTCGAAACCTAGGTCTTTTTCCGGTGAAACGTCTTTAAGTGCGATCTCCATTTCTTCACTTGTCAAAGGGCAAGAATGTTTGGTCTCAATTGATTGCGATTTTAAGGAATTTTATTCGCTGTCGGAAGTGGAAGTTTCGGAATCATCATTAAGATTAATAATTAATGGTTCGACGGTGATTTCCATTATTCTATCAGTTTCCCACATTTTTGATTCCTCTTTTTTAACGTGCTCAATTGCCTTCTGCCAATTATGTGCTGTTACATTTTGCACTGCTTCATAAAAACACTGTTTGACATCAGCAATTTTAAAAGAGGTGTTGTTTCTTGCCACTTCTCCCTTGATTTGGGCCCAGATCAACTCAATTGGGTTAAACTCACAATGGTAAGGTGGCAAACGTAAAACATAATGTTCTTTTCTTGCAGCCATTTCGTCTGTAACATATCGGTCAGCTGGTTTATTGGCCTTTACTAATGTTAGCAATTCGGCTTTAACCATATCTTCCGTAAAGGCTATGCCGTGTCTATTCAACCATGCTTGTATTTCTGCCTTTTTTGTAGCTGATGTAGGGGATTTATCAATACGTCTACTGTGGTACGAAGCGTTGTCCATAACTATTACAGAGTTTTTTGCTAATTGTGGCAAAATATTTCTGAACCAGTTTTCGAACACCTCAGCATTCATATCTGCATGGTAATCGCCATCCTTTTTTGATTCAAAGACCAACAAACCATTATTTGCTACAAATCCATCCTCTGATCCAATATGTAATATAATTAGACGTTTACCTTTACCAGAGGGAGATTTTAACCCAGTTGACAGACCCTCCAAAAAGGCTTGTCTGGGATTTTTAATATTTTCATCCACCCATATTTTGCTGGTAGTTTGACCTGCATTTACCCAGGTTTCGTCTAGATAATAAATCTTCCGCCCTTCCTCTCTCAACTTTTTGATTTCGCGTAGATACCTACGTCTCCAGGAGATTATTTCATCTTTTTCTGTTAAGATGCTATTCTTTTTTCTGGTTATAAAACTAAAACAAAAAACGTTATGTAATTGATATTGTAATTCATTTGTAACACATTTTTACTTACTGAAAGTTAATTTCCTTAACCAATTTAGCAAATGTTGCTCGTTTGAAATTTGGCAAATTGTCGTCGTTATTAATTTCAGTCAACATTTTATTTAGTGTTGGAAGTTCATTTCTGAAAAAAAACTCATGAATTTTCCTCCGAATTGATGTTTTAGTAGCATCTGAAATATTATCTAATATTTTTCTTGTCCTATGATATTTTTTTGGAGGAGAAAAAACACGAGTTTGTCTATATTCCGCCAACACTTTAAAAACTGTGCTCACTGCTACCCCTAGAACAAATACGCAATATAGTATAACAATATATGAAATAGTATATATGAAAATAAATACAATATAATAAAAAAAAAATAAAAAAACTTAACATCTTACCCGCTGCACTTGAAACAAAATTCACAGATTCTGTCTGATTCGTGTTTGGACGAGTTTGTCTATCAGTTTTAAAAATATTTAAAATTGTTTCTTTCTCTGACACCGATAAATGTGTTCGTCTTCGTTTTCTGGGTGGAGATTCTGGAACGAATTGTTCAACTTGCGCATTATTTTGCTGTTGGTTATCCATATCTAAAATAAGGCAGTGATATAGATATTTATTTTACAAATTATTTTTACGCTTTGACTAACTTGTTTTTTAATATATATTCTCAGGTTCAGAAATAATTTATACATTTTTATACTGCGTGATTACATCCACAATAGTTTTTTGACCAATATCTGTATTAGTATATGTACTTACCTAATTTCTTTACAAAACACAAAAATGTACAATACACAATATAAGTCTTAACATATAAAATAAATACAATTAACACAATAACACAATACACAGCACAATATTTCTTCAAAATACCTTAACGTACGCCCTTGTATGCAATACCGATAACTGACCGATACAACTTCTGCGAAGTAAGTAATTTGACTGTCGCTTTTCAACAATCACGTGCAGATCACGCATTTTTATTACTCCGTCTGTTCGGTAGACGAATTATAATCCCTAAATAAGGTTGCCAGTGTCGGAGTGATGGAGGTTAACAGGTACTAATGAATTTGCAAGAAATGTAAGATGTTTATTTTATTGGTTATATATAACCAATAAAAGTTTAATAAGTACCTACCTATTTGCAAAATAAAGTTTAATTCTTTAGATAAAATAAAACGTTTTATTTTATCTGAAATGAGTGCATTCCACGAAGTAAGGGTTTCAACAATCAAACATTTAATTCTTTAATTCCAGGAATCTACGACAGTAATTGACTAGATAATTACCTTCTAAACTTATTCCACAGAAAATGTGATAGTGGGTTTTTCCATTTTGTAGGAAGGTCCAAGTGGCGTATTCAAAATTCTTAACAGTTCACTAAAAGTAGGTACTTCAGTTGCAAGGTGCAGTTTATTGTGTATACTAGTGTTATGGAAAATTTGGAAGTGCCGTGTAAACGCCGAAAAATTGGTCCTTTAACAGTTAATGAAAAAACATTAATATTTAATTGTTTTAAATCATTTACAGACAAACGTTTATGTGAAAGTGTTGATGAGACCGTTGAGTTAGTTAGCAGTACACTTGGTGTTGGGAAATCTACGATTTACAGAGTTATTAAAGAAGAGAAATGTGGTAGTTTTCAAATGCCACGTAATGCTCCAGGGAAACCAAAATTTCAAATAGAATATCATTTTAAAGAAGGACTTCGACGGAAAGTGCATGAATTCTTCTTTAGACAAGAATTTCCAACATTGGATAAAGTTCTTGTCTCAGTTCGAGATGATAAGGATTACCCAGAAATGAGTCGAAGTACGTTATGGAAACTTTTAAAAGAAATAGGCTTCCGCTGGAAAAAGAATCCCAGAAAGTCTATTTTATTAGAAAGAAGCGATATTGTCATATGGAGAAGACATTTTCTAAGAACCATAAAGGAAATGAGAAACCAAAAAAGAAAAATATTTTATCTTGATGAAACATGGATCAACGAGGGTCATACACCAAATAAATTTTGGCAGGATGAAACTGTTACAAGTCAAAGGCACGCTTTTGTAAATAACTTATCTACTGGTTTAAACCCACCATCAGGAAAGGGACGCAGGCTGATAATAGTACACATTGGCAGTTCAGACGGTTTTGTTGAAGGTGGTTTATTAACTTTTGAATCAACTCGTACCGGTGACTACCATGAAGACATGAACGCTGATGTCTTTCAAGAATGGTTCGAACAAATGATAGATCTTCTTCCTAAGAACTGTGTAATAGTAATGGATAATGCAAGTTATCACTCCAGACTTATAGAAGGACTGCCCACAACCAAGTGGTTAAAAAAAGACTTGCAGAATTGGCTGAGTTCAAAAAATATTACGTACCATCCCGGATCTATAAGAAAGGAACTTTATTCGTTGTGTGCCCTTCATAAAGAAAAATTTAAAAAATACGAAATTGATGAAATTGCCAAAAATCGTGGAATGACAGTACTTAGATCCCCACCATATCATTGTGAATTAAACCCGATTGAACTGGTATGGGCACAGATAAAGAGTGAAGTTTCAAGAAAAAATACCACTTTTAAAATTCATGATGTTAAACAGTTGTTTTTGGAGGCCGTAAATAATGTAAAACCTGAAAACTGGGAAAAGGCAGTAAATCACACTATTAAAGAAGAGGAAAAAATGTGGAAGCTGGACAATATTACTGATAAAATGATCGAGCCAGTTATTATAAATCTTGGTTCTGAAAGTTCATCTTCTGAATCTGATTTGGATTTGTAACAAGTAGCTGTAAGTTTTATATTAATATTTTTATTCATCTATTTAACATACCTTAGACGGTTTTAAAAACTCTTTTTCTCTTTTGTAATTTTTAAAAATTAAAAAAAATGTGAATTTTTTAAAACCCTTTTTAATGTAGGCCAGTCAGTTCTAATATAGTGTGTGATAAAAGAGGTCACTTTTGTTTACATACACATAACACTTTATAACACTGAAATAATTCATTTATTTTTTACAATTATTCAAAGTAATTTTTCAATTAATCTTGAGCACGCCCATGGAGTGGTCGGAGGTACCAGTTAAAATTATGCTAATTACTCTCTCGTTCATAAAAATAAACTTTAATAGAAACCTTGTCAATAATAGATTTAAATATCAAAATTTTCTAATATCTAAATCCATCGATCGCATTAAGTATCACAAATGTTGATATTTAAAAGTAAAAATATGACATAATATAGAAATAACAACCATAGTTATTTCTGATTTATCTCATTCAATTACTTACAAAATATTCCATAACTCTTGTTGATTTTATGTATTATGTATAATATAAGCTTTCAATATTTACAATTTAAAATTCAAATATCCATCACGAGAAGGTTAATAGAGTATGTGAAGCAATACTGACATCCTTGAATATAATTTAATAGGAAAGAATAATTTATATATTTACATTTTTCGGAAAACTTAAAAAAACACCCACTTGTTCTGCTCTAATGAATTAAATCAATCATAAGAAAACAGTATCTGTCTTTTAACAATAACAAGCAATAGGATGATTATACAATCATTTCGTCACATATTGACATTATTTATTGAATGGGACGTATACAACTTGTATATTTTTCCTTGAGATCGATTTATAACAACAGTGAACAAAATAAACAAACAAACCAGCATGGACTGAGATATTTTTATGTTTGCTCTCTAATGACAGCAATTTTCTGCTTCTTGCTTTCGTACAACGGCATGTACATTATTAAGGGGAAAATTGGGTTCATTATTTAGGTGTTTCCATTCTGTGTAATCTTTAGTTAACTGCTTAATAGGTGTTGTTTGTCGCTTATTTTAGGAATAATAAGAGATACGGCTGGTTAGGAGTCGCTTTTCCTTGAAGTTTTGTATAAAATTAGGCTAATTAGAAAGAGAAATATTTTTATTATACTCATTTTAATGCAGTGAACAGTCAGGCAATCTTTTGTTAATATTAGAGATCGCTATGAGAAATTCTGTTACATATTTAGTTTTAATATTGCTCTGAAGCTATTTTCTTGTGGCATTGTAAATTAATTACTATTTATAACTGGGAATAAGCCACAATTAAAGATAAAAAATACGTTTATTGACGTTTCAATTTCCAATTCGGAAATCGTTCTCAAAATACAAACAGTAAATTAAACAAATTTTGTTTTTTGTTACATAGTGAAAAAATATCATTAAAATTATTAGAAGAATTTTTTCACTATGTAACAAAAAAACAAATTTGTTTAATTTACTGTTTGTATTTGAGAACGATTTCCGAATTGGAAATTGAAACGTCAATAAACGTATTTTTTATCTTTAATTGTGGCTTATTCCCAGTTATAAATAGTAAGTTATATTTAGTTTTAATGCACGACAGAACTATCTGTAATAAAAATAATAAATTTTAAAGTTCTCAAGTATTTTTTCGTAGATACATGAAAAATATGTTATACCGATATCTAGATAAATCACTGTCTCCTCTTTCAGTTATATCTGGATCCGTCCTAACCTAGGTCAAGTTCTTCACCTCTCTTGTCTTATTTTGTTTACTTTCTCACGACCCGTACCTTGCTTGTTCTTTTCCTCTTATACTTATCGGCTTGTTAATGTCTTTTGTCAATCTAACACACAAGATTATGATAGCTTATTTGTTCAGCATGTTCTTCTTTTAATTTTAGTATCTTGATTTGGTTTTCCTAGTTTGATAACATGACCTAGATATAATGTTCAACATTTTCTATGGTATGATTTTGTATTGTTATATTTGTCTGATCTCGGCTCAGTATTTTTGTTTTGCTGTAGTTCATTTTTAAGCCTACCGCTCCTGAAACTGCATTTAATTGTTGTAACATATCATTTAGTTCTTGGATATTATCGGCTATTCAAAACTATGTCATCTGCAAATCTTAAGTGGTTTAAGTATGATCCGTCGACGTTGATACCCTTATTGTTCCATTCCAGTTTCTTAAAAATATCTTCTAGAGCAAGGGTAAATAGTTTGGGAGAGTGGTGTCTCCTTGTCTTACTCCCCGTTGTAGTCTTATGGGATTAGTTTTTGTGCTTTCGTCCAGCTTTATATGCATGGTGGCATTTTCACCAAATTAGTTAGTATATTTAATAAAACTATCTTTGGAAAACGTTGAGTGTTGAATGTAGAGTATGAATTCAGGGGAACTGTCTAAACGTTTAAAAACAAATAACAGGCTGCCAGGATTTGATAGTATCAAGAGAATTTCGTTAAGAAAAATACAGTACATTACGAAAATTTGATGAAATAGTCTCAAGATGTTGCAAGATTCATAGGGTGAATATTTCACTACATCTGGGTTTTCTACCCAACTTGACGAGTCAACTTTACCAGAACATGAAACTTTACTTTAAGCATATGTGCGGTTCAAAAAGGAAACAAATTTGACAAAAATTATTATTTGCAAAATGATACTAAAGGAGAATAAATATTTGATGCATCACGCCGTTCACCGTTAGGCATGAGGTTGGTGGTCAGACGCACGGTTGCCAAATCGGCTGTAATCAAGGTCAATGGTTCACCGGATCGGCACACATATGGAGAAGAAGCAATTCAAGAGGATTCACAAAAAGCAAGATAAACAAGGGAGGAAAGCCCTAACGCCACCTCTACTAAAGCGGCATCACCCCCATTTTCCAGAGCATTCAAGATCAAAAACAAGTAAAGCCTCTCAACGTTATATCTGCGATTGGGGAGGGGTGGTGGTAGATTGGAAATCAGGGAGGTACCATCTCCAAGAGGTGTGACCTCTTTGATCTTCGGACGTGAGAACACCTTACTCCGGAAATCTCAAGTCCCTGGAGCTGGGACTTACTTTCATTTTTTGTATGCACACCGATCAAAGATCGCACACATCTGGTGGAAACTGTAATGTCACTCAAATGCAATAAAATTTACATGAATCGACTCGTGCCTCGAAAATTAAGATCATTTCATCTCATTGCGACAACTCTGAATTTTAATTAATAACGGCGTTAATTGATATAAGTACATAACTCTAAAATCACATATATAGGTACTTACCTAAGTTAGAGAGAGAAAAAAGATTTTGTTAATCATCAGTTTATAAATCTTTCTGCTAAGGCAAAGTACCATCACCAAAGTACATAGTTCCTCTAATCGGCTTAGCTCACGCTGAGTTAACCTGTTTTAAATAGCGACTAGACTAATAGTATTTGTGAATGACAGTTTTATGGCTTTAAAAATGTAATCTGGCTCAATAGATAGAGTTGGCGCAATGATATGAAATTATTGTGATTTCGAGATAAGTCTATTTATCTATTTATGTAAAATTTTCCATAAGATATGTGCGATCTCCTTTGACTTTTCATTAATACGTACATAAAAAACACATTCATCACAAACTTATGAAATTATATATCTTTCAACGTTTCACTCATATTAATTAATGAAGCAGCGTTTGTAAATTATGTATGCCTATGTATTTTGGGTCTGAAGTCCTTCTGGGCCAGAGATTAAAATACTGAGAAATTACTCGTATTTTAAAATACACTATAGCTATGTACAATTGTCTGTAAGTATAGGTAAAATAAGTTAAAAATTTATAAAAATATAAAAACTAGAATATCTTTTCGAGAAATTGTCCACCATAGCTACTACTGGTATATGTATAGCAGAGCTTTTAAGTATTAAACACTCATAAGACAAACATGTTTCATGTGTGTAGTTTCAGCATTTGAAGTCGAGGAAAAAATTCATTTTAGAGCGAAGAATTATATGAAACTGAAATCATAGGTGATTGAAGAAAAGACAGTTGTCAATATTTGTAGATTTAGAAATCCTAAATAAAAGCCATTCTAAACATTGACTTTTCTAACAGTTTCCAATGACTAAAATCAAAATATCACCAGATAAAAGACTTTTAAATTTACATTCCAAAATAATTTCTTACCAAGAAAACACGTAACTTTAAAGAGTAACATTCCTTTCTAAAAGATTCTAATTTCACTCTATTTTATTGTAAAGTTCTTGGGAAACATCTTAATCTAAAATATTTTTACTGAAGGCTTACCACTTACCACCTACTAAGATCTAAAGATAGCGAATCCTTTTATTGGTATTTACAGGTACCCAAAATATACCTGGAAAATAACAATCTTTACAAGTATTTGTTCGGACTCATTACCTTTCATACAATGACCCCTTACAGGGGCCATTCAACGAAAAAATCTGTTTAGTTTACCGATTTGCATTCATTTTATGGTTTAAGTGCTTTTGTCCAAACTGTGTGAATATTCTTTGACTTGAAGTGTAAAACCAACAATTGTCAGCATAAAAAATTATGGTATTTAGCCACTGAATGAGATTTAAGGAACTTAAAATTTTATTTATTTATTTATTTATTATTATAAACACTGATAAATAATACAGATTGCTCTCTGAGTAATGAATAATATTGATTAAATGATTTACAGATCGACTTTATCATCACGGACAAAAAACACATGTCATAGTTAAAGATGTTACAGTTTTAAATCAAGTTTCGGTTGCAAGCGATCATATATAATGGTCCGAACAACTGTTAAAAACAATATTAAGCAAGAAACTTTGAAAACTATATCAGCAGTATTTTCCTCAGGAACACAAGAACAAGAGATGTAAACAAAGTAAACGAAGACATAGTGGATACAATAACTCAAACCAAAGAAAAGTTCGGTCCTAAACATGAAAAAAAAAAGGAAAAAATTAGCTATTATGCTAATTTATTCGTTCCTGCAAATGAAAGTATAACATCTAAATTCTCTAAGAGATGTAGTAATTATATATATTAAATGATACTGTACTACGAATACTGTAAAATTTCCCCTGTAGAACGCTGTATGTAGTGTAAAATAGCAAGTTGGATGGTTTTTTGAAGTACCATCCATTTTTTGTTACATCTATCCGTCCAACCGTCCACACACTATCATCATATACATTCAACCATCCATCCACTCATCCATTCATTCCACCATCCAGGAGTGCCGAGGTGGTGTTTTTCTTTGAATGCTCAATTGGGCTAAAATTGCTTATTCAATTTTGTTACATCGAGCTTTAGACTGGCTCTATGGAGTGTCCATCGACACTTTTGGTCTCTCAAGTGTCCAAATTATTTCACTACTACAAAGTTCAATGAAAAAGTACTTGGCCCCGATGAAATAAGTGTTGAAATACTTAAGTTTTTGGGAGAAAATAGAATTAAAGCACTGTGTGGTCTCTTACAGAATTTATGACACTCTATTCTGTATTTAACTTGTATTCAGAAAAAATATTTAAGGAATGGAAACAACAAAATTTAATGAACAAAATTTAAAAAACGTGTGATGAGTAAAGCTCGGATTATAGGCAAAATGCCTTTTTTTGCCTATTTTGCCTATTATAAGTGTTTTTTGCACTTTTTGCCTTTTTTCGTAAATTCCGCCTATTTGTGCCTTTTTTAAAATTTCATGGTACTACCCATGATATTATTCTATTACTAAACCATTCTATAATAAAATTTTGGGTCAATAATAAAATATCAATGGTTTGTTTATATAATAGATTTCTAGGAAAATGTACCTGATCGAGACTTGAGGGTTAACTATTTGGAAATCCCTAAGCTTTATTAGTTTATTATCAGTTGTACAGTCGGTTACTGTATCAGAGTTTACTCACAAATTAGCAAATTGCTATATCCTAGTTTAGTTTTGTTGCGTATACCGAAAAGCAAAGAACACGTTTTAAAACGTTCAAGACAGTTGTGTGAAAAGATGACATCTAAATTAAGGCTATGGATCGCACCTTATTCGGAACTTTCTCTAGAAGGAGATGGAGCATTTTGTAAACCATGCGGCAAATCGGTAAGTTTTATTTTTTTTTTCTTTTTTTCTCGTCCCACAACATAACTAAATTCTAAAGCGGTTTTAGAATTCTAATTATTTTTTTTTAATTCTCAGATTTCAAGTAGAAAAAAGTACTTTATTGACCAGCATTGTGGAACCCCACTTCATAAACGTAATTTGGAAAAATTAAATTCCTCTAAGTTAGCCCAAACATCTCTGCGGGATAGTTTAAGCAGTTCAAAAAAAAAGGAGGAAGACGCATTTAAATTTGATTTATGCCAGATGATGATTGCATCCAACATTCCTCTATATAAAGTTAATAACCCTAGTTTTAAACGCTTTTTTGAAAAATATCTTAATAAATCCTTACCGGACGAGAGTACATTGAGAAAACATACTGTGGAAAAATGTTATGTGGAATGTATTTCAAAAATTAAGCACGAGTTGGAGGGCAATTTTTTGTATATTATCGTGGATGAAACGACAGATGTATGCGGCAGGTATATAGCTAATTTAATGATTGGAATTTTGAACGAAAACTTTGCGAGAAAACCTTATTTAGTTGCCGTTAAAGAATTGGAAAAAACAAACAATTTAACAATAAGTCGATTTATACAAGATAGTTTAACAAACCTCTTTTTACCCAACGCTATACCAGTGAATAAAATAGTTTTAATGCTTTCAGATGCTGCGGCATATATGTTAAAAGCTGCTGTTAATTTAAAAATTTTTTATCCTAATTTAATTCATTGCACTTGTGTAGCCCACGGGGTAAATAGAATTGCTGAAGAAATAAGAAATCTGTTTCCGTTGGTAAATAATTTTATAAATTTTATGAAAAAAGTTTTTGTAAAGGCTCCGTTGAGGGTGCAAATATATAAAGAAAGACTTCCCGGTGTCCCTTTGCCACCTAAACCAGTAATTACAAGGTGGGGAACCTGGCTCGAAGCAGTCTTTTTTTACTTTGAACACTGCAATGAAATAGAATTAGTTATGTCAGAATTTGATGATGATATTTCCGAAGCCATTCGAGAAGCAAAAAAAATATTAAAAAATCCCAAATTGAAACAGGAACTCGGTTATATCAATGACAATTATAAATTAATAGTTACCACAATTACCTTATTAGAAAAACAAGAGATAAATTTATGTGAGTCAGTAAAATTAATAGATAATTTAAAGACGAAAATTAAATCGGCACCTGGAAGTAACGGTCAATTAATTTTTAAAAAAATGAAATATGTTTTCGACAAGAATGAAGGTTTTTCGTTTTTATCTAATGTTGCTAAAGTTTTGAATGGGACATTTTCCGAGGAATTTCAAATTATGCCAGATTTATTATCCGCTCTGAAATATGCTCCAATTACATCTGTCGATGTCGAACGTTCGTTTTCAATGTACAAATTAATTTTAAGTGATCGAAGACATAGTTTTAAGACCGAAAATATTGAAAAACATTTAGTTGTTTCTATTAATGATAAAATTTTAAGTGGTTACAATGTTTAATTATTAATTAACAGTTATTTAGTTACTAGTTTATTTATACTAATGTTATGATTATGATGTGTAAATATACTTGCCTTAAGTTAATATTACGTTAATTTACTTTGTACAATAAATAATAAGTTATATTCCTTTATTGCCTATATTTTGCCTAAATGTTAATATTCCTGCCTTTTTTAATAAAAATCTTTGCCTATATAGGCGCCTTTTTCTTCAATTTTTGTTGCCTATAAATCCGAGCTTTAGTGATGAGTATGGATTAAAACTCAACTACGAATAAGCTGGGCCGACAGAGCTAAAAATGAGGAGGTTAGACGGCTGAACCAAACAACACAACTGGTCAATATAATAAATAGATGCTAGCCAGAATACTTCGGTCACGTTATGAGACAACGTGAAACATATGAACTTTTACAACTGATCATTCAGGAAAGATCCAAGGTAAACGTGGTCCTGGTAAAGAAGAACATCATGGCTAAAAAATCTAAAAAAAAGACAATGGTACGGAAAATCGACTTTAGAGCTGCTATCAATAAGGTCACGATAGGGAATACGGTAGCCTACATAATATCCAACGACCGATAACGGTGATGGAACTAGAAGAAGAAGAAGAGTTCACTATTCGTTGCACTATTGCCGTCATTACGAGGTGCTGCTACTTTTATGCTACCGATAATGATTTGGTGAGCTGACGTGGTATTTAGGTGGTATATGACCAGAAGATTAGTGATTTATTCTGCCTAATAAGAGGTCTCCTTGATGAAGATAGTAAGAATAAAAGAAGCAGCGTAGAAATACCAGTAGTACAGTGAATTGTGATGAAGACTCCAGAGAGGAAGTTGAAAGCTCGACGTAGCAAAATTTGTTGGAAGCTGAGTAATTTCTTTACTATTCTTATTTATATTATTTATTTGTATGTTGTTATAACTTTATCCTTAGTTATAAGTTATATATCATATATATATATATATATATATATAAATATATATATATATATATATATATATATATATATATTATTGTGATATTTAAAGTCTTGGTGCGCCAAGCAATTAATTAGCTAATTAATTAATTAATTAATTAAAATTATTTAAATGATATGATTATGACTCTATCACACTTTTTAATTCTCTTATCTCAGGGTTAAATTCGTGCTTCAATATCTATGCTTCACATGTGAAAGGTAAGGTCCAAAGAATACCGGAATAATAAAAAACACATATGATATAACACTATATATTGAAATAAAAATAATGAAATAAAATTCACACTCAAATGTTTTCAATAAACAATATCTCATATAATGATTCTCAAAATTTTGTTCTACGTACGTGAACCTTCAAAATTAATGGTACAAACAATATTAGTTAAAATCTCAAAATCCCAATTATTATTCTAAATCTCCTAATCAAAATATTTATATCTTTTCTAAAGTAATTGTAAAAATTGTGTTATCAATGAAAGAAAAACTGCAGAAAAACAAAACTATCTCTCTCTGATGATGAGTGGTCCAAATCCTTGTTCCTTGTAGACTAAACTATCTACTCTTAGCCGCTCCCTAGGTAATCAGCAATCTTACAACAAATTATTGCAAGTTTATCGTCCTTAATGATCTCCTTCAAATGCACGAATCGTTCAAATTATGCTAGCTTCTTCTTCTCAATAAACGAATCTCTCGTTCCGAGTGAAAAATGACTCTTGAAATACTCTCGTTGGCCTGAGTGAAAAATGACTCTTGGAATATCTTTTCTTTACGATAAACTGAATCTCTCGTTGGCCTGAACAGTGACTCTTGGAATATAAGTAGAAAAATATGACTTACAATATTTTACTGGATCAGCTTCTGTCAGATACACTAACTACACGAAAACTCACAAACTTTCACTGCTACTGCTTCCTACCTCTGGGAAACTACCCGAGAACAACGGCCGTTCGCCTTGCACCCTTGGAAACCAACTGACTATCTTTTCTTTCTTCCGAAACTAACTAACGTCTCATTCTCAAACCAATCATCCCACCTTTTTCAATTTCATCCAATCAAAACGCGTCATCCATCTCCCATTTCTTCATTTCGATAACAAACAAATTTTTACCTATAATTATAAAATTTCCTAAAACTTATTTACAAATAATATTTTTCTACAATTCTTAAAAACTAACAAAAACCTATCTTTCTAAAATCTCATTCTATTGTCCCAATCACTGCACTAATGTATTTGGAAAACCCGGTTCAATTGTCTTTTATTTCACTTAAGCTTATTCACGTCATACAAATATATTTAACAAAGAAAATAATTTATGCATATCCTACGTTTTGTTAAATACAGGTAATCCAAAATTAAAAGACTTTCATTCTTCGAAATGTTTGTAGTTTATTGTTTGACTTATCTGAATTATTTTAATGTTTCTGAACTTTGAAATATTTATATTTATAACTATATGTAAATAAGTAGGAAATTTTATAATTATAGGTAAAAAATTTGTTTGTTATCGAAATAAAAAAAATGGGAGAATTGTGACGAGCTCTGATTGGCGGAGATTGAAAAAGGTGGGATAGGTATGTAGGAATGAAAGTTTAGCTAGATTTTTGAGAGAGAAAAGATAGTCAGTTGTTTTCCAAGGGTAGAAGGCGAACGGCCGTTGTTCTCGGGTAGTTTCCCAAAGGTAGGAAGCAGTAGCAGTGAAAGTTTGTGAGTTTTCGTGTAGTTAGTGTATCTGACAGAAGCTGATCCAGTAAAAGATTGTAAGTTATATTTTCTACTTATATTCCAAGAGTCACTGTTCAGGCCAACGAGAGATTCAGTTTATCGTAAAGAAAAGATATTCCAAGAGTCATTTTTCACTCAGGCCAACGAGAGATTCAGTTTATTGAGAGAAGAAGAAGCTAGCATAATTTGAACGATTCGTGCATTTGAAGGAGATCATTAAGGACGATAAACTTGCAATAATTTGTTGTAAGATTGCTGATTACCTAGGGAGCGGCTACGAGTAAATAGTACAGTCTACAATGAACAAGGATTTGGACCACTCATCATCAGAGAGAGATAGTTTTGTTTTCTGCAGTTTTTCTTTTATTGATAACACAAATTTTTACACTTAATTTAGAAAGGATATAAATATTTTGATTAGGAGATTTAGAATAATATTTGGGATTTTGAGATTTCAACTAATATTGTTTGTACCATTAATTTTGAAGGTTCACGTACGTAGAACAAAATTTTAAGAATCATTATATGAGATATTGTTTATTGAAAACATTTGAGTGTGAATTTTATTTCATTATTTTTATTTCAATATATAATGTTAGATCCTATATGTTTTTTTATTATTCCGGTATTCTTTGGACCTTACCTTTCACATGTAATAGCATAGATATTGAAGCACGAATTTAACCCTGAGATAAGAGAATTAAAAAGTGTGATAGAGTCATAATCATATCATTTAAATAATTTTAATTAATTAATTAATTAATTAGCTAATTAATTGCTTGGCGCACCAAGACTTTAAATATCACAATAATATATATATATATATATATATATATATATATATATATATATATATATATATATGTCTGGATGTCTTTATTCCTCGTTGCCATTGTGTAAAAAACAAACAATCGGCATGCTACAACTGTTATATCTTGTGCAGATAATAATCGTTAAATATGTGTATGTATAGAAAGTACAGCTATGGCTTTTTATAAACTGCCAGTGTATCTGTTTCAATGTTAATTGATTTAATTAGTTTTGTATCGATATGTGTGGTCTTTGATTCAACATCAAACATTTGTTTACTTGCCTTATCATAAAGTTGTTTCCTTTCTTCGTTTATACACACTTTAAAACCGGCAAATAGGGTCACGGTTATTGTCATATTTTATCATGAAGTGATTCCGAAATAGTAACTTTGTATTATAATGTATCAATATATACAGGCTGGTCAGAGAATATATATCAGAAATTATTAGAACTTTCGTCTGTAGGGATAAAACCTAATTAATATTTTCATTTACTTGTATACATAGGGAAAACACTAAAAGCCGTCATTGAATTTAGAAAGGTATACCTATTTAAATTCAGATCGAGTAGCACTGAAAATTATAACAATAATCTTATGTGCTGCCACTAAAGAAAGCATGTATTTATTTGTTTCATCGAATACCAAAAGGCTTTCGATAATGTACACTATGTAGTGTCTATTTATGCCCATTCTATAGTGAAATTCCATAGAACAAGTAAAAATTTTGAACGGTGTTAGACAAGGCTGTATTCTGTCGCCAAAGCTTGTTAACAAATACATCGAATGAATATTTCCAATTGCTCAAGAACACATTCAACAAGGAATTAAGTAAAGGCAGTTATAATATTAACAATAATCGTCACGCAGACGTCACAGTTATTCTTGTTATAAGATAGAAAATCTGCAAGCTCTGGTTACAAACAGAAATCGTACATGAAAGGAATATGGCTTAAAAATTAACATTAAGAAAGAGGCGGCCATAGCTCAGTGGCTAAGTACTGGGTAACCAAGTCGGATAGATGCCGGCACAGACACCAGAAATTTTTCAATTGCTAATTCAACAGATTTGTCACTACTCTTCATAGGGCACATAAAGCTATCGGTTCCGGATACGCAAGTAAATTTTATCAGTAAAAAAGTTGAGTCAGAACATTGCATAAAAGATGTACAATAAACCAATTGGCTACAGTATATAGCCGGTTATAATAACAAATGGCTTCCGAAAAAAAAAACATTAACAAGGCTAAACTCAACAAATTTAAACAGTTGAGAAATTTAAATATCTTTGGTCTACTCTTTCAAGCAACAGGGATTGTGATAAGGAAATTAAAGTTAGTGTCGAGGAAGGAAACACCTATTAAAACGCTTAGTTTAAATAAGGTGGGAGGTCGACCAGTAGGAAGACCAAGAAAGAGACGAAAATAGACGAAGTAAGAACCACCTCCGTACTTAAGGAGTTTGTTCCGTATTCTGTCCTCTCCTGGTGATTTTCTATTTTTTAGTTTCCTTATCGTTCCTTTACCTCTTCCTCCTCAATGTTTATTTCTTCGTTTGTCGTCACCTCTGGTGTTAGTGGTTCACTGTCGTCAACTTTAGCAAATAGGGATCGAAAGTAGTCTGCCCATGTTTCCTTCTGAATTTGTTTCGTTTTTATTAGTTCGTTCATCTCTTTTCTTTGTCCTCTAATCATTCTCCATATTTCTTTTTGAGTCCCGTAGAAGTCGTGTTCCATCTGTTTTGAGAAGATTTTGTATATCTGACAAGCTTCCTAATATTTCTCTCTCAATTTTCCAATAACGTTGGTAACCACACTTATTTGACGTTTTCATGACGATGATAAGTGGGTTTGCCAATATTTTTTCTCAATCGATCTTCAGAGATTTCGTAGCCCCCATGTTATACTTGTTTTTGATTATATCTTTATTTCCTTACTTCACTTATAGTACGGGTTTTGGATGTTCCAACGATAGGGATACACACCATGTGAGCTCCTAATTGAAAATATTCTAAACGATTGAATCTGTCGACCCAGGTGGGACCACTCAAGGAAGCCTCGTGCGCCACTGAAGCAAGCACTGTAAAATGCAAATGGGTAATATGCTCAATATGTTCTGTGTTTTAATGATTTATTCTGCTCTGTAAAATTTCCCTAATGTATTTATTTTGTTATTTTGATCAATATCGTAGTTCTTCATAATCATCATCATCACCATCATCAATGATGCTATAGCCCTATAAGAAGAGCCTCTACTTTCCAAAGTATATTTTGCCAGTCAGCCCTATCCATTGTCATTCGTTGCCAGTTCTAACAGTCAGCTTTTCTAGGATCTTCATGGACACGATACTTCATCTAAGTGTTGGTCTACCAATCCGTCTACCTCCCGGCTGTGACCTAAGGATTCGTTTAGAGGCTTGTTCTGCTGTGATCTTGCTAGATGATCTTAGTCTTCCTATTTTTATGAGAGATATCACGTCTTTACTACCAGATATCTTTTTGTATTTGTGGTATACTTTATAATTGTACCTACTACTCCAAATTCCATTTTTTTTAAATATTCTCTTAAAATTCTTCGTTCAAATATAAGCAAGAAGTTTTCATCTTTCTTGGAGATGAAAATGGAGATTCTATTGTTTTCGATCCATTATGTCAGCACTGGCAGTAGTATATTGTTATTTTGGTTTTCTGGCTTTATTTTTTTTTACTTTTTTGTTTGCAAACAATTGTTTGCCAGAATTATTCTTCGTTTGATTTCTTCCGTTATAGTTATCATTGATTATCAGGCAGCGGAAGTATGTGAATTTATCCACCACTTCAAAGTTATCAACAGTGATTTGGAGACCAATGTTTCAACTGTGTTAAGTGTTTATTTCATCATCAGTTCCTTATAATAAACTTGATTATTTATCAGACTTTTATTCTCGTTCCTTGTTCGTTCTCTCTAAATATAATAAAACTGGTCTATGTGAATGTAGATCTAAAAGCTTTATATTTCTTCTTGTAACATTTGAGCTTTTGCTTCTGTAATGTACCGTAAGACGTTTAAAAAATCTTGTAATAATAAACAACAAAGAACAAATTGTAATGATGCTTTAATCGCCAGAGCAATAATATTAATAATTACTGCTTGTTATTACCATAAAAACCATTTTTCTAACTTCTGTAGTACTTTACAACAAATTTATAGGGTAGTTAACTGCTATCTATTTCTAAGAACCCATTCGATAAATCAATTTTATTACTTATTAAAATATTGATGTTTGTTTTATGTATACTCAACTTCCTTCCATCTTCAGTTATGCCCTTTTACAGAGTGGTTATGATTTTTCCAAAAGGTGTGGAATAAATTTTCCCCAAAGGTCTGAAACTGAACCATAAGAACAACATCACGATTTTAAGAGATAAATATTCGAGAAAGCAGAAAATCAAGAAAAATGAAATACAAATTAATATTTGTTAGAATGTTCAACACAATGCAAAATTCGTAAACTATAATTCAATTAACAAAAAATTACATAATCATTTTTTTAATCATGTAGGTGTCTGTAGAAAGACTTGAAACAAGCCATTAGATGTTGTATTTTAAAATTATGTATTCCAAAGTGAATGCCTAATACTGGCGAGATACGGAAAACAATATATTGGCTTCTAGGGAAGTCTTACAATAGGGATCCTAGCCTAGACAGAAAAATGCAATTTGGTTGCATTGGTAGTGTGTTGGCTAAGGACTATTTCACGTTTACTATTACCCCATTACAGGTAGTGTTGCCCACAATATATGTCTTGGTCTTGTTCTTGCTTTTTCGCAAGACCAAGACCGCCTAATTTTTGCAAGATTAGACCAAGACTGACCGTGCAAGATTTGAACCAAAACAAGACTAAGCCTGCGAGACTCTTGCGTCTTGCAGTTAGGACTAAGTATCGTTTTAGGGAGTATAGTAGTACGGGTATACGCTTAGAGACTCTATCAGATGCAAAAAATGTAACAAAAATGTGAAAAATTTGATTTATGCGCATTACGAACAATACCATAAACGTACTCAAAGGACATCATTACAATGTAAAAATAAAATATTTTGTACATTATTTTCCAGCAAACGACTTCTTCACACTGAAATTAATTGTACATATTTTGAAATAGTTGTCCTCTAATCATAAAATAATCTTCTCTCGTTGCGACATCGTATCGAAATTTTTTAATCATATGTCACCTTAGTTGATAAAAAATATAATAAGGTTAGCATACCTACTGTTAAAAACACCCACTTAATAATTCAATTTTTGTCCTTATTAACAATTTAGTTAGGAGGAATCTATACCACAAACCTTATCCGCCTAAGACTAAACATCGTTTATGCTGAGTTTGCGATGAGATCATTTGGTAAAAACAAAATTTGCTGAAAGAGCGCAGCTAATATTACGAGACAAATTAAAATTAATAACAGATAATGCCGGCTACCCTGTAAACGCAATACCGAAATATTTAAAGTAACGATATTTTAATTTTCGGTTTGGTACTCAGTACTTAGGTATTGGATAGTAACGAATATAAAGTAGCGAGTAGTTACTTTTTTGACATCACTAAACTTCATTACCAATTGAGCTTTCCTTCCAGTCTAATTATCTATTGAATTCAAACGTTTATTAAGAAACAGATTGACTCTCGTGGGACTTGGTAAACAGCTCAGTTAGTTAGAGCATAGGTACGGATCGCTTAGATCGTGAGTTAAAACCCAGTGTCAGTTGTTTAGATAATTATTAATTTGGTTGGTCTTTATTATGGCTATGTTAATTCAAGCTTAAAATGTACCTACTATGTTACGTTGTTCTTAGATCTAAAGTAACGTTTAATAAATAGCAATAGACTAATGGGTAACTGCGAGACTTACAAGACTCTTGCTGCAAGACCAAGACCAAGACCGGGAGCGCAATACCAAGACTAACCAGACTACAATAACCAAGACCAGATGTATTGGCGCAAGACCAGACTGGTAAGTCTCGCTTGTCTTGCATTAGGGCAACACTAATTACAGGTTAGAAAAATCACGATATGATCTTGAATCTTGGAAGTCTTACAGGTAAGAGTATTGAGTAGGTAGATGCGATTAAAAGAAAGAGAATACAAGTTGTTTGTATTCAAGAGACGAGGTGGAACGGACAAAGAGCGAAACAACTAGGTGAAGTATATAAATTGTGGTATATAGGAAACGTAACATTAGTAATGGAGTTGTTATAATTGCTGATAGATAAATGAAAGATAACGTATTAGAAGTTGTGTGAAATTCATCACAGTGAAATAATGATAATTGAAAGGTTGTACTTGATACAGAAGTGTTGAAATTTGTGGGTGTTATGCTCGTTGAATCGGTTTGGATGAGAAAAAAGCTTTCAATGACTAGTGAGGAGGGTCTTAATAGGAGGTAATTTTAATGCACATGTGGGCCAATCAGAGAGAGAATATAAAGCAATACATTGAAGGACTAATCTTTGGAACTAGAAATGAAGACGAGATTATTTTCTGGAATTAGTAACAGCATTAGATACGGCGATTATTAAACACAGTCTTGCACAAGAGATAAGTCAACTTAATATTATACAAATATGGACAAAATGTGGTATTACACAACACAAATGTGGAATTATATTTCATGACTAAGAGCAGAAGACATAAATGAATATAAAAAGTGTAAAATAATAGTTAGTGAAACTGTGAGCCAACAACATAAGTTGCTTGTGCTGGATATCAAAGTAAAAAGCGAAAACTAACTTAAAATGTCGGAGAGGAGCACCAAAAAACAAGTAGTATTCATCGATCTTAAGAAAGCATATGATAGAATTCTTTGAGAGATTCTGTCGTTGGCGCTCAATAAGAAAGGAGTTGCCGGGCATATGAGATTGTGAGAGACATGCATGGGGAGTAACAAGTGGTGTTAGGACAAGTGTGGAAGAGACTGATAAATTTCATGTCAAAGTAGGACTGCACCAGGGCTCGGAGCTTAGTTCTTAGTTATTTTTAATAGTTCTGGATCAAATACCAGCGAACCTACAGGGTAATATTCCGTGGTGCTTAATGTATAATGTATGGATGATAGTAGAAAATAGTGAAGGCGACTTGGAACAAAAACTGGAAAGTGGAGACAAGCTCTTGAGGAAAAAGATTTCAAACTTAGTACGACAAAAACAGAGAAAACAGAGTATTTGGAATGTTCATTTAAAGATAGAGTTACTACAAATTAACAATTTCATTAAAATTTCGGCTAAAATAGTAAATCGTAGTCAAACTGTAAATTGATCTAGGAGCCTCCTTGTTTCTATGTATATACATACTAAGTTTATTTCATTAGCCAACTGGTAAGAACTGACCAGTACATATTCATTTTTTCAAATAATTATATTGTAGCTCATAAAAGTAAAATCATTTTTACCTAATTTAAATTTCAAACTTTATTACCCATTAGTACTTTACTGCTGAATGAATCACCCGTATCATTTTGTTTAGCTATAGTAGTATGTTTCTCTTCTACCGGTTTAAAAGTCGTATATGGACGCATTTAAGAGCAATTTTGCTGATACTTCTGAGAAACCGAGAGTGTAAAAATGCATTTTCTTTTTTATTTTATTTCTACAGTTTACGAAACCTTCGTTAAAAAGGCGGATAGTTAATTGTGTTTTTGTGTATCTTGAGTAATAACTTCCATTGTGTCGGAATTTTTTCGTTATTTGGTTTTGTATTTCCATTTATTTAAATTCGCGTTGTTTGTTGACATTAAGATAACTATAGTTTAGTTAATGAAAGAAACAACAAAAATATGTTGCCAAATATCTCAGTGATTGCCAACGTCTGGAATGGATAGAGTTTTTCTAGAAGAAAAATAATGACGAGAAAAAAGATCAAAATCACCATTACATAATTTTGTGAATACTTTTAATAGCTTTTAATAACAGCGCTTTAAGTAATGGTATTGTTATATTGTTTGGTGGTATGCTTTTAAATATTAAAATAGTTATGTTTAATCGCAACTCTGTCTGTGGGTTGTGAGTGCGAGGACTAGGTAGATTGAAAAGTTCAGAAGCCGTGTTCATTCTCACAGCCAGTCCAAAGCCCGGATAAATAAGGAGGATTCTCAATCTTCTACAGGACATAAAATATTTGTCTTGCATTTGATATCTAAGTCCATTCATAAATGTTTTTTAACCAAGACACTGTTTTATTCCTACTGAAAGAAAACTGGCTCTATTTTGCCTTTAAGAATTAGTTGTAATACCCTATATTGATTGTCCCTCAATATATGTCCCAGATATGACATTTTCTTGTTAGTTTCATTGTCATCCAACGTATATTCAATCTTTGTCTATGCATCCACATTTCTAGTGCTTTAATTCGGTTCTTGATTGAATTTTTGGGTCCACAGTTCTGCTCCATACAAGAGTACTTAGGTATTGTAAGTTTACAGAAAATCGCTCAGGTTAAGCTAAGCGCTCAATGTTGCAACATCTGCAACCGATCTCGTATTAGGAAAGTATTCTGGTTGAAGCAAATTGTACAGTTTAGGGTAGTTTTACACCAACATAATTAGTTCAGAGACATCCACCATTTTCAATCATTTAACAATTCAACTGAAACGGCAGAACATCCGTACTGATCACTCGACGCTGTTCCAGAACAGCTGATGAGTCATGGGGTTGTCCTAAAAATCTTTCTTTCGGATTTTTCGAGGACGGTGAACCGTTCCGACCGTGACGTCCAAGTGCGCGCATCACAAGGGAAATCAATAATAATGTTTTTTTTAACAATTCCATGCGTACCGTCCGACCGTGCCGTCCCGACTCAGTGCGTGCTAAGCTTTAGCAACCTATGAATTATAAAATTTAATACGATCAGATAAAGGCGGACTCCTACTACTCGTATATTTGGCAAACATTAGTCACTTGCCTATATTTGCCATGTAGTGGGAGTAGTGTTGCCCAAATGCAAGAACAAGACGAGACTTAGACAGTCTTGGTCTTGCGCCAATACACCTGGTCTTGGTCATCCGGTCGTTGCAGCAAGAGTCTTGCAGTTACCCATTAACCTATTGCTATTTATTATACATTACTTTAAATCTTAGAACAACGTAACAGAGCAAGTACATTTTAAGCTTGAATTAACATAGCCATAATAAAGAACAACCAAATTAATAAATGTCTAAACAACTGACACCGGGTAGGGTTTAAAGCCACTATCTAAGCGATCCGTGCTATGCTCTAAGCTCTAGACACATCAGTCCCGTCATAGTCTCTGCGCCGAACCGATCCTGTTTGGTCACAGAACTATCAACTATCTGACAGCTGGGAAACTGTTTGTCAACTGATGAGTGTGAATGCCGGCAACATTTTGTATTAAAGAATATTTTGTATGACGGATTGTTCGGTTCGGCGCAATCATGATAGCTCTAAACAGTATCTGCCATTCCCCACAAATGTCAATCTGTTTCTTAATAAACGTTTTCATTTAATAAGCTTACATGTGCTAAAATATGGTTAAACACAAAAAAAACAAATTAATGACATAAATTTGACTGATTTTAAAGGAACAGAATGTCGTCACCTAAGCAGGTGTCAAATGTGTTTTTTAATGAATATTTTAATTCAGTATGTATGTTTATGAAATTTTTCGTGATGCGCATAAGTCCAATTTTTTAAATTTTTATTACATATATTTTTGCGTCTCATATAGTCTTTAAGCATACACCCGAACTACTATAATCGCTAAAACGACCTCAGTCCTAACTGCAAGACGCAAGAGTCTCGCAGGTTAGTCTTGTTCTTGCTTAAATCTTGTACGGTCAGTCTTGGTCTTGCTAAAATTAGGCTGTCTTGGTGTTGCGAAAACGCAAGAACAAGACCAAGACCGATTTTGGGCAACACTAAGTGGGAGTGGTTCACTTGGCCATTACTTATACAATTATTTGCCACAAGGTGGACTCCCACTACTCGTGTATTTGGCAATTATTTGTCACTTGCCTATTTGCCATGTACTGGGTGGTTCACTCGGCTATTACTTGTACAATTATTTGCCACTTGTGAGGTTCCGCCGGTTGTTTGTAAAAACGCCCGAGCCAAAGAGTCATGATGGAAATAAAATAAACACTGAAAGCCGAGAAGCGAAAAAAGCTGCTGTACTTGCCAAGTAACCCAGTATCGGCGTACTTGTCAAATATACAAGTAGTGGGAGTCCGCTATAATGGAGCGCTGTACTTGAAACTGAGTTCGAAATTGTATTTGGCAAGTAGGCAAATATTGGTGTACTTGCCAGATATGCAAGTAGTAGGAGTCCGGCATATAAAATACGAGTATATTACATATAGCTTTGTTTGGGAAAGTATGTAGTATTTATTTTCATATTTCTACATTTAATATTTTTCTTTTACTGCCTATAATGTGATCTAATTCAATAGCTTATTCTAACGACTTTGCTTTAAAATATATTGTTTCCGGATATTTCGTAAAATCTCATGATTATACTGGTTAAACACATTTAGTCTGTTCAGAGAATTTGACTTCTTTTGTTATTTTTGGAAAGTATTTCAAAGCGCCCTACAATAGAGTTGATTTATGGAATGCACTTGCCCTACGAACCATTTACCACCCCTAAGAAGCGGTAGGTGCACATTTTTATGCGTAAAAGTCTTTGTCTTTGTACAGACAACAGTATGAGCTAAAGCTAGTTAATTTCGTAATTTATTCACAGTTGTATTTGCTATGTTTCGCTAATTTATTTACTAATTTATTTAAAGTGAAAATATTGCATTTTTTCTCCAGTATTATTTCTAAATTCATTTAACCAGCGACCCCTAAGTTTTATACAAAACAAGCTTCGTCAACTATTTGCAAACTACCCAGCCATTTAAGGATTTTTTCACACTAAAATTTTAACTCATGCAGATAACTTTTTAAATATTTGTTTGTTGACATAATAATATACGTTTTCAAATCAATAGTATTACATTAATTTACAATTTCAGTTTACTTACAATAAAATAAACGTAAAAATATGTGTTTATTTAGGATATTGTAATTATACAATGAATAATTTATACCTTAAATAAATATTATTTTCGTTTAGGGACCTTTTTCATTCTACATTAGTTATAATCCACGTTAGCTATAATTTAATAACATTTTATTGTTTGGTTTATGTCTACGTAGATTCTTTACTCAAATGTAAACTCTGCTTAAAATGTTTTCCATTTCACTTTCAATGGCTCTTGACATTCTTCCATCATAAGTGAAAAGTTGGCTGGCGTGACAACTCCAAATTATACCTAGTTATCTTGAAGATCGTTTTACTGTAAAGAACATTCCGAAATGAACTGATACTGTCACATACAATAAAAAGCGTATAATTATATCTGGCAAGCGCTCATAATATTTGTTTTTTAAATTAATTACTTCTTTAAAGGTTAATGAACTAATAACAAAAATGACAACAGTTAATTAGTTCCGTTTTCGAAAATACAATTGTTTATATTGGAGCCGTACTAAACATATTAAATAGAACATAGCATACAATCATAAAATACAGGATTTAGATTTTTAAGTCGATCACGACGGCATTTTTAGAGAATGGTACTATAAGCCACTTAGCCCAGTGTAGTTAAAAAACAGTCGAAAAATTTTTCGCAGATATCTGAAGCTTTTAAGACATAGGTGGGGTTACTAGATGACAATAGATGAAAAAGTACTCGTATTTTTACCTTGCGTTTTTTTAAACAATAATTTATGGTCACAATTTGATTTTTTTTATATTATTTATTTATTTATTTATTATTTAAATAATCTTTATTTTCCCTTTTTAAAATTGATAAATAATTTACGAGATATTTGCAAAAAAGTAGTTTTTTTGCACTAATTTATAAATTTTCTAAATTTTTTTAGCAACAAAATAAAATGTTATTAATACATTTGAACATCGAGGAACTGCCGTCTTTTAAATTTGTGCGAAATGTCCCCCCGATCGGTCAAATACTTTAAAAGTTATTCAATTTGTTTATCCCTGAGGCTAAATATTTAAACTATTGAACTTGCTCTATTAATGATGCTAGACACATTTAGCAAATTTCATAGTATTCTTTAAGACTTAAACTATCCAGAAGTTAAATGCATATTGCGTTTTTATCGAAATTATTTACAAAATAAACGTTTGAAAAAGAGGTATGTTTTTTACTTATAGACAATTGTAATAACTTCTACATTTTTTAAGCTACAGACTTGTAAGTACAACCATTGGATAGCTGGTAAAAAAACTCATATTTAAAAAAAACTTCTATGACCAATAGGAACGAAGTTAGGAATTATTAAAAAAAATATATATCTCCATTGTTTATAAACATTAAGAAGTACAATTTGCACAAATTTTGAACGAAAATCGAAACTTTATATTGAATTTTATAATAAAACTCATCCAATTTTTCGAAACTTACAGTCCTTCGAAACGAAGGAACTTTCGAAAGATCGACATAGGAAAGTTTCACTGCGGGAAATATGACCCTTTCCCCCGAAAATCTGGTAAATTCTAAATGAATTACCGAAATTTAATTTAGAAAAATGAAATGAAAATAAAATGAAAAAAATATGTTGATTTTTCGAGATTAGAACTTCAAATTGAAACACGTAGGAAAAATTTACATTATCTCGACTTCCGAAATTCCAGAAACGTTATTGATATTTAACGAGCTACACCAGATTAAAACAAAACTTCTAGCTGCAATGGAAGCCGAGATAATGTAAATTGTTCCTACGTGTTTCAAGTTGAAGTTCCGATCTCGAAAAAAAAAACGCAGCTGAAACAGTTATCCCCTCCACTTTCCTATGTCGACCTTTCGAAAGTTCCTTCGTTTCGAAGGGCTGTAAGTTTCGAAAAACTTGATGAGTTTTATAGCTACAAGTTTTAATATAAAGTTTAGATTTTCATGTTTGTCAACATAAGCCAGGCTTGTATCTGAGACGAAAAGTAGGGTACAGAAATTCTAGAATGTGCAGTGATAATTTATTCAAAATTTACTTCTAAACTATTTCAAAACTAATCCATGTCTTGTCAAAACTTGGATGTTTGTATAACGCCCTCCTGCAATAACATATTGAAATATTATCCACGGTATGCTGGTATGCTAGCGCCCAGTTTGTTTACGAGTCATCTAGTCAATCTTTAGCATTTCCTCGGTAAAATAAAATATGCTGCCAAGTGGCTCTATAGCTATGGCAATGCTAGCTCTACCGTAAAGCCAGCATAACCATTGTTTGTCGGTAACATTTGCAGCAATAAATATCTCGATTTTTCCGGAGATGAGTTTTGCGCTAAGGGATAATTGGGTAGTTTTTGGGGATTGGTGAATGTACCAAACAATATTCATTAATTAAAAATAAAATATGCTGCCACAAGATGGGCTATGTAGCCTTATTCATTGTCAAAATATAGCTATGACCATGTTAGCTTTACCGTAAAGTTAGTATAATCATTGTTTGGGGAAACGGTTGCACCTATAAACCGTTTCTTGGCGTAAAACGTTGGTAATAAATTAGAATTCAGTTCCTTGTAGTTTTCCTCCTTTGTCCGATATCACGGTTTTTTCGGGGTGAGATTTGAGCTAGGGAATGATCTAGTAGTTTTTGGCAGTTGGTTATTAAATCAACAGTAATTAATTAGCAATAAAATATGCCTCCAAGATGAACCCATACTTCTTTACCTTGCCGAGATATACCTATGGCTATACTAGCTTTACGGTACCGACTGTTTTTCGGAAACGGCTACAGCAACACGATTTTGCTTTCCGTATTAAATTAGCAATAAATTATAGTGTTAGTCTGATTTCGGCTTTATAAAATAGATATGCTAACTTTACACACATACAAATTTAAATGCACACGAAATTTAGGTTGACTGACCAAAAAAGGTGAAAATGGACCTAGCATTTGAAGACAAAACAGGATACCTTCTTTTAGGTGCCTATAATTTAAATGAAGTTGCAAACCATTGAGTTATGTTTAGGAATATATGAAGAATCTACTAATACTATTAAACAATAACTAATGACCTCTTAGAACAATCTTATTTTGCTCTTGAATTTTGTTACTGCTTTAACCTATATTTAGATACAGACAATTTATGGCTGTAGTGATTATAAAACCAATATTTACTTTATCTTTCAATGACATGTTGATTCGTTCACACTGTTTATTTCCGCAGGAGATTTTAATTTCTTTTCTAAACTTTAGAATAAAAGTAGTACGAAAGTGAATGACCCTTAATAGTGCATTTTTATGCGTTTTAACAAATTACTTATTAAGTTTTTAGCTAATAACGATAAAGCTGTTAATAGTGCATAAAAATACTCATTTAACTTGTTTAAATACTTTCACATTATTTTTAAGGCTTAGCTAGAAATATTGATTTCAAAACATAAGTAATAATATCGAATAATTATAAAAGAAAATATAAAATATCAAAGAAAATAGATCCAGTGACGTTGTTCCCAAACCTTGATGGTTTCTTGTGACAAGAGCCGTAAAATTCTTAGTCAGAAACAAAAATGAATGATTTTGAGCATTCATTGGTGAATTTTTGAAACCAACACAGCGTTATGAAGGGCAGTCTGGAGTAACCTTTAAGTCTGTGTAAATTACACAGACTTAGAGATCACACAAGATCAAGGACAGATTACAAATTATAACCAACAAATTGTTGGTTATAATTTGTTATGGCCCTTTTAAGGTGCTAAAACGGTGCTTTTTGATTATTTTTATTCTATAAAATCAATATCTTTGGGTAAAATGAGCACAACATTGAATGAAAGTACATAAAAAAGCTTTAATTTGAGCTGTGCTACGTTTTCCGGTCGAGCCGTCCGTGTCCGGCCAGAAATGAATTCCAAATATTCAAATAATATTTTTGTTTTTGACACTGATGATGCACGGAAATGACACGGACCGCACGGACTTGTATAAACACGATTTTATAGTTTTGTGAACGCGAGTGCAGTAAACAGACGAGCGGGAGATGTGCGGTTAGTATGTTATGGTTTTTTTATATGTTTTAAAAAAAAAGAAAAAAAAAAGGTATTTTTTTCTAAAATGTTCTAAAAGAGTTCTTCAGAGTGTCTTCTAAAAGAGATTCTAAATATTCGTGCAATTTTGTTTCATCATCCAATAATCCTCTGTATATCTTCTTTTAATTCTACTTAGTTTAGTCTTTTTTCTCCATCTTCTTTGTTTCCGCCTTTTCTGTGCTCTTGCTCTTCTCTTCTCTTCATCAAGTAATAATACCAACACGGTGAGATCTTTTATCCAAGCCCCCATATTTTCAACTCTCTTTTACACAGAAATATGAATAACGTTTTCTTCTCTATTCGGCCTGGTACGCACACTGCTACAACGCGTTGTATGTAAATATAACATTAAAATACCCGGACTCGGCACTGACACGGAACGGGCACGGCACGGATATCTATAAATCGACCTTTAAACAGGAAAACCAGCCAAAACCGAGCCAATTCGGTTACTAGAAAAAACAGTCAACTTTACTCATGTGTTTTAATATAAATGACGGTTTTTAAAATAAATTATATCCTCATAAAATATAGGCCTTTATCTATCGAATAGCGCCGATTTTAATTCTTAATTGTTACACATCAACTGTGATTTTTTAAACAAATTAAGCTAACTCCAATTCTATTTTTTTTTAATCTTTGTGTTGACTTCAGCTATAAGATTCAATAAGTTAAAAACGTGTGTACTGTAAAGGGAGCGCTGTAGCTTCCTAATTAGTTTATAACTCAAAAGTCGCCCCTATTTCAAAGCAATAAATAAGGGATTGAAAAACTTTTTGAGCTATTATTTTTATTCGTACATACAAATATAATTGACCAACAAGAGAATCCGTTTAAAATTAGATCTCTATCTTTTTTAGAAAAAAAAATTTGGCCCTGTAAAATTTATAAAAATTTAAGAATTTTTGGGAAACTATTGGGAAAAATTTAATGTAGCACAGCTCAAATTAAAGACTTTTTAAAACAAAATGACGGTATTAGATTTTGATTTGATACAGAGCAGCAACAAGCCGCATATACGTATTTCGATCTCTTTAGATCTCCTCTCTACTACAGTATAGTAACTATACCGTACTGAGGAGATCTAAAGAGATCGAAATACGTATATGCGGCTTGTTGCTGCTCTGTATCAAATCAAAATCTAATACCGTCATTTTGTTTTGTTTATTTACTTCATTTGGAGTACCAGAAATCGAATTCACTACGAATATAGGCCATGATGAACGGCATTTGGAGTGCAATTTTTAGACTCCCTTGCCGATTCATTCATCAAGCTGTTTGCTTCGCAAGTTTTAGGGGGCACGGTGGCTTATATTTGAATTCGATTTCGCCAGGTAGAAATCGTATGATTTCTCTTTTGTTTTTTTAGATTTTTTATATACTTTCATTTAATATTCTGCTCATTTTATTCACACAATAAAAATAAGCAAAAAACACCGTTTTTGCACCTTAAAAGTACGATAAAAAATTATAACAAACAATTTGGAGTTGGAGTAAAAAGTAGAGAAGACGCTAGTGAGTCTATAAAACAATGACTATTAAGACAATAAAAGATGAAAGCTTTGTTTTCATTATCGACGATATTAAAGAAATTATCGTATTTTGGTATCTAACAAATGTTACCGTTCTTTGCATAAGTAGCAAATTATATATCGATGGTACATTCAGCTACTGTGCAGATCATTTCTTGCAGTTGCGCACACTGCTTATATTGGAAAATGGATTATATTCCACTTATTCCACTCCAATTTAATTTTTAAGTTTGAGATTAAATCTGAACCCAGAAATTATTTTGGCAAACTTTAAATACCATTCACAATGCCATAAAAACAGTGTTCACAAATTCCAAAATAGTATGCTGCAGGTTTCATTTGGCACAAGCATGGTTCCGAAAAATTCAAAATCTGGGCCTTATTCCTGATTACAACAACGAAAACAGTAAAATTGGAAAATGCCTATACTTAATATATATTTGGTTTACCATTTTTAAATCCATCAGAAGTAGGAGATTGTTTTACTTTTGATTAACTCGAAATCGTTATTTCATTAACTCTATCGTTAAATGAATATTCTACTCTTTTCTTTATCCTATTAAGTATTAAACGTTTATATTTAAGATCTAGTCTAAACTATTATTCCAGTTTCATTCTTTGTTTTAAATCCTGTTCTTCATAGCACCACCATCAGCATACATTAAGCACCAAGGAATGTTACCCTGGAATGTTTCTACTACTTGTCCGTATATAAATAGGTATAAATATGTGGAAATGATACTTAAAAGAAAGAATGTAAAGGTTGCAATGACAACCTTTATATAAAATAGCCAAGTTAATATTGATTATAGCAACAAAGCCACTAAAACGTTTCTGCCATTGAGGTTTAGAAAATACACTCTGTACTTTTTTCATACCTGATGTTACGATCAAACATTCCTTAGTTAATTCACATTGGTTGTATTGAGATTACTTTTATGCTTGTTTAGGCGTATCCAATCTCGCTACCACTTTACTGCAAGGTCAGATTCAAAATACTGACGCGTACATTTTTATTTATTTTTTATGCACCTAAGTAATTTCTTACTTGAAAAACTTGTTTATATTCATGACATGAAAATATACTTAATAAGGACCTAAAAATATACCTATAATATGTAGAGACAATGTGTAATAATGAGATCGTCATTAGAGTGAAAATCATTTTATGTATATAATAGAGAAATGGAAGTACTTTGTTGAAGCAGCCAAAGAAACACATTTTTTATAAGATATTTCTTCTATGTAATTTGTCCATAATATATTCCATGTTAACATGCCGCGAGAAAACTAATATATTACTGAAATTTAAATATAAAGCATACCAACTGATGCTTTGTACTGTACTGTGTACTGTAAAATCATCATGGTTTTAGAAACTAATAACGGCGTTATTGATCATGGTCCTCGGAAGCCAAGATCCGGCAGGGGAGAAAAAGACAAGAACTCTCAGGTCGTTAAACAGCGAATTCCTTGTCAAAAGAACGTAGATGAAAAAATAAGACTGTCCAACACTAGAATAGGAACCTGGATCAAAGAATATAGACGCTTATAGAAGAATCTTTCACTGTTATGTTTGAAAGTTTGCAAAAGATGATCGCACGTTATGAAAAAGAATGAGAGGGTGGATCGAGAAGGGAGCGGTCATGTCAACGCTATTATTGCTTTTAAAATATGAAAGAGTGGGGCAACAAATGCAACAGATATTTTTATGTATAATGCCAGAGAACTACGAACACATAATGCCGCGTGGCCGTAGAATAGGATTAAATTTTTGCGTTTTATAATATTTTTTAAAGAAAATAATAATATTTTAACTTTTAATAAATGAATCCTATTAGAAAAAATATTATGATTCGAATTTTTAATTTAAATAGGTACAAATCTACAAATAATATTATAGTTAATAAGAAGAACTCTCTTCTTATTAACTATAAAATTAATTCAACCAATAAAGTCATCAATCACCGGAATTAAATATTTCCAAATTTTCTAAATTTAATAATTTCTTCTTTGTTTTTAATATAAAATAACAAAATGTAAAACACAACACTGTTTTTTCTGCAGAATAATGGAAACATGTCTAAAAAGCTTAATGAAAAGTCCTGAGAAAATCAAATTTTTGGTTGAATTAACCCAAAAATTAACGAAATATTTTAAAAAAATATTTCGTTAATTTTTGGGCAGAAAAACAGTATAATAAAAATTTATGTGACGGTTTTTCGTTGTGTTGGAACAAACCTATTTTTAATTCAAAGTTATAAAATGTAAAAAATAAATGCTTTGAATATTGTAAATATCATACCTTTTTAAATTTCAAAATTCAAAATTTAACAATTTAATATATTGAAAATAAAGATTTTATTGTGAAAAAAAAAACAAAAAAAGCATGGGATTTTTTTTAATCGTAGATGCAAAGTTAAATAAATAGCTCCGTTCGTACTCCTTTCCCACTTTCCCCTAACTACATCTTTTATGAGATAGTTTAGGCCGACTTCCAGATGTGTTTTAAAGTATAAACCCTAACCAAATCGTCCATTTGAACTGTTCTTCTATAAGCGTCTATATTCTTTGCTGGAATGTTCAGAGCATGTTTCAGTCCGGTAAAATGCACAACGTTATTCAATAAATGAACAGGTTGAATATCGATGTACTGGGTATCGGGTATGGGTGAAGCCAGGTGGTCCAACTCAGGTTGTTTTTTAACAGACGAAGCCACAATATGTTATTCCCGTAGCGAGAATAACCAACACAGACACGGCGTGGCAGTAATAGTTAATAAAAAATCTAATAGAGCGGTGGAATGTTATTTCCCTATCTCAGAAAGGGTAATGGTACTGAAGTTAGTGACATCTCATGCCAAACTGAATTTGATACAAGTTTATGCTCCTACGGCGAATGCCGACGAAGAAGAAGTAGAATTATTTTACCGAGATATCGAAGAGGCACTTAGAATAACGAAAACAAGAGAAATCACGATAGTCCTAGGTGATCTCAATGCAAAGATTGGAAAGGGACAAAGCGAAAAGTGTATAGGAAACTATGGTCTAGGAAATCGAAACGAGAGAGGAGACCGTCTGTTACAATTCTGTCAAGAGCAAAACTTTATTATTACAAACACATTTTTCAAGTTACCAAACAGACGACTGTATACATGGCGATCGCCGCAGATACATCGGAGAAAGTAGTCAGGAACCAGATAGACTACATTATGATCAATGAAAGATACCGTAATGCTGTTAAAGCTGTGAAAGCATATCCTGGATCAGACGTAGCCTCAGATCACAATCCACTTATCGCCAAGATTACACTCACCTTAAAAATATTAAAAGACATCAAAGAATCCCTACAATAGATACAAGAAAACTTAAAGAACCTAAAGTAAAAGAATGCCTCCAACATGAACTGCATGTGAACTGCAGCAAATTGAACAAAAACACCAATGATATTGACGAGTACTGGGATCGACTAAAACATTGTCTACTGGAACCCTGTAAAGAAATATTAAAGACTTCCGCAAGGAGAAAAGAAGAATGGATGAATGACGAGATACTCAATATGATGGAACAACGGAGACAATTTAAAAACAAGGACAACAATAAATACAGAGAGATAAACCACGAGATCAGGAAGATGATAAAGCAGGCAAAAGAAAAATACTTTGAAGAAATGCAAAGAGATCGAAGACCTTCAAAATAAATATGATCTGTTTAACCTACACAAGAAAGTTAAAGAACTGGCAGGACTAAGAAAACAAAATCCCACTCGTGCAATTCTGGATAGACACGGGACTACTATAACACATACGGACGAGAAAGTACAAAGATGGGCAGAATATATTGACGAATTGTTCGATGATGAAAGAGGAGATCTGGAGCACATAGAACTTACGTCAGAAGAAATAGGTCCATATATTACAAAAGAAGAAATATTACACGCATTAAAAACAATGAAGAGTGGGAAAAGCCCTGGACCTGACATGCTTCCTATAGAAATCCTAAAAATTCTAGACGAAAAGCACATTGATGTTTTAGTGACACTCTTGAACCAAACTTATAGTTCAGGCGTATTACCCAAAGAGTAGTTAACATCGATTTTTATTTGTCTTTATTTATAAATATACCGATACAAAGATGCCTGGACATCAAACATGTATATACGCATGTTTTATTGACTATAATAAAGCATTCGATAAAGTACGACATAAACAATTAATGAATGTCCTGAAATCAAAGAAGATTGACTACAACGACCTCAGGATAATATCAAATTTATACTATAAACAGCGAGCAAAAGTACGTGTTAACGAACAGCTGTCAGAAGAAATTGCAATTAGATGTGGAGTGAGACAGGGATGCGTATTGTCGCCAATTCTTTTTACTGCCTACTCCGAAGAGATCCTGAAAAAAGTTCTTGAGGGTGAAACAGCTGGAATAAAGGTAAATAGAGTTCCCATTAACAACATTAGATATGCGGACGACACTGTGATCTTAGCCGAAAACATTGAAGATCTTCAGAGACTGGTGAATAGAATAGCAGAGTATGGAAAAGAGTATGGTCTAACAATGAATGTCAAGAAGACGAAATTTATGAGAATATCGAAAACTCAAAGAAATAACGAGAATCTTCTAATAAACGGAACCAACGTCGAACAAGTGGACAAATATGCATATCTGGGAACAATGATTAACTCCACAAATGATTACAATCAGATGAAAATAAGAATAGAAAAGTCTAGAGCAAATATCAACAAAATGAGAAGAGTGCTATGTACCAGGGATTTAAAACTGGAACTAAGTTAGGTTGGCGAGGTGCTATGTTTTTTCGACTTTATTTTATGGAATGGAATCTTGGACCTTGAATGTGACATCAATGAAAAAACTGGAATCATTCGAGCTGTGGGTGTACAGAAGAATTCTGAAAATATCGTGGACAGAACACGTCACAAACAAAGAGGTTCTGGGAAGGATGAATAAAGAAATGGAAATTTTAAATACAATAAAAACAAGAAAATTAGAATATCTCGGACATATTACACGTGGAGAGAAATACACCTTGCTCCAACTGATTATGCAGGGAAAGATCCAAGGAAAGAGAAGCATAGGGAGGCGTAGAATGTCATGGCTGCGCAACTGAGAGAGTGGTACGGATGTAAAGATAGTTCAAGCACTCCTGACCATGGAGCTGCGCGAAGACGGAGTCAACTTCACGTAAAGACAGAAAGGTTCTATTGTAAGTGGAATTATACAGTGCATAGTACAATGCGTTTCGCATGGAAGTGGGGACTAAACTGAATTTCGTCTACTGCGCCGTGGTCAGGAGTGCTTGCACGCACTATACATCAAATGAACTTTTTAGAGCAGCCGTCTCAAAAGTCCGAATAGCTTTGATGATTGCCGACCTCCGCCGCGGAGATGGCACTTGAAGAAGAACTGATCTCAATACTGACTCCATGTTAGTAACTGGTTAATTATCATTTTCTAAATCTAGAGGAAAATTAAGGCGGACTGACTAAATTATTATATCTAGAATCAAAACAAGCAGTATATTGCCTGCCTATGCTAATAACTAAGAGCATCTACGCAAGCAGCATAACTTGCACATTTTGCTTATTTTATTCAAAAATAGCGTTTTTTGCATATTTTCGAATAAACTGTCATATATAGGACATATTTTATACATGAATACACAACAAGATCAGGGTTTAAGCAAAAATACAGAACCATCATTGTTCCAAAATGTCGTAGAATTTTATGTTTATTTTATTAATTTAATACTGGGAACTTCCCAACGGTTTGGCCGTCACGTCCCATCTGGCACATCTTAGTTTGTTGTTTTTACCTAAAACCTTTGGTTTATTGTTTTCTGGTACCCCAAGAGAGTGGAGCTCAGCGAAAGTTTTAAAATTGTTATTTAAGGTCGATTTGCATTAACCTTAAACTGTAACTAAAACAGCATCTGCATAGGTTGTTTTCCATCGCTACATCCATTGGCTGAGTTGGCAAATTATGTAGACAGTAATTTTATCAAATAAAGTTAAAGCCACGTACAAAGACCACTATGCCATTGATGCCGACAACTTTATTTCTGGTAGACCAAGAAAGCGAAGATATCTTTTACATCTTTATGCATAGTATTTTACTGCTCTGCTGTATCAATCGGAATAAAATATATCACACATTGAATTTATTAACAAACATATTTTAATAATTTTTGTTTAGTTTTTTGTGACGTATAATGTAGGTTTACTAAATATTCAAAAGTTATACCTTTGCGAGAAGACATTGTTATTAGCAAAATAAGATTCCCTCCAGACTTATCATTGAAAAATAATTCATATTATCTAAACACTGTTATCGTCAAAGCAATATGTAGACACTGCGGCGGTGATATCTGTGAAGATTACGATCACCATTAAATTCATACTTGTTATCATATATTATATTTTTGTTTAAATAAATGAATTAAATTAGTTAAATAAATTTAGGTAAATGGTCAATCCTCAAAAATGTTATTTAAATCATGCGAACATGTCTTCTTTCTGGTCTGTTTATTACAAACTGTCGGTTTTTTATCTTCCTAATTAGTGCCGTCTGCTTCTCTTCTTTATATGGGTCCAAACCATATCAGTTTTTGTGCATTAATAAATTTTACTATGTCTTCCCCTTCGGATATATTTCTTATTTCATGGTTCATTAGTCTTCTATATTCTCCTTGTTTTGTCTTTATTGAGCCATATATTCTCAATTTTCTAATTCTTGCTCTATATATTTTTGTCTTTTGTTTGGTCATTGTTTTTTGCTCAGGTTTTTGTCTTTTAGTGGGTAAGATTTCCAAAACACCCATTCCCGCTTTAATTCTTTCGTTTAATTCTACACTCCTTCCATTTTCGCCGTCCACTAACACCCCAAAGTATTTTACTCTATAATTGGTTCTCACCTATTATTATTTCTGTTGGTCAGTCTCTTGTAAGCACTTATTAAGTATTTTGTTATGTTCCGATTGATTATTATTCCTTTGTTCTTTGCTTCTCTTATCAAACGTTAGGACTGTTTCAAGTTTTTGTTTGTCACGCGCTATCAATGCTAGATCGTCCGCGTATTCCATGATTTATGCTTTTTCAGCTCTGGTTATCTGGTTAATCCTCTAGTATAATATTAAATAAGGCCGTTGGCAGATCTGCTTTTCTTTTTGTTTATTATTTTGTGCTCCACTTAAATTTTTATCATGCCGAAAGTGAACAGTGTTTCTTTTTGTACTAAACTTACAAAGAATTATATTTGAACAATGTTGTTAAATATCGAACGATACATTTCGTTAGGAATTAGTTTAACTATCGCAACAAATTTAAAACAAGATCTACAAAAAAGATTGTGGGCAATTTTGCTTGAAATGTGATCAAAAAATAACATGAACAATAATTAAAAAAAAAACATTGTTTTGAATCTAAGTAGTAATGCTGAAGTAAGAGTTAATTGAACTCCTCCTTTTGTTGCAAATTACATGCCACAGAAAATTGCAAATCGTCCAGTACGTGAAAATAGCTAAACATACCACGAAGCTACAAAAAATTCAAGTTTCTGGCGAGAAAGTGTAAATCTCTTTTTCTCGATGTTTAACGATACCCTTAAAAAACAAGTGAACACTCATTTCTTGTGAAAAATTCTTGCTGTTCTTATCCTATGCTGAAACCTATATGGTCAAAGCAGGACAATATATTAAAATATTGTACATATTGTACATATATTTAACATGTAACATGTTTGGTGTAACATTGCGGAAAAAATTAGAAAATCTTTTCCTCTTATCGATGAACTTTTCTCTAATATAAAAAAAGTTTTTTTCAAAGCACCTTTAAGAATTCAGTAAGTATTGTAAACTTCCCAATGTTCCCCTTCCCCTCAAGAAGTAATAACAAGATTGGGGGACCTGGTTGGAAACAGTCAGCCCCAATTTTCTTATTGTACTCATTCTAAACCAGTGAATTATTGATGCGACTGAAAAAAATTGTCAAGCTCTTATTACTGCGAAAAAGTTACAAAAGATGCAAAATAAACTACTATCTCAACATTATTTATACTAAGTATGCTTGTTATGTTATTTTAAAGTTGTAATCAAATAGGTTGTCTTTAGTAGAATCTTTGAGTTTAATAACTTGGAAATATCTATCACTGGTGTTAGTGCACTGTAGGGAGAAAAATAAAGAAAAATTTAAAAACTTATTTCAGAAAAATTAAGAATATTTCTTTTTAGCAAATGGCTAAAATTCTTTATGGTGACCTTGTGGAAAGTTTTATTACAGATACTAGATTACTAAATTGTTTAAAATATGCTCCAAATCCAGTGATATAAATTAATAACATCAGTGATAACTTGTAAAATTGATAATTTGTTCATTATTGTTGTAAATAACTCTTATTAGATAGTGGAACAGTATTTTTTTTAATATAGTACTATAACTACTAAATTTTCTTACTTAATTTTGGAAAAAAAGTGCATATAATGCTATATTTTGGTAAAAATGCTGGCATATAGCATATCTCCTTAATAGTTTTGAGCATATTTGCTCTTCTTTAACAATAACAATAAAATAACATTAGAATTGAAGCATGATTAACATTTATCCAAATTCTTTTCGTCAACGTTAAATGAAAATATCATTCCAAGGAAGCAACTAAATGACCATCTTCAAAACCTTATTAAAGTAAGCTTATTAAAGAAACCACTTAGAATAGATAGTATGGAAGTATGGTCATCTAAGCACTACACAAGTCAATATGTTGCTTATTAGGTCAACTACTAAGACTTGATCAAAGAGGTCCAAGGATGCAAATACAAAATAATTAAAGTGATTGCTGAGATTGGAACGAGTACCAAAAATAATGAATAGAGAACAAAAAACTAAAAATGCAATGTACAAAATATTCCCATAAAATTTTTTTAGAAATAACTTTCGAATTCCTGTGTACCCTTTCAGCTAATTTCCTTCTCTGTTGAAGGATGTTCAAGTACGGGGCCTTCCGTTGACTCTTTTTCCTTGGGTTAAGACTCTTTAATTGTTTATAATGAACGTTCAATATAATTACATTTGTGACTACAAAAATGAGGATTTCTGTGCTCTCAATTGATTCATTGCGCTCATCCTTACTACTCAATGATACCTACTGTCAGTAGAATGATTAGCTTGTTCTTTATTAAATCTTTGTATATATAGAAGTACTTATTACCGCTGATATGACCCTTGTGCATATTTCTTGAATAACGTTATTTAATATTGAACCCAGATAGGGAAGCTTCAGACATGTTCAAACATGTTTAGGTTTCTACGTAGACCTGATCGCACCTTGTATATCGCTTGTTAATATTTAGAGGTTCAGACGAACTTGGTCTGAACCTCTAAAACAATGCTTTTCTTTTAGCTCCACAATTTTTGTCTTTCTTTAGTGTGACTTATTATCGCAATATCATCCGCAAATGCGTTTATATTCCGAAGTACTGTTGGGGCAGCATCGCCTTGCCGAGTTTATTTTTATATGAAGTGTATCTGCCTACTGTCCATTGATTATCCTTAAAATAACCATCAAAGACCATTTTTCTAAGTTTTAAGTTTTTTGGTAGTTATATCTACTGGGACTAATTGCTGTAGCATCTTTAAATATCTACCTACTATTAAGTACCAAACCTCTCTTTGAAATCGATATGCAGGTCATTGATTGGGCTATTAATTTATAGTCAAAACCTTTTTCAGTGTGTCATTTAACATTTAGATTTGGTCTATAATTGACCTTTTTTGTTCTAAAACCGCACTATTATTAATATCTTAATCTACTAATAGGAATATTATTTCCACTTAGTATGGGATTTGTCATTTTAAATTAACCTGTATACCCTTGTACTGTTCGGTAGTCATTAAACAATCTCGTAATAAGGCCATAAGTCAGTTTGTATACGTATTTAATAAATAAATAATTACTGTCTTTCACAAGAACCCTTCGGGGAGCCGTAAATATTATCTGAGCGACCCTGTACGATTATCGATAATATATTTCTTCTCTCGTTTGCCATTAACCGGAGAGTTAAAAACCTTTATCAACTGGCGACCCACTTTCTATATATCTCTCGCAATTTAAATACAAATGTAATAAATTTAATACTCGCTTACTTACTGTTCCAATTAAAATCCAGTTTTGCGAAAACACTTTTCTTACTTTTTCACTCAGACATCAATGCAGTTTTATCAGAGCTCCGTTTTGAAAGTTATATCACAGTTCACAGTTGCTGTAGTCAAAACAAACAAATCCAAACACTTTGCACTAATTGTCACTTTTATTACTTCCCTTTTCAGATTTATGGTTCCTTAGTACACGGTCATCTCAATTCGAATAAGTATTTTCCGTCTATTTTATCACATAAATATAAACTATTCTAGCCTTAATTACATATATAAAAACTATGTTAAAGTTTGTCTGTTTCCTTAACTTTTAACCGCTTTTGTCACCATACGCTATAACACTTAAGTCATTCTATGACACTCACAGGTCGAATATATTAAGTGAACTGACTGAGAACTTGCAACTCGAGGATTTGCAGGTCGCACTGAGTGGTTGTAATCTGTGACAGATGAATTCCCACTTCGGTATCTATGCGCGAGGATAGACAATACCGAATACGATGGGTTAGTAAGAGATGGGTGATGTCGACGTTAGACCTCGAAGGTTCACAGAGTTACTGTAGAGATTCAAGAGATGGAAGAAGACAAGAGCGTCTATGGTCTACGGAAATCAGCGATGTGAGTCAACTGTACTTAGTGCAATGTTGTCATGTTTATAGAAAATCTAGAAATGATGAAATTTAAAATAATTTTGCTTGTTATTACCAAATATTTGTAAACCATTGCATGCACTAAATTTATAGTTAAAAAATGACTTGCGATTATAGTGCTGATACAAATCGCTCTATAGAATTCGCAATTTGTCGAATGTGTATAAAACACGAAATTTATTAGAAGTTTTATTAGAAAAAAAAATATACTTAATAAAATATATATTATATTATCAATTATAATATAAACTAATGGATAAAAATATCGAGTATTTTAGAATTTTTCAATTCTTTTTTGTAGTCACTATTATTTCCAAATAATGTTAGATTACTGATTTTACTCACATAGTAGGCTGATTACGCAATTGGTTTGAAATATTTTGACGTTTATTCAGCATTTAGTGTCATTCGTAAATTTTATCGTAAAAAACCTTCTTCACGTATAGATAAAACCATAGTAATTCGGTTATTTTTAGTTTATTCTATTAAGTTTAATTAAATATTGTTTTGATTCAAAAAGTTTAAAACAAATATGCCACCAATTCGATACTGCGATGAAGCTGTACTACTGCAGCACAGATTGAAATTTTGTATGAGGAAGAATATACACAAAAGAATATCGCACGGCATCTCAGGAAAAGTCAATCTACAGCTTCGAATATTTTAAAAAGGTACCATGAGACTGGCAATTTTGTACTAAGGCCTGATCAAGGACGCCCAAGGTGCACAACTGCAATTGATGCCCATTTTTTGGTTCTCAATTCTACAAGAAATCGCTCATTAACATCGATGCACCTCAGAAATGAGCTATTAAATGTCAGACAAGTGAATGTGAGTTCAAAAACAGTTAGACGAAGATTAAAAGAAGCAAACTTAAAGCCTAGACGCCATGCAAAAGTTCCACGTCTTTTCCAAAATCATAAAGTTTGTCGTTTAGAATTTGCAACAAGACATATTCATTGGAATATCGACAACCGGATAAATGTTTTTCACTGATGCGACCAGGATCGTATTATATAAGCCAGATGGTCAATACCACATCTACAGAATGGTTGAGAGAACGATTCGAACCCTGCAATCTTACCCAGACCGTTAGTTTTGGAGTAGTGTCAGTAGTGTAGAGTAGTGGCATAATGCTTTGGGTAGGTATTAGTTGGAAGGGACGCACCGCGCTTGTGAAAGTGATTGGACGGATGACTGGTATTCCTTACATTCAAAATATCCCGCAGGATTATGTTTTACCATATGTTGGTTACATTGGATATGACAGATTCATGTTAATGCACGATAATGCTCGACCACATTCCGCTGCCATAGTAAGTAATTGTCCTAATAAATCCAAATTCGAAGATTGGATTGGCCACCATTTAGTCCGGATTTAAATCCAATAGAGCACACGCCGCATACGACAAAGAAATCCCGTTCCAAATACGATAGAGCAGCTTCGGCTTGCTCTACAGGATGAATGGAATGCAATTTCCTAAGAATATGTCCAAAATTTACTTGCAATCATGCCCAGAAGGATGCAAGTAGTAATAAGAGCTAGAGGGGGAATACTCGTTACTAAACATGCACTAATTTCAATTTTAATTTCAATTAAAAATTCCTTTTTAAGCAATTTAAGTTAGCATTTAAGTTCAGAGTAAAAAAACCTTAATTACTTAGCATTAAAATTTTTTTTGCAATTTTCTCACATAAAAACCTTAAAATTGTTCTATAACATTGTTAAAATAAACTCTTTTTCATAATGAATGACTTGATTGACAAACATTTATTTTCAAAAAAGAAAAATTAGAAAATTCCAAAATATTCGATATTTTTGTTCATGAGTGTATTTCAAAGAATTTGCTCGAATATAGGTGAAGTAAATGAACCAAATATTATAAAAAAAGTGTTTGTTGCTCAAGGACGTCATGTACCACCGGTGGCTACAATGTGTAAGGTGAGTTTATTGAGTGAGTTAATTATTTATTTAATGTTAAACAGAACAGCAAAGATTTTAGAAGCTGCTGCACGACTAGGAAGTACCGTCAGGGCCATCATGTTCTACCAGTGATATTGAAAATCCAAATATTATTGTTACTTGCCCTTCATCTTCTTCACTTTAAAATAAACCGGATCAACCTCAGAGCTATGGGAAATAACTCAGCAGAATTATTTTCATCAGGTGATAAAAGCGACCATATGCAGATTCCGAATCTTCTTACCAGCCTTTAGACCAACAAGAAAGAAACGACGAAAATTCTTCAGAAGATGAGCAGTCTGGCAATGACAATAATCAAGTTGCTGGAACCACAGTAAATTCTCAGGGAACTACAATAAATCCTATAACGACAGATGATAGTTGGGGGCCATGCGGACAAGTCTCAAATAATTTTCAGTTTACTTTACAAAGTATAAGTTGCAATAGGTTTATTTTTTGTTCTTCTAAGTTTGTATATGTTAGGTTTTAGTTGTTTTTTATATTATGTATCAAAAAATAAAATAAAATTGCAAATATTCCTAAACTCAAATGTTTAAGTTGTACCTTCAAAATGATGCGATAATAATAATAAATACAAAAATTAATGTACCACATTTACATACAGCCGTAACTTGTTTTCTACGGTTTCTATACAGCTGTAGCGTTTTCAAATACGATTAAATGTAAAATGCACTGTGTACTACATGTGGTACGTGACGGCTGCTGAGATGAACCGTCATGTAGCACATATGAGTATACGACGGCATGAACGTGCTAAGAGACCATTTCGAAGTGATGATCATTTTGAGAGTTATAAAAGAAGAATGTAAAACTTTTATACCCGATTATATTAGAAATGTCATTCATTACTTTAATCGAAGAACAATCACCTGTTCAAACAGGGATGATGGATAGATTGCATTTAACTTTAAGTTGTAAACAATATTAGTTACATAGGAATTATAAACGTAATTATTGCTACATTGATAAGAAGATTATGTTCCATTATTTAATTTTTCTTTTAAAAATGCGCCCTCCTCATTGCTCAAAATACTTAAATCTTCCCGAATCATCCACATACACTGGTCGTTCATTCAGAAGAACTTCAGCGTCACTACTAGTGGATTCCGAAAGTGATTTATTACAGGAATAAAAAACACGACAGTTGGAAGTCGCCTACGGTTTCCAAGGGATATGTAGACAATTCTATTAATGCCAAACTATCATGTGCTATCAGAATTCTTTCCGAAAATACTATTGGCGATAATTTACACCATATTTGAGAGCTCCTCTAATCAAAGAAGTTAATTTAATTATTTTAGCAATACTTTTAATGAACTATAACAAGTGTTGCTCAAATAAATTCTTTAAAAGCATCTAAAATGGGATTAAACTTGAATATTAATAAGTAATTCAAATATTTGCACGTTTTAAGGTCACTGTAATAAAATAAATTTTTTATTTGTAATGTTTTGTATTTAGAAGTTTCATGTTAGTCAAAAGAATAAAATAATCATTTGTTACTTAGATATTTAACTTAAACTAACAAATTGTATTATTTACATATGCACTTAGTGCTTTTATTTATTACTATCATAGAAACAATATTGTATGAAACGCATACAAAAAATGTCTTTTTTCACTTCTGAGATTGTAGCTCTTGCCTACGGCTCGTGAGCCCAAAAGTGACTCCAAAAATTTATGGCACCAATCCACTAGACCTTTACAAGCTGCTATCTTCTTATTGTGCCGTCTTCTAATGAAGGTTGGCGATCACTTCTTAGTCCAATCTCTGATATTCCTCAGCTAAGATTTTTTCTTAGCTGAGGAAGTTTCCAAACCTTTTCTTTCCTCTACTCTTGCTTGCATAATGACGTACAGAAGAGAGTGTTTATCGTTTCGAAGTATGTGGCCTAGATACCATGTTTTTCTTATTGTAATTATGATCATAAGTTTTCTGCTATGTCCAACTCGTCTTAACACTTCTTCCTTTGAGATTTTTGCAGTCCAAAGGATTTTTAGGATACGCCTAACTATATAGCCATATTTCGAATGCCTCTAACTTTTTTAGGGATTGAGCTTTCAGAGTCCAAGCTTCTAACACATATAGCAGTTGTGACCATACATTCCATTCGACGAACCTCAATCTGATAACCATACTCAATTTCTTATGTGTAAACATTGACTTGTATTTAATAAATCCTTTTCGATCTATTTCAATTCTGACCTTTATCTCCTCATCGCGAACTAACTGTGAGTTTATTATTGCTCCGAGGTATTTATACTTATTGACTTTCTCTAACGGTTTACCCTCCAATATCAAATGTATGTTGTCAACAGGGGTTTTCAAGATCACCATGCATTTGGTTTTATCCATATTCATTGTTAGTTCCATCTTTTTTTAAGCTTCTGTTAATGCTGGTGCAATTGCTTCATTTTTTTTTGTTGACAATTTTCATCCTCAAGCTTTAACAAATCTAGTCTAAATTTTATTTTTTTCTGTCGTTTTCTTAATTTATTGTTAACAATGGCAAGAAGTAAATTGTGGTCGGAGTCAGCATTAGAACTAGGATATGTTTTCACGCTTTTAATTCCATTTCTATATCTTTTGCTAACGAGAATGTAATCGATTTGGTCTCTTATCAGATTATTTCTCCTTGACAATATTGTACTAATCATTCTCCTCGTTCGTTTACTAATCCTAGACCATAATTCTCTACAATGTCTTCTACTTTTTCTTTACCGACTTTGGCGTTAATACATTGCTTGCGGATGTCCGATCATGAGACTTATACTCTGAACTGAAACTTATTTAATAATAAAAATGTATATAATCAGTGGCATACATGTGCGTCGTCCGCACATTGGTGAAGACACCATGTGGCTCACATGTATGCCATCCGCGCGGAACGTGTTAAAGTCGCCCATTATTATGTTGACTTTATGATTTTTTTATGTTTTTCGTTAGATGTAAATCTAAATAGAATAAATATATGTCATTATCGGTGCTTCTTGATGTTAGGCATAAATTTGAATTATGTTTATGGTTATTGGGAGGGTTTTCACCTGTAAGTTATTCTTTCATTATAGGGAATAAAGTTAGAGACATACGGTTGTAGTGTTTTTTTAATAATGATTCCTACACCCTTTTTGTAATCATCGGAACTGCTACCCGAGTAATAAAGAACAATGTTGTTATGATAGAATTGTCCAGCACTGGGTCATCTTACTTCGCTGAGGCCAAGTATCTCTATTTTCAGACTACTCATTTATAGTTCTACTGAGCGAGTTGTCCAGTATTATATAATGTACGTACATTCTACGTCGCTATACGATTTATATTCATTTTGTTTTTCCGCCCAGAGGTTCTTCGCAGTCCTGCCCCATTTAAGAGACAAGCTGCCAAGGACTCGGGAAGTTTTGATTTTACTCTCCAGGATTACAGAATTATGGAATGGGTATCATCAATAAATAGAGTATGTACCATAGCCAACTGGCTGTTGTAAGACTGGTGGATGGATGGTAACAGATGGATTTCGAAGCTGATTAAGTTTGGAAAACTGAGATTATGAACCAACAAAAATCAGAACCCAACAGAACTTAGTAGGAAAGGAATCTAAGACGGAAAATAAGATGTATAAACCAAGTAAAGGAACGAGTAAAATCACTCGAAACTAGAAACTGAAGAGCGATAGCGCAAAATAGGAATCAATGGTGAGGACTAGTTGAATAGACCAAGTCCCAACCAGAGCCAATGTTGATAATAATAATTAATACTTAAACTGGAATGCCAAATATAGGTGCGAAATAGGTATGAAGAAAAAAGAAGAGTAAAACATATTCAGCGAGTTTGACTGAATTTAGACTTATCTACCTAATTAAAAAAAGCGCGAGATAAAAACCAAACCTTATCGAATGTACAATAGCATCAAAAGGCACAAATCTAGAAAAAATTCAGTATTAAATCCGTATTGTAAATATTGGAATACTTGGCAACGCTGTACAAATTTAATCTTATGTAAATGTACCTATATCTAACCTTACAAAACAATTTATTACGATGCTTGTTATCAATAATAATAAATAAAGCATTAGAATACATTGTATTTCCTCTATAATTCAATTAAATTAGAATCCAGTTAAGTTTAATAACCATGTTGTTATTATAGTACATCTATATAAAAAATCGGGAGACCTTCTTAGCAAAAATAATAATTATTTTTTCTTATCTTCACGGGAATGTTTCTTCAATGACTTTATTTTTTTAACAGCGTCAAGTCCAATACATATATTGTAATACACTTTCCTTTATTTCATTCTTGTAGATTTTACAGGTTTAGGCAGAATATAGTCTAAACCAGAAAGGGGGTTAAGTATGCACTTTTATGTCCCCTCGGAACCTTGACGTTTTTTATATTTTTTGGTGCGTCGGATCGATTTTTCGAGGGTACAAGGCTGAAAACCTGTCAGATAATTTATTATTAATAATTTAATTGTTTAAATCAGCGTTTCTCAACCTTTTATCAGTTGCGACCCAATTTCACATTCTCGGGGGGTGTTAGTACATGAACTTTTTTCGGTGGTATTTAAGGCACTTCAATCAGACAAAAACAAAATATCTGCCTGCAAATAAAAACGCACAAATAAGGCAGCTGCCAAATTTAACAATAGGAGAATACAATATTGAGGCGGTAAAAAACTTTACATACTTAGGATCCCTAGTTACGTCTGATAACAACGTTGCAGAGGAAGTGAAGAGGAGAATATTTATTGCCAATAAATGTTACCATGGCTTAATTAGGCAACTAAGATCAGATAACGTCTCCAGAAAAACAAAATGCCAAATATACAAAACCTTAATAAGACCGGTACTCACATACGGTTCAGAAACCTGGACACTCTCTAAAAGGGAGGAAACGTTATTAGCCGCCTTTGAAAGAAAAATCTTGCGACACATATATAAGGGCACAAAAGAAAACGGGATTTGGCGGAGAAGGTATAACTTTGAACTATACAACATATACCAGTATCCGGATATCATAACATTCATTAAAATAGGAAGGCTACGTTGGATTGGACATGTGGAAAGAATGGAAGAAGGCGAAATACCAAACAAAATATTCAAACAAGGGCCAGTAGGAAAAAGAACAAGAGGAAGACCGAAGCTGAGATACGTAGAACAAATAGAAAATGATATAACAACATTAAAAATTAAAAACTGGAAAAAAAAGCACGAAACAGGTCAGAATGGAGAAGAATCCTTGAACAGGCCAAGACCCAAAAAGGGTTGTCGAGCCAGTGATGATCATGATTTAAGGCACTTAGGCACTAAGTTCGGAGTCCCAGACCTTAGTCGAATTAGTTTAGTCAGTCCAGTCAGTCCTTCTGCACCTGTTAAATTTATTGTATATGTTTATGTTGTAGCTTGCGTGTATTAATTGCAGTTCGATACTAGTGAAGCATCAACAAGTGTACAGGCGAGAGTGGTTCCAAAAATAAAATCAAGAAAATATTCTTACTTAAATTACTTAAATTTTGGGTTTACTTTTACTGAAGTAAATGAAGAAGAACAGCCTTTATGTATCATTTGCTCAAACATTTTAGCAGCCGACAACATGAAACCACTTAAACGACATTTGGAAACGCTTCATAGTGAGTGCATTAATCAACCTCGAGATTCTTCGAGTTAAAATTAATAGCTAGATGTAAAAAGCCTCACACTATTGGTGAAAAGCTTATTTTGCCAGATGCAATTCAAATTGTAGAAACTATGTTTGGAGATAATTTTGCCAAAAAATTGGATTTTAGACCTCTATCAATACCTTTTTCCTTTTTCAATACAAATACCTATTCAATACGAATACCTTTTTCAATAAAAAACCACAGAGAAAATGGATGTGGGTCGCGCCCAATGGTTTAACAAAAAATGAGATTGATTACATCCTATCCAAAGAAAAGAGCATAGTACAAGACGTTACGGTCATAAACATGATTTCCGTAGGAAGTGATCACATAATTGTTAGAGCCAAACTCAAAATTAACTCCACAACAGACAGACAAAAATTTAAACCATCTAAAAAAGAGATAGATACAGAACTTCTTAAAAAACGCAAAGAACAATACATAAACCAGCTAAAAAGAAGTGACATATCACAGCTAAAGGGTCTGCAACTAGACGAATTCAACGATAAAATAACAACAGAACTACTAGAAGCAGGCCTGAAGATTGCTAATAAACAAAAGCGAAAACAACAAAAAATTAGCGCTAAATCACAAGATATGCTAAAAAAATGACGACAACTACTGAATGATAACAAAAGAAATACAGTGGAGTATACCGAACTGAATAAAACCATAAGAAAACAGATAAAGGAAGATTTAAAGAAATACCAAGAAGACCGCATTAAGAAAATCATAGAGAAGAACAAAAGTTTAAAAACAATGAAGACAAATATAGAAAAAAGAAAACTAATCATGCTTAAAGCTGAGAACAATGAAGAAAGAGATCTAGGAGAAATAGTAAAAACCACAGAAAGATATTACACAGACCTATACAGTTCTAAAAATGACCCACCACTATCATCTAAACAGAATCTCACGAGGAAAATACAAAATGTTGGCTCAGAGGTATTACCAGAAATAACTGAAGATGAAATCGAAAAATCCATAAACGACATGAAAAGAAATAAAGCGGCCGGTGAGGATAAAATACTGGCTGAACTGCTAAAAGAAGGAGGAGACAAGATAAAAAAAATGCTAAAAATACTGTTCAACAAATGTCTGTTTGAAGGTAAAATACCCAAACAATGGAGAAATGCCAACACAATCTTAATACATAAGAAAGGAGACCGAACAGACCTAAACAACTACCGTCCTATTTCCCTTTTGTCACAACTATATAAAACCTTCACAAGAATAATAAACAACCGACTAACCTATAAACTTGATAACTATCAACCAGTGGAACAGGCCGGATTCAGAAAAGGATACAGCACAATCGACCATCTACATACGCTTAAAATCTTAATTGAGAAAACCAATGAATACAACCTTCCGCTGTACTTAGCATTCGTAGATTATGAAAAGGCTTTCGACAGCATTGAACACTGGGCGGTTGAAGAAGCTCTGGTCAATAGTAGAATAGATTCAAGATACCGACAATTAATACATGATATTTACCAAAACGCAACCATGACCGTAATTCTGGACGACAAATTAATAACGGATAATATAAAAGTTAAACGAGGAGTCCGACAAGGCGATATAATTTCACCTAAACTGTTTACCTTGACCCTTGAAGACATAATAAAATCAACAGATTGGGAAAACAGAGGAATATGTATTAACGGAAAATACCTAAATCACCTTAGATATGCGGATGATATGCTCCTGATCTCCTCGGAACGACAAGAACTGGAATTAATGCTGAATGAACTTCATGAAAAATCACTGAAAAAAGGCCTAAAAATTAACTTCAACAAAACAAAAGTAATGACAAACACGGAAGACTAGAAAAATAGAACAGGTAAATGAGTATATCTATCTAGGACAAGCAATCAGAGCAAATATCGAGACGAGTAAGAATGGGATGGGCAGCGTTCGGCAAACTTTCTTACGTTCTAAAAAATCAAACAATCCCTCTATACTTACGAAGCAAGGTATATAACTCCTGTATCATACCGGTGCTCACCTACGGAGCACAGACATGGACATTTACACAGGCCAATTTGGATAGGATAAGGAAGGCACAAAGAGCGATGGAAAGACAAATGTTGGGTGTATCACTTAGAGATAGAAAGCATAACCAGTGGATCAGAACCAGAACAAAGATAGTAGACGCGATAGAACAAGCGGCAAAACTAAAATGGAAATGGGCTGGACACAATGAACGTCTCCAAGACGGACGATGGAACAATGCCATCGGAAAGTGGCGTCCATACAATGCAAAGAGATCAGAGGCAGACCACAGATGAGTGGAAGATGACATCAGGAAACAAGGAGGTCCCACATGGCAGAGAACAGCTCAAGATAGGGAAAGATGGAGAGAACTGGGGGAGACCTATATCCAACAATGGAAGGATAGAGAATAGGTTAAAAAAAAAACCTCTATCAAATGATACTGTTGCCCGTCGAATTTGTGATATAGCTGAAGATGTACAGGATCAGCTACTCGGGAAGTTGCGCGACAAGCTGTTTTCGATTCAGCTTGATGAGGCAACAGATAGCAATAAAGATGCTCATTTTATTGCCTACGTTCGATTTTGTGATGGCATATCATTAGTAGAAGAACTACTTTTTTGCAAACCAATAGAACTGAAAGCAACGTCGCTCGCATTATTTGCTATCTTAAACGATTATATAAATGAAGCAAAAATAGAGTGGAAGAATTGCGTCGGAATATGCACAGATGGTGCTCGTGCAATGTCCGGAAAATTTCATAGTCTACAAGCGCTTGTGAAACAAAAGTCTCCAATGTGTATATGGACACATTGTATGATCCACAGAGAAGCTCTGGCTTCCAAAGAAATGTCTCCTGGCCTGAATATTGTGCTAACAACGGTTGTAACAGTAGTTAATTACATAAAAATGAGACCTTTGAAAACCAGAATTTTTTCTGCACTTTGTAAAGACATGGGTGCATTACATTCAGCATTATTATTTTATTGTGAGGCAAGATGGTTATCACGTGGGAAATTTTTACAACGTGTTTTTGAATTAAGACATGGAATCGCTATTTTTCCAGAAGAAGAAAATAGACCGGAAGCCGAGATGTGTTGAGATAGAAACTAAATATTTTGAACATTCAGCTTCAATGAGCCAATACACATATATTGGATACGAGTGATAAAGTTAATGGTTTTTGTAAAAAATTGGAATTGTGGAGCAGAAATTTAAAGCAAAAAAACCTAGAAATGTTTGCAAATATGGATGAATGTATTAAAACTTACAAGGGTGAAGAACAACGCGTGAAAGTTGTTTTTGTAACCATTGAAAATCATTTAGCGATGCTGACTAAAAATTTTAAAAGATAACTTTTTGGCGACGACAAATTAATACGTAGTTAAGAGTGGGTTAGGAATCCGCTCCAAATTATACCGGAAGGGCTCTGTACTGCCGAAGAAGAAACCTTCATTGATTGCACGGCAAATGATGATATCAAGAAACAGTTTAATAATAAATCCCTCTTTGAATTTTGGGCAGGAGTAAATGATGAGTTTTCTGCACTGAAAACCAGAGCGTTCCGTATACTATTGCCTTTTTTAACATCCTACCTTTGCGAAACAGGATTTTCTGCGGTGGCTGCTTTGAAGACCAAATATAGATCGCAGCTAAATATAGAAAAAGAACTGAGTCTATAGAAAAAGAACTATGGACGTCTATTTCTAATATTACACCCGTTTCGATAAACTTTGCTCTACAAAACAAGCTCAAGGAAGTAACTGATTTATTATTAAACTTGTTCATAATTTAGTGTTCAGTGCTCTTTATAATTATACCTGTTATATCAGTGTTCAAGTGTATTTTATTTTTTATTTTGTAAGAATTTTGTTTTGCTTTGATTTTAGTAAATTAGTCAATGTTGCGCGCCTCACAGGTTGAGAATCACTAGTTTAAATAATTCTATCTCCTAAACTATTCTTCTTCTTCTTGTGCCGTCTTCTAACGAAGGTTGGCGATTACTTCTTTAAACGCTTCTCGATCTTTTGCAATGTGAAATATCTGTTCAACACTGAGGTTAGTCCAATCTCTGATATTCCTCAGCCAAGATTTCTTCTTTCTTCCCAAGCCTTTTCTTCCCTCTACTCTACCTTGCATGATGACTTGTAGCAGAGAGTATTTATCGTTTCGGAGTATGTGGCCCAGATGCGATGTTTTTCTTATTTTAATTGTGTTCATAAGCTTTCTGCCATGTCCAACTCGTCTTAACATTTCCTCATTTGAGACTTTTGCAGTCCAAGGAATCTTCAAAATACGCCTATATAGCCACATTTCGAATGCCTCCAATTTTTTTATCTTCTTCTTCTAGTTCCATGACCGTTATCGATCGTTGGATATCATGTTGGCTACCATATTCGCTATCGTGACTTTATTGACAGCAGCTCTAAATAACGATGTAGTTGATTTTCCATACCATTGCCTTAGATTTTTCAGCCATGATGTTCTTCTTCTACCAGGACCACGATTACCTTGGATCTTTCCCTGAATGATCAGATGTAAAAGATCATATTTTTCAGGGTGTCTCATAATATGACCGAAGTATTCCAGCTTGCGTTTCTTTATTATATTGACCAGTTGTGTTGTTTGGTTCAGCCGTCTAAGGACCTCCTCATTTCTAACTCTGTCGACCCAGCTTATTTTCAGTAGTCGTCTGTATACCCACATCTCAAAGGCTGTCAAGCGTTTAAGCATAGCCTCAGTTAGGGTCCACGCTTCTACTCCATACAGCAGGACAGGAAAGATGTAGCAAGATATCATACGAACTCTAAGGTCAATGCTAAGATCGTGACTGCAAAGTACGTTTCTCATTTTTACAAAGGCAGCTCGGGCTTGTTCTATTCGGCTTTTAATTTCTGCGGTTGGATCCCAGCTCTCATTGATATTACTGCCGAGATACACGAGTTTCTCTACTCTGTCCAGTGTGGCATCTCCGACTTTTATACCGTCATCATGTATATAATTTTGTTTGCTAACTATCATATATTTAGTTTTCTTAACGTTGAGTTTTAATCCATACTGATCACAAGTCTGTTTTATTTTGTTCATTAGATTTTGAAGGTCTTCTCCGCAATTGGCAAGGACTAAGGTATCGTCGGCATATCTAATATTGTTGACGGTTACTCCATTCACAATAATACCTTCGGTTGTCTCCATTAAGGCTTCCTTAAATATTTCCTCCGAATATAAGTTAAAAAGTAAAGGCGACAATATACAGCCTTGTCTCACTCCTCTTTTTATATTTATTTCATCCGACAGTTCTTGTTCAACCTTTATTCTTGCCACTTGATGCCAGTATAGATTTGTAATTATTCGTAGATCTTTATCGTCCAATCCAGCTGTTTCCAATATTTCTAGCATTTTGTTATGTCGGACTTTGTCAAAAGCTTTTTCAAAATCGATTGCACAAATATACACATTTTGATTTATATCTCTGCATCTCTGTACTAGCACCTGTATACTAAACAAGGCTTCTCTTGTACCCAAGCCACTCCTAAACCCAAATTGAGTATTGCTAATTCTGTCCTCTAACAGCGTATAAATTCTGCTGTGTATTACTCGCAGAAAGATCTTCAAAACGTGACTCATCAGACTTATTGTCCGATAATCACCGCATGTCTTTGGACGATGTTTCTTAGGTATTGTGACAAATGTCGACTTTAACCAATCAGTTGGTAATATCCCAGTGTCATAAATTCTGTTAAAGAGATTACACAGAGCTTTAATTCCATTTTCTCCCAAAAACTTTAGTATTTCAGCACTTACTTCATCGGGGCCAAGTGCTTTTCCATTTTTTGCCGTTTGTATTGAACGTCTTACCTCACTTTCTGTTATAGATGGACCTGATATAGCAATCGGTGTATAGTGTTCTACTCTCTCATCTTCAAATAATTCAGAAATGTAGTTTTCCCATTCTTTTAACTTTTCATTGATGTCTAATATTCTGTGTCCGTTTCTGTCTTCTAAACTTTGGGATACTTGTTTCCATTTGTTTTCAGCGACCTCTTTCAATTTCTTGTGCAGATGAAATGTATCGTGTTTCTTTTCATATTGTTCAATTTCATTACATTCTTTACTATGAAATTGTGTTTTCGCGTGTCTTATCTTCTGCCTGATTATTGCGTGGATCCTCTTGTATTCGTTTTTATCTTTATTTCTGACTTCTCTTCTTTGATCCATAAGTCTCAGTATTTCTTCTGTCATCCACCCTTGTTTTTTTCTTGCTTTTAGCGCACTCAATTTTGTTTCTTGAACAGTCTTTAAGATGTCTTTAATTCTCGTCCAGTTTTCCTCAGTACTTTCTTCTTTGCTTGATGTTAACTTCATCTTTTGTTCTAATATACTAGTTATTTCTTGTTTTACAGTATCATTTCGCATCGTTTCTCTGTCAATAGTAACTGTTTGCTTATTCGTCCTTGCAACTCTTTTTAATCTCAGTCTTATTTTTCCTACTAAAATATTGTGATCTGTTGGTACATCTGCCCCTGGATATGTTTTTACTGATAATACTGAATTTCTGTATCTCTTATTTATACATATGAAGTCTATTTGGTTACGAAAAACTCGTTCAGGTGTATCTGCTGGTGATTTCCAGGTGTAAAGACGACGTTTTGGAAGTTTGAAAATTGTGTTCATTATTACTAATTGCTTTTCTACGCAAAAAGATGCCAACATATCTCCTCTTTCATTTTGTATTCCCAGACCATATTTCCCTATGACATCTTCCTGTTCACCTTCACCAATCTTTGCATTAAAATCTCCCATGATAATATTGAGATCGTGTTTCTTTGTAGATGCTAATACTTTTTCTAAATCTTGATAGAATTTTTCAATTTCTTCTTGTTCATAGTGTTGTGTGGGTGCATATACTTGTAATATGTTCACATTGATTGTTGTTGATTGTATTTGTATCATCAGTATCCTGTCTGAGAATAGGACGACGTTTTTTACAGCTTCATCTGTTTCCTTCGACACAATTATTGCTACACCATTTTTGTGTTTTGAGCTGTCTTCTCCTGAATAGTATACAATGTGGTCATCTACAGCTACCTTTCCAGACTCCGGCCATCTCATTTCACTTATTCCAAGGATACTTATATTTAGACGCTTCATTTCTTTAATGGTGTTATGAATTTTTCCTGGTTCGTACATGCTTCTTACATTCCATGTACCTATTTTTCTTTCTTTAGAAAATGTGTTCATGTTTCTAGCTGACCGGGAGATTCTTAGCACCCCTGCTCCATTTAAGGAGCGCCCGTACTCGGGGCCGTTGTATTTATCAGCCATTTCCATGATTGTTTCTTGGGAAAATTAGGCTCTAGGTGGTTTCCCGTTGCCTTCCTAGAGTGTGTAATATAAGGAAATATAGTGACCCGTCTGCCCTCGGAAACCTAATAGCCATTCGTGGTCGGAAGAAACAAGAGTTAGCCAAGAGAGAATTTTTTTATAGATTGGGCTTTCAGAGTCCAAGCTTCTACCCCATATAGTAGTTGCGACCAAACATAACATTCGACGAACCTCAATCTGATGGCCATACTCAATTTCTCATTTGTAAACATTGACTTGTATTTTATAAAGCCTTTTCGAGCTGTTTCTATTCTGACCTTTATCTCCTGCTCTTGATCTAACTGTGAGTTTATAATTGCTCCGAGGTATTTATATTTGTCGACTCTCTCTAGGGGTTTACCGTCCAATGTATGGTTTTATGTTGTCAACAGGGTTTTTTGAGATCACCATGTATTTGGTTTTATTTATATTCATTGTTAGTCCCATATTTTTGCTTTCTCTGTTAATGATTTCCAGGAGAGTTTGTAAATCGTCTATATTCTCTGCCATGATTGCGGTATCGTCCGCAAATCTTATGTTATTAATGATGCTCCCTCCCTAAACTATTAGAGATATTTAATTTCAACAAAATGAAAATTGTGCCTTAAAAAAAAATGAATAAATTGCTTGAAAAACAATTGCAACTAGGCATTCGATGGAGCTCTTCTAAAAATTACTCAGCTTTCATACGTGCGATTAACTTTCAAACCCCCTTACTTTAAAGGTAATTGTTTCAACTTTAAAAAAATTTGCAAAATTAATTTGCCTTTATTAATAAAAAAGTTATAACAATTAGACATAAAAAATTTCAATAAAAAGTTGCGAATTAATTTTTTTTTAATTTAAGTTTTTTATTTAAAACGATAAAGTAATTATAAATATGCATCTCTGAATCTACAAGGATTTTACGAATACGATTTTTATTCGTTGTGAGTCAATCGTGCGCCTCAGAAAGCGTTAATAAAAGTTCCATATCTTTGTCAAAAATATAACATAAAAACATTTACCAAAGCTTATAATGTTCGTTTTGAGTTGTTCTATAATTTCCATTAGCCAGATTTTCAAAGTTTGTAGTTTAATTTTGTTTAATTTAAATATCTTATAATCAAATTAGTTCGCAACTTTGTAGTGAAATTTTTAATGTTTTATAGGTATAACTTTTTTATTAATAAAGATAAAGTAATTTTGTGAAGTTAATTTTAAAGCTGAAACAATTACCTTAAAAATGAGGGGATTTTGGAAGTTAATCGCACGTCCTAAAGCTGAGTTATACTTGGAAAAACGCTATCGAATGCCTATTTTGCAACGGTTTTTCAAGAAATTTGTTATAATTCTGGTTTTAACAATCGGATCTAAGTTTAACAGTTTTCATTTTAGTAAAATTAAATATATCCAATAGTTTAGGAAATAAATCATTACAATTAATTTGTTAATAACAAAATATCTGACGCGTTTTTAGCCTGGTACCCTCGAAAAATCGATTCTATGCACCAAAAAAAAACATAAAAAACGTTAAGGTAACGAGGCAGTGCCGGACCAAGACTAAAGCGGGTCCTAGGCAACATTGTAATTCGGGGCCTATTTTTCAGTCGTGAAACATACTTTGCATTTGGTAGTTTAGTTTTAAAGCAAATAATATGTACTTCCATTTTATTATCGGATTCTAAAAAAAAAGGAAAAAATAATATGTATGTCCAAAAATTAAATAAACATAGTTTATTAAAACCAAAATACTAAGGAAGATATTTGGACCAACCCAATGCAGCGATGGATCGTGGAGAATTAAAATGAACAACGAGCTGGATGAACTAATGCAGAGCGCAGATATTGTTAGATTTGTAAAGTCACAAAAACTAAACTGGCTTGGTCACCTAGAAAGAATGCCAGATAATCGAGCTGTAAAAGTAGTCCAGAGATGGAAGCCCCAAGGAAACAGAACAAGAGGAAGGCCCCGTAAAATATGGATAGACGACGTAGAGATGGATCTTAAAACCATGAACATCAGACAGTGGCGAAGAAAAGTATCCGACAGGGTAGAATGGAAGAACATTGTTAAGCAGGCCAAGACTCACAAATGGTTGTAGCGCCATTGGAAGAAAAAGAAGAAGAGTTTATTAAAACAAACAATACTTAATACTTAAACAGATATACCAAGATTGATTTGTTACATTGCCTTTTTTCTAACTTTTAATTTTGCAAAACCATTAATTAGTTTGTTATAATTAATAAGGTTACTTAATAACCCTTTACTCTTTCTACATAAAGTAATGATGTAGAACTGGGTAAGAAATAGAAGAACAGAATGGAACGATCATATAAGCTGAATGACAATACATTATTAGATTAGTAAAGACGGCAAGAGACAGTTCCCCAATAGGAAGACGACCAGTAGGAAGACCACGAAAGAGATGGAGTGACAACTTACTGGAGGACATTGAAAAACAGACAGAGTCATGTGTACATAAAAAGAAGAAGAAGAAGAAGAAAAGGAAGACATGATGTAGCATGGCCCATTAAGATTTTTATGACTGCTCTCGTCTGTTTAGGATGGAGATTCCAGTTGTTCAAATAACAATAAGGTTTCCGTTAGTCAGATTATCCTGTCTGTTAAGCCAGACCACAAAAGTGCGATCCCTATATCAGAACCAACACAATAGCTTTTTTATCTGCTAAATGTACTAAACTTAATGTTCGAATTCTTTTTTTTATGAAAAAGTATATATTATTCAGGCTCAAAGGACTTCTCATCGCCATCCCTCATCAGTCTATTTGTAGAATCCTTTCTAGAATTCCAAATATGTTGTGGTAAGGAAGGGACAAAAAATGTTTTTAAACTCCTCTGGAAACTGCTGACTAATGTATTTTAATATTTTATCAACCAGTACCACAGTAGACAATGAAACTAATTTATATATCATTTGGTCTTAATGTAGTATCTTATATTTTCTCGAAAAAAATGGTAGAATTCTTGACATAAGAGTTTTAGACTGGCTAATGAAAGTGATAGTAGAGAATCAGTTGCACTGACAATAGGCTTTAAAAAAAATTTTGCTTGTGCATTTTAGGAAACCCTACAATCACAGTTGTGATTTGCTCTGCACATTTTAAAAATTGTTATTTATTAGAAATAGTCTGGACATCTAATTAAATTTCTTAGTGGGATTCTTTTCTATTTTCTTGTGTGTGTGTACAGAAACTTTTTAAGTTTAGTGGTGTAGATAGTACCTACCTACTGTTGTAGACTAAAATATCAGTATCAAAATTTAGTTTTTTTAAATTTTCTCTTTATAAGATTTAAGAAATTTACAATTGGATAATTTGTGGATGATATCCGCTACAAATCCTTCTTCTTACAATAAATTTCCTATTGACTCTATCTATTAACACCCAGATTGTTAATTGCAATAAATAATTAAACAAATCAAAGTATTTCAACTCGATAAATATATAGATAAAGTTTGCTGGAAGGTGGGTCAACTGTCACATCGGGAGTTATGATCTGTTAATGATAAGTCAGTTCCATCTGGACATAACAGGAGTAACATGTAAGATTATTCCATATAAATACAATTACACAAGTTTAATTAAAATTTATTAACTTCATTACAAACACATTACACCATTGTTACATTCCTTCAATGCAAATTTGAATATTTATAGTTTTGTATCATCCGTTTTTTAAACCTTCAACAAAGTTTCTAGATAGTGAGAAAGGATTAACAGTTATTACTGTTTATGCATACACTGATGAATGCTTTATTGACAAAATGAATGTTCCTAAAGATTTATTACGGGGATAGACAAGTGAAACATATGCGCACATTTTGTCGAAATGAGTGGGCCCTGTAAATCATGTCTGTTTAGTAGTCCCCTGCAATCAATAGGATGTATGAGCTTATATAAAAATAACTTCTAAGCAATACATCTTCGGGAGTCAGCGATCCTCTAAAGAAACTATCATGTAATAAATCATCAGGATAACTGATAAGAGAAAACGTCGTCGCCTTTTTAACACGGGAATATTTTAGATAAGTTTTGGGACTGTATAGTTCATAGTATACTGTAGGAAAAAGAACGTGTTTTAAATACAGTATATTTATTAAAAAAATACTGGATTACAAATAATTAACATTCTCTTGTATAAATATACAATCCTCTCTCTATAACGATATGCAAGTGACTGGAAATTTCCATCCTTATAAGGAGAGATCGTTATACAGAGAGAGTCAAAATTCGATACTGTAATACATATTAATAGTAATGTACTAAATAACCTCTTTTAATTTAAAAAATGTATCAAAACGAATATAAATGAACTAAAACTGTATTGTACATCACATAGATTTATTAAAGATTAATATAAGCAATACAGTATAAAAAATGACTCTACAATTAAAACATGTGTACTGTACAATAACAAAATAATATGCTACTTTAAAATATATTTAGACCACATTACCAAAAAAGTCTGTCACCTTGGTCTGCTTCCTTTTCTCTTTCCACAAAACTGACCTGACCTTGTCCTGAAGACGCATAGAATCTTTCACAGCACTCATATCATCTTCCTGGTGGATGAAGAATCGATGCAGTACTTTTGCCGCATCCAATGACTGCTGAGGGGACGGAGCTGGTTCTGGCTCTGCTTACACTTCCAGGATTTAATAATCAATAGGATGGCGTCAAGAATGTTTAATTTAAGATCGCCATTGTTCTCAACCAATTCCATCAAAGTTCTTCTCCTGTAATGGCTTTTCACTCTTGATGACAGTTTGGTCCATGGGCTGAAGGACACTCGTTGTGTTTGTTGGGAGAAAACTAAGTTCAATGTTTTGAAGGTCGCCAGTACAGGATAAGCAGGACAATTGTCTACAAGCAGAAATTTTTTTCCCTTTAAGATCGATATCCCACTTTCTTATCGCTTCTTCAAAAATTTCTGAAGTCATCCACGCACTCTTGTTTGCTTTATAGGTCACCGGTAGATCTTTTATACTTTTAAACAACGTGGGTTTTTTGACTTGCTTATCACTACATCGAACCTGCCATGTTAGCGGCCACTAAAACTTTAATGCGTTCCTTAGAGAGCTTTCCACCAACGCAGTTTTCCGATTTAAATTTTAAAGTTCTGTTTTTTGTCATTTTAAAAAACAATCCAGTCTCATTAGCATTGAAAATGTCTGACGCATATCGTGTCTTCAACCCAGGCCACACGTTTTCTAGTCAATCATCCGTTAAGTATTTGTTAACATCGCGAGCCTATCCGCTGATTTGCCCGTAGTTGATCTTGTACCGCAGCTTCCACTTGCTCAGTTAACCCTCAGATGCCGTGAAATTCTCAATTTCAAGCTCTGTTACAAAAAAGCTTTTGTCCTGACCACAGGCCCAGGAAGTATAATATTTTAGAGAGAGCATTTTACACATTTTCGAAAACATGTTGACTATTGACATTCCTTAAGCGCAAAAGAAAAGAACCGCTGGACAATGACCTTGCCACTCGTGACAGTCTAAACTTTAAACACATTTGCCATCGACTATTGAACGCTGAAAAGTCATCGCTATAAAGAGAGAACCATATCGGTATAGAGAAAGAATTAATGTCCTTATGATGAACCAACGAACATTTACTATTTTCATCGTTATAGAGGAATCATCGTTATATAGGGAATCGTTTTAGAGAGAGACTACTGCATATGTGTTATAACAAGAAGATAATCTGAAAGCTAGTCAAGATTACAGACCAGAGAAATCAGCAAAAAAAGCCTTATTTCGTGACACTCTTCGATGCAACTATCTAATAACTGCTTTTAATAAATTTGGTGATAATACTATGTAGTAAAGAAAATATGCCAAAGATTAAACGTCATTTCTTACTTTAAACAATGTACATAAGTTCGCTATTTGATTTTAAATACTTAAGATGAAGACCGGTTAATTATTTGGACAAGTGACACATTTTTACTGAAAAAACATAGCAAATCCTTTAGACTGAGAGTTTGTAAAGTTAGTTTTGTTAAAGATTGGGGAGGACAATATCACAAATATTTAGCTGTGAAACATTTCAGAAACATTTAAGAAGTTTCACTTAATAAAAGTTTTATTTAAAAATCCTTTATAAAACGTGTATAGTTAAAAATACCCTTTAGGGCTACATCACAGAACATAAGGGTAAAATTTTGATTGGTTTTGATGAAAGGTTGAAAAAGCAATATGGTTAAATACTTACCAGGTATAGACGAATCAACCCACTAAATATCTTAGTAAAACCCTTAAAAAGTTAAAAAAAATTGTTGTGTGTTACGTTATTGTTGAAAATATGTTGTGATGTTAAAGTATTTACTAGATACCCTGAATAACAATTTATGACTCCCAATAAAGGTTGTTGCTGATTCTTAGACCTTGTCTGAATGGAAAAGAAAAATAATATCTCATTAAAATTAATTGGAAGGTCATAAAACAACATAAAACGGGCACTAGAACAGTGCCGACAATAGTGAGAGCCTTAGTGAGCCTTAGTGAGACAATTGACTAATTTTGAGGGGCTAAATATAAGTCAGTTCAGTTAAAGGGAGAACTTACTTAGAACCAGCAAATAAAAAAAAATAACTACGTAACTCTTATGAGAGTCAGACGCATGTATGGGAAGAAATAGAGAATAAAATCGGACATTGTACATTGGGTGTACCAACGTAATCAAATACTCAATGATCAATTACCCATGCAGCCACGATATGGTGAACTAAAATAGTTCAAACAGCTGCAAAAGCCAAACTCAGCAAGTTGCAAGGAATTGCGTATGTAGGAAAAATTGGTGCCATACGTACTACTCCAACAGCTCCTATGGAGGATCTACTAGGCTTGCCTCCTTTGCATTTGATAATACAATCAAAGGCAAGATTGGGATCCTCAGAATAAAAAAATAAATAAGAAAAGGAAAGACCGTTAAGACTTGCGTGTGAGGAAGTGACGTCCAGGCTGGTGTAAGACTGCATCAGAGCACTGAATGAACTAGGAGATCGGTATAAGGTTAAGCTAGTCGAGGCACCAGGGCATCAGGGCATCATAGGCAAAAATCAGATCAACTTGCTGAAAGAGGATCGAACAAATCAAATAGACCAGCTGTGACTGTGTAAGAAATAAAGGTGGCAGTACGTAGGGCTGTAAAAGACTGCATCCGACAAAGTCAAGAGCGATATTGGGAGAGAATCCCAAAACAAACGCATGGAAAAATTTTCATTGGTGGACCATCTACAAAAAAAAAACACAGGAACTGCTCCAGATGGGTAGGAACAAACTGATAACAGTAAAAGGAATGAATACTGGGCATGTACCAGTAAGAGAATTCCTGAATGCATTTACATAGAAACCATAACTGGAGCCTTTGTGATAAGGAATTATAAACCGTAAAACATGTATTATGCGAACTGCGAGGCGCTGAGCCGCAAAAGACAAAAACTATATGGATAACCAAGAGAAGACCCTGATATATTTGGGACACACCAAGCAAAAGACCTGAACAAACTTCTACAGGCTACAAAAATTCTAGACTGGGTGTAGGAAACTAAAATGGGTAGCAAACACAATAAGTTTCAGCTTCAGAGATAGTGGAGATCTTTTTAGATCAGGGGGACCCAGGGAAGAAAAAAGTTAGTTTTATGTAATCAAATGAAATATTCTCCAATTAAATCGTCCCAGAAAAATATTGACAATATCAGTTTAGTTCGAAGTCCTCTACTTCGAAATGTATAATATATGTCTGAATTATCTGAATATTAGGAATGAGTCCCATAAAATTAAATTAATAAAAGAAAGAAGAATTTCTTGTATGACGAAGTAACCAAACAAAATAATTTGGTTTATTTGTATTTTGAGAACTATTTCCAAAGTCAAAATAAAAAAGTCAAAAATATTTTGGAATTTTAATTAAAATTGTGGTTATTTTCCATTGAAAATAGTAGATAGCACAGCAATGCTTTTCGTTTAGAATTTTTTAGTTCCCACAAAAATATATGATGCATAATGTTTTCTTCAAACATCAAATAATGATGACATTACTTATCTAACTTGATCCTGTCAAAGTTTGATGTCTCCGCCGGCAGCAGTTTTTTTCCCATTTCTTAGTTAATGAGGCATTTTCAAAATTGAAACCGTGCAAAAATGTTCCCGACTCTTGATACGCATTGGTAATTGTTGATGATACTGATGGTCGAGAACAACTTTCAGCAATCATTCCCGATGTTGGCGAATCATAAGGTTTTAAAATTTTTTGAGCATTATCGTTCTTATTTCTTATTGAATCCTCTATATATATCCTTCGGCAACCGTGCATGATTTCCAGCCCCCATGTCGTTTGAGGCATTCTAGATTTCCGCCTCCATCAATTAAAAGTGTTGCTGAAGTTCGTCGTAAAGAGTGACCCGTGTATGCGCTTGTATCGTTTAAATTTCAATAACTAGCTACTTTTTGGGCTACTGCGCTTATCGAATGTATTCCCATGACGCTTCGGTAACACTTTCCATTTTGGTACTTGATAAAAAATCGGTTTTCTGTGAAATTTTCAGGCCGCAGTGATGCATACTTTTTATACAGTTTAATGTAGTTTTGACCAATATCGTAAAAGATCTAATTTGTCGTGTTTTACTGTCTGGGATTTTGATAATTATTACATTTTCTTTATCCTCAATGTCCACTGCCTTCATTTTTACCATTTCGTCGCATCGACAGGTGCCGGTAACCCCAATTAACAAAACAATCTAAAATAATTTTATAATTTAGTAGAGTATACTACATGCTTTGCAATATAATTTTTTTTACCTTTTATCCTAAATACAACTTATCTGGCGCTTCAAACAAAAATTTATCAAACTCGTCTTTAGTGAAAACTTTAGACTTCTTTGCAGTATATCCTTCGCTTGTTTTTTTCAGAAAGGCACGTAACTTTAAAAATTTGCTTATATCCACATTTTTTCTAATAACTAACTCGGATTTTATCATAGAGTATCGTGACCACATTGTAGAAGATTTCCATTTATTTTCATTTTCCATTATATTAAAATATGCCAGTAAAACGTCTTCGGTAACTTGCCGTACTCCTCTTGTATCGCACCACTCTTGGAAGTGCTTGTACGCTAACCGATACTTTTATTCCGGACTTGGAGGGCCCCAAACGTGCTACTGCATCATTAGCCGTGGACTCAATTTCGTTTAGGTTTTCCATTTTCGCACTAAATTTGCGCTTGCGGTTGCAACAACAATAAGCTGTCTCTAATAATTGCAAACAACTGTAACCAGGGAGACGTAAATCCCACCGACGACTTAATTATTTTAATTTCTAACATCTAGACGACTTTGATAGTTGTCACAGTTAATTTCGAGTAAAAATAGCGTATAAATTGTACTATTTATGGTTGAAAATTACTACGTTTGAAGAAAAAATAGTATACTTTATTCGGCAAAGAAGCGACTTTTCTTGACTTGCACTCTATTACGCGCCTCACTTCGTTCGGCGCGTAATATCGGGCGCGTCAAGAAAAGTCATGCTTCTCCGCCTCATAAAGTAATATATACTATTCTCTAGTCTTGTTTCCCGAAAAAACTCTAGTAAAATAAATATTTCACCATTTTAGGTAAAATTAAAAAGAAATATTTAAAATATTTCGCAAAAATAATAAAAATAAAAATATTATCTTTTTATAACTTTTAATAAGATTAATGCTGCAAAAACTACTTTAGTAATTTATCTTTTCTTACTTTTATTGCCTGCCTTGACTTTTTAAGTTATTTATAATTGATCTTCTTATAATATCTCCGCCTCATAAAGTAACATTACTATTGTTATTGCATTCTACATTGTAGAAAAGCTGTATTTTCTTCATCAGATTTTATATTTAATTCTGTTTAAATGAAACGATTTTAAAAGAAAGTAAAGCTCAATGAAATTAAAAGAATTCTTCCATTTTTATAGATTACATCGTTTCATTTCAACGAAACAATTAAGAATAATTGTAATTGTTCAATTGGCGCCGAACTATTACGTAATTTGAAATTAAATGAGTTTTTATTGTTCAAAAGAAATCCTCTGCTTGACGATTTATAATAATGTTGATTAATTACGCATTGTTCTAAAAATATACATTGTTTTATTGATAGTGCCAAGTCGATTATGTTTTTATTTTAATTTAGACCAAACAAACCGGATAGGCGTCTGTACTTCGATAATATCTTGTTTTCACTATCATTTTATACAAATTTTAATCCTCCCGATGTGGGCCAGCAAGGTAATTATCTTTTTGCAATATGTCGTAACAATCAACCAATAAAAACCTTATTCCAAATCTGATTCATCACATAATGTTAGAGATGAGGTATCTTATGAATTTTAAATAATAATAACATCCGTTTATTATAATAATATCCGTAATATTTTAGTATCGATTACTTTAAATCGAGATTCACGATACTTCATCTTAAACGGACAATTCCATCTTAATTTGTAGGTTTAATCATACAATAAGTTTTTTAGACAATGCGAAAAGCTCGGGTTCCTCGGAGAAATATTTCCATGATTTTTTTTGCATCATCACTTTCATGAACAGCCTCAAAGTAAGGTTCAAGACACTTTTTTGGTACGAACAAAATTTTTTTAATTAATAGTTTTCGAGTTATAAATAATTTAAAACTTGAAAAATGAAATGAAAACTGAAAAGAAAAATGCAAAATTACGATTTTGCAAGGTTCAATAACACAAGTAAAAGACATCACTTCAAGTTAAAACCTTGTTTTATCATTTTGCGATTTGTATTTTCCTATTTCATTTTAAAACATTGTTTTTTACTTGTTAATAAAGCGCTTATGACAGGACTGGCGCTCGGGCTGCGGCGTGTAAGAGAGAGAAATTGCTGGTTTAAATTCTCATTGTACAAATGAGCGTCCTCCTTGTCATACGCGCTTTATTGTCAACTAAAAACAATCTTTTAATAGTTATTTATGCACCAAGGGTATTATTAAGATAATTGTGCCCGGACAGCAACATAATCCAGCCAGAGGACCTCTGGCCCAAGTGATGGATTTTGTATGTACCATTGGTATTACCGGATGATTACGCCCATCGAACAATATCCATCCTTCGGGCCACAGATCCTCTGGCTGGAATATGTTGTTCTCCGTTCGTAATCTTCTGATTATCACCTTTGGTCGCATATTTCTCTGCGGAATGCAGAGAATAGAATAAAAGGAAATACCACTATTAGTCAATAAGTCAAGTCAATAACATATCGAAGATATATCATGATTCCTATCACTCCTATGATTCTTGTTCCCACTTTAATGGACATTTTATTTTCTTTATACAGAGCTTTTGAGCTTCTATGACTTCCGCATTTATATCAACGCTACTGTGCGGTAATTACTGCAATCTGTCGGTAAACCTTTTTTATATATGGAGATAAACGTGAGTTTACCCCAGTCATTTTGCCACTTTCCGGTATTCCAGATATCATTGCAAATTCTAAGCATTACTTCCGTCCCTGATTCCCCATTTATTTAAGTGTTTTAGCTGTTAATCCATCTTCTTTTTCTGCTTTTCTGAATTTTAGTTTTTTAATTGCCTCCTTCATTTCTGATTTCAATATTAGAGGTTCTTTTTCATAACTTTTTTTCTCTATATTATTGTCTGGGCCGTTGTTAGAGAATAGTATTTCGTAATATTGTTTCCATACCTCTGCGATACCGTCTGGGTTTTTTATGGTATTTTAACTATTATCTTTGATGATCTGTGTCTGCGGATTGAATTATTTCGCTAGATTCTTAATTTTTGACAAAAAATCTCTAGATTCTTGGCGGTCAGCATGTTCTTTTAGTTGTACACATATGTTTTTAATACAATTATTTTTGTCCCTTCTGCACATGCGTTTTATAAGTTATATTTATGGTGTATATATCTATTTCGTTTTGTTTTGAATTGGATGTGCCATTTCTTTCGTTTTTCTTGTTTCTTCTACAAGATTAAGAGTCTCTTCCGTCATCCAATGTTTTTTCCTTGCTGTTTTGTCTTTGGGATTAGTATTTTTAATGGCTTCAGTGATCCATTTCTTTGTGTATTATCACGTTTTGTCAGGGTCTCCGGAAGTCACTGGTAGGTCAGCTTCTGCTTATGCTTCTCTAAACTTTTCCGGGTGTCTTGGAATCAATTTTTGTCTTGTATTTGTGATTGTTTTACTGCGTAACTTAATGCAAAATTCTGCTTGTAACATTTTGTGGTCATAACCACAGTCTATATAATAACCACGGCATATAGGACAGCTTTAAATTATATATCATTGGAGCGGTGATACCGATCGTTTTGTTGTGCAAAGAGCGAGCGAGGGTGTATGCGAGGAGGATGGATGTAAATATAGATGAGAATGAGAGAGAAAGAACGATAGTAGAGTGACAGAGAATGGGCGAATGATAGCAGAAAGGCAAGGTGGACGAAGGAGCTTATTTCCGATCGGAGACCGTGGTGGGAATGTAAGTTCAGGAAACTAGACTACTTCCTGACGCAGTTTCTGACCGGACATGGTAGTTTTAGCACCTTCACAAATACAATAGGCAAATCTGCCTCGTTAGACTGTACTGTTTGTGGGGTACTTGACGCTTCCGCCCACATTTTTAACTGCCAGAGATGAGCAAATGAGAGGGGAGATTTCGAGAGGCGAATGGGTTTCGGGCTGGATGAAAGAAACATTGTAAACATAATGTTGAGAGGAGAGAAAGAATGAAGAGAAGTACACTGTCTGATTTCTGGGGTAATGAAGAAAAAGGAGCAGTAGGACAGAGGAGGAAATTGAGACAGAGATCTGATATTTATGGTTAATATTATGTATTAGTTTATGGCCTAACGTCTGAAACATTTTCTGATTTACAGTAATAGGTATAGAAGGACGAAAACAAGGAAATGGTTTGATAAAGAATGCCAAGAAAAACTACAAGACAGACAGAAAAAGCGAAACATTATGCTTCAACAAGAAACAACAGAAAGTAAAGAAAACTATACAACATCACGACGAGAAACAAGAAAACTAATTAGAGAGAAAAAAAGAAAATACGAACAACAGCAGTATGAAGAAATGGAAAGAAATAGACAAGTCAAATAGTCGAGCATTTTACAAATCTGTGTCAAACGAAAAAAGAGGATTCAGACCTAACTGCGTGTCTGTACTGGAAATACTCGATTCAGACCTAATAATCGTACTGAACTGAATTACTCCAAACATGGCAAGAATATTTCAAAAATTTACTTAATATACACCAAGATGAAGAACATGGAGAGGATATATACCTTGGGTTGGACCTACTGGTAGAGTACCCAAAAATAGACGAAACATTGCAAGCAATTAACAAATTGAAGAACGCAAAAGCTCCAGGCTCTGACAATATACCAGCCGAATTTCTTAAGTACGGAGGAGAAACTTTACATAGACAATTACACAAACTAATAACACTTATATGGAACGAAGAGAAAATACCAACAAAATGGCACGAAAGTGTAATAATTCCTATCCATAAAAAGGGAGACAAAACCAAGTGCTCTAACTATAGAGGCATCTCCCTACTTAATACGGCGTACAAAATCTTATCGAACATCCTATTAAGTAGACTAACACCTTTTGTAGAAAATTTCATAGGGGAATACCAAGCCGGATTCAGAAAAAATAGATCGACCATAGATCAGATTTTTACTCTCAGGCAGCTGCTTGAAAAAGGATGGGAATTCAATAGAACCATTCATAATCTCTTCATAGATTTCCGACAAGCATACGACAGCATTAAAAGGGATCAGATGTGGAATGCAATGGCAGAACTTTCAGTTCCAAAAAAACTTATCCAGCTCGTTAAAGTTTGTGTAAATGGCTGTAGATCTAGAGTGCGGATAGGTAACAAGCTCTCAGAGTCGTTTGAAATAAACAGTGGACTGAAACAAGGAGACGCGCTGTCACCTCTTCTTTTTAATATAATCCTGGAAAAAGTAGTAAGAACCGCACAAATTAGAACAGAACTACTGACAGTAAATGGACCAAAATTACTACTAGCATACGCGGATGACATTGACATTGTAGGAAATACCGTCACCAATGTAAAAGAAACCTTCAATAAATTAGAGAGAGAGGCAAAAAATACCGGTCTAAGGGTCAATGAAGAGAAAACCAAATATATGTGCATTAACAGACAAAAGAGACGAGATAGAATAGGACAAAATGTAACAATAGACCCCTATAACTTTGAAAGAGTGGAGAGTTTTAAATATCTCGGAGCGACTATCACCACAGATAACGATATCACGGAAGAGATAAAAGGGAGAATTCAGGCAGCAAACAGATGTATGTATAGCCTCCACAACACTATTAAATCCAAGAGCCTAACACGAACATCAAAAATCAGGATATATAAAACAGTAATTAGACCGGTGCTCATGTATGGGTGTGAGACGTGGACGCTGACAAAAGCAATGGAAAGTAAACTCAGATGCTTTGAGAGAAAAATCCTCAGAAAGATCTTCGGTCCCTATCACGATCCGAATACTAACCAATACCGAATGAGAACAAATGCCGAGGTCAAACAAATGTATAGTGCTAGCGACGTAGTCCAAGAGATTAAATCCCAACGTCTAAGATGGGCTGGCCATGTTCATAGGCTCCCTAATAACCGCCTTACCAAGTTAATCTGGGAAGAAGTCCCGACAGGGAGAAGGCCCTTAGGACGTCCACGAATGCGATGGAGAGATAATATATGGTCAGATTTGAGAACAATGGGGCTACCCACTGACTTAAACATCATGGACGACCGTTCGAGATGGAAGCAGGTTGTGCAGTCAGCCAAGACCCACCCCGGGTTGTAGTGCTACCAGAAGAAGTAATAGGTATGGTTATTTATAATTTTTTAGTTTTTTATTTTAGTTGTTCATTGAGTGGCAAGACCACTTCTCTGGAACGGTGGTTAAGGTTTTAGCCAGAACACCGTTAATCCGGCACTGCCCTGGGGTCTTTTGGCCTAGTGTCCTACTCGGCCGAAAGATGTCAGGGTGTGTTTTTCCCCAACCGCCTGTCAGAATTCAATGTATACCTTCTTAGGCTCTTACTGGAATCTGACAATACGGTAATTAATAAAAACCACAGTCTGCCGCTGGTTTTGTCTTCACGGTGATTATTGAGCTCTTCCATCGTTTAGTGACAAGAATATAAACTATTTTGTTCTTGTATCGTCCTTCAGACGAAGACCATGTTAATAATCTTCGCAGATGATGTTTAAACATTGTGTTTACTATACTAAGATCCATATCGATTGAAAATTGAAGGAACCGTACATCTCGTTCATTTCGCCCGCCTAAGCCATGCTCACATAGTTTAGTTTTTCCTATTTTTGCGTTACAATCTCTGCCGCTTCGGATGTTGGCGTATATACCTGTATAATATGGGTTGTTAAGGCTCATCCTCGAAAATCCTAACGGTAAATTTCAGTTTGCTATCTCTATTTAAAAATTTCTTTCTTTACGAAAACAAAATCTGTTCATGAAGTAATATTCTAAACTTCGTTTAGATATCTCTCTCAAGCCCAGGTCAAAAATGCGTTCATCTTTTACTCGAGCCGATTATACACCGGGACAACCCCTGCAGTGACAGGTTTTGGCTTACAATAAAACCATAAATCTCTTTAGTGGTGTTTTGAGTAAATATAATAACAGATCAAAGTAATATAATCTATTCATAAATTTACAATGTAACAAATGTACATACATAATTTATTTGTTATTTTTTTAGGAAAAATTGGCTGTCTGAATTTTAACGTAGATTAAAGTTTACGGAAAATAAAAATTATAAAAAAGATTATTATTATATATCATAAAAATTTGATTAGTATCACGATCATTAAAATTGATAAAATGAAACTATATAAATATAGAATTATGTCTAATGTTTCTTCAGAAGGTGTTTCAAATAAAAATTATAATAAAAATCTTGAAATTTTTGTAGCATATTTTCCCACAGTTCCATATATTTATCAATCTTTTCGAATAAAATATTTTTTGGGGTCCATACCGCAAACTAACAGTATTCTCTATTCGATATAAATAACAAAATAACTGTCCTTGCACTGGATAGTAATAGGAATCAGTTCTTTTTAAAATTTCTTGAAGGAAGGAATAATTTAGTCACGCTATCATTTCCAATTTTGATTTTTGATATTGAATTTGATAGGTTGTGGTTTATTACACCAAAATCTAATAAAATATAACATGACACAAGAAATAGTTTCAGAATAAGTTTGATGTGTTGTTTATTATCATTCAGTAAGAGACTAATTTACTTCTTACAATGCTAATCTAACAGACAATTATTATTGTCAAATGAAAGAAATAAGATAATTTACTTGTGTGCTTGTGGTTAGTAAACGTCGGCCCTATGCAACTAATTGTCAACAAAGAACGGATTACAAAAGTTTAGATTTATGAGATTTATGAGGAGCATTTATGAAACTTAGATGTATACTGAGTACTTATTTCAAAAATTTACAACTAAGGATTTAATTTGTTATATGTAAATATACTCCTAGATCTAGAGAAAATGGGAGGTATCAATGAGGTTCCTAATTATTATAATCAAATTAGCTGTGAATTATCATCTTTCTTTGACTTGATCTACTACTTGTTGTAATGGTCGTAAAACACTTCCTTGTTGTTTGAGGCTTATTATTTTCTGGGCTGTATACTCCGATAATGTTCAGGTTTTCCTTGTCCATTCTTATCTTTGATGTTACTATTCTTTCTGATATGTATCTGATATTCCAAGTAATTCTCACCTGGGTTTTGGATGTTTTTCGCTTGTCCTTATTTCTTGCCGTAGTCGTCTTCATAGTATCAATCCGGTTCCGAGACTGTACATTATTTCTTTGAGCAGTATTTGATTTTACGATTGGTAGGTTGCTAACCAATAAATATAAATAATTAAATTTCATATTCAAATACTGCAAAATATTTGGTTATTACTCTGAGCTCATGTAAAGAAGAAAAGAAAATAATAATTCTGATTGAAATACAAAAAAAATGTACTGGATGATTGACCAAAACTCTACGCTGTTTCTATATAATAAATTATTATTATATAAGCAAATACTGAAACAATAGTATTATTATAAAAACAGTATAAATATTTAGAAGGAAAATGTCACTAATCAACAGAAAATATTTCTATTCATATAAAAATTTAATAAAATTATAGGTACTTACTGCTTATTTATATAAAATTTCCTATTTTAAATACAATAAACACACTGGTTTGTCAAAAGTCGGAATAAGCCCTAATAATGTTATTCAACTTTATTTATCCTTCTCCGAGGGTTTTACCTACCTGGCGAGAATCCAGAAGCTACCGACAAGGACAGCCTGTGCTGACGGAGAGAAAATTGCATTTAGCAGAAATTTGAAATTTTTTAAAAGTTTATATCAAATAGCTGCTTTGTGTTACACTTTATGTTAAAAATAAAAACAGATTCGGAAAGTGGGTCAAATTCTGTAGTGCCCTATTTAAAAAAAAATTTACGTTTATTTTAACCAAAAATATTTGAAAAAAAATATTGTTTAAACAATTTATTAATTTACAACCAAATAGTGCACTAGAACTTTTTTAGACCTTTCCATATAAAAAAAGAATCATCTCAATATCTGCCATAGTTTTTGCGTTATTTGATATAAACTTTTACATTGGAATTTACCTATGCCCAGAATCGCGAGGATCGGCCTTAATATATTCTATAAAATTACTGAAATCGTTTTAATTTAATTATTGCTAATTGTGATTGTTCGGTATCTGTGAAAAAATCACTGGCCGTGATTTTTATCGCTCATCTTTACTTTGTATATTACTTACAGAGTGATAGCCACCCACAAATTCTATGGAATCTAATTCTTGTCAGATCTTGTTTAGAAGAAAATATAGGTTACCTAGTAGTGTAATGGTGCGTGGTGTTGTCCCCCCAGTTTGGTAAACAAATGAGTTCTTCAATAAATTAAAAGTGAGAGAGTATGTTGGCGTTGGATTGCCAGGTGCAAAATACTTGGGCGGCGGCTATTTTTAAATATGATAAGGTATATTATTTTCAGAGGCAATTGTTAAATAATTGACCACATACTTAATGAATTAAATTAAAGATGGCTAATAAGATAAGGCAAAACTTTAAAGGCAAATGTAATCATTCCCATTTTCAAGTACCGTACCAGCGTTTTCGCTGCTGATTTTGAATATTATTTCTAAGGTCTAGTTGAGCTTATTCTTCCCATTATTAGCATATTTTTCCGTTCTCATGCTGTTATTAATTCTTTCCTTCTTAACAATTATCTGGACTGGCCTATCGCTTATAATATATATTTTATTATAAATTACATCTTATAAATATAGAATACGGTGAGGTACCTCCTACTATTCTATTGAAATACTTACCGAATATCACCACTTAACTAGATATGCAACCCCCTCTGTGGCTCAGTGGTAAGAGCGCCTACCTTTAAACCTAAAGGTCGTGAGTTCGAATCTCATCTGGGTGGAGAAATTTTCGTTTATTAAAAATTAATAAATGAAAATAATTTCTATCCTTGTGCGATCGGTACTCACCGGAGGGACCGCAGACGTTCGGATACAATTAGCGTCTCTTAGCAAAGACAATGACGTCGACTTTGCTAAGTATCAAGACAATTACTCTACACTACACACACACACACACTACACTAGGTACCTGACTGTACCATGCCAATGATCTTAGTTGTCGAGGCAATAACTCAATAAAAAAAAAACTAGATATGCTTTAAAAAACAACGCCTTTATTGTTTGATTAATTAAAACATTAAAGTTAATTAAAAAATTATTAATTACCTATTTCTCCCCTACACCTTTGATAGTTCTGAAAGATGAAATCAAGAAGAGTAAAATATGTGTGGTCCCCTGAGGAACTTTTCGTGAAAATTAAATTTTTTTTTGTTTTCTCTCACCTGTTTGTCTATTACTTTTCTCCAACTTGTTCTTGGTCTACCTCGTTTTCTCTTGTCTTCTGGTTGACATTTTAGTATTTCCTTTGGAATTCGTTGTTTATCCATTCTTAGTATATGTCCGAACCACATAAATTGCTTTGTTCATAAATCCTCTGTGATTGTTGTTCGTTTGAATCCCATTCTTTCTCTAATGCGTTCATTGATAATCCTTCTTCTACTAGATGTCCCCTCCGCTCTTCTCCAAAAATCCATTTTAGTTGCTTTCAGCAGTACCAATGTTTTTTTTTCAGTGGCCATACCTCTCAGCTGTATAGAGTGATACTTTTTACTATAATCTAATATATTCCTTTTTTATTTGCTTTGCTGATGAATTGGTCCCATAAAATACTTTTTAACATGTAATGGTTTTTCTACCTGCCGTATTGCTTTTTCTTATGGCTTTGTCTAAAATGTTCCATAGAGCAAAATATTGATACCTAGCTACTTTTAGTCGGAATAGTACTTTATCGTGGTTCTGTCCTCTAATATAAGATCTTTTTGTTCTCCTCCAATCTAAAAGTATTTGGTCTTCTTTGTATTCACTCCAAGACCCCATATTTCATACTTTTTAATTAATTTTCGGCCATATAGTTTAAATCGTCATAATCTTGAACCACTACTACTTGATCACACTGTTGGTAAGTGGTTTCTCCATTATTCTACATTTTTGTGTTCATCTTTGTAAACCGATTTCAAGGTATATTTTTAATAAAGTGGGTTAACTTTGATATTACATACTCTGCTGTTGTTTGTGCCCCAGTTTTTGTTTTTGTTATGGGTTGATTGTACAGTATTTTGACGACTTTAATTCTATATTAATGTTCGTAATTTCCAATCATTGCCATAGCTTCTTCAGTCAAACGCTATCGGAGGCTTTCCGTAGGTCAACGAACAACATATGAATTTCTTGATTTCATGCCATTGTTCACGCCACTATCTATTTTAAGTTTATTTCATGCATTTTTTTCGACGAGGCAACGTAGCAGCGTATGCAGATATATTATGCCATATGTGAAGATTAGAAGAGAGTCTCTAAAAGCATCTCAAGACGACAGCACTCAAATAACGACAACGAGATCGGTGATACAGCATAGCGAGCGTGACATAATATGTACTTATTAGCGGTCTAATTCAAATAAAGTCAGTTTTCACACGGTTTGATTATTTACCAGCGACACATTCGAAGTGTAAGTCAAGTTTTATTCAGCCATCTTTTATTTTTTGGATTAAGCAGAAAAGATGGTCAATAGTGGATCGACCGGTATGAAATCTTGCTTGTTCCTCTGCTTCCAAATCTAAATTTCTTTCAGATTCGATCCTTCAGAGACTTCCCATATATTCTACTCTTAGATTCTGTTATATCTTTTCCTCAGTTATTTACACAATTTGTTCTTATCTCTCACAATTCTCCAGGTATATCCCTCAGTCCATATGCTTTGTTTCCCTTCAACTGTTAAGATACATTTTAATTTCTGCTGCTATTTTCTTATTGGCGAGCTTACTATTGCAATTCTAGCTTAATTTTATTTTCCATAATCTTGAAATTCTACCCTATTCTCTACTAAAAGGTCCAATATTTTTCTCTACTAAAAGGTCCTTGAAATATTGTAGTCTAGCCCTAGATTACATGCTTGTGTATTATGTCTTTATTCTTTTCATTTCTTAATTTTTTTTTAATTTCCAGCCTTTTGTACTTCTGGTTACTTCTAAATAAATATTTATTCGTTGGCACTTTCTTTCCCAAGACTCGTTATTCTTCTTAGAAATTTTTCCTTTTACATCTGTTTGTTTTTCTTTATATTTTAATTTGTCTTGTATTAAATTGTTACTTAAAAATTGTTGCTATAATTGTATTTTACATCATATTTCTTTCTCTATTTCCTATGCCATCAGTATGGTTTGTTTATTGTGGGTTTTAATTTCTATTTTCTTTTTGTTGTGGTGGTGATTTGGCTTTCGTTCTTCTTCTTAGGGTGCCTGTCCATTTCGAGCGTTGGCGATCATTCTGGCTATGATGATTTTGTTGGTTGCTATACGAAATAGCTGTGTTGAGGTCTTTCTATACCATGCTCTCAGGTTAGCAAGCCAGGATATTCTTCTTCGTCCTGGGGCTCTTTTTCCTTCAATTTTACCCTGCAAAATGCATTGGAGTAGCTCGTATCTGCCTTGATTTCTCATTATATGTCCCAAGTACTCCAGCTTACGGCTCTTCACAATGTTGACCAAATCCGCGGTTGTGTTCATCCTCCGCAGTACTTCTTCATTGGTGACTTTGTCTGTCCATGGTATCTTCAGGATTCTTCTGTAACCATAATTCAAAAGCCTGAAGTTTTGATAGAGTTTCCGCCTTCAATGTCCACGTTTCTACTCCATACAGAAGCACTGAGTACACGTAACATTTAAGGAGCCTTATTTTTGTTTTCAGGGTGAGGTCATGGCTTTTGAACACAGAGCTCATAGTCAAGAATGCACTTTTGGCCTTTCCGATGCGACATTTAATCTCCTGGGTATTATCCCACGACTCATTGATTATAGTTCCCAAGTAATTGTATTGTGAGACACGTTCAATTCTCATTTTGTTCACATACAGATTTGCTCCAGTTATGTTTTGCTTGCTGATGATCATTAGCTTGGTTTTGCTGGTGTTTATATCCAGTCCATATGTTCTACTTGTTTCCGTTATTCTGTTCATTAAGTTTTGCAGCCCTTCTATGGTATTGGAAAACACTACTGTATCATCTGCATACCGCAGGTTATTAAGCTTGACTCCATTTACTGAGATGCCTTCATCAATATCTTTTAGGCCTCTTCAAAAATGAGCTCCGAGTACAGATGGAATATCAGTGGTGAAATTATGCACCCCTGTCTCACTCTCCAATGAAGTTAATTTTTCTTTCTTCTTCTTTGGGTGCCGTGTCCGTATTCAGATGTTGGCCGTCATCATGTTTACAATTTCCTGAAACCTTTCTCTGTCGGCTGCTGCGCGAAATAATTCTTCTACTGTGAAACCACACCATTGTCTAATATTACGCAGCCATGAAAGTTTCTTTCGACCAATCCATCTCTTTCCTTCCGACTACCAAGGCGAAGTAAATGTATTTAGGTCCTCTAATTATTCTTTAATGATGTTAAATTTTGTTGCAGCCAGAATGCTCTGAGAATAATCTGTCAACACATATAAATTTATACAGCTGTACCCTATTATGTTTTAGTGTCATTACCGTAGGGTCATCATATGACTGCTCCATAATTTAAATGTCATCTAGGTCAAGCTTCTCCAAGAATTCTTTGACTCTTTTAATAGCACTTCTAACTTCACTAGCAATTATTAATATTTTTAAGCCCTTCTCTCTATTAGGATTGCCGAATATAGAACTCTTCATTCGCCATTCATCTTTGTTGTTTGTAAGACTTTTCCACATTAGCCCTGCTGTTCTTTTAATATCGTCGCTCCAGCGCATTTGCGGTCTTCCTCGTGGTGTTTTGGCTTCATATGGCCGCCAATTTCCGATTTCTTTGTTCCATCGGCCATCCTTAAGACGTTCGTTATGTCCAGCCCATTTCCATTTCAGTTTAGCTGCCTGTTAGACAGCATCTTTTACTTTTGTTCTATTACAAATGTTTCATTCATTGGTTTTATGGTCTTTGAGTGAGATATCCAGCATCTGTCGTTCCATAGCTCTCTGAGTTTTTCTGATCTTCTCCATGTTTATTTTAGCGAATGTCCAGGTTTGAGCTCCATAAGTAAGTACAGGTAGGACACAGGAATTAAACACTTTGGTTAGCAGTCTTTGAGGTATATTTTTATTTTTAGCTACGTATGAGAGTCTTCCGAATGCTGCCCATCCCATTTTTACACGTCTGCTTATTTCGGTAGTCTGATTTTCTTTGCTTACCTTGACATTTTGACACAGATATATATATATATATATATATATATATATATTATATATATATATATATATATATATTCGTCTACCTGTTCTATCTCCGTCCCTTCGATGTTTATCATAAGTTTGTCATCTTTTTTTGACATTAGTTTAGTTTTGCTGAAATTCGTTTTTAGTCCTTTTTTTAGAGATTCTGTGTGTAGCTCCTCAATCATCGTATTCAGTGCATTCCACGTGTTGGCTATTAGTACTACATCATCAGGATGGTAGAAGTATCTTCCGTTAATGGGGATTCCCTTATTTTCCCAGTATATTGACTTAAGTATATCTTCTAGGGCAGCTGTAAATAATTTTGGAGATGTGGTAGCTATCATTTCAGCTTGTTAGTAAATATTATGTATTAATATTCTGTACCTGGAGTCGATCCGTGTTGTGTTGTTGACTAATGCTTCTACTATTGCCCACAGTTCTAGACTAACAAAAGCTTTTTCATAATCTATAAAAGACATATATAATGTAGCTAATGGGAGATTGTATTTGTTAGCTTTTCTATTAGGATTTTCAAAGTATATATATGATCACAGGTGCTGTACCCTTTTCTAAATCCGGCTTGTTCTACTGGTTGATATTCGTTAAATTTAATTGTAAACCTGTTTGTAATAATCTTTGTAAAGGTTTTGTAAAGTTGTGAAAGAAATTGGTCAATGATTTTTCAGGTCTGTGGTGTCTCCCTTTTTTTGTGTTAGTATTGTTTTAGCAGTATTACATTGTTCGGGTTCGGGTATGTTGCCTTGGAATAGACATTTATTAAATAGTATTTTTAGATATGTGATGGCTTCTTCTCCGCCTTCCTTCCTTCTAGGATTCAATCGCTACCAGGAGCTTTATTCCTTTTTATGTCTTTTACCGCTCTTTATATTTCTTCTTGGCTTATTTAGGGCATCACTTCTGAGTTGAGATTTGTTATCTGCCTTTTCAAGTTCTGCTTTGAGGAGTTAGGCGATCATTTCTGGAACGGTACAGATCGGCGTAGAACTTTTCAATGGAGTTTGCAATATCAGATTTCCTTATTTTTAGTTATCCTTGTTCATTCTTAATGGTTATTATGTTTTTTTTCCTAGTTTCGGTTTGGTGTATTTAAGACTTCGGTTTTTCTCTATGATTTAATCTATACGGCTTCTTGATGTTTTTTAATGTCCTCTTTTATCTGTTTCCTTATTACCCGATTAAATTCTGCAGTGTCTCTTTTGTTTTGTCTCAGAAGATCTTGTCTTTGTTTCAGCATGTTTTGTGATTCTACACTTATTTTGGATTTTCGTTTTCTGTTAGCGGTTGCCACTTCTGAGCTTGCATTTAATAGTTTTTTTGAATTTAAGATTTTGATTTCATTTAAGTTGTTTATCTAGATTTAATACTTTTACTGGTTTTAACTTGCTTTTATATTGTTCTGTAGTAGATTTTAGTTTATCTGTGTCTATATTCCAAGTTTTTCTAAATTTATTTCTATTTTTATTATGTTTTATCTTTAATTTGGCTCTAACCATTCGGTGATCGCTACTTACTGACGCCGTATTTATTACTGTTATGTCCTGTACGATATCTGTTTTCTTACACAGTATGTAATCTATTTCGTTCCGAGTTTTTCCGTCTGGGCATAGCCACGTCCACTTTCTTTGAGGTTTTTTTTTATAGAATGTGTTCATTGCCTAGTATTTGTGGGCTTGTAGGAAATTAACCAAGGATTCTCCTCTCTCATTTCTAACTCCAGAGCCGAATAATTCTCCTATATAGTTTTCGGTTTTTTTCAAGTCGTTCTCCGATCTTATCCTTGAAATCTCCTATTATCGTATACGTGTTGTGATAATTTATACTAGTTTCTGCAATTTTCTCATAAAATTCGCCTATCTCTTCATCAGGATGTGCTGCGGTTGGAGCGTATACTTGAATACGCAAAAATGGCAACATGGCGTTTGACGAGAGTGTTTATAAGGAACTAGATCGTCTAAAAAAGTCCGATTTAATAGAAATTTTAATATCTAAAAAGGTGCCAGACTCGTTAAAAGTGAGTGAAAGTATTAAACAACTGGTGGAATACAGGGAGACTGATAAGTCCGCTGAAAATGGTGTGATCAACAGTGATAATCTCGAGTTGAGGTTAGAAATCAATAAGCTAACTTGTGATCTAAAATGTGCTAATATTGAAAGTCAATACTTGAAAGCTTTAAACAGTGAACTTACTAAAGGTAACCAACGTCAGGATGAAATAATATATTTGTTAAAATCGAAAAATATTCCTTCAAATGCACCTTCTAGTTCGAACGTTGCCAAATCTTCAGACAAAACAGTTAAATCTCATAATACTAATGTCTGCAAATCTACGGAGAAAGAAGACAATCGTGAAATTGAAAACAATCATGAAACTTTACAGAAAACAAAAGAAGCTAAATGTAAGTCAACTACAGTCCCTACATCGATGCCTCAACCATCCAATAAGAAAAATGATCTTATCACGAAACAAGAAAAAATTATGACGTCAATAGTTTCCCTAGGAGAAGGCAGCTCTTCAGACAACGGCAGATGGGAAGAAGTTCGTCATAGAAGCAGAAGACAGAGACAAGCTATTGTAGGTACAAGTACAAATACCACGATAAAAGGTACTCCAAAATTTGTGGATCTCCACGTATACAGAATAGAACCAACTGCAACAGCGGCTTCTATTGTACAGCATCTAAAGCCTCATTTTCCAGAGGTCATTTGTGAGGGGATGAATTCCCGTCATCCTGAATTATATGCATCCTTCAAAGTACGGATACACCAAGAACACTTCAAGAAAGCAATGGATCCTGCAGTATGGCCTAAGAACGCTTGTGTAAATAGTTTTTTATACCTGCGGGGGCAACCTCAAAATCAGGGGTAAGTTTTAATCCAAATTTAATGCTGTTAAATATTCAAAGCATAAATAGTGATAAAATTTGTGATGTTATTTTAGAACTTACTTCTCATAAGAGCATAAATATTATCTGTTTAACGGAATTATGGGAATCAAATAATTCTATTGGGAACGTCAACATTGAAGGTTTTATCCTAGCAAGTTGTTATTTGCGAGATAACTCAATAAGAGGAGGAGGCGTAGGAATTTGGGTTCGAAAAGGTCTTAATTTTAATAACAAACTCAACTCTAGGATAAAGCAATATTGTGTTGATAAACATTCTGAATATTGTATTACTTCTTTCAAAGACAAGAAAAATAATTCATATGTTATATTAAATTGTTACAGATCACCATCTGGTGATTTAAGTATTTTTTTGAATAACCTCGAAGGTATTTTAAATTGTTTATATAAACCAAATATACGTTTTGTAATATGTGGTGATTTTAATGTAGATACCAGACATATGACTAACGACCATGTTAATCTACTAAATGTTTTACTGAATTTTAATATTAATTTTAATCTTGTCAATTGGCCAACTAGGGTCACGGATACCAGCGTAACAACGTTAGATAATGTATTTGTAAATTTCTCGAACTCCGGTTTGTCATGTGTACTTGACAACACTGTATCAGATCACAGAACGGTTTTAGTGGAACTTGACTTTGAAGCGGAATTATCATACTTTATACAAAAAAGACAATTTGGCGAGGAATCGATAAATCACTTTATCGTTAACCTCATTAACGAAAACTGGAATAATGTTTATGGAATCTTAGACACTAATCTAGCATTTCAAGCTTTTATAAATATCTTTTTGTATCATTTTAATAATAGCTTTCCATTAACAAGGAAAAAAATCAAAACAACTAAAAATAAATGGATTAATAGTGAAGTGCGAAAGTCTAGTTTTGAATTAAGAAATTTACACGCTTTATCAAGGGCAGTACCAATTCTTAGAGATTTTTATCAACAACAAAGGAAAAAACATAGAAAACTTTTGACCAAAACAAGAAAAGATTATTACCAGAAAATCATTACTTCGTCTGATAATCCCAATAAAATCACGTGGAAAGTTGTCAATGATTTCTCAAAAAGTGCTAATAACAATGCTAATACTTTTTTAATGTATGATGACAATAATATAATAACAGATCCCCAAGAGGTAGCATGCACTTTTAACACATTTTTTAAAAATGCACCCATTGATATCGTGTCGAAAATTCCAGGTAATACAGTAGACAAAGACAGTCAGTCAATTATTACAGATCATGAAAATTTCTTTCAATTGTACCCATTTACTGGGCAGGAACTGATCGAACTCCTCCAGAGTAAACTTAAAAACAAATCCTCTAGTGGTTTTGACGAGATACCTGCATTTTTGGTGAAAAAAGTTTTACCTTTTATAATCAATCCTTTAACTTATCTAACCAATTTGTCTTTTTGCAATGGGGATTTTCCTAATTACTTAAAGACAGGCAAAGTAGTTCCCATTTTTAAAAAAGGAGATCCAAAACTGGTCAGCAATTATAGGCCTATAACAATTCCCAGTATATTTTCAAAGGTATTTGAGTATGGATATTTAAAGAGATTAAATGGTTATCTAAAAAACAATAATATCATAACTATAAATCAACATGGATTTCAAGAAAATAAATCTACTAATACGGCAGTCCATGCATTTTATGCTCATTTAACCAGTCTGATTGATGCAGGCGAATGTCCTATTGGAATATTTTGTGATCTTAGTAGGGCATTTGACTGTGTGAACCATGAAATATTATTTAAAAAACTAAAACAGATAGGTATTACAGGAAACTCTTTAAAGTGGATTATGTCATTTTTAAACAATAGACAACAATATGTGAGCCTGCAGACAAGGATCGAGGATTGTGTGACCAGTTGTAGATCTAGTCTTGTTACTACAAACATGGGTGTTCCCCAAGGATCTATAATAGGACCAATTCTCTTTGTAGTCTACATTAACGACATCGTACAAGTGGACAGAGCGGTAAATTTCACTATATATGCGGATGATACGTCAATTATTCTATCTAACAAATCCAACGTAATCCTACAACATCAATGTAATAATTTTCTTTCATCTTTATATTCTTGGTTTTGCGATAACTCGTTGCATCTAAATGCAGAAAAAACGCAAGTTATACATTTTCACAATAAACAAAAATACTTGGAAAATCTTCAGCTTACTTTTAACAACATGCAAATAGGTACCGTGTCGTCAGGCAAGTTTTTGGGAATAACGATTGACGAAAGTTTGGATTGGAAGTTGCATTGTGGAGCGGTTGTTTCGAAGTTGAGTTCTATTAACTATCTAATTAGAAATTTAAAATATGTTCTGACGGAAAATCAGCTAATTATGATTTATTATGCACTCGTAGAGTCCAGGCTAAGATACGGGATATGTTTTTGGGGTATGTCTGGTTATGCAAATGGTATTTTCGTCATACAAAAGAAAATATTGCGTTGTGTCGCTGGTGTCTCCCGACTAACTAGTTGTAGAGAATATTTTAAAAAATATAAAATTTTAACATTGTCGTGTCTATACATTTTTGAATTATGTGTTTTTATTTTTAATAACTTACATCAGTTTAAAACGAGTGGTGATATGCATAATTTAAATACTAGATATTGTAATAAACTTTATATACCATTTTCAAAAGGTAACATTAAACTTAAATCGCCCAGGGTATACGGGCTACAGGTGTTTAATCATTTGCCCACAGTTGTAAAGTCCACCAGTTCAATAAATGTATTTAAGAGGAATCTTAAGCAATTTTTATGTGAAAAAGTGTTTTATACAATCGAAGAATTTTTTAGATCTTAGATATTAGCTGTATTTCGTTTAGCTTTTAAATTCATTTCATGTCTTGTTTAGTCTAGTTTAGTGTTTAGTTTGTAGCAATGTATATTTATGACTAATTCTATACAAACTATGTTTGTCAAAAAGAAAATAAAGAATTTAATTTTAATTTAATTTAATAATTTTCGGGGAGATGTTCTCGTTTACATTTAAGCTAATCATTACAATTCTTTCAGATATTCCTACGAATTGCTCTACTTTATGTGCATATTTCTTGGAAATTAGAAATCCTACGCCATCTAGGCTTTATTCTTCTATATGTTCTTGTTCTATATAAAAGTTTATTGAGATAGTGTGGACATAACTTTATTTTAAATTTAACCAAAGTATTTTTAGAAGTCATGATCACGCTGGGCGAGTGGTTCACAAAATTCATTAAAATTTGTCTGTTCTACATTGGTCTTACTAGTCACTTGGATTATTTTACATGTTCTACTATTATATACTTGGGACTTTCCCAAATCTGTTAGGTTTTCTGCCAAAACCAGATAGACATGCAAGTCCCAGTCCGACAAAAAAACTTAGTTGAGATGGGTTTATTCCCTAAACAATCATCAAGCTCATGGTCCTGAAATGTTAGCCAAAACCCTGGAAGGCCTAAGACCCCTAGGACCATCCAGCTACGCTTATGGCTAGCACTTTAGCAGAAGGGGATAACCGAGTTATTGGGAAAATATATATTTCTAATAACACAGTGGGATTTCTGATATCAAAATCGTAAAATATAAAGAATTTATTTGACAACTTGTGCTTTATCCTCAACAAGGTATTTTAAAATAATGAAATGTTATAAGATAACAAGAAACATCGGTGAACCAAAGGTACTAAAAATTTAAACTGAGTTGCGGGTATTAGATTAAGATAGACATTAATATTAATACCTAATGCATCACGTTAAAGCGTAATAGTATTATAAAATTAATCGCATTTAAGATTGTTATAGATTTAATCTAGGATAAAGGTAATAACAAGTCAATTGGAAAATTGGTTTGATATTAAATTACTAGGCGGGGAAAAGTTGCAGGGATATTGAAAAGCGGTATTATGGTACATATTATAATAGATTTTTTTTAACTTAGTTCAAACGATAATTCAAAAATTTCTTATTCTATTTTTACTTTTTTATTACTAACGTGCTTATTTTTTAATTACATTGCTGTGGAAGGTTTATTCCCAGTTAATAATCAAATTTTGCTTTGTTTTCGTTTCTATCAACGATTTTTTCACTTGGCTTTGTAATTGATATAAAATATCTAGAACACAATATTGAGAGCTGTGTCTTTATTTTTAATGAATCATCTATACTTTATTTGGTAATAACGGAGAGATAGTTTATTTATTTATTTAGGCCAGATTCATAGGAAGGTGAGGAAATTTTACCCGATCTGCATAGAAAGTCTCGGCGTATCTTCCGCAGGTTGTTCTGATACGAATAAGAGTTGTCCAAATCTTTTGAGAACGTTCAAATCCGCTTGTTTATGATGTCCAGTAGACCATGACAACGCAGGTCTGTTTTATTTTTTCATTCTCCTCTCCATCGGGCATTTAGGTCATAATTAGAATTATGAGCGCTTGAAAGAATTTCAGGGGAGGTACCCCTAATCAGAGACCGTTTTCAATAATATAGGGAATATCTTCCTATATAACTTAGAAGTTGAAGACTACCCATAATTTTGTTATATTCTTTACTAAATGCATGTTTGTGCATAATTGTGCCTGTTATCATACGCATAGCACGGATTACCTGAGTATCAACTAGGTAGGTATACCTACGGTAAAACCACACCAGTGCATGAATGAGAGCGTTTTTTGTAGAGTAACCTCAAGGTCTTTGGGATAATTATTATGTTTCAATAGTTTTTTATTAAGATACACTCATATTTCTGTTTGCTAGCCTATTGTTGAGATGAAAAGTTAATGATTCGGTCTTTGTAGTACGTGGTTGGCAAGGTTGGTTAGGCAAGGATGCGTCTTGTCTCCGACGCTTTTCAACGTGTACTCACAGGTCATATTCAGAAAAGCCTTATGGGAAAGAAAAGAGGGAATAAGAATTGGTGGAGAAATCATAAACACCATGAGATTTGCAGATGACACGGTAATTATGGCTGAGAGTATAGAAGATCTACAAACTTTACTAGATGCAATAAATAGTGAATGCATTCAAATGGGACTTGACATCAACACAGATAAGACCAAATTTATGATAGTATCAAGGAGTCCAATAAATAATGAACAACTAACTCTTGGTGGACAGCAAATAGAGAGAGTGACAAAATATAAATATCTGGGAGCTTACATCAACACAGAATTAGATCCAGACCAAGAGATCCAGATACGAATAGAAATGGCAAGGGCAGCATTCTTAAAATTCAAACAATTGTTCTGTGACAAAAATCTGAATATTGCGCTGAGACTGAGGTTTGTTGAATGTTACGTCTGGTCGCAATTATTGTACGGGGTAGAAACATGGACACTAAAAGCGCAAATAGTTAAAAAGATTGAAGCCTTTGAACTTTGGATATACCGGAGAATGTTGAGAATCCCATGGACTGCCAGGGTCACCAATGAGGAAGTGCTGAGAAGAATGGGTCGAGTCAAAAAATTGTTGAGAACGATAAAAGTACGCAAGACTGCATACCTTGGACACATACTAAGAAATAATAAATATAGTCTTCTGCAGGTCATCATGCAGGGTAGAGTCGATGGCAAAAAGGGAATAGGTAGAAAAAGGAAGTCATGGCTGCGAAATATTCGAGACTGGACAAACATGACTGTAGACGAATTATTCCACGTTGCAAAAGACAGAGAAGCTTTTAAAAATGTGGTCGCCAACCTCCGTTAATGGGGACGGCATAGGAAGAAGAAGAAGTACGTGGTTGAAATCTTTATTTCGTAAAGTATTTAATAAGGATGAATAGATCATTAGTAAGAGTGTGTTAGGTAGTTTCTAAGGGTTGCTGGCTTGTTGCCGGGTTCAATCCAGCATATCCAAACTTGCGAGATTCGGTTGTGGGTATGTATAGAGGCTACAAAGTAAAAACACAGGCTCAGAGCCAGTTAAAAAACCATTATTAAGTTTTATCTGTTTGCTATTCTTTCCCATTATTATCTAGAATGTTCTATTTGTTAGTATGTTATCAATGAGGTGTATTATTATCTTTCTGCAGGGAATAATTAGAGTCAGTTTATATATTAATCCCTAATTCCAAACAGTATTGTATGCTGCTGTTAGATGTGAGCCCGGTCGCTGCTTTTTGGTTCTTTTAAAAACTAACTTTTGTAAAGGTTGTTAGTGACAAGACATGGTCCGTACAGCCTTGATGAGGGCGAAAGCCTATTTGTATACATTTTCAAGTATACTGTGACTGATTCTGTTTAGTAAAAGCTTTTACAATAGTATACATACAATGTTGAGTATGGCTATGGAGCGGTAGTTTTTTGGCTTATCATTTGGTTTGGCTTGTTTCGGAATTGCAATGATCCTTGTTGGCTTAAGTAAGAAAGGAATGTTGCATTATGGAATTATATCAGCGTCGAAAATTGCAAATAGTGGACCAAATATTAATACATTTTTATAAAATTCCTCTAAAATGTCTGAATACAAAAGAATTATACAATGCAATATACACATAAAATATTTTTATATTTTGTCTTGTTTATACATTTATTTGCAGATTTAACTGGAATAAATCTCGAAAGAATTGTACTTTATACACGTTTGTTTTTTATTGTGGCACAAATTAAAATGTTTTCTCAAAGAGGAGATAGACTGGACGGTCTCTTTGTAGAATTTCTGAACTTTTGTAGAAGATTTTAGAAAATGTTCTCAGGAAAGCTACTTGGTAGAGTAGTAATTTGGTAATTATGGAGCAGTATCTTTTATTAGTGTCAATTAATAAGAATAAGAAAATTGTCTTCAAAAACCCCATGGGATTTGGTGTAAATAAAGGTCCTCTTTTCTAAGAATTTCGATTTAAGATGTCGAAGAAAAATTTTAAATAATTAATTGCATAATAGCGATTCTGTTATACGCCAAGCCGTTTTTCTACGAATCCAGTGATTTTGACCCAATTTCCTAGTTGCCATTGCTTCTTGGACCTCAACCTTCCAAGTCCTCTTTGACCTTCCTTGCTTCTTACTTACAACGGGAACCCACCACCATCCCCTTTTTAGCCATCTACTCTTCTATTCTTTAGAGGTGTCCATACCAAATAAGCTGCTTCCTATTAATTGCATCGAGAATGTAGTCTTCTATTCTACTTGCATCCTTTTTTTTATCTCATAATTTCTTATGTTTGAACTTAGAAATCTTTCACCTTCTTCCCAGTATTACATCTCCATAGCCTTTAATTTTTCTCTTTGTCTCTAATTCATTATTCATACTTCAGATCCATTTATATTCCATATGTAGATACACTTATTATTATTGCTTTATAAATCAAAAGTTTAGTGTCTCTTGTAACTTCCATAATATGGAGTTTAATTACCTTATAGTTCTCTTACCTTGAGCTATTTTATTATTAACACCTACATTAGAGGTTCCTGTATTAGAGAATGTGACACCCAAATATTTAAAATTCTCACAATTTTTAACCACACCATTTACATATCTTCTACTTGTACAGGATCACCATATGCTTTGTTTTCCTTAGATAATTTTTAGGCCATATTCAGCCAACTGTTCTTGTAATTATATAGGACACGTCGTACAGATCCGCTGCTATGATAAATTGATCGTCAGCAAATAGAATATTATACTTTTATGTCTCCTATTGGTATTCCGATTCCGCTAAATTTTTTTCCAGCCGAAAATTGGTTTAAAAATAAATTTAAATAAAACAAAAGTAAATCAAACGACAAAGATCACATCGGATTGGCTTGAGCAGTAGTAGAAAGACTCAGTGTTGTGTTGAAAAACAAAAAGACACCAATAAATCTAAAGAAAAAGATATTCAACAGTTGTATTATAACAGATATGACCTATGGAGTGGAGACCGTAATACTTACAGAGTTATCAGCCAATAGATTAAGAATAACGAATATTGAATGGGTTAAGCTAGAATAGGTTAGGTAAAGTTAGAGAGCAGGTAGAAGGAGGAAGATGTAGTTGGAAGAAATGCACAAATGATGGAGCTGGGTAGGATACGTGGTACGACAAGGCAATGAAAGTTGAACGAGAAATATTGTATCTTCCAGACTGGAACTATTACACGGGGAACGCTCCTAGACACTTTATTTTCTAATTTTATTGCAGTAATGGCCAAACTTAAACTGATTTAACTTAAATTCTTTATTCACTATTTTGCAGTACATGTTCCTTTAAGAGCTTGACAGGAAGTGGCGCTGTGACAGTAGGCACACGAGTGACATAAACAGTGGCGTATCAATGTATTTTTAAAAATACCTAACACAGACAACGCGAACTCAGTTAGTAGTAGTAGAAGAAGACCACAAAAAGAATGGCTAGACGACATAAAAGCAAAAGTGGAGAGAGTTCATTAATTTTTCCGCATAGACGTCCAATAGAGCACAAAAAACTGATACCTCGGTAATTTCTACACTACTCTTTCTTATACTTACTTATTTTCCAAATATTTGCGTGATGTTTGTAGATAATTTTAGAAAAATCTGGCCATTTTTTGTTCAAAATAATATTATTTAATTATTAAAATAATTTAATTATGTGTATAATAAATTGTATGCATATAAAAAGATGCGTCTAAGGAATGGCCACTGTACAGTGACTTATTACTTTTTCCTAAAATTAAATAAATAATACATTCAACAAGTATTAAAGACAACTAAAAACAGCAACAGCAAAAATACTATATTTAGTCTCCTATGAATTCCTGCTTAAATTCATAGCTTAAAAGTGCTAGCAAACTACTTAAAAGTGGGGAAAAGACCATTAAAATGAGCTTAAATGTATTTTGAGATTATCAGAAGCACAATGTTGGAGTAAAAAGGAAAATATTCTACTATTCTTTGTTTCAAGTTAAGAAAATAACATTACGCTTATGGAGATCAGTGTTGCTAAAACTCTCAGACACTCTCTTTTGCACGGATGTCCAAGGTATTCCCTTTGCTTAATTTTTGAATTTTCATTTTCAATTAACATTTAACTGTAAAGTCAGAATAACTACTAAATAAAAGCCTTATTACCATTATGTAGTTAGAGAACGACATAAAATCGCTGACATACGCAAATCGTATTATTTTAAGTTGCAATTAGTAATTAGATATTCGCATTCCAAGTCCGTTTATTTGCTTTTAAAACTTTAATAGGCGGCAAAATGCATGATTTAACTAAGCAATATTTTCTACTGATTTCTATAATTCATGGCTCACCGAAAAACAAATAAACTGTCGTTCCTCTCCTCCTAAGTGCCTTCTCTATTGAGGTTGGCGATCAATATGGCAAATTTCTCTCTGTTCTGGGCTTGATGGATTAAGTAATTTCCTGTTGTGTGAGTCCAATCTCTGATGTTTCGGAGCCAGGATTTCGTCTTTCTTCCTATACCCCTTTTACCCTCGATTTTGCCTTCTAATATTACCTGGAGCTGCTCAAATTCCTTATGGCGCATTATGTGTCCTAGATATGACGTCTTTCTAATTTTGATTGTATTAACCAGATGAGGTCGTGTGTTCATTATTTCCAGTACCTCTTCATTTGTAGTTTTGCTGGTCCAGCTTATTCTTAGCATTCGGCGGTACATCCACACTTCGAATGAATTCAGTTTGTTGACGTCATACTGTTTTAATGTCCAGGTCTCACAGCCATATAGCAGTAGAGACCACACATAACACTTTAGTGTTCTTAACCTTAACCTAAGGTTAAGGTTAAAAACTGTCGTTACTATAATTAAAATAAGATAAAATAAAATAATCTTTTGTAAATACTATTTATCTAATTAAAATCATTTTCCCTACTTTTCATCTCTTGTTTCGAATGGCCAGTTTTGGTCAATTACGTTAAAAAACATTAATTTAATTCATGTCTGTGGAAACGAAAATACAAATTATACAACCCTAAATTATGCTTGTGGGTGTCGTGGCAACGCCGCGTTTCTATCGTCCATAAGAAATACATGGCCCTATCTCCGCAATGTTATTTTCTTAACGTGGAACGTAGTATAGGACTATTATAACAAAATATCTTTTTCTGTGAAAACATAATATTGAAGACTTTATTAAAAAAACAACCAATGTCAATTTTATTGAATTTTTAACGGTTGGCACCATCTGGTAGCAAATTATCATTTAAAATTTGTACTGTATAGAAACGTATATATTATTATAGAGAAACGTACTATAGTGAGAAAAACCGTCGTAGTCTTAAAAATATAACGAGTTCTAAAAACGCTGTTTTTGCATAAACCACCAATGTCAGTATATATTTGTCAGTAACTTGACATCGGCAGTTTTTGATCTTAATTTGCAATGTTTATGTTTGTTTTAGTACAGCTTGATTTACTGAGGGAATATTTTAGTTTTGTTTATCATATTGTTATTGTTTTTTATGCAAGTAAGAATTATAATTCTCCGAATCGAATGTTGAGTGGCCGGTTAAACTCAAAAGAAACCCAAGAAAAAGTGATGTCAAAAAATAAAAGGTATTGGGAGAAACTTATGTTAACTATAAGGGCGTTGAAATGCCTGCCAAAGATACAGGAATAGACTGCAGGTAAGAATTTTTAAAGTCTAATAATAGATTTACTTACATAAAGACGATTGATAGCCTATTTACTGCTTACTTAGCTAAAGAATACTTTCTTTCTTTCAGATGTAAACGTTATAAGCGCTTCGAGAAAATTGGGCCTGAACAACGGACACTTATAATGGAAAAATTCCCTATCCTCAAAGAATGAGCAGGATTGCTACCTTTCTGCTCTTATTTCATTTCAAAACTAAAAAAGAACCGCGACGTGACCACAATGCAGATGAAGACGACGGTCCTTCTTTTGATCATTCTGTAGCCTTTTCTTATAAAGTTCGGAATCAAGATAAGGAAGAAAAAGTGTGTCACACTGCTCTTTTGAGCTTCCATGGTATTGCCAGAGGTCGACTCAGGAGAATTCAGAATTCTATTAAAACTTCGGGAATACCACCTTCCGATGGACGTGGAAAGCATGACGCTAATAGGCTCTCTAAAACCCCAGATGAAGTTATATACCTTATACGATAAACTTATTAGTCTCATTAGTCAAGGCGAGATAATCCTGACAAAGTGTTTTTACCTGAGGAGCTAAGTGTAAAAAAATGCACAAAATGTTTTGGCAAGAAATCCAATACGTTTAACTTGTAGTAACATAACATTTTCTTTGGTGTGCCAAGAACAGACACTTGTTCACGTTGCGATGAACTGATTTTAAAAATAGAAACCAGTAGTGATGAGATTATTAAAAATCAGCTGGTAGTGGAAAAAGAGTTGCACTTAAGAAGGAGTCAGTAAATTTACGGAAGTAAAAAGACATTATAAATTGGAAGCAAGAGCAGGTAGATGTATGGCTACATCGTTCGACTTTGAACAAAACCTACCTTTAGCGGATATAAGAACTAGTAACGTATCTTTAAAAAAACAACTGTGGAACTATGTATTTGGCACTCACGACATGGCGGATGATTCAGCATCAATGTACGTCTTTGCTGAAGATACTGCAAAGAAAGGGTCGAACGATGTAACTTCTATGCTTTTGAATTACCTTAATCATAAAGATCTATCTAATGATCATTTAGTTATCTTTAATGATTATTGTTCTGGTCAGAACAAAAACCATGTTATGGTTTATTTACAATATATGCTGGTGCATTCTTTAAAGATTTTTAACAAAATAACTCACATATTTCCCATCAGGGGTCATTCATTCCTTCCAAATGACCAGGACTTTGCCGTGATTGAGAAAAAAGAGAATATGTAGTTCAGAAGTTCCAGAACATACGTCAGTCAAGAGAAAAGCCATCTACATTTAAGGTGGTCAATATAACTCAGGAAAATTTTTTCGATATAAATAAAGCATGTTCCCAATACTTTCTAAAGAGCCCAAGACCAAGTAGTTTGGGTCTTAGAGAAGCACGTATTATTAAGATATCTATACATGCGTTATATTGCATTGCATAGACTATGTATTGATGAAACTGTAGTTCCGTTCAGGGGCCGACTGTCATTTAGGAAGTATATCAAAAACAATGGACATACGTTCGATTTGAAGATATACAAATTCTGTTTGGATGGAGGTTATACTTATGATCTACAAATTTATTGTGGTAATAATAAAACTGAAAATATGTCAGTTTCGGATAGTGTTGTATTTCGATTAGCTAATAACTTATTAGATGTAGGACATACCATAAACACAGATAATTTTTATATTAGCGTTACATTAGCACAAATATTGCTAAAAAAATACTAATTTGGTGGAAACTTTGAGGCAAAACAGAAAACTTAATCCTAAAGAAGTGACAGGTGCAAAATTAGAAAAAGAAGACATAATTGGGATGGAGAGTAACATAGGTGTAACAGTAACTAAGTGAAAGGGCAAACACGAAGTGCTTTTACTGAGTACAAAGCTTATTGCTAAAGTGGTAGACGTCCATCAAAAGGCAGGAATAGTTGAAAACCAGTTTCTGTTGTGAACTACAAGGAGAGCAAAGAATTTATCGATATATCTAACCAAATAAAGTCTTACTCTACAGCATTACGAAAATAAGTGAAATGGTATCGTAAAATACCAATTGAACTCCTTCTAGGGTTAGCTATCGTCAACGCCTATATTATTTAACAAAAAGTAACCAACAGTAACATGTCCATGATATCTTTCAACTAAGAGTTGGTTTCTCAACTGGTAGATTTCTGTAGATTAACTAGTCCAGAGCAACATAAAGCTCATAAAGGTGACCATATAGAGGAAATGCACCGTTTGGCCAGAAGAAGATGTGTCACATGTTACGCAAACAAATCAGCAGATAATGTAAATAGAAATTTTGCAAAGACTAAATGGTACTAAAAGGTATCACGTAATTTTGCAGGACATTTACTAATCACTTGCATTAAAAATCTGTTGTTTTCGTTATATATAGATAAAACATAGTTTCAAGCTACATAATAATATAATGTTTTATTGCTAGACACTAGTATTCTAAAAATCACCAGGCTACTGAGAAAATGTATTCCATATAAATGAATGGGTATTTTAAAGCATGGTTGTACCACGCAGCCTCTAATAAACTAAGGGTATGAGATGCCACGGTGCTTCTCGTGGCGTTAGTAAGTTCAGTGTATGAGACGCACATTAGCTTCTCGTGGTGTTTAACGTGTTAATGTCTTAGCTGCTACGGAATTCATCAGAAAGTGATAGTCACAGCGTGAGGTATTTTGTAGGGATACACATTTGAATCTGTAAAATCACGAACGAATACACCTAACCGATTAATTGACAAAAACAATAAACCTATTAATAACCTAATTGAACTAAAACAAGTATGGACTAAATATATGAGACTTTCTGACACAAGAACGGAACCAACACAAATTGACAACGAGGAAGCTCCAATAATATTAAAATCCAACTAAATTAAATTAAAGTCCAACATGCTATAAACAACTCAAAATCTGGCAGAGCCCCTGAGCCAGATTTAGTTTATATCGATCTGATTAAACCTATAGACGAAGACAATTTAAGTGCAATAACTATACACTTTAACAACATATACAAATCTGGTGAGATACCTACAGAATGGCTGCTATTGACCTTTGTTTCGCTAACAAACACCAAGAACCCCAAACACTGTAATGATTATAGATAAATCAGCTTAATGTTACACTTATCAAAAACATTTTTAAAGCTTCTACATGCAACTATATTCAGAAAGTGTGAAGCGGATATGAGTAATAGACAGTTTGGTTTTCGTAGCGGCTTCGGAACAGTGGAAGCTCTGTATAGTTTCACAACTCTTGCCCAAAAATGTCGAGACCAACAAAAAGATCTTTTCGTTGCGTTTATAGACTATGAGAAAGCTTTCGACAAAGTTAAACATAACATTCTCATGGATTGTCTAAAGAGAAAAGGACTCGACAAAAATGACATCAACGTAGTGAGAAATCTCTATTGGAATTAACAGGCTACTGTAACATTAGATGGAAATAGCACGGGTGCGCAACAGATAAGTAGAGGAGTGAGATAAGGCTGTGTGAAATACTTAGGAGTCTGGATTACGGAAGATCTGAATCCGAAATCAGAAATTGCTTCAAGAGTAAATCAATCAAGAGCAGCCTTTTTGAAGATAAGGAAATTTCTGAGTAACCAAAGACTCAATCTGCAAATCCGATATCTGATGGTAAAATGTTATATCCACTCTATTCGTCTTTATGGTGTCGAAGTCGGGACTGTTAATGTTGACTTAATGAGAAAACTGGAAACTTTTGAGATGTGGCTTTTTAGGAGAATTTTAAAGATACCATATTACGATCGAAATGGTTTTGCACAGAATGGGAAGAGACAGAGAACTTTTGACCACGAAGTAAAAGGCGAAAGACAGCATATTTGGGTCACACACTTGGAAAGATAGGAAATTTTCTTAATTAAATTATATTTACTTCTTTTTAATTTTAATAAGTAGTTGCATTTCAGTAGGTAAATCCATTTATTGATGATAAAAACTATTTTCATTTTTGCTTGTGTGAATAAAAACATGTAAATAACAACAACAAAGTTACCGAGAACATTGCTAAATTAGGTTGTTTAGATTCGCCTTAAATAGATGGTACGACTCTTTTATGTGTCACTTACGAGTAATCATTGCATAACTGACTATTGTTGACGAATATAGTAACGTAAGTGCATAAAAATATAGGTCAGTCGGCGTGCGTGGTGTGTCACCGGTCCGGTAAACAAATGATTTCTTTCCGATCACCAATAAAAATTCGGTTAAACGTTGGCGTCAAGATATACCGTTAAAAACTTAGTTTATTATCCATAGAAACCCACCATTAAATTTTATGCTTCTATCAATGACCGAATCTACAAACGCCAAACTGAAATAACCTCCAAGTATGTACATGTTTGCTAGTTAAGTTTAAAAGCGAAGAACGAAGCGAGAGTGGGTTGGCGACTTCCCTTTTGCGTGTTCATTTGCATCCGAATCAAAGACGTACATAAATTTTTTTCGATAAAGAATACTTTAAATGCAACTGCAGCTACTGGTTTTATTTTAATAAATACAGAGACGCGGATTGCCAGGAGACTTTTAAAAACGGCAGTTCATCAAAAAGCGGTTTAGCAAAAACATCCAATATTAAAAATTACTACAGAATACAGAACAAAACATTTATTTTTACAAAGACTATTTTTTAATAAGCATTATTTTCCAAGTACCAATTTTTATGACCATTTATTTAATGAACTCAATTTTAATTAATGAAGTGATTACTTAATTAATTAAAATTATTAATTAAGTTTTAACAGGTAAAATTATACCTAAATCAGTTAATTGTCGTATACAATATAATAAGAGAGAAAATTTTGCCAGCAATATTTTCGACTGGTATGAATTGGTATGTTGCTTGGCAATTTTCGCGAACTAAATTTTGACAGTTAAATCAAGTCATCATCAAGTCAGTCAATCAATAAGTCGAGTGATTTTGTAAAATTTCATAAGCGAAAATTGCCAAAAGGCAACAAACTTTAATAAAACCAGAAGAAAATTTTGCTGGTAAATCATTTTCTCTCGAATGATAATCGACAAGAATATTTCACAAGACAATTAATGCACCATATCAACGAAATATAATCTTTATTTATTTGTTAACAATATTAACTGTACAATTATTATAAGCTATAGTAGTTTGCCTATTCTTTTCTATCAAAGCATGATTTTGGGTATTATTGACCTGTAGGATTTGGGAACTGCTGTTTCAAACAAATGAAGGTTCAGCTTCATTTGTTGTTCTGAGATTTTCGATCAACTTCTGGTGGTGACTGGAATCCACTGCAGATAGGAGGTCTGGCTATTAAATAACGAGACTGCTTATAAAAAAAGCTTTGTTTTAAAAATTATTCTACAATCGAATGCTCTCCTTCAATATATTCCCTTCCCCCCACACACCGTTTCATTCGCTTTTTTCAATGGGACAAAGCAATGCTGGAAGTCTTCTTTTGTTGGAGGTTTTAGGAGCTCCGCTGTGTTGCGCTTCACCTCTTCCATCGACTCGAACCGGTTCCTTTTAAGGAAGTATTGATCTTCGGAAACAGGAAAAAGTCACAGGGTGCTAAATCAGGCGAGTACGGCGGATGTTCGAGCACTGGAATTCCTCTAGCGGCTAGATAACGCTTCACAGACAGCGCGTTGTGCAAGATCAACGGCTTGTTTTTCCACAACTCCGACCATTACTTACGAACTCGCTCTCGCAGCGTTGCCAAAACTTTCAAATAGTAACTGGTTTACAGTTTGACCCTTTGGAACCCATTCAGTAATCACGATGCCGTTAATGTCGAAAAAAAATGATTAGCATGACTTTAAATTTTGATTTCGACATCCTTGCTTTTTCTATTCTTGGCGAAGCAGGAGTTTTCCAGTGCATGGATTGTCGCTTAGTCAACATCGTATTTGAATATCCAGGCTTCATCGCAAGTGATGATGTTTTCCATTAATTCAGGCTCAAGAAAATCTGAGCAGATCTGTTGACGGACGAGCTTTTGGTCAGGGGTCAGGTGTCAGGGGTCTCAGCAATTATCCGAGTGCTCATAAGACGATCTTCGCGCACAATTTCATTTATTTTGGTCACTGTTTGCGGAGTTAAAACAGAGACAGGTTGACCTAGACGTTGGTCATTTTCGGCGCTCTCTCGGCCATCAGAAAACCATTTATACATTCTAAAACACGCGCATGAGATAGAGAATTCTCACCATAGGGCTCTTTTAACAAATTATAGCACTCAGTCAGAGTTTTTTTTTAATTTAACGAGAAATTTCACAATAATCCGTTGCTTATGTTTTTCGTCACACATTGTTATCGGCACGAGAAAAAAACACGTTCTTTTCTAACCTCTATAGAAAAAATACTACTACAGCGACAAAAACATGTTTTCGTATTGGAAGAGTAGACACTTCCAGCTATCCAATGCTGCATTCGTTCTCACTCTTCCCTCTAGGACGCCTTTTGCGCGCAGTCTCGATATTTAATAGCCAGACCTCGTATGGTTTTAGAGAGCTTGACTTTGAGTGACCCCTTAATTTAATTAACTCATGTTCAGAAACACCTTGCATGAACAAGGCTGACACAGCTGAAGATCGATAAGAATGGTTTGTTATTTAATGCTTTTTTGTGTCTATTTCAATTTTTTTAGCTGACATTTTTGTCCTCTTCGATACAGTGTTGATTCCAAGTGGATAGTTTTTGAACCAAGATCCATCCTTCCAGTTGGGGTGTACGGTAAGAAAGAGTCTGTCTGATAAAATCTTTGGTCCCCATTTTTCCATTAATTTCACAAATAATCTAACTGGCATACATTTTCGTTTGATGAATTTCTTACCAGCCATTTACTGTTTGCCAAACAGTATCAAACAGTAACACCAAATTCCTTCTGGAAAAATTGAATCTTGCAGTTTACGGCCTCTCCAAGCAAGTTCAAATAAGCTAAGATGAAAAAACTTTTTATGTTCTTCATCGGGGTTTCCTCGTCGTAGCTTTGGATGATTTTTAATAGTTCCTCCATTAATAATGCTTTTGAACGGAGTTTTCTTTTTTCTTGAACACTTTGAAGCTGCCTCCGCTTGGATCTCTGGCCAATCTTGCACATTTGAAAGATATATCTGTGAAAGGGTCGATTTTTATGCCGTACTCCGTAAAATATTTTTCTTGTACAATTTTGCTGTAGTATTCCACATTAACTTTACAGACGACTCTTTATAGTCTTCGTCATTTTCTTTTTTTATGTTAAAGGAATAATCCTCGAGAATTTTTGCTAGTTCCGTTATGGTAGTACATCTTTCAAGCTTAAAATTCCTCACCCTAGGCGAAAATTGGGTCCAAATAGAGCTTCTGGACCTCTGCGTGTTTAATGGGATATTTTCCGAAATCAATTTTTTGATTTCTTCACCTGACTGGCATCCAAATCTTGATTTTTCGTCTGGATTCATTATATCTGTCCAAAATTGATTACGCCTCAATGACGTTTGTCAAACTGACAACAATAGAATTACCAGACACCTTCGTGACGGATCTGTCATAATTTTGTCGCTGAGAAATCACGGACAGGAAGGAGTTTTGTCAATGGATAACGTGGCGTTGTTATGACGGTTTATCAGTTAAAAATAGTCTAATGAAATAGTCTGTCCAATATGATTTTAAAAAACTAAACTGTTATCGGCTGACGACATACTACCGATGCAAAATACTAAAAAGAAAATTTTAAAAACAGTTAAAAACAAAACATGAACGAATATAAATTAACAAAAATAGCACAAAGATTATATTACGATCAATTCCAAATCATGACTTTTTTTTGAACCTATTCTCTATCCTTTCATTGTTGGATATAGGTCTCCCCCAGTTCTCTCCATCTTTCCCTATCTTGAGCTGTTCTCTGCCATGTGGGACCTCCTTGTTTCCTGATGTCATCTTTCCACCTCATCTGTGGTCTGCCTCTTGATCTCTTTGCATTGTATGGACGCCACTTTCCGATGGCATTGTTCCATCGTCCGTCTTGGAGACGTTCATTGTGTCCAGCCCATTTCCATTTCAGTTTTGCTGCTTGTTCTATCGCGTCTACTGTCTTTGTTCTGGTTCTGATCCACTGGTTACGTTTTCTATCTTTAAGTGATATACCCAACATTTGTCTCTCCATCGCTCTTTGTGCCTTCCTTATCCTATCCAAATTGGCCTGTGTAAATGTCCATGTCTGTGCTCCGTAGGTGAGCACCGGTATTATACAGGAGTTATATACCTTGCTTCGTAAGTATAGAGGGATTGTTTGATTTTTTAGAACGTAAGAAAGTTTGCCGAACGCTGCCCATCCCATTCTTACTCGTCTCGATATTTCGGCTGTTTGATTTTCTCTGTTAGCTCTGATTGCTTGTCCTAGATAGATATACTCATTTACCTGTTCTATTTTTTCTGTTTGTATTTTTATTGCCTCTTGGTCTTCCGTGTTTGTCATTACTTTTGTTTTGTTGAAGTTAATTTTTAGGCCTTTTTGCAGTGATTTTTCATGAAGTTCATTCAGCATTAATTCCAGTTCTTGTCGTTCCGAGGAGATCAGGAGTATATCATCCGCATATCTAAGGTGATTTAGGTATTTTCCGTTAATACATATTCCTCTGTTTTCCCAATCTGTTGATTTTATTATGTCTTCGAGGGTCAAGGTAAACAGTTTAGGTGAAATTATATCGCCTTGTCGGACTCCTCGTTTAACTTTTATATTATCCGTTATTAATTTGTCGTCCAGAATTACGGTCATGGTTGCGTTTTGGTAAATATCATGTATCAATTGTCGGTATCTTGAATCTATTCTACTATTGACCAGAGCTTCTTCAACCGCCCAGTGTTCAATGCTGTCGAAAGCCTTTTCATAATCTACGAATGCTAAGTACAGCGGAAGGTTGTATTCATTGGTTTTCTCAATTAAGATTTTAAGCGCATGTAGATGGTCGATTGTGCTGTATCCTTTCCTGAATCCGGCCTGTTCCACTGGTTGGTAGTTATCAAGTTTATAGGTTAGTCGGTTGTTTATTATTCTTGTGAAGGTTTTATATAGTTGTGACAAAAGGGAAATAGGACGGTAGTTGTTTAGGTCTGTTCGGTCTCCTTTCTTATGTATTAAGATTGTGTTGGCATTTCTCCATTGTTTAGGTATTTTACCTTCAAACAGACATTTGTTGAACAGTATTTTTAGCATTTTTTTTATCGTGTCTCCTCCTTCTTTTAGCAGTTCCGCCAGTATTTTGTCCTCACCGGCCGCTTTATTTCTTTTCATGTCGTTTATGGATTTTTCGATTTCATCTTCAGTTATTTCTGGTAATACCTCTGAGCCAACATTTTGTATTTTCCTCGAGAGATTCTGTTTAGATGATAGTGGTGGGTCATTTTTAGAACTGTATAGGTCTGTGTAATATCTTTCTGTGATTTTTACTATTTCTCCTAGATCTCTTTCTTCATTGTTCTCAGCTTTAAGCATGATTAGTTTTCTTTTTCCTATATTTGTCTTCATTGTTTTTAAACTTTTGTTCTTCTCTATGATTTTCTTAATGCGATCTTCTTGGTATTTCTTTAAATATTCCTTTATCTGTTTTCTTATGGTTTTGTTCAGTTCGGTAAACTCCACTGTATTTCTTTTGTTATCATTCAGGAGTTGTCGTCGTTTTTTTAGCATATCTTGTGATTTAGCGCTAATTTTTTGTTGTTTTCGCTTTTGTTTATTAGCAATCTTCAGGCCTGCTTCTAGTAGTTCTGTTGTTATTTTATCGTTTAATTCGTCTAGTTGCAAACCCTTTAGCTGTGATATGTCACTTCTTTTTAGCTGGTTTATGTATTGTTCTTTGCGTTCTTTAAGAAGTTCTGTATCTATCTCTTTTTTAGATGGTTTAAATTTTTGTCTGTCTGTTGTGGCGTTAATTTTGATTTTGGCTCTAACAATTCTGTGATCACTTCCTACGGAAATCATGTTTATGACCGTAACGTCTTGTACTATGTTCTTTTCTTTGGATAGGATGTAATCAATCTCATTTTTTGTTAAACCATTGGGCGCGACCCACATCCATTTTCTCTGTGGTTTTTTATTGAAAAAGGTATTAATCGCATATAGACCGTTCGTTTCCATATAGTTCATCAATGTTTCTCCTCTTTCGTTTCATGTTCCATATCCAAAGTTGCCTATTCATTATCATTACTATAAAGAATCATTTCACATTTACGCTTAAATAAACAAGTAAAATTTAAATTTGAGAAAAAGTTTTAGTAAATTTGAGAAAAAATTTAGTAAATAAAATTTGCTGATTTAATAACCAATAGACTAACTACCGCAGCAACACAGCCATAATGAAATTCGATAACGACCCTTCATCACATAGAAGAAATCCTTGAATCAAAAACTAAACCTGGGATGTCATTCAACACAGAATAAACACAACCGACAAGTAAACTCATCAAATTACTAGTCCATTGAAAAGTTACGTTGAGATTACATTTTTGAGAGAAAGCAATTCTATTTTTTCGATGCATGGGGGTTAGTAAAAGCTTAAGTTCAAGTTTGTGGGGTGGCAAACATTATCTGTAGCAAATTAAATTTTCTAAAACATTATTACTATTACTTTTTATCGTAAAATTAAAAATAAACTATAAAAAAAAATAACTAAGGATTTTTGAACCAATTTTCTTTTAGGTCTTATAACTTTTCTTTGGTCATTTTACAATAAAATGACATTTGATTAATATTATAGGGGTTTTAAAAAAAAATTTTCATTAAATTTGTTAAATTTGAATAATTTCTCTGGGTTTTACAGCACTCCGAAGTTGACTGGGTCCTTGTATATTCATAAGAATAAGATAAAAATGAATCATAAGTTTTTTTTATTATATATTTTTTATTTATATACTATATTATTTTGTTAAAATTTCTATAAAAGTATTAGTTTATTATCGGCCTTTTTCCCAACCACGTCTGAGGTAGACTCAGAATGTGCATTTTTTAAAGTGATATCCCTATTAGGCCTAATTTACAGACACGATAATATTGAGCATAATTTTATATTTAAAGAGTTGCTTTAAATCTATTGTTTTTTCTTTTTTTTTTGATGGTCCAGTCCAGACTTCGCTTCAGGGTCTAATTAAGTATCGAAGATGAATGTTTGCGAAAGAACGAAAGTTAGAATTGGCATCATTGTGGGTAATTCATCTTGGAATTATTGGAATTTTTCGATTCCTTTTAATATTTCCATGATATCACTACAGGTTTCACCAGAACAACTGAGGCACACTGGGGAACATTTGAGACCTACTTGTCGGTAACCACATATACTTTGGCAGTTTCCCTTGTATATGCATAAAATTGGCAAATAATGGTTCAGTGCTATGTTTGGTCCGTACTTTTGTATAGTGCAGAAGTCTGGACGCTAAAAGTATCGATCATGAACAAAATTGAAGCATTGGAAATGTGGGTTCATAGACGAATGCTGAAGATACCTTGGACTGCAAGGAAGACTAATGAAGAAGTACTAAGGAGCGTCAACAAAGATAGAAAACTGCTAAAGACTGTTAAACATCGAAAAATGTCTTATCTGGGACATATAGTAAGGGGACGTCGATATAAAATATTACTACTGATCCTTAAAGGCAAAATAGAGGGCAGTAGAGGTGTAGGAAGAAAACAAGTTTCTTGGTTAAAAAACATTCGTGAACGGAGTCAGATACCAAATGCAGGACAATTATTTCATATTGCAGGAGATCGAGAAACCTTCACAATGGTGATTGCCAACGTCGGATAATTCTGATATGGTACGCGAAGCAGAAGATGCATAAAATTAATTCCAGCTGCTAAAGTTTTGAAAGTTTTGGTAGGTATGCACATTTTTCCATACTTTTCCAGCCCCAAACTTCAGGAACGCAGTATTTCCTGGTAATTTTTAATTATTTTTGTTAATAACTTTTTTATTTTAGATTTTACCATAAAAACTCTATCTATCTATCTATTTATCTATCTATCTATCTATACAGCCCTTGCTGTCCAATTTTGGACATAGGCCTCATCTTCCTTCTTCTAAGTCTCTCTATTGTAGGCAGTTTGTAGCCACTTCGGGCCTGCATGTTTCTTCAAGTCATCTGACCATAAAAAGTAATAGAAATAAATTGTAAATAATTTAATTTGCTACGAATAATGCCAGATAAAATGTTTTGTAGGGTTGCTAGTTTAACCCTGAGCTACTATCGTGTATTTACACCCACATAACTACTATCGTGGGGTCATAGATGACCCGAATTTTAAAAACCTCTAAACAAGATATAAAAATATATTTTTTATTGTTTTTGTATTTTTGACAAATGAATGTGTATATAAAAAAGAGATTTTTTGTAAACTTAAATTTTATTTCAAGAAAATTAAGATGCTATAATAAAAATTATAGAACTTTTAAAATAAATTTTGATCAAAAACATAACTCATTATTATAACAAAAAAAATATATCTTAAATTGAAATTAACGGTTCATTTTCTGAAAAGTAGTTTATAATAGTAACGTCTTAACCTAATACAAAAGAAAATCATAATAGAGTAACCATATAAAAAAATAACAGTCATGTTTTTTTTTCGTAATGTTAGAATCTTGCGACAAAAATATTTGAACAAATTGTAAGTGTTTATCTATTCTTTGCACATAGTACAGGTAACTCTCTGAAGTGAATGTGTTTTGCAGATGGTCCTATGACATTCTGCGCAAAATGTGGAATGTTTGTTATCCTTACCTCTGGGACACAAGTAGCATCTACGTCTTACAACTGGCCTTTCTGGTTTGGTCTGATCTTGATGAGTAATTTTATTTTCTAATGCTTTGGAAATTATCGAGCGTAATTCTCTTGACAAATTTGGCATTGCAAATCTTACTTCTAAATGTTCATTTATAAGACTGATTCCCAGCTCTTGAATAAAATCCGATCGATTTTTTCTAACCCCAGGATTAGCTGCGTGAAAAATAATGTGACTGTTTACTATAGCAATATCCATTATGGAATACCAAATTACTAAAGGCCATCGCTGGCATCTTCGACCTGAACGATAAAGTGCACATTTTTGATCAAGTGCATCAACGCCCCCTTTCGACGAATTGTAGAAAGCTATTATATCAGGTTTTTTGCTTTCCTGGTCAACAGATTTGTCGTGATGCATAGACGACAACATAATTACACTTTTATTTTTTTTAGGGACATATGATACGATTGTATTGTCTCGTGTAAAACCAAATAAACACTTATCAACTTCGTAATTTTTATTTGGTTGAAATTGTGGAGGAATTTCTCTCTTATTTTTACGCATTGTACCTACATAGGTAAGTCGAAGTTTTTTTAGTTCATCAACTAGCTCTATTGAGGTGAACCAATTATCACCAGTGACATTTCGGTTACTATTGGCAATTGGTTCCACTAAAGCAAGTACTGATCTTGTAGGTATGGATAGCTTTTGGGCATTAGGATCATTTGTTTTACCCGTATACACAAAAGCATTTACCAAATAATGTGTTTTTGCGTCACATAAACACATGATCTTGATGCCGTACTTGACTGGTTTGGCTTTCATGTACATTCTGAAAGGGCATCTACCTCTAAACCCAACCAACATCTCGTCCACTGTAACATATTCGGAACAGGTGTAGTTTGCTGTACTGTTAGATACGAAACATTTAAATAAATAGGACACTGCTGCAAGTCGATCTCCATTGTAGCACGAAAAATTGGCCTACCTAAAACACTTGTCGAAAATAATGAATCGACATTCTCATGATTAGACTTTAGTACACCTGAAAGGTATAAAAGACCCAAAAAAGCCTTAAGTTCACCTTCGTTTAGATGATCGACAAATGTACATGTATCCCCATAATTTACACTGAGCTCGGTAATTTTTTCATTTGTGTACTCTAGAATAGAGGCCAACATGTCAGGAGTTATAAGAAGTGACCAGGATTCAAGTGGACTGGATGGTTTTGTTTCTAAGGCAGGTCCACGAAGACCAGGAAGGTGTGTAATAATGTTCTGTGCGCGAATTTTTGATGGGGCCGGAGCATTTTTAGCCCACTTATATCTGTTCCGTCCATAGTAAAAATTTGTTTCATTATTAGATGCTGTTTCACATTCGTCGCTTGATAAGTCACTTACGTCAATTTCTGAATCTGTGTCGTGAACCGAATGTTCACTTTCAGTGTCAGTATCACTGTTATTAGAGTCACTATAAGTGTCAATATTTTCGGTTGGTTCCTCCAGAGATTCGAGAAAGTCAAAAACATTTTCACTTGTCACCGTACTTCCGCTAATTCTTAAAGCCATTTTAATGTATTATCTTAAATAATAATAACGTAACTACTATGGTGGGGTCAAATCCGACCGGAACTCAGCAGCACGTGTGCACTATCCCACTGATCGTTTGCTACTAAGCGGCATGCTAAACTACGTACTTAATTGGGAGAATACATAGAATAACAAGGTCGTTCGCCAAACTGTCTACCAGTGGCGCACGAAATTTCAAGTCCTGGGGTCAAATTTGACCCCACGATAGTAGTTCAGGGTTAAGAGATTTTTCTTTTTAAGGTAAGTAGGCTAGCTTTTTTCAAGATGGCTGCCGAAGGACAAAGGTAACGACTTAAGTTAAACTTAAACTTATACTTTCTCTCAACACATCAAAAAATAAAATTGCATCCTCTAAGAAATGCACGCTAAGGTATAAAAAATGTAACATTTCAATGGACTAACTGAAAGGAATATGACAGGAGATCGAAAACCACGTATAAAGACACGAATTAAGAGATGTATTTATGAAAATCAAGTAAATTACTTATTTGCTTCATTGATTTGACGAAGGCATTTGACAGAGTTCGCCTGGGAGACATTCTAAATATATTAATAGAAAATGAAACACCGACCAGTATAACAAAGATACTCCATAACTTAAATAACAACAACGTAACCAAAGTTAGAGCAGGAGACGAATTTACTGAAAATATTCCAACACCGGGAGGAATTAGACAAGGCGACAGTTTAAGCGCTTTCTTGTTTAATCTTCTCATGGGCAAAATTATCAACAAAGTAACATCTCTTAATCTCGGATATAGAATGGGCAACAAAAGAATTGGTATGGTGTGTTACGCAGACGATGCAGCAATTATTGCCGAATCAGAAGATGATCTCCAAAGGCAGCTCTTTCAGTTCTTTCAAACAAGCCGACTACTAAATATGAACATCTCTACCAACAAAACTAAATGTATGACAATAGCAAAAGATCCGCTCAGATGTAAGTTAGTGGTTGAGGACAACCCCATAGAACAGGTGATGCAATTCAGATATCTGGGCATAGATATATCAAGCACCCACGACCCAGTAAAGGACCTGAGGAGTCAGATCAACAAAGCATCTGCACTGTCAGGATGTCTGCGGGAGATAGTCTGGTCAAATCCGTATATGCGCACAGATAGTAAAATTAGAATCTATAAGACTTGCATACGACCGATCATGACATATGGCATAGAAGTGCGCGAAGATACCAACAAAACGAAACAGATGCTAAGGGTTGCCGAAATGAAAACCCTAAGAACAATAATGGGGAAAACAAGAAGAGACAGAGTGAGAAATACAAACATTAGAGAGCAGTGCAAAATTCAAGATATTGTAAGATGGGGAAGGCAGCGCAAGAGGATGTGGTACAACCATGTAAGACGAATGGATGAGAATAGACTCCCAAAAATTGCCCTAGAAAACAATCCGCCCGGTTCAAGACCCCCCGGAAGACCACCTAAAAGATGGAGGGATAGTTGGCAATCTACCTCCCAAGAAATTAACCAGAGGCAGCTTCAGAATTAAACAGATCGAAAGATCTACAAAAAGTAGAAGAAGAAAGAGAAGAAGTAAATTACTTTAGAGTTTAAACCACGTACGCTAGAGATTAAAGATGAATAAAGACAAATACTAACAGAGAAGATAAAGATCCTCAATACTTGGAAATAATACTGCCAGTCACCTTTCAGCGACCAGCTAAAACATCACCCGCATATATTTACAACAGCAGAAAATCAACAACCCGAAACCTTACACACTGAAGCTTATATGATCGTTCTATTCTACTTTTCTCTTTCTTACCTAGTCCTTGATGTTTTACACTTTGCATCTCTGTAAAACAAAAGCAATTTCTTGCATGTAAATATTAATTTTTTGTTAAAAGTATATATTTTTTCTAATTATAATACTATATAATACTCAAATCATTCTTAGTAATTACATAACGACTCCTTCAGACATTTCTACCGGTACTACCATGTTTCAAAGAACGGGTTCCTATTCCACGCTGAGACATAAGAACTACGGTACGCCCACATTAGCAGCTTTTCTGAATGAAAATAACACTTCGATGGGCGTTAAATAATTTCTTTCTCGTATGCTAAAGTACGATTTACCGTCTGTTGCCTCCGCCATTTTTTGTGATTTGTGAATGAGAAAGAGCTGAACCGGCGAGAAAGTATTAATAGGTTGTGGTACCCACTATAAAAATGTAAATGTTTTTCGAGCGTGTAAGTTTTGCTTTTTTATTTGACTTAAACGTCCGTCACGAGAATATTAAAGATTAGTTATCGGAAGTTAAGAAGATCGACCAACCGTAGTCTTCTGTTTTGCAAAAATTACTTTTTTACAGCGCAGCTGTTACAAATTATTCTTTTTTATGTAACATAAAAAAGAGTCATACTGAAGGCTTTATGATTTTCTGTAATATGAAAAGTTGTTCTGCATTTCTTGTTTTAATCTAATTTGAAATGGTTTTTAGCTAAGCAATTTGTTTATACCTCTTCGACCTTTAGTTTTTCTTTCAGAATCAGTTTTAGTATTCGATATTGATTTTTTTTCAATGTATGAAAATAGCAAGATGTGTTTCTACAACTGTCGTTCTTCTTCTTTTATTACCATATTAGGTAATAACAAAGTACCAAGATAACAAGTACCAAGAAGACCGCATTAAGAAAATCATAGAGAAGAACAAAAGTTTAAAACAATGAAGACAAATATAGGAAAAAGAAAACTAATCATGCTTAAAGCTGAGAACAATGAAGAAAGAGATCTAGGAGAAATAGTAAAAATCACAGAAAGATATTACACAGACCTATACAGTTCTAAAAATGACCCACCACTATCATCTAAACAGAATCTCACGAGGAAAATACAAAATGTTAGCTCAGAGGTATTACCAGAAATAACTGAAGATGAAATCGAAAAATCCATAAACGACATGAAAAGAAATAACGCGGCCGGTGAGGACAAAATACTGGCGGAACTGCTAAAAGAAGGAGGGACACGATAAAAAAAAATGCTAAAAATACTGTTCAACAAATATCTGTTTGAAGGTAAAATACCTAAACAATGGAGAAATGCCAACACAATCTTAATACATAAGAAAGGAGATCGAACAGACCTAAACAACTACCTTCCTATTTCCATTTTGTCACAACTATATAAAACCTTCACAAGAATAATAAACAACCGACTAACCTATAAACTTGATAACTACCAACCAGTGGAACAGGCCGGATTCAGGAAAGGATACAGCACAATCGATCATCTACATGCGCTTAAAATCTTAATTGAGAAAACCAATGAATACAACCTTCCGCTATACTTAGCATTCGTAGATTATGAAAAGCCTTTATGAGACAGCATTGAACACTGGGCGGTTGAAGAAGCTATGGTCAATAGTAGAATAGATTTAAGATACCGACAATTGATACATGATATTTACCAAGACGCAACCATGACCGTAATTCTGGACGACAAATTAATAACGGATAATATAAAAGTTAAACGAGGAGTCCGACAAGGTGATATATAATTTTCACCATTCACAACTGTTTAGCTTGACCCTCGAAGACATAATAAAATCAACAGATTGAGAAAACAGAGGAATATGTATTAACGGAAAATACCTAAATCACCTTAGATATGCGGATGATATACTCTTGATCTCCTTGGAATGACAAGAACTAAAATTAATGCTGAATGAACTTCATGAAAAATCACTACAAAAAGGCCTAAAAATTAACTTCAACAAAACAAAAGTAATGACAAACACGGAAGACCAAGAGGCAATAAAAATACAAACAGAAAAAATAGAACAGGTAAATGAGTATATCTATCTAGGACAAGCAATCAGAGCTAACACAGAAAATCAAACAACCGAAATATCGAGACGAGTAAGAATGGGATGGGTAGCGTTCGGCAAACTTTCTTACGTTCTAAAATATCAAACAGTCCCTCTATACTTACAAAGCAAGATATATAACTCCTGTATAATACCGGTGCTCACCTACGGATCACAAACATGGACATTTACACAGGACAATTTGGATAGGATAAGGAAGGCACAAAGAGCGATGGAGAGACAAATGTTGGGTATATCACTTAAAGATAGAAAACGTAACCAGTGGATCAGAACCAGAACAAAGACAGTAGACGCGATAGAACAAGTAGCAAAACTGAAATGGAAATGGGCTAGACACAATGAACGTCTCCAAGACGGACGATGGAACAATGCCATCGGAAAGTGGCGTCCATACAATGCAAAGAGATCAAGAGGCAGACCACAGATGAGGTGGAAAGATGACATCAGGAAACAAGGAGGTCCCACATGGCAGAGAACAGCTCAAGATAGGGAAAGATGGAGAGAACTGGGGGGACCTATATCCAACAATGGAAGGATAGAGAATAGGTTAAAAAAAATTGCTAATTACATTGGCGATTTGTTCGCGGTTTTTGGTTAGTCGAATATTTCTGACGATAATGTTATCGCGAATGTTCTTGTGCGATGAGATTTGCTTTCTTCCAATTCCTCTGGAACTCTCGAGTTCACTTTTTATTATAAGCTGAAGGATTGTGTATCGGTCTCGCCTAAGAACATGTCCTAGGCATGATTTCTTTCTTATCTTCTTCTTCTTAGCGTTTTTTCCATTGTATGTTCACCACTCTCGTCCTCCACATTACTTTATTTTTCCAGTTACGTTCTTTGCGGTCTCTATTTATCATAGCAATTTCCTTGTATGTTTTTCTCTTGTAGCAAGTCTTCCTCTCCATCTTCTTCACAGTCCAATATTCTTTTCAGCCACCTGTGCTCTGGCTCCATATGGTACCTATGTTCTAATTCTATCCACTTTGCTGATTAGTAGACATCTTCTCATAGTCCAATTTAACAGTTCCTAATTTAATTTTGTATTAATGATCTATGCTCTGAAAGATCCTTGTTTTGTTTTCTTTGATTAGAGCGTTGTTCCATATAACTCCATGGGGTGCTTTCGTGGTTTGTTTTCCCTGTGCTACTTTCTTTTCTATATCGTTCACACAGCTACCATCTCGGCTTATCATTGACCTTAAATACTTAAAAGTCTTACAACTTTTAATAGTCTCTTCTTCTAAACTTAAGATTAAGTCTGCAACTTTGAATCCAATTCATAATTATTTGGTCCTACACATATTTATCTTGAGTTCACATATCTTATATTTTTTCTTTAATTTCCTTATCATCTATCTATATAAGGATTTTTACAGCAGTCGCCGCCTTCCTTCTTTCAGCCAACGTCTGCAGTCCTTTCTGTTCTGCCATTCTCCATCTCTAAGGTCTCGTCTTTCCATGGCCTCGTCCACTTCATCCCTCCATGATCATCGGGGTCTACCTCTTTTCCAATATTCAAATCATTGGGGAGGGAATTCTGTGTCCATATTTCTTTTATAAACTGCTGTAATGCCATTATGGTATCATAGCCTCCTTCTTTATATAGTTCAGCTGGGAGATTATCTATTATGGGATATTTGTTTCAGGCTAAAAGAATTGAAGGCAAGAGAGGAATGGGACGCAAGAAATTTTCCTGGCTCCGAAACATAAGGCAATGGACAGGGATTAACGACATACAATCTCTGATACATATTGCAAGAAATAGAGAATTAATGGAAAATGTGATCGCTAACATCCATTAGTGGATTTGCATCTGAAGAAGAAGTTTCAGGCTAGTTTTTTAACTGCATCTTTAACTTCAAGAATCGTTGGTGCTTCCTCATCCCTCTCGTCTGTTCCCCTTACCTCATATCTCTCGTCTTCCAGGTTTTCTTTTTCTTCCTCTACATTAAGTGCCTGGTTAAAGTGTTCGACTCATCTATTAAATATATCTTTCCTTGTTCGATCATAAAAATACATTTCCAATAAAAATAAACGATGAGTAACCTAAATTCTTAAAATGTTTCCTTTTCTACTAGCACAGTATTCCTTAAGTTATACTATTTATCGCGTGGATAGTTGCACTCCACAAGAAACTTTCAATAACTTCAGTTGCACAGTTACTACTAAACGAATGGTCCTAAGTACGTGAAGAGAAGACACAGAAACATTTGTTACGGCTTGATCGATCAGATCAGCTGTAGATATTGAAAAGTTAATTATTAGACATAGGAACTCCTTAAACTATTAAGATCTAGAAATATAGACCCCCATGATTAAAGCAATCACCAACAAAATGAACACCAACAACACCAAGAAGCATATAAAAATAACTGAAATAAGAACGATGAGACTCATTGCAGATTAAACTCTTAGCTACCAAAAAATTAATGAATTTATTAAAAAACAATAATGCATTCGGGATATCGTAAGATGGGCTAGACAGAGACGTAGGAAGTGGAGAGATCACATGAGTAAAATAGATAATAAGAGACAACAATTGCAAGTTCTGAACAACCAAATACATCAAGACCACCTGGGAGACCCCCAAAACAATGATACGAGAGCTGGACATCGCAATCCCAGACTTAACTGTAAGAATGAACAGGTCTTCGTCCTAAATTACGAGAAGTTTTTAAGAAGCACTTACATATAAATCTAAGGAAAAAGTTTCTCTATAAAGAAGCACAAACAATTAAATGAATTAGAATATCTAATATATATTATGTTTAAAATATAATACGAATCTTAGGAATGGATTAATTGGGAATGGAGAGAAAACGTTAATGGGACCGGCATTATTTCTCTTGAAAAAATATTTAACTGTACCAAGAAGGTTCCGACAGTAGAGATACAGTGTGAATAGGCCCTTACAGAGCCATCACTATGCCAAGAGTGCGGCACTGCGGCACACTCCTAGTGTGTCAATCCACACGCGCTACACAGAATGTTATCAGAATGACAGTCTAGCAGAAAGATAGGGAAAGGGAGAAAAAACTACCCTTAATACAAACACTTGAGTTCTATATGCGGAATGTAAGGGGAAGGATATGTCTACGTAAATTTACATCAGGAGTCACCCGATGAAAGTGGAAAATAATGTATAGAGGTGCTATGAATATTCGATCATTCTTAAGTGCTCTTGATTAAAATGCCCTTAAAATTTTATCAGACTTGGATTCACAATAAATGTAATACAATACAAAATAAAAAAGAACAACAGATAAAAAATATAATAGAATACGCTTATCATAGTTATTGTAATTAAAAAACATTTTTTTACTATTTGAAAGATACAACGTTGCTAAAATTTAGAAGCATATATAAATCAGAATGATGAAATAACACAATCACACAACAAAGGAATTGCAGTTCACAACCAAAGCAATGATTTGAAACTACAAAAGAAAGTCTTGTCAGCATGATTAGATAGACACGAAGAAGAAAATACTAGAGAAAATAGACACGAAGATATATATAATTTAGCAATACTATTAGTAAAAATCTTATGGTTTGGCCACGTCAGAAGTAGAAATGAGAAGTATGTGGGACGAAGGATAGAGCTGATAGAAGTTGATGGAAAGAGACGTAGAGGAAAATCGAGAAGATAATATGACTGTCTGGCAGAGGACTCAAGAAAAAAAATTTAAACGAAAAAAAAACAAGAAAAAGAGGAAAGAGTGGCGGAGATAAGTAAAGATCAGTGACCAATAAAAAGGAAAAAGCTAAGGAAAAAGAAAGATTAGTTCTTTCGTTCTTTCGTTCAAAAACAATCTTCTAAAATAAGACAGGAAAAACAATATTTCTATTTGATACACCTGATTCAAAAGCAAGGTTGAAATTATTTGTCCTTGTTTGATCATGATATATATTATTTGATATTGAGATATCAGCAGATTAAATTGACCTTAATAAACACTTTATGAAAATTGAGCATTTTTAAAATTTATAAAAATGTGTCTAATTGTAATTTACCCAATTAACATTGTCTACAGCAAAAAAAGAGGAATGAAGTCATTATTGATCTGATAGCCATATAATTAGAGGACCCAAATACCCAAATAGGAAAGAATGGATTGGTCGAAAGAAACTTTCGTGACTGCGTAATATTGGATAATGGTGTGGTACCACAGCAGAAGAACTATTTCACGCAGCAGCTAATAGAGAACGGTTTCAGAAAATTGTAAATATGATGATGGCTAAATCCGATACTAATGATTGATATGACATAGAAGACTTAAATAAATAATACTACATGCGCTCCATATGTTTCCTTCAAAGAGGCAGGAACAGCATTGACTGCTTTACGGAATTTTAGAGTGCCAATCCAGCAACTCCGAAGAACAAGAATTTTCTGATCTTTATACCTTAGACAGTGCGATAGATAAAGAATTTCCGCGCTATCCAAAACAAAAAATTACTGGCTTTATTCAGTGCCATATATTTTTATTACAAGGATGTTTTGTTATAATGTTGATTTATAATAAATAAAAATATATTTGTTAATTCTGTAAATTCAATTTTTATTTGTTTTCGCTTCTCTAACTCAAAATTCGCAAGAATGAATCTCAACCTCTTTATGTCAAAACAAAATTCGTAAGTCAAAATCCTCCATTAGTCGAAATCTCCATAACTCGAATTTTTTGGCGTCTCCCTTAAAGTTCGACTGAGGCTTTACTGTATTTAAATGTGTTAAATCGTTAATTAAGTTAATTAAGCTTTCTACATTGTCTCAACATTTATGTTTTACCAGAAATTTTTTGCGTTGTAAAAATAAATCTAACATTACCTTTTACCTTTTATCCTATAAGTACCTTTGTCAAGAGTGTCTCGTGGCGTTGCTACAATGTAGGAGTACCGGTCTCTAGAAGTATTCATTAAAAGGCGCGCTCCGATGGTCTACGTGCCCGAACCGGTAACTGATAGGTGGTACTTTCCTTCTATTCTAATATCTGCCTTGATACTTCCGTTATGTAGATTTAAATGGACAGCATTGTTATGTGTTATGTCATATTGCAGACGTATAATTTTTTCTGCTATTTTTATTTCCTATACGGAGCCCACACGGATTTACAAGAATATACACCACATAAATTAGAGCATTTTAAAATGCAATTTCCTAAATTTCCCAATATTTTTATAAAAATTTGTTTTTTTTTTCATATTATGTAATACAATAAGAGTAAAAATTTTGTTGGCACTATTTTCGACTGGTATGAAAGTTTGTTGCCTGGCAATTTTCGCGAAATAAATTTTGACAGTTAAATCACGAGACGTCAATCGAGTGATTTTATCAAAATTTCATAAGCGAAAATTGCCAAAAGGCAACAAACTTGAATAAAACCAGAAATTTTGCCGGTAAGAAGAAAATTTTGCCGGTAAATCATTTTCTCTCGAATGATATTCGACAAGACTATTTCACAAGACAATTAATGCACTGTCACCATAGGAAGAGTAGGGTCTTCATACGAAACAACACCATATTTGCTCTCTAGGTGCTCTACAGAGGGCTTCGGTTAGTCAATCCGAAGCTACCTCTGCGTTTTCATCTTGATTAGATGGATAGGTAAATAAAACACAGTTTGATGTAGATAAAAGGTCCTAGCAAAAGAGTCTAAGGACAAGGAACGAGCGAAGCCCCGTGAAGGAGGCCTCCCAAGCATAGGACACCTTACGTAGGGGCCGTAGCAAAGCTAGGCGTCCGCGTCGACTGCCGTGAGATCCGAATAATCCAATATTTAAAGACAATTTAATATTTATATGTAATTTTCGGACCTCTTGGCCAATAGAAAATTGATTAAAAGGTAGGGAGGCGGGGCGACGCACGTCAGGGTGCGCATTAGTTCGCGACTAAAAGGCACCAGGACGACAGCACCATATCAACGAAACATAATCTTTATTTATTTATTAACAGTATTAAATGTACAATTATTATAAGCTATAGCAATCTGCCCATTCTTTTCTACAAAAGCATGATTTTGTGTTTTATTGACCTGTAGCATTTGGGAACTCGGGGATCCAGCTTCATTTGTTGTTCTGAGATTTTCAATAAATTTCTGGTGGTGACTGAAATCCAGCTAATTGACCCGTTAATTGAATTAACTCCTGTTTACAAATACCTTGCTTGAACAAGGCTGACACAGCTGAAGATCGATGAGAGAGGTTTGTTATTTTATGTTTTTTTTGTGTCTGTTCCAATTTTTTTAGCTGTCATTTTTGTCCCTTTGGTCCCATTTCTTTCATTAATTTCAAAAATAATCCAACTGGGCATACATTTTTATTTGATAAATTTTTTACCAGACATTTGCTGCTTGCCAAACTTTTCGAACCGCCTTGATTTGTTAAAAAAATGGTGTTTTATTCTATTCGGTCCGTAAATTCTCTCATAACATCAAATTCCTCCTGGAAAGAGTGAATCTTGCAGTTTACGGCCTCATTGCCTCTCCAAGCAAGTTCAAATGAGCATAGGTGAAAATTTTTTTGGCTTCATCGGGAGTTCCCTCGTCGTACCTGTGGATGATTTTTAATAGTTCTTCAATGGATAATGCTTCTGAACTGAGTTTTCTTTTTTTCTTGAACACTTTGAAGCTGCATCCGCTTGGTATTTCTGGCAAATCTTGCAGATGTGAAAGATATATCTATGAAGGGGTCGATTTTTATGCCATACCCCGTGAAATATTTTTCCTGTACCATTTTGCTGTAGTATTCCTCATTGACTTTACAGATGACGCTTTATAGTCTTCACCATCGCCTTTTGTCATATTAAAGGCAATAATCCTTCAGAATTTTTTCTAGTTCCCTTATGGTAGTACACCTTTCAAGCGTAAAATTTCTCACCCGTAGGAACTCCGAAAATTGGGTCCAAACAGAGCTTCTGCACCTCTGCTTATTCAATGGGACATTTTCCGAAACCAATTTTTTGATTTCTTCACCTGACTGGCATTCAAATCGTGATTTTTCTTCTGGATTTATTATATATGTCCAAAATTGATTACACCTCAACGACGTTTGTCAAACTGACAACAATAGAGTTACCGGACCTTACTAACGTATCTGTCATAATTTTTTCGCTGGGAAATCACGGGACGGAAGGAGTTTGGTCAGTATGAAACGTGGCGTTGCTATGATGTTTTATCACTTAAGAATAGTTTGGTGAAATAGTCAACAAAATATACTTTTAAATTTGTTTGGCTAAATTTAATGCCGGGCAAAATTATTTAGCTTATTTATTTTCTAACTTATTGAATTACGAGGATGTATTAAAATATAGTTTAGCTTAGACCAGTTTCTTGAAGAAGAACATATTGCGTTATTATAGCAAACAAGAATACCTTATTAGAATTGTCAGTGTAACGTGTCACGTTGAAAAGTTAAACGATAGTTAGAGTATCAAACCGTGATGCAATTAAGTATCTGTATTTGAGGAGGTTAATAAGTCAGCAGGTTTATGAAGATATGCTCAATACCCTTGCTGTTGAATGTCTTTTGTATTACGTCGGTCAAAAAGTTTCGTACCTAACTACTAAAATAACATTTTTCTGCAAAAATTATTCTTTATTCATCAAAATAATATCCTTTAGCTGCGATACAATCATTCCAATGGTTTTCTAATTTTTCGTTACCGTGTGAAACTATATATCTTTGCTTTTAAACTAGGCTTTAGTTTCAGCGGTTACTTCCTAATCGGAGCAATACATGTTGCCATGAAGATTTTTTAGATCGGAAAAAGATAGTAGTCGCTGGGGTACAGATCTGGACCATATGGTGGGTGCGGAAGCAATTGAATGCCCAATTCCTGAATTTTTGTCATTGTTTTTATCGATTTATGACACCTTGGATTATTTTGATGAAACAACAACTTTTCTTCAACAGATGCGGCATTTTCCTTGCCATTTCGATGTTTAAACGTTCAAAAAACCCAATTCAGTAGTCATTGTTGATTGTTTTGTCATATTTCAAATAGTTAATAATAATAAAATTGCTTGCGGGTCACAAAATATAGAGGCCATACCCTTTCTGGGGGTTTATTGTGTCTTTGATCACTTGGAACGGCTTGCTCCAGGTAGAGGACCTGGTAGAGGACATATTTTATCGATTGTGATACACAAATGCAAAAACTCGGTTGAATGAAATTTTGACAGTATAGTTTCGAAGGTTAAAACTACCGAGATGTTATATGGATAATTTATTTCGGTCAAATACCCAAGTACTTCGGGATTCGAACTTCTGCATACCATAACGATAGAAGAAGTGAAACAAACTCTAAAGGAAATGAAAAACAACAAGGCTCCGGGAGATGACCAAATAGTAATAGAAACTGTCACAACTTCTCACAGAAAAAATCATCGAAGAATAACAAGCAGGGTTTAGGCAAAATAGATCTACCATTGACCAACTATTTACAGTTAAACAAATATTATCCAAAGCATGGGAGTATGACATGGATGTTTACAATCTCTTTATAGATTTTAAACAAGCCTATCATTCAAGGCTCCGGGAGATGACCAAATAGTAATAGAAACTGTTCAAGTAGGAGGCAAGAAATTGCTGGAAGTAGTAACTGAACTATTCAACCTATGTCTAAACCAAGGTATTGTCCCTACAAAATGGAACAATGTAATTACTATCCTAATACACAAAAAAAGGAGATATATCAGACCTAGAGAATTATAGACCGATAAGTCTGTTGTCACATCTTTACAAATGGTTTACCAAGATCATCACAAAACGTTTAGAACGAAAATTAGATTTCTATCAGTCTAAGGAGCATGCTGGGTTTAGGAAAGGTTATGGAACAAATGGAAAGGTTATGGACCGTGGCCGGTCTAGCTTTCGTGGAGGAGGAGCTCTGAACTGAGTAGGAGCTCTTCTGTACTTCACGGAAGACAGACTGGGCGGGGGATGTCCTCAACCTCGACACGGCACGTCCCATATGGCTGATAGGGAAAGTTCCTGCAGATATGCAGGACAGTAAGTCCCCGCGGATCAACTGAGGATATGACATTAGGCAGCAGTAATGTCATTACTGGATTAAGGCTGTGGGAAGTAAAAATCCTGTAGGTTTATTCCAGATACTCACAGGCGTCACTCACATTATGAGTTAAGCGGCTGTGATACTGCGATGGGGAAGGCAACGGGAAACCACCCCATTATGATCCCTAGTAAAGTTATCATGGAATCAATGAGTGTAACGAATACTACTGATCATGGGCTGCATGAGTGGATGACACAAGAAATTCTAGATCTGATGGAAGTTCGACGGCAACACAAAAATAGAAATATTATCGAATATCGTGAAATTAATAAACGCATAAAAAGAAAAATTAAGCAAGCCAAAGAATCCTGGCTTGAGAATTTATGTAAAGAAATAGAAGACCTCCAAAAAAAGCATGACAGCTTCAACCTGCATAAGAAACTTAAATATACTGCCGGAATTAGAAAACAGAAAAATGCTCACATACTTAAAAGCGCGGACGGAAAAATTTGTGATCACGAACAACAGTGCAAAGAATGGGAGAGATACATCACTGACCTTTTTGACGATGCTTCTAGGGAAAATGCTCCAAATACTGCCTATGACAACCAGTTGGACAGAGGTCCCAATATACTGAATTCGGAAGTCGAAAAGGCAATACAGCAAGCCAAAAACAATAAAGCACCTGGACCAGATCAAATCCCTGCCGAACTACTTAAACTTTTTGATGAGGAAAGCATTGCCTGCTTAACCACTTTCTTCAACAAAATTTACAACGAAGGAAAAATACCAGATGATTGGTTAGAGTCACTGTTTATAACATTACCAAAGAAAAGCAGGCCCACCAAATGCAGCGATTTTAGACTAATCAGTTTGATGAGTCACACACTGAAGATACTCTTACGAATTATACAAAACCGAGTATTCCTTCTATGCGAAAGTAAGATGGGTGATAAGCAATTTGGATTTAGAAACGGTCTAGGAACTAGAGAGGCACTATTCTGTATGCGCGTTCTATTACAAAAAAGTTGTGAATTTCGAAAGAATGTTTATGTTTGTTTCATTGACTTCGAGAAGGCGTTCGACAGAGTCCAACACAATACACTTTTCGACTGCCTACGGGCAGCAGGACTTGACCACTATGATATAAGACTGCTGAAATACTTATATTACAATCAAGTAGCCTTTATCCAAATTGGAGACAGTCCCACTGAAAAAATACCCATCAAACGTGGAGTACGGCAGGGTTGTGTTTTGTCACCCACTCTTTTTAATCTGTACTCTGAAGAAATCTTTAGGGAGGCTTTGGATGACAGACAAGAGGGAGTAAGACTAGGTGGAGAAGTAATCAACAATATTAGATACGCTGACGATACAGCCAGTCTTGCAGAAAGTTTACAAGATCTCCAAACATTACTAAATCTAGTCAGTGAAGCAAGTTATCGGAGAGGCCTAAAAATCAACATTTCAAAGACAAAGTGGATGGCAGTTGGAAAGATCCATATAGATCAAGGTCTGCTTTCTCTTAATGGAGAAGAGATAGAAAGGGTAAATCATTTCAAATACCTTGGTAGCTGGTTAAATGTAAATTGTGACTCTGATGAAGAGATAATATCCAGGATCGAAATATCACGTAAGGCTTTTATGACCTGGAAACCAATTTTATGCAACAGAAACCTGTCAATGAACATTCGTAAGAAGGTCCTGAAATGTTATGTGTGGTCGATCCTATTGTATGGTTGTGAGACATGGACGTTAAAAACCACAATGCTAAACAAGTTAGAAGCATTCGAAATGTGGTGCTATAGACGAATCCTAAAGATATCGTGGGTTTCGCACACTTCCAATGAAGATGTTCTTCAAATGATCAACTCAGAACGTCTGCTCATAAACATCATAAAGAGGAGAAAAACAGAATACTTCGGCCATATAATTAGAGGACCCAAATACCATTTACTTCGCCTTATAATACAAGGAAAAGTGGAAGGAAAGAGATGGATTGGTCGAAAGAAACTTTCATGGCTGCGTAATATTAGACAATGGTGTGGTTTCACAGTAGAAGAATTATTTCGCGCAGCAGCCGACAGAGAAAGGTTTCAGGAAATTGTAAGCATGATGACGGCCAACGTCTGAATACGGACACGGCACCCAAAGAAGAAGAAGATGGAACAAATGACCACCTACAAGCACTTAAAATACTAATTGAAAAATGTGTTGAATATAATAAACCACTCACGCTGATTTTCATAGACTTCAAGAAAGCTTTTGATACCGTGGAATTACCGGCAGTATTAGGAGCATTAGAACAAAGCCGAGTAGACTATAGATATACAAATTTGATAAAACATATATACAGCAACGCAACAGCATCTGTTAAACTCCATGACTTTACCGATAAATATAGAATTGAGCGAGGAATTAGACAGGGCGACACCATCTCCCCCCAACTATTCACTGCAGCTCTGGAATATGCCTTTAAAAAACTAGATTGGGCTAAAAGGGGAATAAATATTGATGGTGAATACTTAAGCCACTTGCGCTTTGTAGATGATATTGTCATTATAGCCGAAAGTTTAAATGAAGCTCACAAAATGATGGAAGAACTAAAACAGGCAATAGAACAAATAGGCCTGAACATAAACTTTGAAAAAACAAAATCCATGACCAATTTAGTTCCAAGTGATGTTATGAGGGTAGATGGGAACGAAGTACATCAGGTCTTTAGCTATATCTATTTAGGGCATGAAATTAGAATAGGAAAAGATAATCAAACTTGTGAGATCCAGCGTCGCATAGGCTTGGGATGGGCAGCATTTGGCAAGACGCGAGATATTCTAAAAGGAACGCTACCGATTTGCTTGAAGAAAAAGGTTTACAGCCAATGCATACTGCCAGTAATAACATATGGTTCCGAAATAATAACTTTAACCAAACATTCTGCAAATAAATTGAGAGTAACCCAAAAAAAAATGGAAAGAGCAATGTTGGGAATAACTAGAAGAGATATGGTACCAAATAGGATAGTGAGAGAGAGGACTAAAGTGACAGATGTCATAGAAAAAATTGCACAAGCCAAATGGAGATGGGCTGGACATATAGCACGTTTAAATGATAATAGGTGGACCAAAAGACTCATATAATGGAGACCTAGAGAAGACAAAAGACACCGAGACAGACCACCAAAAAGATGGATGGACGACTTGAGAAAAACAGTCGGAAATTGGATACAGAAGGCGCAAGATAGAGAACAGTGGAAAAACATGGAGGAGACCTATATCCAACAGTGGATGCAAGAGGTTGAGGAATGATGATGATGATGATGATGACCCAAGTACTTGGAGACCAATTAACTTAAGAAAAAAATGATAACTCATTAAAGTCGCCATATCACGGGTTTTTATTGACCGACGTAGTAAGCGATCGTGAAAAATTGAATTATTTAAAGCTTCAAAACGGGTGATTGGACATTAAAGATAAAGAAGAAGATCTCGAATATTTAAAGTATTGAATATTTTCCAATGTCTAATCGATGGAACGAAGACTGATTCTCCCTCATCATCATCAATGGCGCTACAACTCTTCGTGAGTCTTTGCCGCGTTTACTATTGCCTTCCATGTTTGTTGATCCTGTGCCAGTAATTCCCATTGTCGCACTCCCATTTTCTCTAGATCTTCTTTGACTGCATCTTTCCACCTTTTTCTAGGCCGCCCTACAGACCTTCTTCCATTTGGCCTTTCCCAGAACACATTGTTTATAAGGCGATTATCGTTATTGCGTATCACATGCTCTGCCCATCTGAGTCTATTGGCCTTTATATATCTGACTAGATTTTCTTTTCTGAATAGAGACTCTAGCTCGTTATTGTATCTGCCCCTCCATTCGTTTGTCACGCTGTCTCTGCAAGGGCCACATATCATTCGAAGAATTTTACGGTCCCACACCAGCAATTAATTTAGTTCTGCTGCTTCTTACTCGACTGCTGGTCGTATTATGGTCTTATATATCCGGATTTTTGTACCTCGTGAAAGAAGTTTTGACTTCATTAGATGTTGCATTGCAAAGAAAGATCTGTTTCCTGCCATTTGCTGATTCTCCTTGGTCTAAGAAATTTCGTATATATTAAAAATCTGCTAGAAAAGAAATACATGCCTACTGATTATAATTTTAGAAGTTCAGAAGGCCATCGAAGAGACGGAATGAAGGAAGGCTTCTGGTCTTGATAAAATACCTGCAGAATTGTTACAACTATTAGATTATTAGAGTTTTGTCCCCAGAAAAGTAATGCCAGATAGTGTAGCGACTATAGACTTCACTCACACTCAGTTTCTATTAAGCATAATGCATGACAGGGATGTGTTATATCACCGATCTTGTTTAATGCCTGCACTGAACCAAATTTTGAGATAGTGCTAAATAATAGTCGTAAAGATGATCAGATACGCAGATAACACCGCTATAATGACAGAGAGTCTAGAAGACCTTCAAAGCCAGTTGAATGCTGTTAACAACGAATGACCTAAAATGGCTTAACAATAAACGCACAAAAAACAAAATGGACGGTGATGGAAGTGAAAGTGACGAGGAAATTTCTACCAGAATAGACCTTGTACAAAAAGCTTTATTAACTGGCGTATAACATGCTCAGAATTCAATAGAGAGTTCGTCTATCTAACTAACGTGTGTTAACAACTATCCACTAAGAGCAAGAATTGATCAACATCATCAAAATGAGAAAGTTCCAATACAAAGTGTTCCAAACACAAAGTTGCCACTTTGAACAGACTTGAACAATTTGAAACCTGTGTATACAAATGAATGAATGAATGTTACGACTTCCTAAAAACAACAAATAATATGGGAAGATAATATTGCATTATTTACTTAAAAAACTGTCTTAAGTTGCAGGTCAACATATAGTGAGTTAATGTCTTTGAATTTTGAATTTTTTACAATTATAAATTTCTCTCCAACACTGCACCATGAAGGATCTTGACAGAATTAGGGAGTAACAACATCTAACATGACAATATTCGTCAACTATTGTCGTGTTACTTTGTGTGTTGCCGTAGTGGAAATGTAGTTACGTGATCAGCTATATAAGACTCGTTGTAGAGCAGGTTCCACACTTTACGCACAATGTATTGATAGACGCAGCAACCTTCACCTCTTAGGCAATTAATGAACACCACATGCAAGCAGTAGGCATCTTTTTAGATCTACAAAAAACATTCGATCAGATCTAGCACACAGGAATACTCGACAATACCCCAAAAACTCGAGAATAGTTCGCTTATAACTCTCTCTCTCTCTCTCTCCCTCTCTCAGTACTCTCTCTCTCTCTCTCAGTACTCTCTCTCTTTCTCTCTCTCTCCCTAAGTACACCTTGACTTCATAGTCATGAGTGGTAAAATAAATGAAGAGTAACATTACACCCAACAAAAACTCAAATGATATTATTTCGACATAGCAAAGTTCTCAACCATACCTGGAAGAGAACAACCACCTAATACTCAACGGAGAAAAATCATATTCAGACCATCGGTGTCCTATTTGGGTGTTAAATTTAGAAAGATGCACAACTGGCACATCCACATGAAAAAGACCCTAAAAAGGATAAGAAAGAGAACTAACTACCTTCTGAAAGAATTATATGGTAAATTTGGGAATGTCAATATTGCTACTCTCCTACATACTTACAATACTGTTATAAGGCTAATTTTCGAGTACGTAGCGAGATTCTACCCATCACTCAACAAAAATTACATGAACCAACTTATGGCGACGGAGAACAAAATCTTGAGGACAATTATAGGCAAGGAAAGTCAATATCCATCAGCATTAATCCAAGTAGCCAACATCCATACTATCCAAACTCGGATCTAAACCCTCAGCAAATTTTACGTTTAACGACATATCAAAAGTTTGAATATCATAGCAGAAGAGATTTTAAAAACAACATACCATCGCCTAAGGCAAGTACTTATCAGATTTCCTAAAAATAAAGTTCCATTTTCACCAGCTAAGCTTTTAAACTTACTAGGCTAAACCTTTCTAATTAGTACTTTTATATTCTAGAATCAACCCCTCATAGAATATCGCAGGCAATAGCCTTATTTTAGACATTTACCAAAAACGCCAATCTAAGAGCTATTCTGAAAAAGTCTTAGAACTAAGCAGTAGCAAAAATAGTCCTCCTCCACTCAGCAATAAAAGGTAAGTCTTTCCATTCCTACTTCTAGCAACAAGTCTATCATAGCACAACATAACGTCTACAATTCCCCCAATTCTGACTCTACAAAAAAAGAAAGCAGCCATTCATCGAAGAGGAGAAAGTCTAATCATAAGAATGACCTGTAGCTTCAACGGACACATAAAGTACGTTAAATATGTAGACATATAATTGTAGTGAAGCTCTAAACGAACCCACACATTAACCATCCAAACAAGACATATTACAAATCAAGAAGATGAATAAATAATAATCATGACCAGCTGGAGAAGTCTTCAATGTCATATAACATATTTGTAGATTAAATAATATAATAAAACTGGAAAGCTCAACCACGAATTATTCATAAATGTAAACGGAAAAAATCAGAAGTAATACGATTACATAATCTTGTCAACTTGACGATCCAATATGTTTCCAACTTGTTTAAGATGGAAAGGAATTGAAAAAAAAAACACAAGACACCTGTGTCCAAAGCACAATGTGTATGGTTAATTAGATCGATAGATAGCTCGTACTAGATTTAGATCGTGAATAATAAGATAACTGTAACGTCAATGAACTATAACCTACATCCGTATTATTATTATTTCGAAAAAGAGATTGATTTCGTATTATCCGAAAGAAAGTTACGTCTATTATTGTTGGCGTTCGTAAGTGAATGATTCTGTTATTATAACTCATTTTTGTCGGTAATTCTTCAGTTCACTGAATACATGGGAACAACTTTCACTGTAATTGTTATCGTGAAACCTTTCCGTTGACATTTCGATTAAAATTAGATCTGATTTAAAAGATAACGCCAAATTTGTAACAGTTTAAAGGAAAGGATAAAAGAAAATAGTTCTTTTATTAACACAAATGCTTGATAAGAAGTAAAGATTTTCTATTAGATTTATTTAATATTACTAGTTTAAGATATTTACAATCTGCATGAATTTGATTAATCATGTTATCGTCATGTCTGGTTTTACAGATCGATTTAATATTGTTACTTTACTGAATTGCCACAAATTCCTTATGTATTTTTCTAAGTATTTACTCATTTTAGAATTATTTCAAAGCCGTTGATTATTAATAATAAAAACTTATAACGAACATTTAAGGTAGGTAATCAACTAATAAAAATCTGTACATTTGCACTTAGTTTACAGGAAATGTTGCATTTTTTATAAAATATGTTCTTCGAAAGGATTACAACTTTCAGCTGACAGGCAATTTCTCATTGTTAATTATTTCAGTTAATATTATTATCTATGTATATTTAGACCATTAAACTTAACGTGCAGAATTGTTAGTTATGTACTAATAACGAAAAAAAAAAACATCTAATTTTATTCCTCTGAAATTACAGTGTCATTTAACAGCGCATTTTAAGACTGCAGTGTTAAATGACTAGCGTCTAGACAGCATACCAACAAATCAGGCAGATCGATATCGATTCATTCAAATAAGAGTTTTTGATCACATCGGAAAATATGATAATCGAATCGTATTTCCTACTGTGTTTGTCAAGTGTCAAAGTCAAATACTTGTGTTTGTTTTGTTAATATAAATCCTTACACATATTTTTAAACTCATTTTTTTTAAATATGGAATGCCCAACTTGTTGCAAAACATTTGCAAAAAAATTATATTGGCAACATATTAGAAAGTTTCATGGGGAACACCTTGCCCCAAGAGTATACAAAGTTGCTAGTAAATATGCCTTTACTTGTACGGTATGTAAGAAAAATTTCAATGAAAAATCTAATTTAAATCAGCATATGAAAACTCATGATGATATCAGGGTAAATGTGAAGTCCAAAGAATGGAGAAAACAGTGTGGATTGTGCGATTTCCGTGATTGCAACAAAAATCTTAACTATAAGTTTAAAAACATTATGAGTTACTAATAGATTATAACAGACAACTGAATACCTGTTGGGAAAAATTCCACTGCTTTTTAGGCAATGCATTTTTACCTAAAACACATAGGTAATCTATGTGTTGCAACTAATTTAAATAATTTTAATTCTTCCATTTATTTAAGTCACAATTACCATTTTCTAATAATTTAGGTTATGGTTATGTTATTGTTCTCCCGATGACATACATAACCAGCACTCCGAGCTACTAAATTCAATTCGATTGTATCGATCTGAATTTGATATCGATACCGAATCGCCTGATTTGTTGGTATGTTGTTTAGACGCTAGTTGTTAAATGTACATGACGGTCTTGTACATGAATACTATGGAGTATGAATACTCTGGGAGTATAGTTTTGAAGTGTTCAACCATAGCCGGAGTTATAGAAGCAACCTTATAGACTTCTGAAACAACCAAAGTAAGTAACTATGATAGAAGCACCGAAAATATCAATAGAAAAAAAAACTGTAACAAATAGAAAATATTGTAAAACAAAAAATTAGAAGAAAAGTTCATTAATTTTATTTTCAATATAAGATATCTGTCGGAATTTTCAGAAAATTAGTTATTAAATATTTATGTACTCAAAAGATTAAAAGATCTATCCTTATACTTTTATCTGGGATATACTTTGGGGCTTGTTTCGAAGAAGTTTACGGGATCGGATACACTACACAGGGAAAGTCCAATATCTGCTGACGCCAGGTAGTAGCTTCTGCTCTTTCTCCAAGTTAAGTAAAATCTCAATATCAACACAGTCGAAAAATGATCATCATCATACTGAGTGTAGAAGACAGTAGTTACTTGTATCTAGACTTGAAAGTCTAGATGTAATCCCGGTTCGCTAATACCAATAACACTCGCTATTCGTTAATTGTACGTTTGAACTGAAAGTGGTTCCTCGCGGTTCCTTGCTGATCACTTTACATTGTAACTATGTAAGTATGGAATATTATATTTCAGCTTATAATAATAAAAATAATAAATTAGATCTAGTTTATAAAAGAAGTTTCCAAAGTACTTCTTTGATGCTGACTTTTCAAGGTTACTTAGTGTTACTCTGGCAAGTCTACATCCTTGCCCTTCTTTCCATCTTTTCACTGTTTGCATATGGGAGTAACATTTGACAATTTCCGCGATTATTGTAGTTGACCAACTATAAAGATCCTCAGCTCCTAAGAGTCTTAGGCCTGCCGCCTTCCTAGCCAATTCGTTAGAAATGCGGTTGCCTTTATTCCTATTGTGTCCTTTAACCCACCTTAGAATGATGGCATTACCATGCGAAGCTTGAGTTAGTGATTCGTGACACTCCATTACTAACTCTGATGTGACACGTGGTCTATTCAAGGTTAGTAGCGCTTGCCTACTCTATCTGTGCAAATTTTTATACTTTTCCCGGCTACACCTTTTTGGCTTATCTCTTTTGCGGTTATGAAGATATCAGCCAGTTCTGTCTGAACTCCGCTTGCATTTTTGCCTATACCCCACTTTATTCTTAGGTTAAGTGATTTGGACTATATGCCGCATCCTGAGCCTTCTTCTATTTTGAAGCCATCGGTATATATGCAATACGTATTTGCCACGTTGGTCTTCCAATAGTGTCTTGTTTTGATCTTGTAGGGTTTGTCAAAGACAAACGTTCGTTTAATTGAGTCGCAACCTGCCTATAGTAGGGGTAGGTATATAGGGGTAGGGGAAGCCCTGGAGAAGTCTTCAATGTCATATAACATATTTGTAGATTAAATAATATAATAAAACTGGAAAGCTCAACCACGAATTATTCATAAATAGAAACGGAAAAAATCAGAAGTAATACGATTAGATAATCTTGTCAACTTGACGATCCAATATGTTTCCAACTTGTTTAAGATAGAAAGGAATTGAAAAAAAAAACACAAGACACCTGTGTCCAAAGCACAATGTGTATGGTTAATTAGATCGATAGATAGCTCGTACTAGATTTAGATCGTGAATAATAAGATAACTGTAACGTCAATGAACTATAACCTGCATCCGTATTATTATTATTTCGAAAAAGAGATTGATTTCGTATTATCCGAAAGAAAGTTACGTCTATTGTTGGCGTTCGTAAGTGAATGATTCTGTTATTATAACTCATTTTTGTCGGTAATTCTTCAGTTCACTGAATACATGGGAACAACTTTCACTGTAATTGTTATCGTGAAACCTTTCCGTTGACATTTCGATTAAAATTAGATCTGATTTAAAAGATAACGCCAAATTTGTAACAGTTTAAAGGAAAGGATAAAAGAAAATAGTTCTTTTATAAACACAAATGCTTGATAAGAAGTAAAGATTTTCTATTAGATTTATTTAATATTACTAGTTTAGATATTTACAATCTGCATAAATTTGATTAATCATGTTATCGTCTTGTCTGGTTTTACAGATCCATTTAATATTGTAACTTTAATGAATTGCCACAAATTCCTCATGTATTTTTCTTAGTATTTACTCATTTTAGAATTATTTCAAAGCCGTTGATTATTAATAATAAAAACTTAAAACGAACATTTAAGGTAGGTAATCAACTAATAAAAGTCTGTACATTTGCACTTAGTTCACAGGAAATGTTGCATTTTTTATAAAATATGTTCTTCGAAAAGATTACAACTTTCAACTGATAGGCAATTTCTCATTGTTAATTATTTCAGTTAATATTATTATCTATGTCTGTTTAAGACATTTACAGCGCGTTTTAAGACTGCAGTGTTAAATGTACATGACGCTCTTGTACACGAATACTATGGAGTATGAATACTCTGGAGTATGGTTTTGAAGTGTTCAACCATAGCCGGAGTTGGAGAAGCAACCAGTAATAGACTCCTAAAACAATGAAAGTAAGTAACTATGATAGAAGCACCGAAAATATCAACAGGAAAAGAACTGTAACAAATAGAAAATATTGTAAAACAAAGAATTAGAAGAAAAATTTATTACTTTTATTTTCAATATAAGATATCTGTTCGGAATTTTCAGAAAATTAGTTATTAAATTTTTCATCATCATCATCATTATCATCACTGGCTCGACAACCCTTTTTGGGTCTTGGCCTGTTCAAGGATTCTTCTCCATTCTGACCTGTTTAGTGCTTTTTTTTCCAGTTTTTAATTTTTAATGATGTTATATCATTTTCTATTTGTTCTACGTATCTCAGCTTCGGTCTTCCTCTTGTTCTTTTTCCTACTGGCACTTGTTTGAATATTTTGTTTGGTATTTCGCCTTCTTCCATTCTTTCCACATGTCCAATCCAACGTAGCCTTCCTATTTTAATGAATGTTATGATATCCGGATCCTGGTATATGTTGTATAGTTCAAAGTTATACCTTCTCCGCCAAATCCCGTTTTCTTTTGTGCCCTTATATATGTGTCGCAAGATTTTTCTTTCAAAGGTGGCTAATAACGTTTCCTCCCTTTTAGAGAGTGTCCAGGTTTCTGAACCGTATGTGAGTACCGGTCTTATTAAGGTTTTGTATATTTGGCATTTTGGTTTTCTGGAGACGTTATCTGATCTTAGTTGCCTAATTAAGCCATGGTAACATTTATTGGCAATAAATATTCTCCTCTTCACTTCCTCTGCAACGTTGTTATCAGATGTAACTAGGGATCCTAAGTATGTAAAGTTTTTTACCGCCTCAATGTTGTATTCTCCTATTGTTAAATTTGGCAGCTGCCTTATTTGTGCGTTTTTATTTGCAGGCATATATTTTGTTTTTGTCTGATTGATTTTAAGACCACTATTTTTTGCAGCTCGTTCTATTTGAGTGAATGCCTCTATCATTTCTCTTCTTGATCTTGCTAGTACTTGCACGCTTTTATTAATTATTGTTCCTCGGGTATTAACTGTTGTGTCTCTTATTATTTTTTCAAGTATGATGTTGAATAATATGCATGATAGAGCGTCTCCCTGGCGTACTCCCTTCTTCACATCTATTGTTTCCGTTAATTCGTTTTGTATCCGGATTTTACTTTCTACTTTTAGTGTTTCTTTTATCAATTCTATTAGCTGTGTTGGTATATTCAATTCTTTCATTGCTTTTGTTACAATACATTTTTGTTACAATAGTACAATAATGCCGCTATTCCACTCCTTTGGTAGCTGTTTATTCAACCATATCTTTCTTATCAGCTCATGTATGGCTTTAAGTAATGCGTCTCCTCCTTCTTTCAGTAGCTCCGATGATATTTGATCCCATCCCGGTGATTTATTGTTCTTTAATTTGTCCACTGCTGTTCTAATCTCTGCTATTGTTGGTGGACTCTTTTCTCTGTTGTCTGCTTGGTCTAATGGTATATCAGGGTTCATCTCCGTCCTATTCACCCCAAGCTTTTCCTTAAAATGTTCTGTCCATCTTCTAAGTATCTCTTGCTGTTCTGTCAATATATTACCCTCCTTATCTTTACACATCGTTGTTCTCGGTTTGAACTCTTTTCTGCTTTTGTTGAGTTTCTGGTAAAATTTTCTTGTCTCTGTTGGTTTACTTAGTTCTTGTAGTTCTTGAAGTTCTTTGTTGATATATTCTCTCTTCTTTCTTCGGTGAATTTTCTTTTCTTCTTTACGTAGTTGTTTATAATCTTCCTCTGCTTGTCGGGTTCTGTGCCTCTGTTGCATCTGTAGATATGCTCTGTTTTTTCTTTCTGTTATAGTTTGACATTCTTCGTCAAACCAGTGATTCGTTCTTGTTCTTCTTTCTTTACCTTCTATGCCCAACACCTCTTTAGCTGTTTCTTTTATGATTTCTCTGCACTCTTCCCACTCCTCCTTTAGGTTTTCATGTTTTGGTCTGTTTTCTAGTTTGATGCTTATATTTTCTTTGTACTCTCTATTTTTGTTTGTTTCTTTGAGTCCTTCTATATCGTATCGTTCGTGTTTAGAGCCTCTTTCCTTTTTGATGTTTGAAATTCTAGCCCTTATCCTACTTTCGACCAGGTAGTGATCAGAATCCGCATTTGCTCCTCTTCTGGTACGGACGTTTATTATATTCGATTGGTGTCTTGAGTCTACAATAACATGATCTATCATATTCACTGTAAGTCCGTCTGGTGATTTCCAGGTGCCTTTGTGTATATCTTTTCGAGCGAAGTATGTGCTGGCAATCACCATGTTAAGTGATCTTGCTAGGTTGACCAACCTATTGCCATTGTCATTTGATTGCTCATGGAGACTGTGCTTACCTATTGTGGGTTGTAATTGCTGCTCTCTTCCAACTTTTGCGTTTAAGTCTCCATAAATTATTTTTATATCACTTTTTGGGCATGACTGGTATGCGGACTCTAATTCATCATAAAACTCTTCTTTGACTTCCTCTTCGTTTTCTTCTGTGGGGGCATGCGCATTAATTAGGCTGTAGTTGAAGAAACGTCCTTTAATTCTTAAAATACACATTCTGGGACTGATGGCTCTGAAGTCTTTTATTAAATATTTAGGTACTCAAAAGTTTAAAAGATCTATCCTTATACTTTTATCTGGGGTATACCTTGGGCCTTGTTTCAAAGAAATTTACGGGATCGGATACACTACACAGGGAAAGTCCAATATCTCCTGACGCCAGGTAGTAGCTTCTTCTCTTTCTCCGAGTTAAGTAAAATCACAATATCAACACAGTCGAAAAATGATCATCATCATACTGAGTGTAGAAGACAGTAGTTACTTGTATCTCGACTTGAAAGTCTAGATGTAATCCCGGTTCGCTAATACCAATAACACTCGCTACTCGTTAATTGTACGTTTGAACTGAAAGTGGTTCCTCGCAAAATTAGTAGGAGCTGTAAGATCGAGATGCAAAGTTGCGTCATATATCTATATTCTGGCAAATATTAAATGAAATTAGTCATCCGAAATCACTAACCGTAAGTGGTAAAATGTGGCTGAAATCACGTACCTATCATGAATTCTAGGAAATTTTGAATTCGATCATTGGCGTCGCGTAAGAAAGTATGTTTCCTTGCTGGTCACTTTACATTGTAACTATGTAAGTATGGAATATTATATTTCAGCTTGTAATAATAAAAATAATAAATTAGATCTAGTTTATAAAAGAAGTTTCCAAAGTACTTCTTTTATGCTGACTTTTCAAGGTTACTTAGTGTTACTCTGGCAAGTCTACATCCTTGCCCTTCTTTCCATCTTTTCACTGTTTGCGTATGGGAGTAACATTTGACAATTTCCGCGATTATTGTAGCTGACCAACTATAAAGATCCCCAGGTCCTAAGAGTCTTAGGCCTGCCACCTTCCTAGCCAATTGGTTAGCAATGCGGTTGCCTTTATTCCTATTGTGTCCTTTAACCCACCTTAGGATGACGGCATTACCATGCGAAGCTTGAGTTAGTGATTCGTGACACTCCATTACTAACTCTGATGTGACACGTGGTCTATTCAAGGTTAGTAGCGCTTGCCTACTCTATCTGTGCAGATTTTTATACTTTTCCCGGCTATACCTTTTTGGCTTATCTCTTTTGCGGCTATGAAGATATCAGCCAGTTTTGTCTAAACTACGCTTGCATTTTTGCCTATACCCCACTTTATTGTTAGGTTAAGTGATTTGGACTATATCCCGCATCCTGAGCCTTCTTCTATTTTGTAGCCATCGGTATATATGCAATACGTATTTGCCACATTGGTCTTCCAATAGTGTCTTGTTTTGATCTTGTAGGGTTTGTCAAAGACAAACGTTCGTTTAATTGAGTCGCAACCTGCCTATAGTAGGGGTAGGGCATCCAGCTCTCCACCCAGAAACGAGTTCTCAATTGTCCCTAAGTATGCATAGTTCAGTACCTGTGCTTGCTCTACAGAGGCAACATTTCTAACTTTAGCTCCTATTTCGTCGTCTATGTAGATAAACAATTCTGGCCATCATCCGTCCACACTTAAACCTCTTCTATCTGTTATTGTTTAGAAGATCGGACGATGGCATAAGTATCTACACAGGTCATAGATGTACATCAATAGTGGAAGTTGACTGGATCAATAAAATATCCCCAATAATACTACGTCAGGTATTTATTGAAAATTCATGTTGAGAATCTTATTCTTGATAGCTATGATCATTTGCAATTGCAGCTAAATACGCCCTATATTTCATTGTTTGGGTAGTAAATAAGTAGTTCTATAATATAAATAATTATTTACAATAATTTGACTTTGAGCGACTTAAGTAGGTAAAATGAGTGCGCAGTAGGTAAGAAAAGTGCATCGAGTACAACATACCACTGGTTCTTGCATTTGTCGATTACGAGAAGGCTTTTGATTCTGTAGAGTTTGAAACAATACTGGAAGCCCTAAATCAAAGCCGAATAGATTACAGGTACACGACACTAATCAAAAACATCTATCAGAACGCTACATCAAGTATACGACTGCACGAAGACACAGAAAAATTCAGCTTAGGACGAGGAGTTAGACAAGGAGACAATATTTCACCAAAATTGTTCACGGCAGCTCTAGAGTCAATATTTAAGGGTACTCAATGGCAAGATATGGGCATCAATATAGATGGAGAAAGATTAAATCACCTAAGGTTTGCAGATGATGTTGTATTAATCGCAGATAACTTACATGATACAGTTACTATGATGCATTCGCTTAAAAGTCTGTCTGAAAGAGCAGGATTAAAGATAAACTTTGAGAAAACTAAAATTATAACAAATCTCGTAATGAGTGGAAATATAACTATTGACAATAATACCATACAACAAACAGACACTTACAAATATCTGGGACACGAAATCAAAATAAGCAGAGACAATCAAACACATGAAATACAGAGGCGAATAGGTCTAACATGGGCAGCATTTGGCAAATTAAGCCATATTCTAAAAAGTTCAATTCCCATGTGTCTCAAGCGAAAGGTTTATAACCAATGTGTTTTACCTGTACAAACTTATGGAGCAGAGACTTTAACACTCACGCAAAAAATCTGCGAATAAACTTAGAGTTACACAACGAGCCATGGAACGTGCAATGCTGAACGTGAGCCTTCGAGACCACATAACAAACCAACAAATCAGACGAAGATCAGGAGTTCAAGACGTCATCGAAAGAACCACGACGCTTAAGTGGAACTGGGCAGGGCACTTAGCCAGAACACAAGATGGACGGTGGACAAGACGTATTATGGAATGGAGGCCCAGAAATTATAAAAGAAGTCGAGGACGACCACCGACTAGATGGACCGATGACATTAAACGTGTAGCGGGAAACTGGCTACAAGCGGCCCAGTGTAGAAAACACTGGAAAGAATTGAGGGAGGCCTATGTCCAGCAGTGGACGCGATTGGCAGATTGATGAAGTAGGTAAACATATTTTTCTTATCTAATTTGTTTTTTTCTATTCTATATTACAATAGTTCTAGGCTAATGGGTAAATTCAAAGATATGTTATAAATCAATTGGTTTTTTCTCGATTAAATGCATAATCGATAATACCATATCTTCTTATCTGCACTTTATCATATAGACCTCGCATTCTTTGGTTTCCTATTTTCTTTATGAGGTAACACTAATATTTTTGACGTCACTGAACCTACTATGTTTTTATATATCAATTAATATTATCTTTTTTATACTGACCACTTATCATGTAACTGAATAATTATCTTAGTTATTGGAGTTTTTGCTTCTAAAATATACCTGTGAGTATTTATCCCTACTAGGTTCCTCTAGGTTCTCCTATACTAGTTTATGTTCATACCTAGTTGTAAAGCCCATTTTGTGTGCTGCAGATTTAATTACGAAGTACTGGTTTATATGTACTTTGTTATTTGTACTGTTGTTTCTGTCTACCAAAAGAACAAAATATACAAAGTAATTTAATACAATCAAATGAAGGAAGAAAGAGAGAAAAAACTTACTTGAAAATTATTTGCGATTGTTATCAGTAAAAGCAGCTCTCCAGAGGAAACTTTGTATATAATAATAGCCCTTATATTACTAACCTCTAGAAATAACCTGTTTTCCTAAAGATATTAATGTATTTTTAAATATTAACTTAAATTTTTGCAGCTACGTCCTCTATATTAATTAGCCTTGGCAAGGTTATTAAAGGTGCATGCGAAGTTTTAATGGATTTATTTGAACAGATAAGCACAAAAACGTTCTTATAATAGCAGCATAATAGAGAAATATCTCACATTTATAGCGAAAGTTCATTACTCTTTGGGACATGTTCCATAAAGATATTCTGTAGAAACTTTTAAAATAAATTTACGAAACCATCAATAATGTGCAGTTTCAGTTCATAAAGCTCACGTAGTATATCTTTTATATCTTAAACAGAAAATAGAGTAAAAGATCAGTTTCATGGAGACAATTTTATTTTTATAGTAACCAAACTAAACTGTGAACGTACAGAAACTTAAATATCGAGTGTTTGATCAAAAAACTAATGCTTAGTGCATATCTTAGAACCTCTATAATTGGCGAAGAAATATATAGGATATATATATATATATATATATATATATATATATATATATTTATATATATATGGCCTTTAAGTAAAACTCTTTTAGGTTTGTTAAGCTTTCAAGTTTATTGTACTCTTTTTCAAAACGTACTAAAAATTAACATAAAAAACTACATTAGAAAAATGAAGTTGTTATATCTTCAATAGGCTTACCCTTGTGAGGATTGTGTTTTAAAATTAGCAAAATTAATTAACATAATGAGATTATTAAATTTGATTTTCATTTTCGTTCTGTCAAAACTTATTACTAAGGTTTACATGTCTCTTCTATTTTATATATTTATTTTAGGTTAATTTGACAGAGGAAATGTCTATGTTTATGCAAAACTTCATTGCAAATTTTGATATAATATGTGGAAATGTTTCGCTTGCAGTTATTAAACAAGCAACAGAGTTTATGTTACTAAGTAATTAAGAAAAAAAAAACATAAACAAAAATAAATTTTATCTCATTCGAACTTGGAATAATCCCTTTACTATGCGTAACTTTTAAGAACTTTTATATTGTTATTCCTTTATTTAAAAGAAGATTGTTGTATATAGCACTAAGATTTTCAATGTCTTCTCTTTTGTTTAAGGTGTTTAGTGTAGTTTTAATTAAACACATTTCTGGAAACAGTCTTTTGTTGTAATTTCTTTCCCTTCTCAATATTTCTGTTTGATCATAGTTAAACGTATGGCCCATTGTAATACAATGTTCACTTAATGCACAGGCTTGTACTTTATTCAGATTAATCTCACTCTTGTGTAATTGTTTGTGTATTAAATGACCATATTCTTATCTTTGGAAACAGGTATAGATTGTGTATTAACAGACTGAGGACAAATAAAATCAATTTTATTTATTCGTTCTCTGAAACAGTAATTTGGTTTTACCAAATGATACACAGAATTTTTAGAATAAACATTAACAGTAGTAAACAAGTAGTAAACAAGTAGATTAGAAGAGGTCCGTGTATCTACCGTAGGCATTTGTGAAGTATATGTGAAAGTACTTTTACGGCATCAAGTTGACAAAAGGTGGTCCTTGTGTCATAAATGAGTAGCTGAGTTGTTTGGAGAAGTGAATCAGGTGTTTTTGGGTAGTCTGCAGGAGGTTTGCAGAGACGTTAGGAAGGAGCCAAGGTGCCAAAGAGGAGAGATCACATCTTTAAGCAGACTGGATTTCTGGGTATGTTCCAACATACAATTCAATAAGGAAAAAAGCTGAAAGTGTTTTGTACAATTGAAATTGGTATATGTGAAGGATCTGTGTTGACATCATGATCATTATCATTCAAATTTAAAAAACGGAGTTTTGTTAAATTAATCAAAAGTTTAAAGTTTTGTTATTTTTTTTTGTTTCAAGTAAAGGAAAGTTTAATTAAAATTGGTTTTCACTTAATATAAATGTATGTAGATTTAAAATCTTATTATTATAAAAATTTCATTTAATTTCTTGTATGCTGATTGATAAGATAACGGCAGAATGTTGTTTTTTTTTCTTTTTCATATAAAATAAAGAATACTTAATTTTATGTAATATACTGTTCTCGTTTAATATTATCCTTCTTCTCTATCCCGATAAAGGACCACTAGAAAATCTTTGACTCCATCTTCTTCTTCTTCATGTACCATGTCCTTTCAGAACGTTGGTTACCATCATAGCTATTTTAATTTTATTCACTGCCACCCTAAATAGCGTGCTTGTATCTACACCATACCAATCTCGCAAGTTCTTCAACCATGAGGTTCTTCTTCGTCCTGGACTGCGTTTGCCTGCTATTTTTCCTTGCATGATATTTTGTAGCAATCTATATTTGGGACATCTCATTACGTGTCCGAAATATTCCAGCTTTCTCTGCTTGATACTTTTTATGATCTCAGTGGTCTTGCTGAGACGTTCAAGTATTGTGGAGTTACGAATCTTCTCCACCCAGGAAACTTTTAAAATTCTTCTATAGCACCACATTTCGAAAGCCTCAAGGCGATTTAGATCGATTTTATTCACAGTCCAGGACTCGACAGCATAAAGTAAGACCGAGAACACGTAGCAGCGAAGTAGGCGGATCCTTAATGCCAATTTTAGGTCTCTGTTACATAACACCTTGGACATCCTTCTAAAAGCAGCTCTAACCTGCTCTATTCTGGATCTTATTTCGCCGTGATTTTCTGCATTACAATTTAATTGCTGTCCAAGGTAGACGATTTTATCAACTTGCTCAAGTTTGGTATTATTTACATATATAGACGGTTTTTATATTCTGTTGTTTACTTATTACCAGTATTTTGGTTTTCCTTATGTTAAGATCCAGACCTGCCTCCCTACAACTCTCAACGACACTATCAAGTAGTGTTTGCAGATCTTCTTGACTAGAAGCTAGGAGTACTGTATCGTCCGCATATCGCAAATTATTGATGACTTCGCCGTTCACAAGTATTCCTTCTTGTTTTTCAGAAAGTGCTTTTCTGAAAATTCTTTCGGAGTAAACGTTAAAAGCAGGGGTGACAAGAGGCATCCCTGCCGTACTCCTCTTTTAATATTGAGAGCTTGTGATTCCGTACTATCTACTAAAACTGATGTTGTTTGATTCCAATATAAATTTGCAATTATTCGAACATCTCTGCCGTCCAAGCCAATGTCTTTTAGAGCTTCGATCAATATAGAGTGCTTAACACGATCAAATGCCTTTTGAAAGTCAATAAAACAACAGTATATGTCTACAGATATATCACTACATCTTTGAGCAAGTACGTTCATTTCAAACAGTGCCTCTCTCGTTCCAAATCCGTTACGGAAACCAAACTGAGTGTCATCCAGGTATTCCTCACATTTATTGTAGATACGACCATGTATTACCTTCAGAAAAATTTTCAATAAGTGGTTTAACAAACTGATGGTTCTATAATTAGCACAGGTTTTAGCTGTTGTCTTCTTAGGTAGAGCTATAAACAGTGAGTTAGACCAACCATTAGGTAGTTGTCCGCTGGTATAAATGGTATTGAAAAACGAAGTTATAGCCTCTAGAACATTGCTATCCTTTATAAGCTTATATATTTCAGTTGGAATTTCATCAGGACCAGTCGCTCTGCCATCTTTTGATGATTGTATGGCCTTTATAACCTCACAGCGTGTTATTAGGGGTCCGTCGCAGTTAGTAATATCGGGAGGTGAACTACTCCTATCGTCTTCGAATAGGTTCGTGACGTAATTTTCCCATTCTTTAAGTTTGTCCTCTACTTCGAATATTACTTTACCATTTTCATCCTGTAGCAATGCATTTTGTTTCTTATTGAAGATACCAGCCGCTTCTTTTACTTTTTTATACATGTTAAACGTGTCGTATCTTTTTTCGAGTTCTTCAATGTCATGACACTGTTTGGCTAGATGTTGACTCTTTGCTTCTCGTATTTTGCGTCGAATTTCTTTTTGTATGCTATTGTAAAGTGTTTCGTTGGTTTTTGCTAGTCGCCGTTGTTTCATCAAATCCAGTATATCATCTGTCATCCAAGCCTGCTTTTTTGGCTTTGACCTGCCTTGTAAATTTCTCACACAGATTTCTTTTACTGTCGTTACGATTTTATTTAAGCCCTCATCGACGTTTTCACCAATATTTTCCCAAATTAAATTTTCGTTCAGTTGTCTTTGAACTGATTCCTTAACTTTCTCGTCTTGTAGTTGGGCTGTATCAATCTTTTTGCGAGACTTCTTTTTGATCACCTTTTTTAATTTTAGTTGGGTTGACTCCATCGAACACAGGTAATATAAGGAGTTTTATTTTACATTTGATAATAATTAAGTTATATTTTTTTGATTGGCTCAATAAAGTAAAATCAAAGTCAAGATAAACAATCATAACAATATATATATATATATATATATATATATATATATATATATATATATATATATATATATATATATATACATGTATATTTAGCACTTAGTAAATATATAACGGATCTTCAATTGAAATGAGTTTAATAATAATTATTATGCCAGTTAAAGAGTACTCGTACGTAGAGACAAGTGTCGAGGTCTAGTGCAGTGAACTGATGAGTCGCTATCTTTTTCTTTTGCTTTTTTTGTAATTGCACGGAAAGAGTAAAACTGGATATCCCGTTTCCCTTATATGGCGGACCAGCCAGCATTGTGTCATGAACGCGGTGTCTAGTCAGGCTAGTTGCCTCTCGCAGCCGTAACGACTAAACTAAAATAGAAGTGGGCATATGTATACACGAGAATTACCTACACAGGTGATTCGTGCATTCTTAGAATCAATCTATATCCAGTGTACGTTTTACTCTCGGTATTGACTCTTTTTACTTCATGGTTTTTTAAAATCGGTGGTACTCGGTATATGTAAGTTCCCTCTCTTAAATATATTTACAAAAGGTAATATAAATAGATAGTCGAAAGTAGTACCGATGCTTAACATTAGCGGCGACTAGTCTAGGATCTTACGCCTCTAGATAAATAAATAACGACCCAGTTTGTTGTAATATTTGCACCATAAACACAATGGTGAAATGGTAATAATTACGATTATGTAGATATGTTGGATTAATGCAAAAAACATTTAAATACCCAAAGATTTTTCCTGATATACTTTTGTCAAGAAGCGTCTCATTTAGAGAAGAAAGATCTTTCTTATCTTAAGATGACTAAAATGAAGATGAACAGTTCTATTTATATCCGTCAGTTTATTATATGTCCATTCTTCTGAAATCAAATTAGCTCAGAAACGATACAACAGATATTAACTAAACTTAAAGGACGTCAATATGTATGACTAGTGCTATTTTAATCGTAAAAATAAAAAAGTGATGGCTGAGATAGTGGCTCTTAACCCCTTGCTGTATTTTTTGTATATTTACAAACTTTAATATAATGAGTCGGTTTGATGTCTATGCAATACTTATATTTATTAGTCTGATATAATATTATCAATTGTGAACCTTTTTTATATCTGTTTCTAGAGGTATTAGGAGTTTCCCTCATAGTTGCGGTTACTAAGCACTGACGTCATGATACTATAACATCATGATTAGCTCACTTGCTGTTCTAATTTTAATTGGCTTTGCGCATGTCGTCATAGCGAGACAAAGCCAGGGGACTTATATGTATCATATTTTAATGATGCATTATATGCCAACGTTGTTCCATTACTGTAATGAACAACTTCAAAACTTAAACTGGTAACGGTAAGTATACCTCGATGCCATATCTTGCACTAAGAAGTCATAACTAGTTACTTTCTGTGAAAACGTGGTTTTAAAAATTAATAAGTAATTTGTAAAATTAATTAAAGAAATGTATGAATCTACGATTTGATTGTGTGTATTACAAACAAAATAAATATTGCTACAAAACATAAATTAAATATAAAAGGCCGGCAAAATGTAAACAATTTGACCATAAAGGAAAAGCGGGTCATACTTGAGACTTTATGAATATCATTTAGACATTATTTTTACAATCTTTCTGATTTATCTTTTGCGGTATTGTAATTATCTTTAATATTTTGATTTAGAATTAGTATTTTAAAATACATTTTACATCTAAAAAAAGTAATTTTACATCTTCGCTAACATTTACATATTTTGCAGCTTCTATTTAGTTTTTTAAATAATTTTTTGGTATTTTTAATGTCTCGCCATAATAACTACGAAAAATATGTTCCAATTCACTATATACTACATACATCCAATGTAACTTTTTTTAATAACCTATCAAAACTAAAGTATTACTTCAAGTTCTATTAAAATGGGCATGTATCATCGAGTTAGAATCCATGGAAAGGGAATCAAATGACTAAAAACGACCTCACTTCGGTCATATTGTTAAGACTATTATTTTGACACTTTTGACAAATCGTATGTTTGTTTACATTTGTTGTTTTTCGAATATTTTTAGTATTATAATACTTTTATAGAAACTGTAATAATATATTGTGATAGTGCATAATAATGGTTTCTTGTTCTCAATGTAGTTGCAGTAGCAGAAGCAATGTTAATAAAAAATCTTCATGAATATCGTTCCATAGGTTAGTATACAAATATGTAAACAAAGTAATGGCCCGTACTTTAGAGAATAAATTAATACTATTTGACTGCTTTAATTTTTCTTTATGTATAATATATCGTGTTTTTAGTGTTTACCGCGGGATAAATAAATCATAATTTATTAAAAATGTATTGCGTTTTTTAGACTATGATTAAATCTTCTGAATAACTAGTCATATTTGTATAGTAGTTTTAATATTATCAAAGAATATAGACGCTTATAAGCGTCTATATTCTTTGATATTATTGAGTCTGGCCCTGATCCCACCGCCATATTGGTATTAACCTTAGTCCCGCCTACCTACGCCGTTTTTAATACATACGTTAATATGCTCATAGCTTCTCCATAGATTCTAACTCGATGGCATGTATATAATATTATCTATAGAAACATTTATTATTATCCATAGAAACATTTGCTCTGATGTTAAAGTTTAACTTGCTGTCTACTACACTTACTGTGTTACTAAAGTAACCGACATCATGGGAAAAATAGTGACATTGAGATGGCAATGGGTAACACATGTAGTAAGACAAGATACCAACAGACGGTCTCATAAAGTGACATTCTGGAGACCTCGAGAAACAAAAAGAAGCGTGGGAAGACCTAAAAAGAGATGGATAGACGATATAACTGCTGTAGCTGGAAAGCAGTGCATGAGAATTGCAAAAGATAGGAAAGCGTGGAAGCAATTGGAGGAGGCCTATGTCCAACATAGGATAAATGAAGGCTGAAGAAGAAGAAGAACTTGCTGTTATTAAAGTTGTCTCGGGCTTATGTCACAAGAACATGCGCGTTGACTTATCTTGTTTTTTTATAGTATCATGCACTGACTTGAAGTTAATGAGCCTTTTTTTGTAGAAAAATATACCACAATTGCTAGGTATGATCGTCCAAGTTCAGCTCATGGTGGCACTCTAATTCTTTCTACAAATAATGATTTTGTGTTGAACAAAATATGACTTTGTGTTGAATGAATCCTTTTTTGAGTTTTCATTGGTTTATAACAAGAATCCGAATAATCTATACATTCTTTGCATTTATAGATCACCTGATTCTTCCATGGAACTGTTTTTCAGATCCTGTTAAATTTGTTAGACGACCTGTCCAATAAAAACAGGAAGATTCTATCCAGTAAAATGAATATTAATTACGCTGTTGCTTGTGCTACCCAAGTATCCTTAGTCAATATATTCGAATCGTATGGTTTTACAATGCACGTTAATTCTACAAGAATTACTAAAACAACATCTATCATAATTAATTATATTGTCTCAGGTTTCTCACTTTGTGATGTACGATCTACAATTATTAATACAGGACTCTTTGACCATGAAGCAGTATATACCAAGTTTAACACTCTTAACAAACCATCCTCGAAAACGTTTAGGCAGGAGTTTTTCTGTTCAGTACTTTCGTAAATTCCAAAATTTGTGCTTGACTTCTGGGTGGCACTTTCCCTCTATGGTCGTGGACTATAATTTCGATGATAAGCTTGTCTGTATTTAAAATAAGGCATCTCCTTTAATTACAATTTGGTCAAAACATAACAAATCCTGGACTACCAAAGATATCCTCATATTAGCCAAGAATATGCGTTCATTACTGTACATCAAGAAATTTACTACCAATATCTTTGTCACTGCATATATCTCCATGTAAAGAGGAACCTATCTAAATCTTATCAGAACAGCTAAAAAAATGTACTATAAGAATCGTCTGGGAAGCTCTAAACATGTTGCAAGGAAAACTTGGTCCATAATAAACGATCTTCGAAATAAAACTAACACAGCTCAAATATTTTTTCTTCCAAACCCTGAAAATTTAAATGAATACTTCCTTAATGCGAGTAAAAATATAACATCAGCTATTTTAATATAAGGTTGAATGTTCTAATAAATGAACTTTGATGGTACACAAGGCAAATATCGAACACAGTAGTTAATCAAATCTTGCCCAAGTACTTTCGATCACAAGATCATCCTTAGGGGCATTTCGTCAGTTGTGGCCTATCCAGCAGTAATAGAATGTTATAAATGTAAATTGGGACATAACAAATACACTAAACAAAGACAACTTTAATCTTAAGGCTTTTATCCTCAGCTCCAGAGAAAGGTCTCGATTAACAAACATTGTTTTTATTTTTATAAATGCTTGTCTTGCAATTTCAATGCGTGTCCTTATTTCTTACCTTGGTCATTGTTTTCACTTACTCAGGTTCCCAGATATTTGTAGTTATTTACTCTTTCTACTTGTTTTCCTTCGACATCTAGCCTTCCTACTGTATGTTGCTTAGAAATAATCATGCACTTGGTTTTCCCAACCTTCATTTGTATTCCATATTTTATACTGACTTGATGTAATCTATTTACTAAGCATTTCACTGCTTCTAGACTGTCTGCAAAAACAGCGGTGTCGTCTGCGAATCTTATGTTGTTCAAGATTTTTCCGTTTATTGATATACCCTGTTGTTCCACTGATATTGTTTCCTTAAAAATAGTTTCCAATACAAATTGAATAACAATGGAACAGCACGCAACCGTGTCTAATCCCTCTTTTGAGTTCCATAGTTTCTGTATCGACATTTTCGATTCTAACCTTTGCTTTTTGATTCCGCTACAGATTGACTATAACCCCTATATCTCGACTATCCACATTCTTTTCTTTTAACAGTTTTACGAGTTTCTGATGTCGCATTCTACCAAAAGCCTTTTGATATTAAATAAAGCAAACACAGAGATCCTGGTTCATATCTAGTCGTCTTTGCGCGAGAACGTTAAAAGCGAACAGAGCCTCTCTCGTCCCTAGTCCTTCTCTGAATCCAAACTAGGTGTCATTTACATCTTCTTCTATTTTTTGTATAGTCTTCCATGTATTATTTTGAGAAATATCTTAAGTGTGTGGCTTATTAAGGAAATTGTTCTGTACTGGGAGCGTTTTGTCTTATGTACTGACTTTAGTAGTGTTACAAACGTAAAAGCAACCAATCTTCGGGTATTACTCCTGTTGTACACACTTTGTTGACAGTGTTTCTTCGTCAATGCATGTAATTGCCTCAGATATAAGCTATTTCAATGCATTTTGCAACGTAAAATTAAAGAAAAAAGGGCCCCAGGAGGAAGAAGAATATAACCCAGGCTTGCTAACCTGAGAGCATGGTATAGAAAGACACCGCTATTCCGTATAGCAACCAACAAATTCAAATTAATAGATAAATGTAGTATCTGACGGAGATGTCAAAAATAGACATTATGTATTGTGAATTTCCTCTTTCACTGTCAGTTATAAATATGTGTATGGACATGGGGAATGTTCTTAATTAAGTAAAAATATTTAAGTTATTGTACGACTAGGGGAGACCGGGACAATCCCGCACACGGGGGAATTCTGCGCATCAGTATCTTGGCAACACGTCATAAATAATTCAACATTCAACACAACGCGCAGTCTCGTATTTGCTAGCCGACCACATGTTTGTAATATGACTGTATAAGTAGTGTTGGTCAGTGCTTTTGTTATTAATTTTCATTAAAACTATTCCATGATTATTTTGCTTTATATAGTTACGTTCACGTACATAAACAATGCATTGTAATTAGTGATTAACGAATAGGGATAAGTCAAGTTAGGTTACTTACCCAGGGGAATAATGCGCAGCTGTGTCGGGGTAATTTCGCGCTGCGCGGTATTTCCCCGTGTGAAAATATTTTTTGATGTAATGTTTGTATTGTTTTTTAGGTTCCAAAATATCCCGTACTTACGTTCGGAAAACCAAAAGATCAAAATCAACAGAAGATGAACTAAAAGCTGCTATCATCGCTATACGATCTGGGCGAAAAATAAGAGAAGTACATCGATCATCCAATATTCTAGATTCCACTCTACGTGACAAAGTCCAGTAGCCTTAGAAAAATAAAACTTGGCACGAATCCAATTTTTAATAATGAACAGGAATCCACCATGCATACCATGTTAAAAAAATTGGCGAATATGTTTTTTTGGATCACAGCCAACAGAACTAAGGCGTTTATCATACCAGTTTGCTAAAACAAATAAAATAAAACACCTTTTCGACTCGCAGAGAGAGAGAGAACACCTTCGAAAGAAAATCGCAAGTAAAGATTGGTTAGAACTCTTTTTAAAGCGTTATCCAGTCATTATAAAAACCGAACGTACAAGTTAAAACCGCATTTCTACATTAAATAAAGATGAGGTAAACGGGTTTTTAATAATCTACTCACAGTTATGGAAAAGTTTAAATTTGCTGAGAGTCAAATTTTTAATGTGGATGAAATAGGCACTGCTATATCTAGTCTAGAAACCATCAAAAATTTTGGCACCAGAAGATCAAAAACAAGTATGATTCGTAATATCTTGGAAAAGAGGGAAAAATTTTACCATAATATGTGCTGTAAATGTTTCAGGACAGTTTGCCCTCCTATGTTCATACTCCCTCGAATACGTATAAATCCACAATTAATGAGAAGAAGCCCAATTGGAGCAATATACAGATGTTTAAAAAAACGGTTAAATAAATGAAAAGTTATTTTTCGACTAGATAAAACATTTTTGTTCGCATATAAAAATCTCGAAATAAGATCCAGTGCTTCTCATATTAGATAACCATCGGAGTCATATTCCACGTGTTGGAGATCAGAGAGAATTGTTATGGTTTGACTTCCCCCTTATACCTCACACAGGCTTCAACCTCTTGGCTTAGCTTTTTTTGGACCACTAAAGAATGTTTTAAACCATAAGTGCGTCTTATATATGCAAATTAACACTCATGAAAAGATCACATATTTTGAACTTGCTTCCATTTTAATAGAACATATCTGAGAGTTTATACAAGCGAAATGTGACAAAACTCTGCAGAGAACTCCACCTAGAAATACCAAACCCCAATCAGGGCCATCGAGATGTGATAAAACTAGGAACGAGACTCCAACTAATAATGCCCAATTGAAATCAAACCAACCAGGAACGTTAGGAAATGTTAAAACTCAGTCTAGTGTACCTATTCAAAAGCTAGCGCATCTTCCTGCCAAAATTGTAAAAGAAAGTTTCAAATCACATGCAAAACAAATCTCAGACATTTTCACTTCCACGCCACTAAAACTAATTTAGAAATAAAACAAGAAAATAGACATCTTAAGCTGAAGAGATCAACAAAACTGAAACCAGGAAAAAAACGACACGAGCCGTAGGAAAAACGACTGCTAAAGCAAAGAAACGATCTGTAACCCAGAAAGCTTGAGTTGAAAGTTAAGTTTTGATGATTCTGAATCTGAAAGTTATGATGGGATGATGATGAACTAGAATAATGTAAATCTATCATTAGAAAAATGATGTGTGTTTGGTGTGCGTGAGCGACAAGCCAAAAAAGTTTGGTACCTACCATTGTGTATTGTATACGAATTGGGTTTATTTAGAATGTAGTGGTTGAGATTCAGCAGTTAATTACACGTGAGATATGTATGACAAGATCGGACGGAAGACAGTCAGAAAATAAAATCTCTATTATCTCTTTAATGTTTTTTTTTTTAATTTTGTCTTTAAGAAATTTGTTTTGTTTACAATATTTGCTTTATTACAATAATTTATTTTTCAATTGCAGCTTCATTTAATTTCTGCGCAAAATTAATCTGTACTTGGGCGAATGGCGCGCAATGACAGTTTTTTAAAGCAACTTTTTTTCTTTAAAATCCGTAAAACATTAAAACCTCTTTTTATACGAAAAAAGTTTCTTATAGATACAAGTTTCAATAGTTAAATTATGGAAGCTTGTGGGCACATAGGAAACTGTTTGTAAGTATTTTTTTCTCTTAGGAGTGCAGAATTCCCCCGGTCTCTAATACAGCAAACTAACAATAAATACAGTTTTTTATTGTAAACTAAATATTATCTAGTTGTGCTTAAATCAACAAATTTTTGTAAAGTTTGTTCGCCAATGTTAATAAAACATTTTAATGCTTAGCCTTTGTAATTACTAGTAATTTTCGACTTTGTTAAAAACGTTCATTCTGCAAATTTTACAAATCCAGTTAAAGTAATTCTGTATATTTATATACTCCTTCCTACGCTCTGATGATGAAGCTAAGAACGTTGAGATTATACTTACTAACTTTTATAATGCTATCTTGGTAGGCAACCAGTTAAAGACTCAGAGAGAGTACCACAGAAATACTATAAAGAGTACTAGCGTCTCTATGTAGGCAACCAGTGCATCAACAATAAGTAATCGGAATTTAGTTGTAAAATCATATAAATGCGAGGCCATTCAGGTAATATGCTGAAAATATCTGAGAAAGTTGCACAAGAAAACGATTTATTAATACAATACAAATCATACAGAAAAAATCATAATATAAATATAAGAGAAATAAAAATGTTATTAATTAAGAAAGTTAATTAAAATAATACGAATATGGACGAGTACTTAAAAAACATAATCCAGATATGAAAACATACAAGTCGTAGAAAAAGAAATAATAAGAGCCAAATGTAAAGATTGGCCAAAATACCGATAAACAACCAATTTATATGCTGCTTATTAAATAAGACACGGATTATCACGAGGATTACCAAATAAGTATAAGGAAGGATTGAGCATAGGGTAAATGGGCCCAAGAGTAGGTACGCATGTAACATATTTTTCCATTATAAAATAAATGATTCGGTTTTAATTATCAAATAAGTAATGACTGAAATAAATAAAATATTTGATAGAAAAATGTCAATAATTTTTGACTGCTAAATTGCACAAAATATAAAAAATTCAATAATATTCAAATGTTGCACATGCGTACTCTTGGGAATACATCGTCTTAAGAGTACGCAGTAGGTTTCCTAAGAGTGCGCAAACCTTTTAAAAGCACAACAGGGCAAGAAATGTGTTCGTAGTTCTCTGTTTAGGGCAAGGACAAAGGACAGTGCGAATTACTGCGAATTTGCCTGTAGGCATGTGAAGACGGCGTGTGTTGTCGATCCCCAAAAGTGCGTGAAGCGTAAGTGAAAGACGCCTTGTAAACCCGGTGTTTTGTGTTAAACCGTATACTCTGCCGTATACCACTTGAGTCTCTCTCAATACTCTGTATCTTTGTTACTGCCTCCTAGCACTGTAAAGCTAATGATATTTGTATAACTCTTTTTAGTATAATCAGAATTGCGATAATTATCAATGTTGAATCATCCCTATAAGTTCTTCTTCTTCTTCTTCTCGTGCCACTCCTAGCGGAGATTGGAAATCATCATGGCCACTGCGACTTTGTTAGCAGCGCGCCTAAAAAGTTCAATCGAACTACACCCGAACCATTCACGTAGATTACGAAGCCACGATATTTTTCTTCTTCCCACACTTCTTTGCCCTAATTTGCCCTGCATGATGTTTCTTAAAAGTTCGTACTTTTCACCTCTCACAATGTGCCCCAAGTATTCCATCTTTCTAGTTTTTATCTCATTTAGAATTTCGCATCTTTTGTCTAAAGTTTGGAGTACTTGCGTGTTAGTGACGCGGTCCATCCATGATATTCTGAGAATGCGCCTATAGCACCACATCTCGAAAGCTTCGATGTTTTTTATGGTCAACTGTTTTAGTGTCCAAGCCTCAACTCCATATAACAGGGTAGAAAAGACATAACACCGCAGCATTCGTATTCGTAACTTTATATTGATATCACGATTGCAAAAGAGTTTGCGCATTCTATTAAAGACTGATCTAGCGATTTCTATTCTACATCTAATCTCTTTTGTTTGATCAGTATCGTCTGTGATCCAAGCACCTAGATATTTATAACAGGGCACACGCTCAATCGTTGTATTGTCTATTACAAGATTAGCTCTGATGTTCTTTGATTTCGTGATTACCATAAATTTAGTTTTTTTCAAATTAATTTTCAAGCCGTAACTGTTACAGTATATATTGAGACTTTGAACGAGATGTTGTAGTTCTACTAGCGTTCCCGTTAGGAGAACTGTATCGTCAGCATACCTTATATTGTTGATCGTCTCACCATTTATTATCAGACCAAGATCTTCTTCCTCGAGTGCTTGTTCACAGATAGCTTCACTATACAGATTAAATAAAAGTGGCGATAAGATACATCCCTGCCGGACTCCTCGACGGATTTGAATTTCTTCTGTTAGTCTGCCCTCAACCTTGACATTTGCTGTTTGATTCCAATATAGATTGCATATAATTCGAATATCTCGGCTGTCTATATTTTTCTTTATTAGAACTTGTCTTAGTGGTTCATGTTGTACTTTGTCAAAGGCCTTTTCGAAATCAATAAAGCAGGCGTAAATTTCTTGGTTCATGTCTAAGCATCTCTGTGAGAGAACGTTCATTGCAAACAGAGCCTCCCTTGTACCCAGCCCTTTTCTGAATCCCATCTGAGTGTTACTGATGTCTACGTCTAATTTCCTATAGATCCTATTATGGATTATTTTTAAGAACAGTTTTAGAGCATGACTCATCAAAGCTATCGTACGATATTCGTTGCATTCCTTTGTATTTGCCTTTTTTGGCAGTAGTATAAAGGTCGAACGGAGCCATTCCCTAGGTATTATTCCAGTTCTATATATTGTGTTAAATAGATCTAGGAGTATTTTAATAGATTCATCGTCCATAAGTTTGAGCAGTTCTACGGGAATTTCATCAGAACCGGGGGCCTTACCACTTTTTGCTTGTTTGATTGCATATTCTATTTCTTCTCTGATTATATCAGGCCCTGTATCATCTGTATATTCGTTTGAGATTTCTTGTCTATCTTTGTCATCAAACAGTTGTGATATGTATTCTGTCCATCGGTTCATTTTTTGTTGTAAATCTGTTATAATTATACCATCTGTATCTTTGATCTGTCCTGTCTGTGTTGTTCTTCTCCTTCCTGTCATTTCTTTAATCTTTTTGTGTACATTAAAAAAGTCATATTTTCGCTCCAATTGTTCCAACTCCTGGCATTGCTCACTTAGCCATCTTTCTCTAGCTTCTCTTATTTTCTTTTTTATCAGTTTATCTGTTTCTTTGTATCTTATCGGATTATTTGTTTTGTGTACCCTTCTTTCACGCATCAACTGTAGTATTTCCTCATTCATCCATTCTTTATGTTTCCTTTCTTTCGGTGTTAAATTTTCTCTCCCTGCCAACATTACGGCATGTTTAATATTCTCCCATTTTTGGTCTATGTTATCAGTATTTCTATTCAGTTTCTCTATATTTTGTAAATTTTCTTTGATGTTCACTATTGTTTTCTCTTTTATATGTTGTTCATTCAGTCTTCTCACGTCAATTTGTTTCTGTATGTGTTTTTTAATGATCTTTAGTTTTATTCTTAATGTGACTACTACAGGATTGTGATCCGAGCCTATATCTGCTCCTGGGTAGGTTTTAGCTGAGAGTATAGAGTTGCGGAATCTTTGACTAACAAGGACAACTACTAAGTTAGCAACTACTAAGTTCAGTATAAATATGCTATAAATATACCTATAATTTCAGTATAAATCAATCGAAGGAAAAATACTATGTTTTATTGCTTCAGTGGTCCTTAATAAATATTTTTAAGCAATTTGGTGTTCAACTACACCTTTCTTAAATGTGGAAAGTTTGGTAATACATTTAACCTCTCCATCCAATAAGCTTTAGAAAACAAACTAGCTACGTCTGTCTGGTTAACTTTACCAGGATGATGACGAGCCAGCTATCATAAAATTTACTATAAGTCGACTTAAAAACTATCGCGAAATTTAAGTGGTAATAAATACATTTACAGTTTTTGTCTTTAGTTTGTTGAATGTATTTATATTATTAAAATAATATATAAATGAAGTATGAATATTACATACTAATTTATTTACTTATCGACTATACCGATTTTATATGATTATGCTATATTAGTTTTCTATTTTACAAACAGTATAAACTGGATTATAAAATTCGATTTATAGTAATGATAACTATTTTTCAGTTCAATCAAAATAATAACTTTCCTAATTTTGTATCAAATGTCCCAAATCAAATATGAACTAACCTATTGAATCAATATATTTGAATAGTAAATAATTCGTTGTAAATAAAATATATATTTCATGAAATATGTAGAGATAATTAACATTGCTTTATAAAGTTTGTATGCACAATATGATTTTAAAATGTTTATGCCGAAGTAATAATTTGAACCTAATTTGTTATTTTTAATGAGGTTCGCGAGAAATAAAACATTTAATCCGTTTTTATGGAAGCTCTCTGTTATAAATTAGTAGTACTATAGGCTTAACATACATCTTTAATTTATTTATGAAACCTATTCCAGTATTCTGGAACCTGTACCAGCTTAAACAGATTTAAGGAATGGGTACATGTTTTTGGGGTCACTCGATGATAGCCTCCAAAAAGCGCCTACTTGCCGCCTGCAATAATGATTAAGGTCCTTTGCTATAGAGTACGTAGCTTCAGTCTTATTGAAACAACCTCATTGTATGCAGGTGTCCCTGGACTTTTGTATGTCTAGCAAGGATGCCTCTTATGATTCTGAGCTAATTCTTGCTTGTTTTTTGCAATACTTCAGCAATATTAGTACATGCGCGTTAAATATATATTTTGTTATATGTAGAACCGGGTATATTATCCCAGTGAGAATTATTTGGCCTTCGAATCCAGGCTTTTTTCCGGTGGTGGACGATGATTTTTGGCATTTCCTTGACTGGTTCTGCACTAAGGTATTTTGTATCTGATGTACCTCTGAGAAGTTCATCAGCTTTGTCATTGCCGTATATTTCCTGATTATCTAACACCCATATACCAGTGTAATACCGTTATGTTTCTCCAGTCTGTCAATTTTTTTTCAAACGCTAATGAAAATATTTAATTTCTATTTATGATAATATAAGCATGAAATATTTGCTTAAAATAGCTCTCATATTACGAAATAAAACAATTTGCCCAATAACGCACACTCATCAATAGAATGCAGCTGATCTGGTAACCGATACTGAAAGAAGCCAACAATACACTACGCATAATATGGTACCAACTATCAATGGCATATTATTTACAATCTAAGATTAATACAGTATATACCAGCACAAAGCGGAGTCATACAGGGTGACTCGTTAAGCCCACTTCTCTTTAATATAATAATGGACGAAACAATACAAGCAGTACGTAAAGGTTATGGCTACAGAATGGGGAACAAAGAAATCCAAATATTATGTTATGCAGACGACGCCGACAGAAGACGAGCTCCAAAGATTAACACATATCTTCAATATAACAGCTAAGAAATACAATATGATAATATCAGCAGAAAAAACCAAATGTATGACAACATCTAAATACCCACTATGGTGTAAAATCGAAATTGATGGAAAAATAATAAAGCAGGAAGCAAGGTTTAGATATCTGGGAATAACTATAACTAGTTACGGAGATGTTGAAGAAGAAGTACGACAACAAAGCTTAAAAGCAAGTAAAGCGGCGGGTTCTCTTAATGACACAATCTGGAAGAACAGATACCTAAGACAAGACACAAAAACAAGAATCTATAAAGCAGCAATTAGACCTATATTAACATACACGGCGGAGACAAGACCTGACACATCTAAAACGAGACGACTGCTAGAAACAACAGAGATAAAAATACTCCGACGAATATCAGGGAGAAGTCTGTTAGATAGGAGAGAAGCGAAAACATAAGAAGAGCATGCAATATAGAAGACATAAATGGATGGGTGACAAAACGAAAACAGGAGTGGAACGAACATTTCAGTAGAATGGCAGAGGATAGAATAGTACGAATAGCACAAGATAAGTCACCAAATGGACGAAGAAGTATTGGCAGACCAAGAAAAAGATGGTGCGACAATTTAAACAATTTAGGAGGCTAATATTGAAGAAGAAACACATACTAGAAGAGAAGAAGAAGAAGAAGGAGACCAATACAACATGCAAGTAACAGTAGTTACAAAAAGATAAAAATTTAATGTCAACCCAGGTTTACACTTACCTCTTTAAAACTTTCATCTCTAGAAGTATAGAATGTGCTTTATGCTACCAAAATCGAGAAACGTAAGTTTAAACAGTCCAGAATTCATTTACCGCCAATTTACAAAAAATATTTCATTTTTTTTTATATTTAATAAATTTTTTTGAAAATGCTTTCCGGAATGAGAGGCTACACGTCAAAAACATGTCATTCTGGTTACAATTATTACGGTTTATTCTCAAAAAATATAAAATATTCAGTGCGATATGTCTTTATATTATTTTACTACATTTAGATATTTTATGTTTCGTATTTTCTGGTTCATTATATTTAATATTCTGGTTTTATTTTTAAATATATTATTTAACGATACAAAATAAATAATATACATCATAACTTCTTACCTTTGTTCCACGTAGCTTCTTGTTCAGCTATGATGGTATCGTCATCTGACCACAGAATTTCTTCTGTAGAAGCTGCTAGACTTTGACATTCGGAAAACATGTCAAAATCTATACTTCTACGAAAATGTATCTGGTCAAAATCGATACTTTTGCGGAACTCCATATTTCTAAAAAAAAAAAGAATAGTTTTTAGTTCGTAACGGTCTTTCTTTATTTGTTCGAAAATTATTTATTTGTGGCATGAAAATTAAGATATGTAATAATAAAACACTAAACATTTTTGTGTTCAAAACTGACACAAAACTTTCTCTCTCAGAGAGATCTATTTTTGGTATGCGTTTACATTTTATAGACTTTGACTGAATAAGTTGAATACGGGAGAACTGCTTGTCTCAAGATGGTCATTCAGAATTATGTCTGTATTTTTTAATTTGGTAATTTGCATAGATTCCGGTAAATATTGTTTAAGGCCTTTATTTTAAATATGAAGAATTTGTCATTAAAAGAATGATTATGATCTAGAAGGTAAAGTGGGTACGTAGAATCTGCTTTTCTATCGTTAAAAGCTCTTTTATGTTCTGCTATATGTTTGTTAAAAATTCTACCAGTTTGACCGATGTAAGTTTTTGGGCAGTTGTCACAAGTTTGTATATGATTTCTCTTGGCTCTTGTTATTCTTAATATATTTGCCTAAAATGTTGTTTGATCTAAAGTTGGTGTTATTCCTTTTTTATGTGGTTGGCTATTTTTGTTGATATGCTTGACTGTATATGTAATCGAGCAGAAGGTACTTCATTTTTTGTCTGGTGGTGGAAATACTAATTTCAGGGCTTTCCTATGTAGTTTTTAATTTAAAATTTAATTTATTGTTTGTTTCTTGTGCCTATTATTTACTGCTATTTGTTATGATATTGCTACGATATTCAATTCTACCTTAAAGTTGTTTCTTGACATGGGAATTTCTATTAATCCATGTAACATGCTATGGTAGGCTGCTAATTTTGTTGTGTAGTATGGTATGATGAATTATGTATATATATAGTCATGTCACTATGGGTAGGGTTATGAAATACGCAGAATTTATGTTTGTTTTTAAGTCTGGTAATTTTTAAATCTCTAGAAAATTTATGGATTGATTCTGTTCTATTTCTGTTGTAAATTCGAACACGTTGTGAATAGAAATAATAAAATATAATGTTAAGTTAATGTGTGTGTCATTACATGACCATAATAAACATAATACATGGTGTCAGGTCTATAAGAACCCTAAATTAGAATTCAGTTGTAACGAACCTATAAAATGGAGTCTGCCAAGGCACCAAAAAACATCGTGTTCGATCAACACACAAGTCAAAATTATGAGAAGTTCATGAATAGTTTCTCTATTTATCTAACGGCAACTGGCCTGTGCAATAAAGATAACGAAACTAAAATTGCAATTTTCTTAAATTCAGCTAGCGAAGATGCTCAAGACATTGTCAGAACGTTAAAGTTTGTTGGTGACGAGGGAAAAAACTACGATAAAGTAATACAGGCGTTTGAGGAGTATCGAAAGCCACTTCGGAATGAAACATGATAGATATAAGTTCTTCAACAGAAGTCAAGGTGAAGATGAAAAATTTGATAGGTTCCTGACAGACATTAAAATGTTAGCAAAGCTATGTAATTTTGGAGTACTAGAAGATTACACAATAAAGCAGATGGTGATGATCAAATCGTTATTGAGGCAGTTAAAGCAGGAGGAAAGACAGTATTGAAAGCATTGACGCAATTATATAACTTATGCCTTTCAAACGAGGTTACACCATCTCAGTGGAATAAAGCTGTTATAGTAGTCATGCACAAAAAGGGAGATATAACAGAGCTAAAGAACTATAGACCTATTAGCTTGTTATCTCACGTTTATAAGTTGTTTATGAAGATAATAACTAATAGGTTGACATCAAAACTAGACTTCTATCAACCTTGCGAGCAAGCAGGATTTAGAGCTGGATACGGAACAAATGATCATTTGCAAACCATTAAGTCGTTGATTGAAAAAACCATTGAATATAATAGACCCCTGATACTTGTCTTTGTCGACTTTGAAAAAGCATTTGATACGGTCAATCAAAGTGAAATGCTCCAAGCTCTAACACAATGTAGAATAGATCACCGATACATATCTCTCATCAGATACATCTATCAACATGCTACAGCCTGTGTAAGACTTAATGAAGATACTGGGACTTTTCGTATTGAAAGAGGCGTTCGGCAAGGAGACAACATGTCTCCTAAATTATTTACAACTTTGCTAGAATACGCTTGTAAAACAATAGATTGGAACGAAAAGGGCATCAATGTAGATGGAAAATTTTTAAATAACCTTAAATTTGCAGATGATATCGTTCTTATTGCAGACAGCTTTGATCAGGCACAGATAATGCTCCAAGAACTCCATACTGCCACAAAAAGAGTTGGTCTTAAAATAAATTTTTCAAAAACACAATTTATGACAAATTTAGTCCACAACAAAAACATCTCAGTAGAAGACAAAGATATTGAGCCAGTTGACTCCTATAAATACTTAGGCCATGAGATCAGAATAAGTCGAGACAACCAAACAATCGAGCTGAAAAGAAGAATAAACCTCGCTTGGGCTGCATTTGGAAGGATGAAGGATATTTTTAGGTCTAAGATTCCAATGTGTCTGAAAAGAAAAGTATTTAATCAATGTATTTTGCCAGTGATGACCTACGGCGCAGAAACCCTAACGCTCACAAGAACAACAGTGAGTAAACTACAAGTTGCGGAAAGAGCAATGGAGAGAATTATGTTAGGGATTTCTCTACGTGATAGAATACCCAATGCTACTATACGCAAAAGATCAGGAGTAGCAGACGTTATTGAAAGGATAACAACACTAAAGTGGAACTGGGCAGGTCATGTAGCAAGATCAGTTGATGACCGGTGGACAAAAAGAATTTTGGAATGGAGACCCCGAATACAAGCTTACAGAAATAGAGGTCGACCCCCAACGAGATGGACAGATGACATAAAAAGAGTGACTACAAATTGGATTCAGATGGCGCAAAATCGGACTAAGTGGAAAAGCATGCGAGAGGCCTATGTTCAGCAGTGGACGTTAGAGGCTAGTTGATGATGATGATGATGAGAAGATTCACTATTCCGTGATAAAATAGTGAGTGGCATTCGAGACCAGACAATGCATGAGAGTTTATTAACAGTTCCAAATTTGAAGTTGAGCAAAGCCGAGACTCACTATAGAACATCAGAAGCAAGCAAGTTTCAATTGAAAGATCTTAGAAGAGAAATGGAACTTAACAGCTTCAGATGCAGAGGAAATAATAGTTTTAAAAATGGTGCTATAAGGAACATAGGTGCAGATAATAGTAATACCTCTAACAATCAAGATTACAATTGTTTAAAATGTGGGAGACGACATGGTCCAAGAAGCTGCCCAGCTTATGGTAAAATATGCAAAAGATGTAATAAACCAAATCATTTCCAGGTAGGGTGCAAGTCTTCTAATTTAACTAATGTAGGAGTAGCCTCTATGTCTGCTAGTTCTAATCAAAGAGTCTATGAGGTTACACATGATAGTTATGACTCAGCTGTAGGTGATAGACCATATTTAGACAGTATCTTATTATTAGATAATATAAATTGTAAAAATAATCAAGTCAGCTTGTGGACAACTAGAGTTGTTATTAATGACAAAACTATTAATTTTAAATTAGACACTGCTGATATATTTAACTATGCAGGCCACAATTATTTAACTGTTGTCGACTACTACAACAATTGGCTTGAATTAATTCCATTAGAATGTAAAACAGAATATAGAATGAATATAGAAGAAACTCATCATTTATAAAATCTTCTCCAGATCCTTTTAATATTCATCCTGAATTTGATAATAACAGTTCAAGTGGTTGTGGTGAAAATGAGATTCAACCTCAAACTAGATCAGATAGGAGAATAATCAAGCCTTCTAGATATCTGCTTGGTAAATTTTAAGTATTGACTGGAAAACCGATATTAAGTAATGTTTAATATATTAGACGAGCTGTCAATGTAACTGCAATGCTAATAAAATAAATGGGCATAAAAGGATATAAAAAATGGATTGAACGTAGGAATAAATCGAATAGAGAAGGCAGAATAGTTAAAAATGCTCGAACAACCTGTCAAGGAAGGCAGTGAAAAACTATCAATGATTTGATATTGATCTCACCATCAGCAATCAATTTATAATAAAATACCTGAAGAGGAAACAGACAGTAGTAGCCTCTTATAGGATCTTTTAAATATGTTTATTCATAAAAAAGTACTAAACATCAATAAAAACTTTATCTATAAAAGTGAATTTCATAAAAAATCGTTTTATATCGTTGGGAATATCTTTAAAAAATTAGTTAGCAGCGATATGTGTTTATTAAAGGGCAAATAAAAATGCTGCACACGTCTGACTTTTTTGTTTACTTTGGCAATATTTATATTATAAACCATGTTTTCCCAGTAAGTGCAAGAATTATTTAAACAGTTGTATTCAAATTAATACATCCGCCTGTGGATGCATTTGCAATTATATTGCTTGAACAAGATGCACTGATGACTGTAAATTCGGTAAATTGATTACACAGGATCTGAATTCTAATGAGAAGAGTACGTATATATACAAGGGACATTAAATAACATAACGAACCTTTATAAAACAACGATTTTTTGATCACTATAGATCATGTTAATTCACGAACCATTATCTGGGTTTTCTCTCTCTCTCTTTATATATATATATATATATATATATATATATATATATATATATATTATATATATATATATATATATTATATATATATATATCGCTACCCCAGTTCAAAACAGAAACAACTCAAAATTTTGTTGAAATGAGTTATTTTCGTAAAATTTATGCGAGAATGATAATCTACTTATTTCAAAAGAGAAATAAATCATACATTCATATGCATTCCTCAAAAAGTGTCTATTTCCTTTTTGATTTTAAAATATTTTTTAACAATGTCGGTTCAAAACAGAAATAACGTAGTTGTTTCTGTTTTGAACTGAATGTCACGCGCTGTCTAACATCTGTTAGGAAATAAGTTAAATTATTTCAGTTTTAAACCAGCCTTTGTCACGTTTCTTTTAGGTTATGTCAGTTTGAAAGTAATTGTTAACCTTTATGTTTTTAATTATTTAGAACAATATTAGTGCCGTTATTTTGTGTATTTTCGTAAGTTTTACAAGTATTACAATGTTGCCTATAAGTAGAGGTAAAAGAATGGCATTATTGGCAGTTGGCGAACTAAATAGTAGTGATGAAAATGAACCATTAAACCAAATAGTGGATGAAATAACTTTTCAGAAAGAGGTAAGCCGGTTAGCTGTAGTAAACTAGTAGCATTCTGTTTTGATAATAGGTACATAAAAAGTTTTTCAAATTGTTTTAGGGTACTACTAAAAACCTTAATACGGATAATATAGTAGTAGAAATTAACATTGATGGTAATGTTGGATATAATGACCAAAGTAATAACAGCAGTGGCTATCCATCCGTTCTCCTTGCAATACCTGAATTTCCATCGAGAGAAATTTCTATACACGACCAAGTAAGGAATTTGTCGTAAAAAGCGTTAAAAAACATATTCATTATTACATTAACTTATTTTAGGTACAAAATTGCAATATTATTGAAGAGATAAATGGTAGTGTTACTGTGGAATTAGATAGTAATGAAAATGCGCTTGATTTGTTGATGAAACACTCAGGAACCAGCTGCAATTTTTAAAGAAAATATTAATGAAGACTCTGCTGACAAAAGCCAAGAGAAAACCTATTTAAACTTATCAACTTTCTACCCGGTAAGCAAAAAAAAATTAATTGAATATTTTAGTATAATTTAACTTTTTTATTATTATTTTAGAGAGAAAATGGCGATGAGGAAATAAATTCTAGTATTGGTGATGATAGCAAAGATAAAGATTATATTGTACTGGACACTTATGGAGCAAATACCAGTTCTAGTGACAATGAAGCTGTATCATGAAAAAGTTGCTGAAACAGAAGAAATGGTTGAGGAAACTGAACTGAGTGAGAAAATTCTCACAAAAAAAGATCTAGAAATCCAGACAATTGGGAGAAGAATGTGTTAAAGAGAAAAAGAAAACTAGGAAAAAGTTTCACAACAAAAAAAGGTAAAATAATTGCAGCAAGAAGTGTTCAATCAGCTTGTGGGCCCAAATGCAGATTCAAATGCAGTGAAAACATTAATAACGAAATACGTCAAGAAATACACAACAGTTTTTGGAAAATGGGCAATATTAATGACCAAAGAGAGTTTATTTTAAGGCACATGTCTGAGTTAAAAACAAAATACCAAAATAAGCTGCCTGAACGAAAAAGGTAATACAATTTCGTTTATACATTTTCTATCAATGGAAATAAAATCGTAGTTTGTAAGACATTTTTTATGGGTACACTAAACGTTAGTTCAAAAATGATTTTTACCGTTACGAAAAACAAATCTCAGGATGGATTTCTGGAAAAGGATAAACGTGGCAAACATGGACACATGGGAAGGGCTATTGAATCCACAGATAAAAGCAGACATACGTGAACACATAAACTCATTTCCCTTAATAGAATCACATTTCTGTCGTTCAAGAACTGACAAAAAATATATCGATGGAAGTCTTAACCTATCCACTATGTACAGATTATATAAAGAACAATGTAAAATACTACAAAAACTTATGGAAAGTATAACATGTACTCTACAATTTTTTCTACAGAATTCAATATAAGTTTTTTTCAACCAAAAAAGGACCAATGTGCCCTATGTCATAGCTTTAATACCGCTACTGGGAGAAGAGAAAAAAAAAGAAAACATTTAGAAAAGAGGCAAGTAGAAAAGAAAAAGCTGAAAATGTGTCAAAAGCTGTTTCCTCGACTGATCAAATAGTTGCAGTTTATGACTTACAGTCTGTATTAAGTGTACCTTGTGGAGAAGATTTCACATTTTTTTTATAAAAGTCGTTTATCTTGTTATAACCTCACCGTGTATGACATTGGACAAAAAAAGGGTTTCTGCTATTTTTGGAACCAGAGCATTGCTCAACGAGGTGCAAATGAAATAGGAAGTTGTGTATATTATTTTCTAAAAGAGCAAAATGAGAACCAGGTAAAATATATTACTTTTACAGTGATAATTGCAGTGGGCAAAATAAAAATAAATTTATTATTGCAATGTACAGTACATGTACTGTGCGCAGTCTATGAAAAGAATCGAATCCATTACACACAAATTTTTAATAGCTGGGCATACCCAAAACGAAGGGGACAATATGCATTCCTTAATAGAAAGCTTAAGGCCAGCCCGATTTATGTACCTGCTCAATGGAGTACTATAATAGAATTAGCCAAAAAGACCGGCCATCCTTATAAAATTAAAGACATGACGACTGAAGAATTTCTGGACCTAAAAAAACTGACTTCCTCTTTGGGAAACAATTATAATATAAATGAACAACTAGAAAATATTCTGTGGACTGACATTAAAATTGTTATGGTCAAAAAAATAACCCTTATATTCTTAATACCAGACCTAATAACTTTATACCAGACCTATTCTTATTCTATCTAACCTTAAGAAAGGATTACTAGAACTTTGTGAGCTCAAAGCTATTCCTAAGGTACACTAGAATTTCTACAGAAATTTATTGGAGCAGGAAAATACAAAAAAAAACACAAAAAAAATATTCCAGCAAATAATGATAGTGATTGTGACGAGTGTGAAGAAAGTCAAACATAACTAATATTTAATTTTAATTATGTTGGAAATAAAAAGCACACTTATACTGTAATCGTCTACTAAAACTACATTAGACTTACAAAAAATACTGGTCATTAAATAATTGTTTATCTCAATAAAACGTGGTTGTATGTGTGCGATTTTAATTATTAGCCATTTTCTCAAAAGTAGTTATTTTAAGTTGTTTCTGTTTTGAACTTGGGTAACGATATATATATATATATATATATATATATATATATATATATATATATATATTATTTTAATCCTCTATATTTCGCTGATTTTTTGTCAGCTTCATCAGGAGACAACTAAAAATTTGAATAAAAGTTATATAAAAATCAGTTTAAATAAAAATGACTCACTTACAGATTTAGAGTGGAAAGTATTTAAACAAGTTGTTGAACATAATTTGTTCAAAACAGTACTGACAGTTTTGTTAAAAGTACCTAGGTCACTAGAATTAATGTAAAAATATAAAAACAGAGCAAACAAAAACAACGAAACAATTAAAACACAATAAAATTACACATTAAAAATATACAGGGTGATTTAAAATATAATTGTTAACAGAAAAATTATTTAGACATACTAAGAATATTACAGTAGATATTGCTCAACTGTCCCGTGTCTGCCTTGTAATTTACTGCATAGTTTTCTCTATTTATATGACACATTTCCAAAAACAATCTTTTTTGTAATTATTTTCTTGCTGTAAAACCCTGACATTTGAGTAATCAAATTGATGGCCAGTTTTTAAGTGATGGTCAACTGCCGCACATGTGTTCTTCCGTTTTGTGCAGTCACTTTTGTGTTGGGTGACCCTTTGTTTTAGCCATTGAGAAGTTTGGCCAACATAACAGCTCTGGCAATCCAAACAAGGCAGTTTGTAGATAACATTAGTTTTGTTTAAAGTTGGTGTCTTGTCTTTTACTTTAGAAAAGAGTTGTCGGTTTTCTAATAAATTATATTGGACAATTTTTATGTTGGTAAATTGTTTAAATAAACTAGTCACAGAAGGTGTTAACTGTTTTATTAATGGTAGTTTTTTATATTGTGTTGTTTGTACTGCTCCGATATCAGTGGGACCGTCAAAAATGTTAGAGTTAAATATCAATTTTTTAAGGATATGTTTTGGGCATTATTATATTATAGTGGACTACCCATAGGTGCTCCAAATATTTGTCGATATTTGTCGAAAATGTTATGCATATATTATCCTTACATTCAAAAAAGAACTCTACTAGATTAGAGCAACTATATAACGGTAACCCTAACATCCCATGCAAGCAAAGTTCTACTTCATGTAATACATGAAAGACTAAAAGCTTTTCTATTGCCTCACATATGAGAAGAACTAGCTGGATTTGTCCCAGAAAAAGGTACAAGAGAACACATCCTTAATGTCAGACAGCTAATCGAAAAATCTCGTGAATTCAATACTCCTATGCTTATGTGCTTTGTGGATTACACAAAGGCCTTCGGTAAAGTCAAATGGCAGCTAATTTTTCCCATAGCCATTCAAATTATTTATTAACAATTTATAAATACATATTTGTTTACTAAAACTAACAATTTACTTCAATGTATAAATTGCAAGCTCAAAAAAATGCATGAAGAAAAAATGCAATTACTTGTTTAACATACAATTGTTTATTGCAAATTTCCCAATTTGCAATTAAAAATGGTATTTGAAAATATGATATTTGAAATCCTTGTCGTCCGAGACATCGATTCAAAAAAAAGAGCAAAATTGGTTAACAAGAAGCCGAGATAATGCAATTTTTAGCGCGCGCTATGATTTTGAACTCGCCGATTCACATTTCGAGTGAATGTCCCCCACCACCACCTCTCATGCATTCCGAGCGACATTTTACGCGAAAACGGTTTTTTATTTGTCTTTTTTATGGATGTTGCCATGAAGCGCATTACGTAAAACTTTTCATATAAAAAGTACTTGACAAGACGAGGGTATTTGTTTAAAAACGAGCCCTCTATCACTTATGGTTACACGGCAAATGTATGCCAACTTTGACCTTCAATATCTCGGCAACCAGTAAGCCGAATGTATCTTTTTTTTTAAAGAAGCGTCTTTTAATGTTCTTTAAGTGTATAAATTTTGAAATTGATATGTTTAAAGCTCGTAAAGTTATTTAATTTGTTTATAAGCCTAAAAAATGTTTAAAAACTTTAAAAAATTTCTAGGCTCTCCTAGTGAACCGATTTGAATTTTACAAAAAGCGTTTGAAAGTTTGAGCCTTCCTTTATATGTAAAAAAATTTGCAACTATCTGAAGGCCTTATTTAGGGCCTACTATAAATTTGAAAATTTGCGATTTTTTTCCAGTAGGCTGGATTGCAAAATTATTATGCAAAACCTATCCGACCGATCTTAACAAAATTTAGCACACGTTTTAAACATATTAAAAAGTTTTTCTAGGCGGAATATGGAGCTTGTAAGTCAAGTTTAGAAAGTCGAAAACATTTAAAGGATTAACTTCATTTTTTTGTACTTTTTTTCCAATTATTGCTATTTTTTCAACAATAAACATTAAATTTTCAATTTCTAGCTAACGAAATATTGTGTAAAATTGAATAACGAAACTTTTAACTTTTATAATTTTTTCTCTAGGATCAATATTTTCCGAATTATAAACGAAAATAGGAGCAAAAAAATGAGAAATTTTCAATTGTTTTCAGATTTTGTTAAATAAAAAATTTAGCACAGGGTTTGCGACTGGCGCATATCGTGATTATCGATATTGGGCACATCCTGAAGGGATTCCAGCAAAAAAATAGCTTCCTATGGAAAATGTCCAATCCAAAACAGATCCCGCCTAGACTATGATAATATAAAAACCAGACAAAAGAGCAATTAACATTTTTTTTCTTAAACATTTCTTTTTAATATAATTTATTCTTGCCTTAATTTTCTTAAGGGCCAGAAAGAAATAATTTAAATTAACTAAATGCTGTCAAAAATATTTGTAATTTTATAAGTGATGCGATACTTTTTTGGCGGAGTATATTATATTCGAAATATTTTTCCACGATTTTTAGTTGATTAACTGAACTAAAAAGTTTCTAAATGAAATTCCTATTAAATGGATTTATGACTTTAAAAACGATAAGGAACATGTTCAATATGTGTTTAACTAAGGAAATACAATTTTAGAAATACGACGCAAATCTTGTTTATTTTTATGTTCGACTTCCTCCATTGTGATCAGCTCTTGGATATTCATCGTGTTCGATAAATCGGAAAAATAAATTATCTACGTTCGAAGTGGCGGTGTTTCTCTCGATGCTCTGGAGTGGTGTCTCCTCCAATAATAAACATAAAGCTACAAGAAAACCAACAGAGTAAACCGGATGAGACAGAGATAAAGGTAGAAAACATCTGCGGGGGTGCAATCACCTCGTTTCGGAAGATGATGTCGAACTCCCTTTGGATTTATCAGTAAACGAATGCAGAGACGTACAAATGGTTTAATTGCAAGAAAAAAATGACATCTTTTTAAAAATAAACGACTAAAACCATCTACAAAAATTGACAGTAACTTTATAATTGGGGCTCTTATGCATTTAAATGACTACACATGTCTTAGAATATTCTGAAGAAGAATCTATTAAATTTAAAAAAGAAATAATATTCACACGTAAACACTTCAAGATAATTTAATCAAAATTTAAATCCAAGTATCAATAAAACGATGAATAATAAATGAAGAAAGTTTTTTACTAATCATTTCGGAAAACAACTAAAAACTTTATACTTAACATACAATCTACAATTAATTAATAGCAAAAAACTCAAAATAATTCTAAGAAATGTCTTCAAAAATATAACAATACTATATACAGCGTGATTCTTTGAGAGGTTTAATTGGATGTTTTAGGAAAACTTGACATAATTAATATCTGAAAATTAAGGTTAACGTATGTGGTTTTTGGATATGCTTAATTATTCTAAAATATTTGGAGTCTTCTATCACTTCTTGCAATACCGGAAGTTAACTCAAACTTCCTTATTTTAAAAATAATACCCTATACAATATTTCGCATTTCCACAGAACTGTTCTTAATAATTCTCTCGGAGGGTAGCGGGTAGGAACTCCTTTGGAGTCCCTTGGATTCTATTGAATAGTCCTATCAGGGAAAGTGAATCAATCCCTGCCCTCTGCAGATTCCAGAGCTTCTTGACCTGGGTAGCTAGCACTTGTTAAGTGTCCCTTGTCCAATGTCACGGATGAAGTCCAGAACGGCATCCAAGGCGTCGAAGTATATTTTCGGTACGGCGAAGATGGAACCTAGAAGCGTCTGACCCGGAGCGGGCGGCTTCAAACAGCGATTTATCAGTCTGTCCCAAAGATTCTGGAGGGGGGGGGGACAAAAAAGCTGACGACGCGAAGGACGAAAAAACCTTTAATAACACTCTCTTTATCTGAACCTACAATGGCAGAACATTATTATCTGAAGAAAAATTCACCGAAATGGAAATCGAGACGTCAAAATGGGATATCATTAGAGTAAGTGAAGGTAAGGTGACCTGGGGAAAACCTGACAACACTAAAATCAGGACATTTCTTTATACACAAAAGACTTGCATATAACATAGTAATTACAAGAAGCATAACCACAAGAGTAGCTAATTTATTCGTAATGCTAAACCAAAGGTATAAAATAAAGATTATTCAAGTATATGCTACAACAACGCACCATCCGGATGAGCAGATTGAAGAATTCTACGATGATATCTCAACAGCGCATAAAAGAAACACCAACACACTACACGATTATATGTGGCGACTTTAACGCAAAGATCGGTCTAAAGCAGGATGAACAGGAAACAGCACTAGATAAATTTGGATCCAAAGGTAGAAACGAGCCTTTACAACCACCACTAGAATTTCTATTACAACAAAATCTATACCAGATAAATAGTTTCTTCTCTAAAAGAGACCACAGAAGATGGACGAAAAGCTCAGATGGCAAGATTAGAAACGAGATAGACTACATAATCAGTGACAAAAAACATATATTCAACGATGTCAAGTCCTTAATAGCTTTACCACAGGCAGCGATCATAGAATGGTAAGATCCAAACTAAAATTAGACTTAATAACAGAAAGATCCAAAATGATTAGGAAGAAAGCCAACCCTATATGGAACGACCCAACGAATTTAAATGAATACCAAGACAATATCAATAAAATCCTACAACAAAATGAATGCATAAATAATGTAAATACCCTAAACGAAAATATCGTAGAAGATATTCGAGAGGCTCAAGTAAATGCTGCCCTAAAAGACGCCAAGACCAAAAAATAACCATTGAAACAAAGTAATTAATGGAGACTAGAAGAGAAATCAAGGAAACAAAAGCATTGACGAAGAAAAACTACGGAAAATAAATAAAGAAGTAATACAAGCTATAAGGAAATATTTAAGAAATTTTAAGAATGAAAAGGTTTACCGAACTATAGAAGAGAATAAAAGTCTAAAAGTCCTGAAAAGACAGTTTAACAATCTAAAATGTGAAATACACAAACTAAAGAACAAAAAGGAGTCCCTATATCAAATAAGTATCAAATATATTCCGAAAAATCATATCAAATGATAAAAATAATAAATAATAAATATCAAATAAACAAAATAAACAAATAAACAAACAACGGTCCTCGAATACGCCTTTAAAATACTAAAGTAGGAAAATAGAGGAATAAAAATAGACGAGAAATGCTCAATCATCTGCGTTTTGCCGACGATATAGTACTTATTACCGAAGATCTGCGTGAAGCACAACAAATGCTACAAGAATTAGAAAACGTATCTTCAACAATAGGTCTAAAAATGAACATCAGTAAGACCAAATTTATGACAAATTTGGTTCCCAGCGAACACCTAACCATCCAAAATCAAGTGGTAGAATTGACAGAAAAGTACATATATCTCGGTCATGAAATCAGAATAAGCAAGGATAATCAGACCTGTGAATTTCAACGACGAATAACACTTGCTTGGGCGGCGTATGGTTCACTAAGAGACATCTTTAAGAGCAACATCCCGATAGCTATGAAACGGAAGACATTTGACCAATGCGTTCTTCCTATTATGACATACGGAGCAGAAACTCTCACTCTCACAAAAACAACAGCACTAAAAATGCGAGTGGCACAAAGGCGCATGGAAAGATCGATTCTCGGCGTGACAAAAAAGACAAAATAAGGAACCAAGACCTAAGGAAAAGAACAGGTATCACTGATGTCGTCGAACGTATAGCCAAGCTGAAATGGAATTGGGCAGGTCACATAGCGAGACTAAAAGACTTAAGATGGACCAGAAAACTAATTGACTGGCGACCAAGAGAAGACAAACGCAGCAGAGGACGACCACCAACACGCTGGATGGACGACATTAAACGAATATCCAAGAAATGACAACAAGACGCACAGAACCGTGAAGAGTGGCGAAAAATGACCGCAAAATGGCGAGAAATGAGAGACCTATGTCCATCAATGGACAGAAGATGTTTATATACTATCTTATACCGAGTATTTTACGAGATATGAGCAATTTTATTTTTAAATAGTGTCCGACTTGACACTCTCTGTCTTTATAAATATTAAAATTGAAAAATTAACATTTCTAATTTTTTTTTAAATGGTTACCATAATATATGTTTTCACGCGATTAAAAAGAATTTTAATTATTCTCTGAGTTTGTTAATTACTTTCTGTACGTAAATCTGATGTAAATTCAAAGATTTAGCTATAAAAGCTTGTTTTATAATTCTGATTACTATTGTATAGCGTGCCATGGAAATTTTATTGTAGTGATATAATATATAATGTGGTGGACGTAGCTCACCGGTCAAGATACTGACTACTGGCGGCACCACACTTAGCTATGTGTTATTAGCGAATAACAAATACGCTACTCCACACTTGTGCCGGCCAAATGCCAAACTTTTGCGTCATGAGTGTTTGGCAGAACCAAAAGGGACTTGGACATGTTGACTGTCGCTGTAGCTTATTTTTACTTAAATGCAGTTTAGTAATACTTGTTGTGTCATGCCATCAAGACATGATATAAATCCAGACATCTCATTACCTTTTCATTTGTCCACTCCATTTCACAGCAGACAGTTGTATAATAACACGAAAATTTGTCGAATTAATGGTTCAATAATAGCGAGAATTACAATAAAGTTAGGTTAAGATAAACAGCAAGACAACCACCAGTGCGAGCGAAGTGTGGGCAGTCGACACACACATTAAAAAACTGACAAGTGAAGGAATAGACATATTTTCTATTCAGGTATTTGCTTATGCTTGCGAATAAAGCAAATAATTGACGAATGTACCCTCCACACTTCGACTTATGTGGCCGAATATGGCGCATAACGAATAACATATATCGAAGTGTGGTGCTGCCATAAACCGGTGCAGTGCGAGTTTGATTCTCGACACCAATAACGGCTAATGATAACGGCGATTCTAAAATCATAACGACCTACTGTTTTGAGGACACGTAAAGCCGTCATTTCCCTAGTTGACACTGGTGTCAGAACATTTCGAAAGGATTTCCCCGGTAAAAATGGCATACGATATTATAATTATTTTTGACATTTAGCCATGCGGATTTCACTCCCTCTAAGGGGAACATTTTCACTCACCCCAAATAACGGTATTAAAAAGATTTAGCTCTGCTGGGACTCTGTCTGGGTTATCGATCCCTAGGTGACTTGGTACGTTGGAGTATTATGGTCTTATAGAGATGTTTATTCAGAGCCAGCTCTTTATGTTTTCAAAGCGGTTCTCCGGAATGACTCCAGTAGTAGAAGGTATTATCTGGTTACGTATCATTCTACATTGTCTTTGTATTTAAATTTCCAGATCTTTGTAGTTGCCGATTTTCATTTTATTTAACACGCAGATTATTGTTGTTCTGTTCATTATAGTTGAGGAAGTCCGAGTTTGATAAAAATCTCTTCATAAAGAATCTTTACTATTGCTACTGATGAAGAAGTCGTACCGTTCTTTATATTCCGTGGCAGCTACCGGTAAGATGTTGAATGGTTTCTTGGGCTTGACATCCATATCGGCATTTGTCACTTTGGACCTAAGGGTCTTTAACAACATGTTTACACGCAATTTTTGATTGGCATAACCTGGTCCTGAATGGCGAGTAGATTCTGTTTCAGAGAACATCTTTTCTGATGTTAGTCCACAGTCCGACATTATATTGTCGACATTTTTGACTTTTTTCATTGGGATATCGCACATGTAGTGATTTACCACTCCAGGTGCATATTTTTCCTCCTTAGTCAGGTGGTTTATGCATATTTCTGGTTCTTTTAGTTTAATCGGTGTGTCTTATCTTCTGCGCAAATTCTGCGATGTAAAGTAGATGTTTCAGCCTGCATCCGAAAATAATTTCTTAAATAAGCAATCCATTTTTCTCGTTGCTTAATTATATCCGTGTCTTGATTATCATCTTTGGCTCGACAATCCTCTATGGATCCTAGCCTGCTCAAAGATAAGTCTCATTCTTTTCGGTTTCTGGCAACTTGTTCTATCTTCTGATCTCTAGGATCTCTGTCCATAAATCCTCTTCCAGTAAATACCGGGTATTGTCGTTATTTCTACTTTACTTCCATGATGGTGATTTTGTGCCTTTAAGATGTGTTCGCACTTCTCGCGAAAGATTTTCTACATCTGTCTTGGTCTACTTAACATTAAAAAATGAATGGTTAAGCGTGGAACATGCGTATGGTGTTTTGTGCCTTAAAGCTTTTTTTACTGTTAAGGTGTGAATGAAGCAGCCTTTTAACCGTATAAACACCGTAGCTATCTTAGTTTGCATTTGCTTAAGGTCCATTTTTTGCCATTGCTTTACTCCGAGGTATTTATACATATTATTTTTACTAATGGCCTAATGTTCTGAACATTTTGCATATCGAATTATTCGGGTTGAACCTTGCCTCTGACTATATTAAGACACGACACTTATCTAGACCGAAGTACGTACTAATATTATTGGAGATGGTTTCTACAGTTTTTACCATCTGATGTAGATTGATGATAGATCTACGCTAAAACCTAAGTTAGTGGAGTTCCATAGCTAGGATAGGAGGTTCATCACTAGAGAGAACCACAATGGACTCCAACAGTCTTTGGAACAGGCCGCGGTTGATGACGATATTTTTACTTTCGATACTGTTTTCACCAGGTATTTGGAGATGAATTTAAGTCTTGCCATTTGCCAATAAATGCTTTAAAATTTATTATTAATATTAGTAATCCATGCCTCATAGACTATGTCCTACTCAACCGCTAACTTAATTTTTTTAATTAAAGAGTTATTTAGATTACTCATATTATTTACATATATTTTTTATTAGAAAACTGATGCCTCTTAATTGATTGTGTTCTTCAATATGGTAGGTTGTTCGCACTGTGTTCTGATCTCACCGGACCCAAGTATGTCTCAACTTATTTTTTCGGGTTTCAGTTCCATCTAATGAGCTGTGCTTTACAGAATGATCGAAAAATATTGCGACTTTTACGGTAATAAGTTTTTTCTGCGTCAAGTTTTTGTACCTTTCCAAAATCCTTGAAACAGTAAATCAGTGTCAGATTATCGATTAGAGATCCTACCTATCTGTGCGATGATTGAAAATGTCGCAGGGAATTTATAGAGAATGCAAATAAAACTGAACCACCTCAAGCTAATATAGTAGCGAAGACAAAATATAAATGAGATATAATATCAAACAGATACGAAATATAAAGGAATAAAGGGTGAAGGAGAGAGGGGGAGAGATATAAGTAGAGAGGGAGACAGACAAAAAGAGTAAGGTAGCGGACAGAAAACTTGGTAGAATGTTTCTCTACAGAAAAGATAATAAATACGAAATCAAGGTGAGACATTCCCTAACAATGATTTTTTAAACAATATTAAGATTTAATAAGTATCTTTTGACTGTTGGAATTCACCCTATATTTTTACTAAAAATATCAGTTTGGCAATTTCCAAGCTTTCCTATACATGATATTTAATATCACGATACTCAATGAATACGGAAATTAAGTAATAAGAAAAATTATTTGTCAGCCTTGCAAAGAGAGAGTTGTAAGAAAGTCGTAGAAATTGCACATAAATTTTCCATTTCTTTAGTAACGCATTTGTACAAATGTACATATGGAAAGTCTACTGTTTACACGGAAAATAAATCAATATTATTATATTATTATTAAACTATTGTAAAGTTGATTGTGTCATACATATTTATAATATAGAAATATTGGCAGTTGGCATGACAAGTTATTAAATCGTAGCGATGGCATAGATTATTTGCATTTTGTTTCGTCTTGTGCCGTCAATGCCGTCTGATTAAATATGTCGCCGATTTGTTTAACTTGTTGGTGATACTCCCTCTGTAATAACCTTAATTTTCTTTTTATTTTTAGTTTTTTTCCTGTCACTATTCTGTATTATAATGTAGCCAAATTATATTGAGGTATATCAAATCGAGGGTAGTTAAATGATCCCTTTACAATAAACCATAAACAACAGCAAAACATTTTTCCTCGGCTTAATTACTGTACATCGGCACAATTATGTCACATAGTTTTAATTAAAATCAATTATAACTATTATTTAAATAAAATACATTTATTTACTTAATGAGGCGAATAAAAATGTTTACGATTCTGATGCTGCAGCAGATGAGACATTTGGGAAACAAACATGTTAACAGACACTTCATCTCTTCTGCGGCTTACCATCAAAAAGCGCATAAAAACCGAAAATGTGGTGTTTTATGAGAGAGCAATAAAAATTTTTAGTTAATTTAGGGTTGTCTTAGTTTATTTTTTACTATCTTTGAATTACGAACAAATTTAGGAAGCTGTTACTGATATGTTTAATGATTAACTACTTACACGAGAAGAACTCTTTTAGAAAACAAACAATTTTTTTTCAGTATAGAGCCCCAGGCTCAGAGTCCGATTTACAAATAAAAAATAATAATGGTAAAAACATTTTTTGGAATTGGATTTTTGAAAAAAACCATTGTTAATAGCACACTGTCGTGTACTGCCATCCAAGTAGGCCGTTTACATAGATTTCGCTTGAGAAAATCCACAAAGGTACAATGGAGTGTGAGATACATACATTTAATTAATCTTTAATACAGCCATTGCGTCAGATAAAAGCAACCAAATTAAAAACATAAACGGAAGAAATTAATTTTTTTGTTAAGAGACTTTTTATACCATTAAAAATCAAACGATACTTCTGAAGCAAAGAAAGAATACGGTCAATGCAGTTATCCTTATTTTAACATTACGGTTGATATGCCAACATCGATATATGAGCACCAGCGAACAGACGACGAAAAAAGCAGCAACAGAAGTTTTAGGAAAACGCGAAGTCATACTGAACAAAAGAAACAATCACAATACACCATGGTTCAGAAAAGAAATAAAAGAAAAATGTAAAGAGAAACGAGAGGCTTACACGAAGTACAAAACATGAAATCAGATGAGAGATAGAATAAATAAGCAGTGAAGAAACTAAAAATGAACACTGGGAACAGTTTAGAAAGAGGATAGAAAGCGACTTTTACGGTACACAAAAACAAATATGGAGATTCATAAGAAACCAACGAAAAAAATGGCAGAAATAAAGGAATACAATAACATACTAGCAAAAGAATGAGAAAGATACCTGACAAAACTGTCTAAAAGCAAGGACAATAATAATCAACACAATAACGTATCTAAATTAAGACACGAAATAGAAATCAGTTTTCAGGAAGTAGAGATAGGCATAAATTCACTCAAAGATAGAAAGTCACCAGGACCAGACGGAATAACCGATGAGCTTCTAAAACACGGAGGAGAAAGTATAACCTAGAGATCATAAAACTTATACAAAAACTAATATTGCACTTCAAGATACCAGAAGCATGGAGAAACACCATACTGATACCAATGACTAAGCAAGGAGATAAAGAAGACCCTAACAATTATAGAGGTATAAATTTACTAAGCACCGCACTTAAGCTTATCACAAAAGTCCTAACCAACAAAATCGATAAACTGACAACTTTATCAGATGAACAACAAGGATTCAGATCCGGAGATCCTGCGTACACACCATATTTGTACTAAGACAAATCACAGAAAAGGCAATCGAGTACAAAAAACCAGCATATCTATATTTTATAGGCCTGACAAATGTTTTCAATTGCATCCAAATCGAAGACGTCTTACACCTACTGTATAAAAGAAACATACCAATCAATATTCTACCAAGTATCGAAAACATCTACTACTTCCATAATCGAATACAGGCAAAGATAAATGGAAATCTAACACAGTGTTTACCAGTACAAAGTGAAGTCAGGCAGGGTGACTCGTTAAGTCCACTTCTCTTTAATAATAATGGACAACATAATACAAACAGTACGTAAAGGTCATGGTTACAGAATGAGGAACAAAAAAATACAAATATTATGTTATGCAGACCACGCCGCAGTAATCGCCGAGACAGAGGAAGAGTTCCAAAGATTAATTCTTCTTCTTCTCGTGCCACTCCTAGCGGAGATTGGAAATCATCATGGCCACTGCGACTTTGTTAGCAGCGCGCCTAAAAAGTTCAATCGAACTACACCCGAACCATTCACGTAGATAACGAAGCCACGATATTTTTCTTCTTCCCACACTTCTTTTGCCCTTAATTTTGCCCTGCATGATGTTTCTTAAAAGTTCGAACTTTTCACCTCTCACAATGTGCCCCAAGTATTCCATCTTTCTAGTTTTTATCTCATTTAGAATTTCGCATCTTTTGTCTAAAGTTTGGAGTACTTGCGTGTTAGTGACGCGGTCCATCCATGATATTCTGAGAATGCGCCTATAGCACCACATCTCGAAAGCTTCGATGTTTTTTATGGTCAACTGTTTTAGTGTCCAAGCCTCAACTCCATATAACAGGGTAGAAAAGACATAACACCGCAGCATTCGTATTCGTAACTTTATATTGATATCACGATTGCAAAAGAGTTTGCGCATTCTATTAAAGACTGATCTAGCGATTTCTATTCTACATCTAATCTCTTTTGTTGATCAGTATCGTCTGTGATCCAAGCACCTAGATATTTATAACAGGGCACACGCTCAATCCTTGTATTGTCTATTACAAGATTAGCTCTGATGTTCTTTGATTTCGTGATTACCATAAATTTAGTTTTTTTCAAATTAATTTTCAAGCCGTAACTGTTACAGTATATATTGAGACTTTGAACGAGATGTTGTAGTTCTACTAGCGTTCCCGTTAGGAGAACTGTATCGTCAGCATACCTTATATTGTTGATCGTCTCACCATTTATTATCAGACCAAGATCTTCTTCCTCGAGTGCTTGTTCACAGATAGCTTCACTATACAGATTAAATAAAAGTGGCGATAAGATACATCCCTGCCGGACTCCCCGACGGATTTGAATTTCTTCTCTTAGTCTGCCCTTAACCTTGACATTTGCTGTTTGATTCCAATATAGATTGCATATAATTCGAATATCTCGGCTGTCTATATTTTTCTTTATTAGAACTTGTCTTAGTGGTTCATGTTGTACTTTGTCAAAGGCCTTTTCGAAATCAATAAAGCAGGCGGAAATTTCTTGGTTGATGTCTAAGCATCTCTGTGAGAGAACGTTCATTGCAAACAGAGCCTTCCTTGTACCCAGCCCTTTTCTGAATCCCATCTGAGTGTTACTGATGTCTACGTCTAATTTCCTATAATGGATAATCCTATGATGGATTATTTTTAAGAACAGTTTTAGAGCATGACTCATCAAAGCTATCGTACGATATTCGTTGCATTCCTTTGTATTTGCCTTTTTTGGCAGTAGTATAAAGGTCGAACGGAGCCATTCCCTAGGTATTATTCCAGTTCTATATATTGTGTTAAATAGATCTAGGAGTATTTTAATAGATTCATCGTCTATAAGTTTGAGCAGTTCTACGGGAATTTCATCAGGACCGGGGGCCTTACCACTTTTTGCTTGTTTGATTGCAAAGATTAATACACATCTTTAATACAACAGCCAAGAAATACAATATGTTAATATTAGCAGAAAAAACCAAATGTATGTTAACATCTAAATACCCACTACGGTGTACAATCAAAATTGATGGGAAAATAATAAAGCAGGAAGCAATGTTTAGATATTTGGGAATAGATATAATCAGTTATGGGGATGTTAAAGAAGAAGTACGACAACAAAGCCTAAAAGCAAGTAAAGCGGCGGTATCTGTTAATGACACAATCTAGAAGAAAAAACACCTATGACAAGACACGAAAACAAAAATCTATAAAGCAGCAATTAGACCTATATTAAACATATACGGCGAAGACAACACCTGACACATCTAAAACGAGATGACTACTAGAAACAATAGAGATGAAAATACTCCGACGAATACCAGGGAAAAGTCTGTTGGATAGGAAGAGAAGCGAAAACATAAGAAGAGCATGCAATAAAGAATGGATTGGTGACAAAACGGAAACAGAAGTGAAACGAACACATTAGTAGAATGGCAGAGGATATGATATCACAATTAGCACGAGATAAGTCACCAAATCCATGAAGAAGTATTAGCAGACCAAGAAAAAGATAATGCCAGAATTTACACAAATTAGGAGGAAAATATTAAAAAAAAACAGGCTTTAAAGCCCACCTACAAGAAGGAAGAAAAAGAAAAAGATTGATATGCCAGACTCAAAAATAAAACTAAGTGGATCAACAGCAAAATCAAAAAGGCAAAAACGCACTAAAGTTAAATGGATATTTTCCGGATATAACAATATATATTAGGATGGAAGATATAAGAATCAAATTAAACCCCAAAGACCATATAGCATAAAAGAACAAAATGTTTATAGCACATGCGATGAAACGATGATAATAAGTAAAACTAGAGGTTAAACGTGGACAAGAGAAAAGAAAGACAAGGATAACTGAAGACGAATTTGAGATGACTACACACTCGCTTCGTGTATATTTCCAAGTACAGCAGTGGCTTGGAAATAACCTGAATGCTACTGAGTGGGGGTGGGAACCAACTCAAAATGGTCTTGAGCCAATAAAAACTGAGCAAGTATTACTACCTGACTCATTATTCAGAAATCTTAGTTGCAAATGTAAAAAACTTTGTACAAAAACATGCAGTTGTATCAAACATGGTCTCAAATGTTCTGACTATTGTCTTCACTGCAATGGTCAAACATGTAAAAATATTGATCACAATAAAATATTGGAAGAAGTTGAACGAGATATGGATATGGAGTCGATGGATTCCTTAGATTTTTTGGAGGCACAAGATATAGCTACAGATGAAGGAGAAGAAACATTAAATTTACAGATCGAGGATAAAGATATTGAAATGGAAAATGAAGGTTTTGAGGAAGAAATTAAAACCTGAAGATTCTTGTCCTTCCAGAAAAAGAAAAAGACTTAAAAAAAATTATTGAAGATTGAGTCAAAATAAAGATTATTTATGAAAAGAAAATTTTTGTTTCATTCGCCTTTGTTTTAAAAATTTAAATTATTTATTAGCAATTTATAAATACATATTTGTTTACTAAAAGTAACAATTTACTTCAATGTATAAATTGCAAGCTCAAAAAAAAAAACAATTTCGAGCATTACACAGCAGTATAATAACACGTCAATATACAATATACACGTCACTTTGGAATCAAAATATATTCTCAATCAAATAATATCATTATTATGATAAAACTGCAGAAATAAATTATTTTTAATGTTAATTATTTTAAAATGTTTGATTTTTACAAAAAAAAATTTCCTTCGTTTTAACAATTCAAATTATTTATTAACAATTTATAAATACATATTTGTTTACTAAAAGTAACAATTTACTTTACAAGCCCTTACAGATTTTGGAGCACTTTACTTTTGTTTATATTTCAAAACCCGAAATTAAACAAAGTGATGGCCCCCTACTTGATACTCGCTGATTCACATTTGAAGTGAATGTCCCTCACCACCACCTCTCATGGATTACGAGCGACATTTTACGCGAAAACGGTTTTTTATTTGTCTTTTTTATGAATGTTGCCATGAAGCGCATTACGTAAAACTTTTCATATAAAAAGTATTTGGCAAGACGAGGGTATTTGTTTAAAAAACGAGCCCTCTATCACTTATGGTTACACGGCAAATGTATACCAACTTTGACCTTCAATATCTCGGCAACCAGTAAGCCGAATGTATCTTTTGATTTCTTAAAAGAAGCGTCTTTTAATGTTCTTTAAGTGTATACATTTTGAAATTGATATGTTTTAAAGCTCGTAAAGTTATTTAATTTGTTTATAAGCCTAAAAAATATTTATAATTTAAAAAAAATTATAGGCTTTCCTAGTAAACCGATTTGAATTTTACAAAAAGCGTTTGAAAGTGTAAGACTTCCTTTATATGTAAAAAAAATTGCAACTATCTAAAGGCCTTATTTAGGGCATACTATGAATTTGAAAATTTGCGATTTTTTTCCAGTAGGCTGGATTGCAAAATTATTATGCAAAACCTATCCGACCGATCTTAACAAAATTTAGCACACGTTTTAAACATATTAAAAAGTTTTTCTAGGCGGAATATGGAACTTATAAGTCAAGTTTAGAAAGTCGAAAACATTTTAAAGGATTAACTTCATTTTTTTGTACTTTTTTTTCCAATTATGCTAATTTTTCAACAATAACCATTAAATTTTCAATTTCTAGCTAACAAAATATTGTGTAAAATTTAATGTCGAAACTTTTAACTACTTATAATTTTTTCTCTAAGATCAATATTTTTCGAATTATAAATGAAAATAGGAGCAAAAAAAATGGGAAATTTTCAATTGTTTTCAGATTTTGTTAAATAAAAAATTTAGCACAGGGTTTGCGACTGGCGCATATCGTGATTATCGATACTGGGCATATCCTGAAGGGATTACAGCAAAAAAAATAGCTTCCCTCGAAAATTTCCAATCCAAAACAGATCCCGCCTAGACTATTATAAATTTTAGGTAATATAAGTTATAAAATCACTATAAAGTTACTTAAATAATATATACCAAATATTATTTCTTTGTTAAAACAGTAGAAAATTAATTACTCTTTAGAAACTGGTACTGTTTTTTCGCTATATTGCTTTTTATTATTGTTTTTTTATGTTAAATAGAAAAGTAAACAGTGCCCTAATAAGGCCAATTGATTGGCCTTATCAAGAGCTGGTTGACATTGTAAACAATTTGTTCACATAATCGTTTAAACTATTTTTTGGCTGTTCATAAGGCAGCACTTACATTTAATATTCGACAGACTTCGCATAGAAACCTGCTCAAATTTACAACATGGACGAAAAAGGATGCCAACTTACACTGCATCACCAACAAACTGCATTGGCTAGTAAAGGTGCTAAAAGGGTGGATATCGTTGCACCAGAGCACGGCGAAAATATAACAATCGTGACATGTGGCAACGGCAACAGCATTTCGCCACTTATCATTATGAAAGGGCAACGAGTTAAACCAGAATGTTATTGTAATCTTCCAACAGAAACAACAATTAAAATGACCAAGAAAGGAAGCATGACAGCAGATGCATTTATATAGTGGTTAGATCACTACTGTCGATTCAAAAATCATCCTGGACCAGCCCTTTTAATTTTTAATGGAGCTTCATCTTATTTAGACATTAGAATTGTAGAAGCTGCAATAAAAAAAGATATAACTCTTGTCTACCGTGCAACACCACCCACGAGCTTCAACCACTCGATAAAGCAGTCTTCAGGAGTTTTGAATCTTACCGGGATGAGGAGGTGTTAAATTTTTTGTGAACCATAATAACGAACGAACCATTAACCGAGCTAGATTTGGGCACATATTTACGCCGGTTTGGAAAAAACGCAATGAGGCAAAAAAATATTTGTTCTGGATTTGATGCAACTGGAATATGGTCATTCAATTCAAATGCTATTCCAGATGCTGCCTTTGCACCTAGTTGTCTGACACAACGAGAGATTGAAACAATCGGCGAAAATTTTCAAGAAAATTTTACAACCCAACCAGAAATTAAAACAACTTGCAAAAAGAATACAAAATTTAAAGAACAGCTATCCTGTAGCGGTGTAAACAAATATAATAAAAGCAAAGCATTATCGAGCAGTGAGAAAAGGAAAATTACCAAAAAAAAAGAACTCACCAAAGTTTTTCATACTTAATCTCAGATGAAGACACTGACTCATCTGGGTCTTACACAAGCGGTAAAGCTTCCAGCGAGGATTATAGTGATGCAGTTTATACGTCAAATAAATATGATAAAAATAAAGTTGCAAAAATAAGTGAGACAGAGGCATGTGAAGAACTAAATGCAAGTTTAATTCCGGTGGATTACTGATTACATCGGAGTTAAGTCGGAGGCCATTAATGCGAAAGCACAAGAAGTTACTAGAGATTTATTTAGTGCACAATCTTATAGCTCAGCAAAACCAAAACCGAATTTAAAAAAATATTCATGGTACTGTTTCTTATGTGATGAAGATAGAGTGGCTGATATGCGCAAGTGTGCTTGTTGTAATAAGTATATCCACGAGGAATGTATAGGATTAACAAAAAACGACAAGAAAATATTTGTATGTTCTCGTAAATGCGCGATATATGTACTTAATGTATTGACAAGTTTTTGTTTTTAATATGAGTAAACGTTTATTTCACTAACTTTAAATTTATTCTTTAATTCTTAGGTTTAAAATTTATTAGCCACGTCAATTTCCTTCAAAAATGAAACTGGCCTTATTAGTTACCAGTTCCAAATAAGGCCAAATATTCAAGATTTATTGAATGCTAAAATTTTATATTTCTTTATTTATTTATTACGTATTTTATCGTAAAATTCGATAGCTAAAATGTTAGGCAATACGTATACAAGACTTTTCCCCCCATATTTTTGCTGAATAAAATATTACAGACATTTAAACCTTAACGTGGCCTTAATTGGCGTCCTTACCTTAGTAAGTAAGGAACCCATATTTCTTGCCTTTAAATTGATTTCTAAAAGAAAATAATTTTTTTCGTTAGTGGTTAAGAGCATATCTTTTCTCATTAGCGAGATGCTCTTTTAGAAACCTAAAGCAATATTCAATTGAAAAATTTACGAATAATATACCGATATTGAAAAGAATATTGTAAAGGCTCTATTTTTAGGAATCTTTTACAATTAAAATCGTATTAGAAAGCAATTGAGGCAAATATTAGAGATAGAAATCGCACTAAAAAGTTAATGTAACATATACTGTTTCGAAAATATTCTATTTATCAAAAACGATCTGAAACGAACTAGGAATACAAAACGTTTGCTTTGTCTGGCTATTATGCCATTATTATTAAACTTTTGTGTCTTAGAAAACCATCAATGCTAATGATGTAATAAGTAAAACAGAAAAAACAACCAAAAAAAGGCTCAAATATATTATATAGTAAAAAGGTGAATCAATTTAATGTTTTCTGATAAACAGTATTTTTATTTTTTTTGCGTTGCATAAATATACAAGGATGACGATTTTCCGACACGCGAATAATTGTCAATGCGAGAAACATGGAAACTCTAAGTTAATTCCGCAAACTTTCAACGGTTGGCTTTGTAATTTGTTTTTTTGTCATTACAATAGCCAAATGGGAAATTGTAAACGTTTAAAATCATATATTACGTTCGCTAGAACCATCGGTAAACGCGGGATCAATAGATATTCTCTTTTGTATTTTTCCTTGATGATTGTTGCCTTAATGACATTAGTCATTAAGCTTTTTACAGTTAGTCTCATTCCATTACCCAGTCGAGGTTGATTATTGTTACGCAGCATAATGACAACTGATCCCACATTTAAGCGTAAATTTTTCTGTACGAGTCGAGGAAATTTCATAAAATTTAATCATTTATTCAACCCCCTCTGTGGCTCAGTGGTAAGAGCGCCTGCCTTTAAACCTAAAGGTCGTGAGTTCGAATCCCACCTGGGTGGAAATTTTCGTTTATTAAAAAAAAAAAAATTAATAAATGAAAATAATTTCTATCCTTGTGCGATCGGTACTCACCGGAGGGACCGCAGACGTTCGGATACAATTAGCGTCTCTTAGCAAAGACAATGACGTCGACTTTGCTAAGTATCAAGACAATTACTCTACACACACACACACACACACACACACACACACACACACACACACTACACCTCAAATTGTAAGATTGGCGAATAAATTTAGTGTCCGCAGTCATTTAAACACAAACAAACAACAACAAATCATTTATTCATAAAATAAATTCAAAAACTGTATGATAGTTGAATATGTCATCCCGATTTGTAAATGTGACAACTGATTTGAACGAAAACTAATTTTCTTAAAGAAGATTTTTTGTCACCAATATTGTTAGTCCAATTATAGTTTTTGAACTGGTGATCTAGGTGCAGAAAAATACGCTAAATAAGCTCGGCCTAGCAAATTATTAATTCATTTACCTGAGAACTACACTGACAAGGTAAAATGGTGATTGTAAATGTCACTACTATGCTCCATTGTAACTGTTTCAAAAGTTTTAAAAAAAACGTATTATTATAATTCCGAATAAATATTCAAAATAATATTGCTCACACCATCTATCTGTAGTACTGTAGTTCCTAATATCTCCGACCGTCCTCTCAAAATGAGAGTGTTCGTTAACTCAGCGAAATTCATCTCCCTCTGTCTTTTTTTTAACGTCAAACAGCCAGAACGTTATTTTGTTTAAGTGGTCTCTTGACGAGGTAAGCCGAAAAATTCATTGTCTCTTATATATTTTTAAATAAATATTTATTTTAGGACTTTACCGATTGTCCTAATAGTGGCTAGAACTATGTTTATTAGCCAAAGGTGATATAAATAACTATGGATTTATAGTATGTGTTCTGAAACACAATCTTATATATTTTTATGGTTTATAATATATTCCTGCTACATAGATCCAAGGTTTCTGTCAGCCAAGTATTTAGAGGGCAAACAAAATATATCCTTTCTGCACGCCACACCAGGTTTTGAAGCTGTTATGAACTAAATAACAGTAAAGTGATTTACTATTGATCTTTTAATTAAAATAGATATCTACATTCTACCTAATAAAACTGTATTTTTTATGTGAGCGAATTTCGAAATTTGGGATAAAGTATAATTTTGTTTTCATATTTCTCATTTACGATCTAATACCATAATATAAAATGTTTGTTTTCTTACGATACGAATTTAATTTTAGTTTCGTATAAACAATTCTCATCTGTAATTAAATATTGCCAACACAAATTGTTGATTTTTTCTGGGATGACGTAATTTTTTAACGTAGAATCTTTTAATAACTTTTTGTTCATTACAAAATAAAAAGCATAGTTTTGTTTTAAATATTTATTTCCATTCTTTGAGCTCGCTTCCTTACAGAGATAAACTTTGGGATAGCACCTATTCCATTTTAATTTTGAAGATAATACAAACAGCTTTTATATGATTTTTGCAAGAATTGTACCCAAAATCTACAGATACGAGCAGAAGGGTCTAGATTGCTTATATACCTCAGTAAATAGTTTGTTCAGGTTACACCATACACAGAAAATAATATTGGTCGAACATTGTGTAGAGTTTTCTCCGTTTCAGAGAAGTCTGGCATCTAAATCTGTCACAATTATATGGCTATTAATAAATAGAGGTTAGTGATGAAAGGGTGAAAAGTAGGAGATATATGTATTTTTTAATGCCACATCATAAAAAATAAAAACAAAAAAAAATTGTCCAACAAAAAAATGTTGGGGTGAACCACTCTTACCTCTTCATCATTTGTGACCACTGACAGCCCATGGAAGGCCATGGTCGTCCGTTATGATCTCTAGCTAGTTTTACATGGTATGGAGGCAAGCCATACACAACCCTTACCACCCACAGAGGGGTATAAAAACTAGATTACGACCGATTCTCAGACCAACCGAATATACGTATAAAATTTCATAAAAATTGTGCAAGTTGTTTCGAAAAAGCATGCCCACTAACAACGTGACCCTATTATGGCTATTAAAAATTGGGGTTATCGTCGAAGGGTGAAGATGAAGAGATGTATGTATTTTTTAATGCCACATCATGCAAAAATAACAATAAAATATTTTGGTCCAAAAGATTTTAAAAAAATTGTTTGGGGTGAACCTTTATCACTTAGGGATAAGAAAAATAGGTTACAATCTATTCTTAGACCTACCGAATACACACTACTCACATGAAAATTGGTTAATGGGGATCACAAGTTATGAAGAACTTAAGAAAGAAAATATTTTAACAGACATGCCATTTCCGGTTTTACTGGAAATAAACAAACAAGTTAATATTTTAAATAAAACACTCTGTATATTATTGCTTTTTTAGATTCTACGCAAAATTCTAGATTAAATTTGTATAGAGCTACAAATTTTGACCTAATTAAACACTATTAGTATTTACTTTTTTTATTTAAATTATAAAATACGGGATGTTTTATTTTAAATTTATTTAGTTACTGTTGTTTGACGAAACCACATTTGGATTTTTGAATTCCAGAAACAACGTTACCTACTATTTATAACCAAATATTTTCAAGACATTATGTTTGTAAATAGACAAGCTATTAACTTTCAAAAATTTGCTGCAATCTGTCGAAAACTATCTAAACCAAGCCTAAGACATATTCACGCACAAACAAAATTAAATTCACAAAATACAGACTTAAAATATCAACAAGAGAAGGAAAAATAGAAAAAATGCACACTATTAGAACACACACTCAATTTTGTAAGCACACTATGAGAGGATGCTAGAAGAGAGATGAAAAAAAAACCAAACATACTAGAAGTCAGGCCACGAAAAAAAAAATAGTACGAGAGTTTAGAGGGACTGTTTCCGCATAACAGAAAGAAGATTACCAACGGATTAACCAGGACCTGTCCTTAATAAATGCAAAAGAAAAGAGAAAAAACGAAGATGCTTTAGATAATTGACGAACGAAACTATGAAATCAGAATTTACTGAAAACAGTTAGTTGTCTGCAGTTCGTTCTCATAGCAAGACAGAGTCAAAATAATTTTTGCATTAGTAAAATAGTTTAAGTATTTATTGTTTTTTTTTAACAGTCGTTTTTAATGCTTTATATTGAATTCCGTAGACCTTCCTTAAACTCCTCCATTCTCCTCCTCCTCCATTAAGGGAGGCCTATGTCCAGCAGTGGACGTGATAAATTGAGGCTAGATGATGATGATTAAATTTCGTAAGAAATTAAATTAGTTGTCCCAATCATTGAAATGTTTTTAGGATTCATTTTTTTTTGGAAAAGCATATTTCTAAGGTACATGCAATTTTGAAACATCCCTATCATACACGAAATCGTGTATTAATGTCTAATTTTTATAAACCCCTTATAAATATGATTGTATAGTTTACTTGTTCCATTTATTAATTCGAGATTTAATCAAATTTATTTTAGATAAGTGTAAAGCATTTTAATTTTCTTGTTCTGTTTATTATTTCAGCAGTAAAAATGACAACAAAATTACTGCCAAACAAAATGAACTCATTTTTCTTAATATCCAAAGTACCTCATTGCAAAAAGATTAAATTTGTGAAAAATTCAACTAAAATTCATTCGCTACAATGATTTATCTGTTTAACTCTAGTAAAATAAATGGAGTAAGTTTTTACCACATTGGTTATCATCCAATTAAGTGTGTTTAATGGCCTGAAAAACTATTGTTGATGTAGTTGGTAATTAAAATTACGAGATGCGGGAAAGCTCTGCGATGAGAATTGGTTCCTGAAATTCGCTCTTAATGTATTAAATTCTAGCTAGAGTTATAAAAAAAGTTTTAGATATCCCGGTAAAATAAAGATAATTTAAAAATATATAAAGAAAAGGCAGTTAAGCTTTAATTTCACGTATATTGCCTCTGTATATTCGCTTATACGTATTTAATCCTAGCAAGACTCACCCGAGCGACTGGTAGAGGACTGATACAGGGCTTCTGTATGTCCTCCAATACTGCAATGATGGTTTTCCAGTTTCAGAATATAAATTTTCTATAGATGACATGTGAAAAACTCCGAGAATGATTTAAAGTGGATTGTATCTAGCGGTTTTAAGATAGTCTTGGTTCCGGAGGCATAAACAATTGAAACGTACTAGATTTTGGATCTGATTATTGTTTTATACAGAAGGAGCAGTGTAGTTGTAGAGAAGTTGGACCGCCAAAAACGATTTGATAGGGCATTAGGAAAATTAAGTATTTTGTTGCATGTTACCGCCAAGTGTTGTATGTGATTTTTCTAGATAACCTTTTAATCCAACTACATACCTAGGAATTTCACGGAGTGTTAGGAGGGGAATGACGCTGTTGTGAAGATAAAGGGCTGGTGTGGATGATTTTTTCTAAAATAGCTTACCAGTTGTGTTTGTAACGGAGCAATCGAATTCTGTACTAGCTGCATTTATCTAGGTGGGTTAAAACTGGCTGTACTATCCTGCATATAGAGTTTTTCTGTGCACCTTTAACTTACAGACTAAATCGTCTCCATAGAGGCTAATTTTAAGATATTATTTGTCTAATCTGTTTTTTATGGCAACATTATGGGTTACCATGTAGTATAAAAATCTGGATAAACTTTATAAAGCCTCTTGGACAAAAAGTCGTTAAAGAAATTTTCAATATAGGCTAAGCAGTGACCATGAATATTGGATACATTATGCACTTTTTTAATAATGTTGTATCTCCAGACGTATTAAAGGCTCTCTTTAGATTGAAGAGCATAGCTCTGCACGTTTTGATTCATTGCTAGTGCTCCGTGGACAACATTTTGTAAGTCTTCAATATTGCCAATTGTTGAGTCATTACGTGTGAAGCCGTTTTGCTCTGGTAATAAAGAAAAAAGCATTATTTAAGGAATTTACAGTGGTGTAATAGGGTTCCAGGACAGTTTTTTTCAAAATTTTTTGAATTCTTAAAGATTACAATCGCAACTGAAACATTACATCTCTTTTCGGTACATTTCGATATGCAATTATAATTTCAAAATGTGTATCTAATATGCTATGTATCCAACGGATCCATAATTTTGCAAATTATTCATAGTGGCATCAATATTTTTATAAGTTTGATAATGTAAGTCAGGGTATCGTTATGCAAAGACATATGTTCTGGCTGAGATTCTCTGACATTCACCGTGAATTAATAATAAATTAATAAATTATTCATTGATATTTACCGATTTTACCATGATGGTTAACTATGTTTCTACAACCATACGAAAAAATATCAAGCTGTTTATCTATCTATAAGTTACGCGAACTGAAAATTGTTAACTAAAATTTCCGTAGTACTTCATAAAATAGGTATTAATTAAAATCATAATTTAAACATTTAGTCTATACAATTAAAGCTACATATCTCAATAACTGTTTAAATCTGGACACATGAAGAGAAACAAGTGTAGGAATACTTTCAACGTTTTCATTGCGTCCTATTTATACTAAAGCGCTGTTTGTACTTTTTGCCAGCTGTCTTAATCTATTTCTATTGAATGAAGCTTTTGTAATACTCGAGTATCTTGCATTTAATTGAATTAATATACGTATTGAATATACTTCAGTAGCATGCAACTAAACACTAAATAAGCAATGCACTGCACAATAAGCGAGGCACTAAATAAGCAATGTATGGGTAAGCTAAAGGCATTTGAGATGTGGGCGTACCGAAGAATGTTAAAAATCTCCTGGAAGGATAAGATAAACTAACCAGCTTGTATTAGACAGGATGAACAAACAAAAGGAGGTCGTATTGAGTGTTAAAATGAGGAAACTACAATACCTGGGACATATTACACGTGGAAATAAATATCAACTGTTACAACTAATTATGCAAGGAAAGATTAAAGGTAGGCGCAGCATAGGTAGAAGAAGAATGTCATGGTTAAGAAACCTCAGGAAGTGGTTTGCTTGCACTTCCATACAATTGTTCCGAGCGGCAGCCTACAGAGTCAAAATTGCCATGATGATAGCCAACCTTCGTAGCGGAGATGGCACGTGAAGAAGAAGAAGAAGAAGATTGAATATACGTCAGTAGCATGCAACTAAGCAGCGGCACATATAGTGTTATAGGCTATAGTAAGTTATAGGCGTTATTGAATATAAGACAGTAATATACGTAATATACAGTAATATATATTTAGAATGCAAGATAAAATGGCAAACAGAAGTGACATCCAAGCCGTAAAGTTGATCTGCTTCCTTCAAAGACTGGTACACAAATGAAGTAACACTTTGCGATATTCGTATGAGAGCTTAAATTTTCTCTAAGGAGGGGAATTTGGCCTATGCGAGATTATGGAACACCAAATTTCTGAGGATATCAAAAAACCCAAAATAATGGCGAAAGACTGACAATTAATGGTAGTGCTGTAGAACAAGTTGAAAACTACCACTATCTTGGCACAATAATTAATCACACAAACGATTATTCCAAAGAAATTAAAGTTCGAATACAGAAAGCACGTACAAACTTCAATAAATGAGAAAGGTAACTTTGTGCAAGAGAACTAAAATTGGACTTGAGAGTTAGGCTGGCAGGTATTATATTTTCTCGACTCTGCTTTATAGGATGGAAGCATGGACACTAAACGCATCGACTGCTAAAAAAATTGGAAGCATTTGAAATGTGGGTGTATAGAAGAATTCTGAAGATATCATGGACCGAGCATGTAACAAACAACGAAGTCATAAGAAGAATCAACAAAAGAATGGAAGTATTGGAAACCATCAAGATACGAAAGCTGCAATACCTGGGGCATGTTATGCACCTACTTCAATTGATTATACAAGGGAAAATCCAGGGCAAGAGAAGTGTAGGAAGAAGAAGAATCTCATGGTTGCGTAACTAGAAGGAATGGTACGGATGCACATCAATTGAACTATTCAGAGCAGCAGCATCTAAGATCAGAATAGTCATGATGATTGTCAACCTCCGTCGCGAAGATAGCACGTGAAGAAGAAGAGATTATGGAATGATTGAACATGCTTCATGGGTGGAACATACGAAGTTTAAATCACACAATATTAATTACTGCACTTAAAAAAAGACAATTTTAACAAAATCTTCATAAGACTGCCGAACTACAGAATGTCCAAGGAAAGGATAAACAGCAGCATCAGAAATACATCAAGATGAGGAACAAATATTCTCTTCTGTATTAATTTTTAAATTTGAATATATTTTCGCTTATATTTTTTATTTAATGGTTTTTTCAGAAATATTTCCAAATTTTAAACTAAAATTTCGCTTATATTTTTTATTTAATGGTTTTTTTAGAAGTATTTCTAAATTTTAAAATACAACCAACAAATATGTTTGCCGTACGCTCATGAGGAGAGGTCTAAAAAGGCGTGAAATACTCACCTTAAGGAACCGAAAGGGATCGAGGGAGGAGAAAGGAAAATGTGGGAAACGCCTGCACTCTAGCTAAGGAAGACAACTAAGGAATTTTTGTAATTAAATTGTCTTGAGCAGATTGCTATTGCCAAGACGAATGAGGACAAAATGAAGGACGGAGGTGTGTGACGCGTCTCTTAATTTACTTCTAATATCCTGCGCTCGCAAAAGCTATCTGATAACTTAATTTCGATAATTAAGTTTGTTTTCTTAGATTATTACACGGTATTTACTTTAATGCAGTCTCTCAGTCCTTATCGCTTCAAGGTATTTTGAAATGTGCTATTTAAAAGGTAACGAATTACATTAAAGAGCTCAAAAAAGGAAATTTCGGATTACTCCCCAAGGATCGTTTAAGTTAAGGAAAATTTCTCAAGATAATTTTAATTTTATTTATGTATATTCGTTACTTTACTCAAGTGGTATGGCACAAACATACAAACTATATTGTAAATTTAAAACATTGATCATCTAATTTACAAAAGAAGATAAAATACCAGACCTTTTAATAATAACTTGCATGAAAATACACTGAATCGCAAAATTAACCGGAGACCAAAATTTCTTCTTTTAATTTTGTTGAATTGCTATAAAATAATTAAAATGATATATATTTATCAAAACATAAGTTGCCTTTATCCTTTCGTTTTTTTAAAATTTGTCATTATTTGTGATTGAAGAGAAAGTTTTTGTTAAGATGCTCTTCATAAATGGCATATTTACCTGTAACTAATGTTTGATAAATTGATTTTTTTCCTTTTTGATATATTGTCGGCTGCTGTTTCGGGAACGAAAAGTGTTTTAAAGCAAAAAATAATTGACAATGAGGCCAGATCAAGTAACGTAAGCTATTCCTCTGCATAATGATACGTATTCCGTATCGAAGGTAGGGGCGGAACGGGATACTTGGTTCTATTTTTAGAATACTAAAGTAATTAAGGACATAAAAATTAAAAAAATAGTGTAGAAATCTCTAGTATCATTTATTACTTTTAGGTAGCGGATAGGAACTCCTTTGGATAGTCTATCAGGGAAAAATGAATCAATCTCTGCCCTCCGCAAATTCCAGGTGTTTTCTGACCCGGAAAACTAGTACCCGCCTTGGGCCCCTTGTCCAGAGTCACGGATGAAGTCTACAATGGCAGCCACGGCAAAGAAGAATACCTTCCGTACGGTGTGGATGGCGGAAGTTGCAATCCCTTGATTTTAGGGATTGTATAAAATCACTCACCAAACCGTCTAGCCAGTGTGGTGTTTTAAGGCTTAAAAAACCTAACAGGTATATTTCGATATCTAAAATAAAAGGAATGTGTATCCAGGGGGGTTAGACCATACAGTAATGGCAAATCCCACTCGTTTGGAAAAAAGAACAGCTTCATGGGAATCTGGGGAAAGCAAGAAATCGCTAAAAACCACACGATTGGAACATCGCAACTCTAAATATAAGGACCTTAAGCAAAGATGCAAAATCGCGATATCAATATATCGCTCCGGATAAGAATGCTTCGTTGTTATATTTTTCTCTACCCTTTTGTATGGAGTTGAAGCTTGGACACTTAAAAAAATCCAACATTAAAAACCTAGAAGCATTCGAAATGTGGTGTTACCGACGCATTTTGAAAATATCATGGATGGATCGCAAAACAAACGAACAAGTTCTCGAACAACTAGGAAAACAATGTGAAGTTTTAAATTCCATAAAGACCAGGAAATTGGAATACTTGGGGCACATCATGAGAGGTGAAAAGTACAAACTACTAAGGAATATAATGCAGGGTAAAATCAAAGGTAGAAAGAAGCGTAGGAAGACGTAAAATCTCGTGGCTACGCAATCTCCGTGAGTGGTTTGGATGCAGTTCAATTGAACTATTCAGGCGAGTAACCAATAAAATTATAATTGCCAGAATGATTTCCAATCTCCGATAGGAGTGGAACTTGAAGAAGAAGAAGCAAAGACGAAAAAGTCTACGAACTCGAAAAGATATCAAGGACTTAAAATAGGACATAATTGATCTAGCAGAGGTAAAAAGTAAAGGAGAAGAGTGCATAACGCTACAGTCCGGTAACGTTCTATATTATGAAGGGCAAGAAGAACAAAGCCTAGATGGTGTGGAATTTCTAATTTTCAAGAAATATGCATATAAAGTAGAGCAATTTGTAAGAATATCTGAAAGAATTACAATAATTAGGCTAAATGTAAACGAGAACATCTCCCTGAAAAGTATTTAGGTATACGCTTCAATCGCACCAAATCCAGCTGAAAATATAGATGAATTTTATGAGAAAATTGCAGAAACTAGCACGAAATATCACAGCACGTATACGTTGATAATAGAAGACTTCAACACTAAGACCGGACAACGACTTGAAAAAACCGAAAAACTATATACGACAATTCGGTTCTGGAGTAAGAAATGAGAAAGGAGAAACCTTGGTTAACTTCCTACAAGCCCACAAATACTATGCAATGAACACATTCTATAAGAAAAAACCTCAAAGAAATTGGACGTCGCTATCCCCAGACGCAAAAACTTGGAACGAAATAGACTACATATTGTGTAACAGTCGATCGGATAGCCAAGCGGGCTGGGCGGCTGGCTTCTCCTTCGTTTCAATGCGAGAGATGTCAGTTCAATTCCCAGCTCGGTGTACAAAAAACAAAAAGGCTAACGCAGCAGTTTTAAAATTCTAAATGAATCTGCGGCTTAGTCTAGAATATGCTGGTATTGATCGGCTTATCGTGGAGCAGTACGGCTACAGATAAGGACTTGTGATTCGGTGATACTTCTCCATAGATCCCTACGGAAGGCCGTTGTACCGCCTAAATACCGGATATACATATACATATATATATATATATATATATATTATATATATATATATATATAGTGTAACAAAACAAGATATTATACAGGGACGGAATAGTAATAAATACGGGTAGCGATCACCGAATGGTTAGAGCCAAATTAGAGATAAAACATAATAAAAATAGAAATAAATTTAGAAAAACTTGGAATATAGATACAGATAAACTAAAATCTAATAAAGAATAAAGATACAGATAAAACTAAAATCTAAATCTAATACAGAACAAGCAAGTTAAAACCGCGAAAGTATTAAATCTAGATAAACTTAGCTTAAATGAAATCAATGCAAAATATCATCAATAACAAAAGAACTATTAAATGCAAGCTCAGAAGTGGCAACTGCTTACAAAAAACGAAAATCCAAAATAAGTGTAAAACCACAAAGAAAAAATCTTCTGAAACAAAACAAAAGAGATACTGCAGAATTTAAGGAACTTAATCGAGTAATAGGAAAACAAATAAAAGAGGACATTAAAAAACATCAAAAAGACCGTATAGAACAAGTCATAGAGAAAAATCTGAAATCTCAAATGTACCAAACATAAACTAGGAAATAAAAACGTAATAACCATTAAAAATGAACAAGGACAACTAGAAAAAAGTAAATCTGATATAACAAACTCAATTGAAAAGTTTCTACGCCGATCTGTATTGTTTCTGAAACGGTCCGCCTAACTCCTCAAAGAAGAAGTGATGCCCGCAATAGAAAGAGCAGTAAAAGAAATAAAAAGGAATAAAGCTCTTGGAAGCGATGGAATCCTAGCAGAAATGCTGAAGGAAGGCAAGGAACAAGCCATCACATATCTAAAAATAATAAATATCTATTCGAAGGCAACATATCCGAACAATGGAATACTGCTAAAACATTACTAATACACAAAAAGGAGACACGACAGACCTGAAAAATTATTGACGAATTTCACTTCTTTTACAACTTTACAAAACCTTTACAAAGATTATTACAAATAGGTTAACAATTAAATTTTTTTTTCCTAAAAAATGGCATTGGCAGAGCCAATTAGCCAGACTTGTTTGTGTTGATTGTTAAAATCGACTGAATTTTAATTATTATAGATTGCAGATGCATAGTCAAAATTTTCTTATCAGTTATCAATGTTATTATTACATATACCTAATATTTTTATAGATACATAAATTTTGTTTTGATATATTTTTATTTTGTTTTTTTTTATTCTTTTGTTTTCTAGTTTTTTTTTGTTTTTGTTTTCTCTTTTTTTTTGTTTTTTTTGTTTATTTTTTTTGTTTGGTTTTTTTTTGTTTTTTGTATTGTTTTTTTCTTTTTTTTTGTTATTTTTTTTTGTATTTATCTTTTGTTTTTGTTCTATTTCTATTTTCTTAATTCTTTTTTTTTATTAATTTGTGGTAACGTTTTTTTTTGTTTTTTTTTGTTTTTTTTTTGTTTTTATTTTTTCAAACCATATTAACAGATTATGACTATATACTATTTACAACTTGTATTTACATATTTTAACATGTTTGTAAATGCAATGAAGAATTTCCATATTATTTGAAAATAATAAAATATTAAGGTTTATTGGGAAAACAACACTTAGAATTTGTTAGTTCCTTATAAAGTTCGTTTATATTATTCATTTGTAAATCACATTCTAATATAATATGTGTTAGATCGCCTATTTTGCCGCAAGTACAATTGGGAGTATTTGATAAGCCGATTCCATTCATGTAAGATGGCGTAAGAGCATGATTTGCTCTCAGCCGATTAATGGTCTTTATAAAATGTCGATTAGATTCTGTGTAAAACCATCTTCTTGAGGGTATCTTAGTGTTACAATAATAAAAGTTTAAGCCCGTCTTACATTCTCTGTAATGTAAATGCCAATTATTTTTAAGTTTTTGTCTACTAACGGTGTCAATATCTGTCGCTGGAATTAAATTTTTGTTTACTTTTTCTCCAAGCATATATGGTGATTTAGCTAAAATTGTCAACGATTCATTGCCTTTTATTCCTGAATGGCCCTTGATCCATGTAATTATTACATTTAGTCCTAATTGTATAGTTTCAGAAAGAATTTTTAGAATTTTCAGTTCAATATAAACATAATCTTTATTATGTTAACCTTTACAAAGATTATTACAAACAGGTTAACAATTAAATTTAACGGATATCAACCAGTAGAACAAGCCTCGTTTAGAAAAAGTTACAGCACCTGTGACCATCTATATACTTTGAAAATTCTAATAGAAAAGACTAACGAATACAATCTCGTATTATCTCTGGCTTTTATAGATTATGAAAGAGATTTTGATAGCGTAGAACTGTGGACAATAGGAGAAGCATTAGTCAACAACCGGATCGACTTCAGGTACAGAATATTAATACATAATATTTACAAACAAGTTGAAATGATAGTGACTTTGGGTAATGGAATAGAAACAAGACCAGTAAAAATCAACCGAGGAGTAAGACAAGGAGACACAATATCTCCAAAATTATTTACAGCTGCCCTAGAAGATATCTTTAAGTCAATAGACTCGGGAAAAACATGGGAATTCTCATTAACGGAAGATACTTGAACCATCTTAAATACGCAGATGACGTAGTACTAATAGCCAATATGTGGAAAGCACTGAATACGATGATTGACGAGCTACACACAGGATCCTTAAAAAAGGACTGAAAATGAATTTCAGCAAAACTAAACTAATCTCAAACAAAGATGACAAACCTATGATAAACATCCAAGGGACAGAGATAAAACACGTAGATATATATATCTACGTATTACATATATACATATCTAGGTCAAAATGTCTAGATAGCAGAGAAAGTCGGACTACTGAAATAAGCTGTCGTGTAAAAAAAGGATGAGCAGCATTCGGAAGACTCTTATACGCACTTAAAAATAAAAATATACTTCAAAGACTGCGAAGCAAAGTGTTTAATTCCTGTATCCTACTTGTACTTACATATGCAGTTCAAACCTGGATATTCCCTAAAATAAACATAGAGAAGATCAGCGATATGGAACGACAGATGCTGGGTATCTCACTCAAAAACCATAAAACCAATAAGGACATTCGTAATAGAACAAAAGTAATAGATTCTGTCGAACAGGCAGCTAAACTGAAACGAGGAAGACCGTAAATGCGCAGGAGCGACGATATTAAAAGAACTGCAGGACCAATGTGGAAACGTCTTACAAACAACAAAGATGAATGGCGAGAATTAGGAGAGGCCTATATTCGGCAAATCCCAATAGAGAGAAGGGCTTTAAAAAAATATATTACTGTGTGAACTCCAAATAAGGGGAGGTGGCATTAATTTTAATAAGTACATTATATGCATTTTGTAGGTAAAAATTTATTTTCTCCTATTGCAGAATAACGCCGCATATAGCCAGAATAACAAGGCACTAGTTTACAAATATTGAAATTTGAGTACTAGCTCAGCCTTCTACCCTTTGGAACTTGTTTGTCATATTATGGTTTGTTATTGAACAGATAATACTAACAGTTATTGGAATTAAAGTCTTCCTAATACTCTTTCATTTTGTTTAAGATATACTTAATGTCTAGGTAATTTTGGGGGACAGTGTAAAATTAAATATAGAAAAGTAAGTAGTGAGAAGCTAAAGTAAACAGTTAGAGCAAATACATGCAGGCTGAACTAACGAAAAAGTATAAGAATGATTTACAGTCTGCGAAAGATCTTTCTGAAGAAAAATAATAAAAACCGATATCAGTCAAGTCCGATTTTACTTTGCAAAAAGATAAACAAGGGTTTAAGTTAGGCAGTCTTTATTAAGGTGTAACAACAGTTAGCCTATTTTTGGTGCACTTTGGATGACGCTTGGAGTACTTTGTTTCTCAGTTGCTACTAATGTGAAGCGATCACAACTAATAGAGCTTAAACACATAATCAACAGGGATCTGAATTAAATAAACTGACAAGTACTGGTTCTCGCTTGGCTTTGATTGCTACTGATGTTAGATCAGCATAACAGAGCTAGCTAAGAACGGCGCAACAGGAAGATATTCGAGATTAGATCCGGAGATTGGCACCTAATCCCATTGCGGATCATCTACGTGTGGGTTCAGAGTATTCTACCAGTACTACTTCATGTAGGTTTGTAAAGTTGTCCATCGTTTTCCCACTTTCAATTGTCACTTTGTCCGTTCGTTCTGTAGGTCCTCTATGTTTCTTTTTGTCACATCTTTGTCTATTTCTTTTCTCCAAAGTATTCTTGGTCTACCTCGTTTTCCTTTAACATTTGGTTGATATTTTAGTATTTCCTTTGGTATTAATTGTTTACCTATTTTTGTATGCGTCCAAACTATATAAATTGTTTGGATGATAAGTCATCTGTAATTGTCCGTTTGATTCCCATTATTTCTCTGATGCTTTCGTTGTTAACCCTTTCTTTTTTAGATCGTCCTGGCAGTCTTTTCCAGATCTAGTGCTGTTGCTCTTAGCAGTTCCAATGTTTTTTCTTTCAGTGGCCATACCTCACAACTGTATAGAGTAATACTCTATTTCCATGCTTTTAATTTTTTTGCTGATGGATTTGTCACATCAAATACTATTTAACATTGTAATGGCTTTTGTACTTGCCGCATTTGTTTCTTTTATGACTTTGTTTAATGGTTTAGACAGCAGGGAAGACTTTTGACACTGGGAACTGGGAACTCGGAACTGTTATCTTCAGATCAGAATGCTTTGTACTTACTTCGTACCGTCCTCACTTTTTCCTACCTCTCTCTTCTAGGCACTGAAGTGATCGACTGGATTGGTGCAGAAGACGGCTAAACTGGGATCTCTTCTATCTTCTTATCTTCTTGTAGTGCCTATTCCTTTCGGGTGTTGGCGACCATCATGACAATTTGTATTTTGCAAACTACTACTCTGAAAATATTTGTGGTTGTTGTGTTGAATCACGTACGTAGATTTTTCTGCCAGAAAATTCTTCTCCTTCCTGGTCCCTTTAATGGAGTAATATTGTCTTTAGTGATGAATTCTAGTGATATTTGGGTATGGATACTGACCGTGCAAGGGTAAGAAAGCGACGTCGGGAAATTCGAGTTCCCCAATTTTCGATGGAAAAACATGTGCAACTCACTGATCGATCTTATTTTGACATTTAAGACACTTAAGTCGATTCTTACAGCCATCGATCTTACAGCCATTGAACACGTCTAGGACGTTATATGAAGAATTACTTCATATAACGGAGTGTTTCCATATCTTGGAATAATGTTTATACAATACCTATCCTTAAACCTGGTAAACCACGTTCAGATCCAAACTCCACCGTCCAGTATCATTAGGATGTGCAATGGGCAAAGTGCTCGAAAAAATTAATTAACCAACGACTTATTTGGATACTCGAGCAAAGATCTGTTTTATCTAACAAACAAAGTGGATTTGGTAAAGATAGATCAACTCTAGACAACTTAGTTGATCTCGAGTCTGAAATATATGAAGCGCTAGCAAATAATCAAAGCTGCATAACGGTATTTTTTGATATAACCAGAGCATTTGATACAGTTTGGCGCCATGGAATAATTAAAACTTTACAGAAATTAGGTATACAAGGAAATATGCTAAACTTCATCAATAACTTTTTAAAAGACCGAAGTTTCCAAGTAAAAGTAGATGATTTCATTTCTAAAACAAGATACAGGAAAATGGAACCCTCAAGGATCATCGATTAGTGTTACTCTTTTCTTATTACTATTAACAGTATTTTGGAAAACGATTCTCCACCAGTAAAAAGTAGACTATACGCAGATGATCTCATAATTTATTGTAAAGGAAGAAACATAGAACTAATTAAACAAACCTTACAAGATACTATTTCTGCATTAGAAAAATGGTCAATGAAATCTGGAATGAAATTTTGTTCCAACAAAAGTAAATGTATCCATTTCACCAGAAAAAGCAATGTTAGTAGTCCAGAACTTACAATCTTTAATACAAAAATAGAATATGTTGATTGTATCAAATTCCTTGGAATTAATTTTGACAAACATTTAAATTTTAAGCAACATATTTATTATCTTAAAACATCTTGTCAACAATATTTGAACATAATGAAAGTCCTATCTACTAAAAATTAGGGATGTGATTAAGATATTCTTATTGACAGTATATAAAAGCCTTATTGGATCTAAAGTCGATTACGGTTCAATAGTGTATGGGTCTACCAGCCAATCACTTTTGAAAGAGTTGCAAACCATCCAAAATGCTGCTGTAAGAATAGCCTTAGGAGCTTTTTGTACCACACCTACAGATAGCTTATTATGTTTAGTAGGAGAAATGCCTCTGGAATTAAGAAGACAATATCTTAGCCTAGCATATGCTGCAAACGTTTCAGCAAATAGTGAAAATCCCGTCAGAAACAATGTCTTTGCTTCTCGTTTCCACACAACATATCTTAACAAAAAAAGATCTAAACCCCCTTTTTATGAAAGACTCAATAGATACATGACCAGCAATAATATTGTCTTCCCTAAAATATATCAAACCACCCTTTTAACCCCTCCTCCTTGGATGGTCAGAAAACCTTTCCTAGACTTGAGTTTAACAAAGACTAGTAATCAACTTAATGCTTCCTCTATGGTTAAACAATTTTATAGTAAGATTGATGAGTACCAGAAATACCACATATTTATACTGATGCCTCCAAATCAGAAAAAGGAGTGGGATGTGCCTTCATACACAACGACTACACTGCTTCATACAAAATCTCAAATTTTAGCACAGTATATACAGGAGAACTATTCGCAATCTACAAAGCATTAGAATATGCACTGGACGCCAACTTAGACAGGTGCCTAATAATAACAGATTCCTTAAGTTCCATGAGTAGCTTAGGCACCATTTACCCAACTCATCCATTGTTGCGATTGATAAAGAACCATTTGTACCAACTTCAGCTAAAGAATGCGATTGTAAAATTTATGTGGATTCCATCACATATAGGTATACAAGGTAATGAAAGAGTAGATGCTGCCGCCAAATCTTCAGTTAACAACAAAGACTTGATAGAATCTACCTATAAGAAAGATTTTCATCACTGGATTAACTCGACATTGAAAGAACAGTGGCTTCAAGAATGGAATCAATCTCAACAAAAACTACGAGACATAAAAACAACTGTTACAAGATGGAAGAATATGTGTAGCAACAGAAAAGACCAAATTATAATAAACAGATTGAGATTAGGACATACACGCTTAACACACGAATACCTTATTACTGGAAGTGTTCATCCAATGTGCGGTAAGTGTTTCAACAGTTTAAGTGTCAAACATTATTTAATCGAATGCCCGGCATATTTAAATGAGAGGCAAAAGTGTAACTTACCGACAACGCTACGCGAGTGTCTACAAGAAAACTGTGTATATTCGTCTGTTTTAAGTTTTCTAAAGTCAATTGGAATATACAACAAAATTTAACATCAGTGTCTGTACAAATAAATGTGTAATCTTCTATTAACCAATGTACTTCAACTCAGATTTATGTATGTAAAACTCTATCTATGTTATGTCTATGTCTATATTTAATCTATGTCTAAAAAAATGTAAAAAAAAAATTGTAATACCAAGCGGCGCTAATAACCACTTAGGTTGATGCGCCTTAATTGTAAATAAAAAAAAATAAAAAAAAAAGAATTACTTAGACTGTATGGGTACTTCAGCACGAGGTAAAAGTAGCCTGAGACAGGGAAATCGATTACTTTTTTAGAAGTATGCAGAGACGTATTTCTAAGTACAGAAAACATGTTATTATTATTATTTTACATTTTTTTATGTTGAATTTTACTGAAATTTTGAAAAATTACTTCTCTAACCCACCTAGTGTTCCTTTTGTCATTGTCACAGTATATATTCTGTATTTAACCTAGTGAGTGTTTGATTTAAATCTTCTTATTAAATAATTAGCATAAGCAATTACTTATTACAAAAACCTTTGGTCAAAAAGGTCAATTAAATAAAAAGTGCAACTGCAACTGTTTCCAATAAGGGATCCAGTTAATAATTACTTTACATCTTTAAATTTTTCATCTTTTTTAGTTTTAGGAGACCAAATATTTAGTTAATTTGATATAAATATCGATAATAATAAAATATTTCTTGTTTTTAAGATAATCAAATCAAACAATTCAATATTTATGCTGAACTTTATCCAATTTATCAAACTCGATGACTGCGAAGAGGTAACAACAATAGAGGAAGTCAGACATAAAAATAAATGGGAGTTTGGCCCGTGTTTCTAAAATTGAATATCCTTTTTCCAACATTGGAATAATTGTCAGTCATATGGGATTTGGGTGCCTGACTTAACGTTCGACTATTATTAGCAAAACGAAATATTGCGGTAAATATATACAGCAAGTGAGATCTGAATATTATTTTTTAAATTGGTATGCAGGTATAATAAAAGCAAACAAACTATTTAATTGAAAATCTCTAGCAGCTAACAAAATATTTTGTGGTAATTATGACAATAATGATGTCGTATATTTTGTTATTAGTAAAGTTAATTCTTAAATAATAGTCCTTAGTTAGGTTAATTAGATTAGGTTATATCTTCTTCTTAAAATTCCTTATCTTATCGTAGGTTAAATATCATTATAGCGATTCCAACTTTATTCACAGCTCTCTATGAAATTTTTCCTTTTCCAATGCTGTGCTGGCCTGTTATCTCTTCTTTCATTATTATACGTAGCATCTCATATTTGGTGCCACTCATTATTTCCTGTTTTTTGTTTATTCTTCGCAAGATTTCTTCATTGGTAATACGGTCTATCCGCGGTATACGTAGCATTTTACGGCAGCACTATTTTTGAAAAACTTTAGTTAATGTAGGTTTGATTTGTTGAACGTCCATGCTTCAATGCCGTACAACAATGTGGAGAATATATAGCATCGTAATAGACTCGTTAATATTGTTATGATATGTTTTGTTGGTTACTAGCTTTTTCATCTCATTTGTTTTTATTATTTTAATAGATATTACTTTCTTATTGTTGTTCGTAGGATTAATCTTAAATATAATTATATTAAATTAAAAAAATATATATAAATAATAATAGAGTGTCAAGGTTTATTAGTTGCCATTTAGGATCAGATTACACCAACAAAAAATTACCTTAAATATATCATCAAAGCCCCTTAGTCCAAAACGACAAATACCGATATGAATCTCAAGCCCAAGAAACCATCCAACATCTTACTGCAGGCAGCCAGGCATTTGCTGAAACTGAATACAAGAAATGACATGAATTAGTAGGGAAAATCCATTATCAAGAAGTAGTTATCAAAGTGAAACTCCTCCAAGCAAACCATCTCCCATATTATCAATCCGTCCTAGAAAGCATGCTTGAGAATGACAACTTCCAGCTATATTGGGATCGCACTGTGCTTATAGACCAAACAGTAGTACACAATAGACCAGATCTTGTACCAGTTAATAAATTAACGAGACAAACCTCCTAGAAAACATAAAAAAGCTGGGTTTAAATAAACATCTCTATAAGATCATGCAGAAAGCTGTACTACTCTAGATGTCCAGATATGTTAGAACATTTTGGGAGATACTCCAGCATTTCAAGTCACCTAGGGTTTGATGATACGGACAGAGCCCCACCAGAGCTTAATCCTTTTGATACCGTAAATATTTGGGATAAGTAAACTTTCCCCTCAGAGGAAGTGAGAGCCGTCCGACTAGATCTGGATATAATACTAAATAATTTTTTTCCCTCTCCATTGGTATACCAAACACCTTTTAAATGTGATTTTTATAACTTTTACAACTAGGGTTTTCACCCTTATAACAGAGGCGTCATCCTTTTAATGATTTGTAATGTGTTTTGTGTTAAGAATCACTTGATCCATGAAGTTTTGATAAACTCCTCTAAGACGAAGCTGTGAAGATGGTATCTGATATACTGAAAGTACTTGGCTGATTTTAAAATAAATGTACACACTTTTAAGTATTTTGAGAATAATTACAAGCTATTTGCCAGCATTGACTATATAATTATAATATATTAGATATATATTAGACATAGTTTATTCATCGATCCTATGGCTCTACAGCCCTGGCGTCCGTCTTCAAACCTCTCCATTTGTTACGGTCTACAGGCATTCTTCTCCAATGATCTCCAAGAAGATGTCTGGTATCCTTATATATCCTCCCATTGCTGTCTCGGTTTTTCAATAGGTCTCTTCCTCTGCATTTTTGCATTCACTAGTTTTTTGTAAGCCTGTTTTCTTCCATCCTAAATACATGGCCTGCCCATTGAAGACGCTGTAGGCGGACATACTGAGATAAAGGTGGTTCTTTATATATATTATATATTTTATAATTGTATTTGATTCGCCATATGTTGTTCTCATTTATAAGGCCTAATATTCATCTTAGTATCTTTCTTTCAAAGACGCCTATGCGGTTTACAGATTTTTGAGTCAACACTCAAGATTCACACCCGTAGCACACTATCGGTTGGATTTATGGTCTTGTAGATTCGTATCTTAGTTTTTCGATATAAGTCTCGTGATTTAAATATCGAGGTCAAAGCAAAGTATGCCATATTGACTAGGATGATTTTTCTGCTAAGCTCTGCATCGTTAATGTTACTCTTTGTGATGTTGACCTCTAAATAGATAAAGCTAGCTACTTTTTCCAAGTTATTGATTGCCAGGACGGGTCGTGTTGATTTCTTCGATCGACTTTGTACTAGGATTTTAGACTTCTGATGTTTTTCTTACTACGTATTCCAGTGCTAAATTAAACAATGTTGGTGCCAGCCCATCACCTTGTTTTAATCCTTGTTTTTTTAAATAGGTCTGTCATCTATACCTGTTCCTGAGCCACTGTGTCTGACACCGACATGCCCGTTTAAAGTCGACGAAAATATTATAGATATCTATGTCATATTTCCAGGCTTTGCTTAGGACCTGCTTAACCGTAAATAATTGGTTGATAATGGATCTTCCCTACCTAAATCCTGCCCATTATTCACAAGGTGTGATCTATGTCGATTACCTGGAGCAGGGTAAAATGGTCTACTATGTCGAAATATTAGACCCATTCGACGCCGAATTTCAGAAAAAACGGCAATATTTATCGAACAAAAAAGAGCTCTTCTAATATGAAAACGCAGCGGCTCATATCTCCGGCGTCGTCACGGCCAAATTGGTCCAATTGGGCTAGGAAATTCTGCCCCATCCACCGTATTTTTCAGATTTGCTGAAACGCTCAATACTCCGGGAGTATTGGATTTTAGGAAGTGTAAGACTTCCAAATTCCAGAAGGACTGGAAAAGAGGTGATGAAAAAAAAATACTAAAAATAGGGCTAAGCTCAGAGGAACAAATTTAAATGGCCAAAGAGACACTAAATCTCAAGTGAGTGTTCGGGCTAGCTTCAATGCACTGGATTGTGGCTTTAAAGATATAAACAACAATAACAAGAGATAATGAGCTAATGAGACAAGAAAGAAATGAGACCTGGTAATATCAAACGTGATACAACTGAAGAAGGTCACTGGGAATAAATTTATAGAAAGAGAACAATAAGAAGAGAAAAGAAGGGCGCCAACTCAACGATAGTTGAGATTTTGAAGTAACAAATGAATCTGGAGATAATACTCTGAAATACAAAAATACTAAATATAATCTTGTTTTGCTATGTTATAACTGGTTAGTAGAACTGAAATAAAACTCAAAATAGCAACAATAAATATATTTATAAAAAATGTATATAGGTATATGTGTATACACAATTTACATATAATGCAAAGCTAGATAACAGTGGTAGTGGATGGTGTACACATACAATGGGACCTAATAGCCCCTCGACAAACGAATAGTCACTACCACTGGCCAAATAAAATATGAAAATATTAGTATAAACCAAGAATAGTCAATATGATAGCCAAAGTCTTAACACAAAAAGGTAGTAATTTAACTTTAAATAGTTCTACTAATATGAGATACAAATATTGTAAATATATCAAACTTGATAAATCTGTTACAATTATTATATTATATCCAAAAAGTGAGTCTTCAATACTCTTTATATAATGTTTAAAAAAAAACCACATGAAATTTATTTCCCTCCCCAATCTCAATTACATTATCTCAAAAGTATGCTAGTATAAAAATTATATCAAAGCAAATGAGTTTTGGTCAGACTCTCTAAATCCTAGTTAAAAACCTAATAAAACATGTAATGTATTTTCTTCTCTCCCAATAATATCAAACTTATATTATATCAAAAATTAAATTATTATAAAGGTATTTACCTTATCATATGCATATGATGAGTTAGATATATAGTAACAAATAATACATAGTAACAAAATAGATAGTAACAAAAAAAATTACACAGTCAAACAACTTATCTTTACAGCCCCATAAGTCCATAGGAAAAACTCCTCCTGGCACTGCTACATCAGTTTATGACTGTACAGACGAATCCTGGGCACAAAAGCCACAACCAGTCACTGGTCTCTGGGTGACAGCAAAATCCACGGGTTACTAACTATTTAAGGATTCAAAGTTACTAATATCCTTGAGGGAATATTCTGAAGAGAATATCCTCAAGTGAAGTGAAATTAATATTTTCACGTGACGGAATCTAAAATGATTATTTAATTTAATAAATATGTAATATAATGTAATTCAATAGGTGTAGCAGCATGGATTGACTGCACCAAAACAAAACATCAAAACATCAGGTTATGTCAACATGTCAGAATTTCCGAATTTACTTCGTAGACATGACAGGCTTGCGCCATGAAAAGAACATGCGCAGAATACAGAAGGCTGTACCACATTATTGTAGAACCTTTTATATTCCACCAAAAAAGTTGGGTAAAAAAAAGAACCAAAAAAACTTAATGATAACGACATGGACTAAAACAGAATTTAAGTTTAACTATATAAAAAAAATGACCTTCTGTTCTTTGCAAGTAAATTAAGGAAATTTTAAATTTAAATTATTTCTGAACTCAAAAATAAATCTCTAAAGAAATACTAAATACAATGATAAATTTGATTATATGATAAAGAGATAATACGTAAAAAAAAGAACCAAAAAAACTTAATGATAACGACATGGACTAAAACAGAATTTAAGTTTAACTATATAAAAAAAATGACCTTCTGTTCTTTGCAAGTAAATTAAGGAAATTTTAAATTTAAATTATTTCTGAACTCAAAAATAAATCTCTAAAGAAATACTAAATACAATGATAAATTTGATTATATGATAAAGAGATAATACGTATGAAATGATTTACTTACATGGAGTCGCAGCACGCCAAAAAAAAATCTTCCTTTTATGTGGAACTCTTAGATTAATATTGATTTTATTAGAAAAAATTACTTATTTATATTATTATTTATGAACTATATTCTTCCCAAATTATCTTCCTTGCTCCAATTCCGTGACTTTGAAGGTGAAAAAATTTCACCGGTTGACGTGGCTGCGTTGAGTTCTGACCAAAACTGACCGCTTCGCTTCCGCACAAAATCGATCAATCTTCCTTTTTAAGCGACTACTGCGCGTGTGGGGAAAAATGTCGATTTAAAATCGATCGTAGGCGGGTAATAAAAATTTCTTAAGGGGTTTAAATTGGACTAGTCAGTAGCGTAAACGCTACATTGCCCCCTGCGACTTGTTTTCCTTTTCAAACTTAAAAAGCCAATCACCGGGAAGAAATTTAAGTCGAATGAGGAGGTTATCGCTGCCATAGAGGTAAACTTTGCAGACCTCGAGGAGACGTAGTTTTCAGACGCGTTAAAGAAGTTGGATCATCACTTTACAAGTGTATCAAGTTAAAAGGAGACTATGCAGAGAAATAAATCGCCAATTTCCCAAACTTTTCATTTTTCTTTTTCAGTATATTTCGTTTATTGTATTATTTACATAAATTTGCTTGATGTGTAATTTAAAGCTAAAAGCACGCACTCAATAATAACTCCACACAAACAAAATTTCTTGACCAAACCTGATTAATAATTACTAAAATGACAATATTAAAAATACCACGCATCAAATTTGAATTCTGAATAAATCATTGTCTCATCATTAAAAGTATATCGCGGATAGAACGTTTAAAGGAGTATGGTTATTCATTTAGTGGTAACAAAACTTGTGCAGAGTTAGTAAGATGGTTTACGGTGTTTGTTAAGATATGGTGCATATGTTTTTAAAGTAACATATGGTAAGAAAATGAACACATCTGTTTCTTTAGGGGTATGTAGTTATCTTATACACATGACTTTAATTGCATAAGACGTATGTTTAGATTTATTCATTATTTTAAATAAATGTAAAATCTGCGCTAATAATATTCTTTTTATTTTTATTTATCCGCATCAACCACTAGGGTTATTAGCGGTAAGTTTATAATACAAATAGAAAAAATAAGATACATTTTAAAAGTCATGACTTACAACACTATGGTATTATGTAATGTATGTAAATGTAACAAAAATTAAATCAAAATTTATTTTAGAGTTTACAGTAATTTAGAAAAGACAGAACTTCATTGAATTTTGTAACCAGTGCTTGTTTCAGGCTGTTGGGTATCTTGAATATCGCCTTGAAGGAGGTGTACGCTGGACATTCTATTATTATATGGTTGACTGTAAAAGGTTGTTTATTTTATTGTTGACTGCTGATAATTACCTGGTCTTTTCGTTTTGGATGTATATGGAGATTTTTTGAAGATACGTCTGGTTTGATACTTTTAAGATTTGTGTTTGTTGGATCCCATATTTCTTGCTATATTTTATTAACATGAGTCTTCAATAAAGTTTTAGTATCTGATATTGGTATACCTGTTGTAGTCGGAATGTTCACATTGTTTATTGCTTCAAACGCTGTTTTGTCTGCTAGGTCATTACCAGTTATTCCGACATGGGATCATCATCATCATCAGTAGCTCGACAAACCTTTCTGGGTCCTGGCTTGTTCTAGGATTTTCCGCCATTCTGTTCTGTTCTTTGCTTTGTTTTTCCAGTTGGTAATCTTAAGTGTTTTTAAATCTTGTTCCACTTGTTTCCATGTATCTAAGTTTGGGTCTTCCCTTTGACCTTCTCCCTACTGGTGTTTGCTCATTATATGTTTTGGCGTTCTAGTCTCCAACATCCGTTCAACATGGCCTATCCAGCGCAGCCGTCCGATCTTTATGGATGTTACGATCTCGGGTTCATTGTATGCTGTGTATAGTTCAAAGTTATATCTTCTGCGCTATATGTCATTTTCTTTACCCCTTATATATGTGTCTAAGGATTTTTCGTTCAAATGTACCAAATAGGTTCTCATCGCTTTTCGACAGTGTCCACGTCTCTGATCCATATACAAGGACCGGTTTTATCAGGGTCTTGTATATTTTGCATTTGGTTTTTTCTTGTGATGTTGTGAGATCTTAGATGTTTAATTATTCCATTATATGTTTTATCAGCGATATGTATTCTTCTCTTAACTTCTTCACTGATATTGTTATCTGAGGCAACTAGTGAACCTAGATATGTAATACTTTCACACTTTCGATGTTATAGTCTCGTATTGTCAGATTCTGTAGGTTTCTTGGGCCTGTCGATTTACAGGCCTTCATGTATTTGGTTTTTATTTCGTTAATGTTTAGGCCACTGTTTTGTGCTGCTATTTCTATCGCATTAAATGCTTCTATTATCTCTCTTTCGCTTCTAGCTATGATATCAACATCATCTGCAAATGCCAATATTTGTACACTTTTTGTTGTTATTGTTCCTCTGGTGTTGACTTTTAAGTCCGTAATTATTTTCTCTAATGTGATGTTGAATAGAATACAGGGTAGGGCATCTCCCTGTCGTAGGCCCGTTCTCACATGGATTGTATCTGTTAGTTCGTTTTAAATTCGAATTTTGCTTTGTACTTTAAGTGTTTCTTTTACTATATCAATAAGTTCAGTTGGTATATTAAACTCTTTCAATGCATGGATCAGAAACTCCCGATGGATGCTATCATAGGCACTCTCAAAGTCAATGAAAAGATGATGTTTGTCTATATTAAATTCACTAGTCTTTTCCAAGATTTGCCCCAAGACGAAGATCTGATCTATTGTGGACTTCTGCCTGAGGAAACCAGATTGATTTCCCCCAATTATTTGTTCCGCATATGATCTCAATCGGTCATACACAATATTTGACAGTATTTTATATGCCACAGTCAGTAGCGTTATTGCCCGGTAGTTTTTGCATTGAAGCTGATCTCCCTTTTTATGTAGTGGAATAATTACTCCGATATTCCATGTTGTGACAGTTGTTTATTATTCCGATATGGGATGGGACCCACATAAATGATATGGTTTTCCCAGAAAACTGACGCTGTTGCAACGCATCTTTAATTAGGAATATATTGATGTGTGTAGGATAAACATGTTTAATGGCTTGGTTATTCTGATAATATTGGTATTTGTTTTTCATTTGTGGTTTTACAATGATTTAGTGCATCAAGTATTGCCTGGAGCTCTGCGGTATAAATACTACAGCCGTGAGTTAATCTAGTGGCAGAAATTACGTTTTCTGATAGAGTAGCAGCTGCTACTCCGTTGCAATCTTTGGAGGCATCAGTGAAGAACAATTTGTAAGTGAAATATTTGAGTAAATTTGCATGATACTGAACCTGATCTCAGCAGAAATGTGTGAATGCTTATCATGATTAAGTAAGGAGAGGTCTAATATTGGTAAACTGTCCAGGGAGGTGTCTGGTATATTTTTATGGGTGCCAAGGTGATTTGATTGATATAATACGATCATCTTTTAACTCGTTCGTAAAATGGTACTCAGTAGTGCACACAGAATTTTCCTCGAGGGGGGGGATTTTGGTTGGGCACCGAAATTTTTTTATGCTACCTCCACCATTTTAAGTCTTTAAAATGTGTGAATAACAGTGTCGGAATTGGGTCCTGGAGGGGGGTGGGGTTTAACACCCAAACCCCACCCCCGGGTGCGCCGATGATGGTACTATCTTGGTGGTGTAATTTGTGTATTCTTCTAGTTAATATCCAATACTAAACTTACGAGAAAGGTATGATCTTTTCGCTTAGAATTTTTAAAGCGTAGCATAGTGATAGATATTGTCTTCTGAGGTATAATGGCATTTCCACTATACCATCTAGTCACACAATCAGTGGTATTTAGTAGTTCTAAGGGCTCCAAAGATTAGTCTAGAGATGTGGTGTTGAATAACATCCAGTTTTTTTAGTTGATTTTTATTTGCTGTTTCATAACAGATGCATCCGTAGTCGAGTTTGCTTCTTATTAATGTCTGATATAAATTAAGAAGGTATCTGAACCCCATTTATGATTGGATGAAACTCTTAGTAAGTTTATTCTTTGTTGACAAGAGTTGATCAAATTGTTGATATGTTGGGTCCATGTTAGTTGTGAGTCAAACATTACACCCAAGAATTTGATTTCGTGGACTTGTTTCAGAGAATAACCATTTAGATACAAGTTTAAGTTGTATTCTGCTCTTTTTTTTGTCAAACATTATTACTTTAGTCTTCTCAGTTGAAGAAGTTAAACCAGTCTCTAAACACCAGATTTCTAAGCTGTTTAATGTTCTATGCTGTAAAAATTTGCGTAGCTAATTCTATATTTTGATTTTAACATATATTACCAGATCATCAGCAAAAAGATTAGCTTTTACGGGAAGCTTTATGTGGTTTGTTATTTTATTTATTGCGATTAAGAATAATAGTGGACTTAAGGCCGATCCTTGTGGAATTCCATTATGAAGTGATTTCGATGTTGATATGAATCCATTCGTTTTTACTTTTATGGACCTGTTTTGAAGAAAGTTTTTGGTGATAGCGAGAAAGTTACCATCTATTTTTCAGTTTTTCATAATTTTGAGGATATAATGCTTCTATGTTGTGTCGAAAGCTTTTTGATGTCGAAAAACGTTACAATTACTTTTTGTTGATGTGTAAATGTTTTATGAATTTCGGATTCTAGTGCAACAGTGTTATCAGCTGTCGATCTGTCTGAACGGTATCCGCTTTGTATTGGAGTAAAAAGTTTTTTCTTTTCCAAGTGCCATTTCAGTCTTTTACTCAATATTCTCTCCATTGCTTTGCAAATGTTACTGTGAAAGATATTGGACGATAGGAGGATGGTAAGTTTTTTGGCTTATTTATTTTTAAAAAAGGAATTATAGTTGCTTGACGCCATATTGAAGGAAACGCTTTATTTGTGTAAATATTGTTAAAGATGTCAACTAAAATTTTGTTTACTGTTTCAGGTAGTTTCTCAATAAATATTGTTGGAATATCATCAGGTCCTTAAGAAAATTTTTAGCATCGCTAGACTTTCGTTTAACTAAAAATGTGGAACACTTCCGATTTTGCGTATCATCTTGCGTAGGGCCATGCTATTTCTCTGTATCGTTCCAATTTTAGTATATGTACCGCCGAAGCGAGTACATTAATAATATTTATTGCTTTATTTTGTATTATTTATTTATTTGGAATTACTGATTCTTTTATGAATATATATATATTATATATATATATATATATATATATATATATATAAATATATATATATATATATATATTATATATATATATTATATATATATATATATATATATATAAGTAAAATAAAAGGAAACACAAATTTATTACAAATCGATAGAAGGATTGTCTTACTGTTTATTTAAATTCATTTTTCTATAGAATTAAATTCATAAAAAAATATATGCAATAAGTTTAATGAAAAAGAAAAACACTAGACCCAGAAGAACTATCCATCAAAATTCTTAAACTTATTTATGACAAGCATATTCATGTATTGGTAAATTTATTTAATAGTATGTATACATCAGGAATTATCTCACAGGCATGGCTGATATTAAACTTTGTAACCACGCCGAAAAATTCACTGACAGAAATACATGATAGAATATACACACGGCTAAAACAAGATCGTAATGCTCTGTGTTGATTAGCCCTCCCTACTCTAAAGATACAGAAGATAGTGATGCTCAGTTTGGGCTTCAAAATAACCTAGGTACTCGTGAAGCGTTGTTCGCACTTAACGTAATATCCTAGAGATGTACATATATGAACCAGGATATGTTGTGCTTTGTTGACGTGATGATCATCTAATACAATTGTTACTGAAAAAAAACCTGGCTAAAAAAGATACCAGTATTATTTAGAATAATTAATACCGCTAAAGAGCTGCAGTACAAATAAATGGAAAAAACACCGAAAAAGAGAGGTTCATCAGGATTCTATGATCTCGTTAGTCCTTTTTAATATACAATTAAGACATATTTTGAATTAAGCCTTGGACAGTCAGATTTGTGGTCTTAAAATTAATGGAAGCCAAATTAACAATCTGAGATATGCAGATAATATAGTATTGATAGCCTAATCGTTTAAGACCTACAGGCGCGTGTTAAAGTAATTGTGAAAGCTAGTGAAGCCAGAATAAAGATTGTGCAGTTTTAGGCTCCAACTGAAAAAGGAACTGAGAATGAAATAAATATTCTAAAACTAAAACCATTAAAAAAAGTATAAACAATAATAAAAGATTGAAAATAATAATAATTGAAGATTTTACCAAAATTGGAAGTAAGATTGAAGACTCTGAAAACAAGATTGGAAATTTCGGATTCGGCACAAGAAACGCAAGAGGAGGAAGCTTATTGAATTTCTGGAAGAAGAAAACATATATCCTATGAATAGATATTACAAGAAGAAACCTAACAGAAAGTGGACATGAATTGCACCTAACGGAACTACCAAAAATGAAATAGACTATTTTCTCTCAAACAATAAAAGAATATTTGAAGAAAACCACTACAGTAAACAATGTAACTGGTGGTGACCATCGTGCAGTTAAAGCTAAAATAAATATTAACATAAAGAAGAGAGAAAAAGGATCAACAATAATATAGATAGGTGCCTTCAAGGTAATAAAGATCTTAGCTGGTAAGTTCAAATCAGATCCTTCACATAATCAAGATCAAATTGACGACATTAACAAAAACATTAATAAAAACTTTCTTGAAGCTAGACTACAGGACTCAAAAACGTAGAACTAAAGAAGACAAAATAAGCAACGCAAGTAAATAACTAATAAAGGAAAAAAGACAACTACTAGCGGGAAACAAACGTCATCCTCATGTATACGGAGAAATTTGATGAAACAATTAGAAAAGAAGTACAAGGTGACATGTGACAGGTGATAAAAATGAAACATTAACTTAATAGAGCAAGACATTAAAAACAACAGATGCTTAAAACGTCTAAGGCCAACACTGGATGTTCACAAAATTATCAAAACAAAGACACCAATAATAAATAAGATAAGGACAAATATAAAGTAACAAAGATAGTCGAAGACTTCTACAAAACCTTATACCAGCATTATGAATCAACGTTAAAAGAAAAATAAAAAAACGTGAGATCAGAGGTACTACATAATATAGAAAGAGCTTTAAAAGAGCTAAAAAATAATAATGCTCAAGGATACCATAACATCTTCTTGTATTGAAACGGATTTGTGATTCTGCAGTAAATTTTCTACGATTGCAGTTTTATACTAAGGTTAATGCATAACCCTGTTGTTGGAGAATTCTAGACGCGAAGATGACATTTTTTGGTTGTACTAAAATCCTATTGTTGCTATATATTCCTAAGTTTTTATATCTGGTACTAATGATAGAGCAATTGAAGACCTTAGAGCAACAACGGTACATGCCACAATCTTACTAAAAATGAGTTATATATATTTTCAAATGGTTAGGTTCCTATCTACCTACAGGAATAAAAACTACAGCTTTTGCTTCATAGATGACTCCACGAGTTATAAATATCCTTGTTATTTTTTACACTAAAATCAACTATTTTAAGTGGAACAACGGTACTAGCCACCATATTTTTATAATGGCCGCTTCAAGTAGTCGAACAGCTCCACAAAAATCGTTTTTATTATGAAGATTCTGAAAGTGATTCTGATTTGTATTTTGATTCTGATGATAGTGTTAAAGACAAAGACTATATTGAAAGTAATAGTGATAGTAAACACTCTTCAGGTAGTGAAACACAGGTGAGTAATTAAAATATTGTGGCTTAAATTTTCTTTTTTTTATTTGTAATAAACAATGTAAATATCATTTCTTAATGCTAAAATACCATAGCTACCTACTACTGCTTTCATAATATTGATAAAAAAAAATATATCATTCTTGGTTTGTATGTTATAATATCGATTTATCGTCGAGTTGTGGCTTATCCCCTTAGTGCCTTAAAAATTCTTACAAAACTTTTATGGTAGTCCCAGGAATATAACACTATTTTTGTTTGCAGGCAAATGAATTTTCTGCTGCTACCGAAACAAAAACGATCTACTTAACAGACGAGGTTCTCTTTCCACGCCAGAGAAAGCCCTTTCTTCAAGATGGCACCAGGCAAACCTAAAGAGACAGACTAGACATAAGAGAAAAACCAACCGAAATTTGGGCCATAGCTATGTAAGTAAACGGCAAAAACAAGTACCTGACAGGGAAATCGGACCTCCATGTAAGTGTAGCAAGAAATGTCGAGATACTTTGCAAGGAAATGAAGCACAGATTTTTAATGCGTTTTGGAACTTGGGTGACTATGATAAACAAAATATTTATCTTTTTTCCCAAATCAAATCTGTTCCAAAAAAAAAGAACCTACCTCAAAAAAACCAAAAAACATGTATCGTCGCGAAATGTTTCAATACAATACTTTGTAAAGATCAAGGGTATAGATGTAAAAATATGCAAACAAGAGTTTCTTGCAGTTCATGGTTTGCAAAAATAAAAAAAAAGAATTCAACTTTTATGCGAACAAATGAAGGAAGGTGCTAGTACCCCAAAAGCAGATAAACGTGGCAAACACCAGAACAGAGCAAATAAAATTAATGACTGTGATCGTGAAAACGTAAAAAACACATATTAAGTCCATCCAAAATACACCAGTCATTATAGTAGGCAAAAAAATCCAAACAAAGTGTACATAGATCATGATTTATCGATTTCTGCTCTTTATCACGAATTATTACCTGGAATGGTGTAGAAATAGAAATGCCAATCCAGTAAAAGAAAGCTACTACAGAAATGTTTTTTGCAATGAGTTTAACATTGAATTTAAATTACCCAAAACGGACATCTGCAAAACATGCGACTCTCTAAATATTCAAATTGAAAATGTTGGCAGTACAGAAGCATCAGCAAGCAGGTTAAAGTCTCAACTTGAGCTACACCATCGAAGGGCCGAAGCTTTGCAAAAAAGCCTGAAAGATGAAATAGAAAATGCTAAGAGAACAAAAGACACATCTGTCATCAGTTTTGATTTACAGCAAGCGCTACCTGTACCTTCTTTGACAGTTGGTCCTGCTTTTTATTTACGAAAAATTTGGACCTATAACTTAGGAATACATGACTGCGTTGAAGATAGGGGATATATGTATATGTGGCCCGAACACTTAGCAAAACGTGGAAGTGACGAGATTGCTAGTATATTATATAAGCATTTTAAAGAAAATCCTACTGAACATAGGAAGCTTGTTGTATATAGCGATAATTGCGCTGGACAAAACAAAAATTGGACCATTGTATGTCTGTGGCAACAACTAGTTAAAGAAAGTGTCTTTGATACAATAGAACATAGATTTCTAGTAGTGGGACACACACATCTTCCTTCTGATCGTGACTTCGCAATTATTGAAAAATATAAACGCCGTTATTTAAATCAGGTGTATACCCCTGATGATTGGTATCAAGCAGTCTTAAAATCAAAAAGGAAAAATCCTTTTAATGTCATTGTTTTACAGCAAAAAGATATTTTGTCTTTTAAGGATTTACAGATCCAAAATATTACCAAAAAAACGCAAACAGAAAATAAAGAAAAGCTTAATTTCAGTAAAATCTGCACATTTAAATTTACTCACGAGACTCCAAATGTTATGTTTTATAAACATCTTTGGAACGAATTATTTAAATCTGTCAATATTGGCAGGAGAGGTGTTAGAACTGCAGTAAACCTGAATGTAAGAGATTTAAAAATTAAATATGACGCACCCATTCCATTAAACCCAAAAAAAATATCTAATATTTCGATGCTTCTTCGCTACATACCACCTATTTACCAGAATTACTACAGAGAGATTGGTGTTGTTGAAAATATGGGAACAGATAATGATAATATAGATAATGAGACAGAACATTTGGATGACTTTAGCGATCTGGAGGATGAAAATTAAATTGATTTTATGTATTGTGTTTTTCATGTTTAGTACTGTATATAACTTCTAATATTATGATAAGATACCTATTTTACAACTTGTTGTATTAATAATTTTTTTTTGTAATAAAGGTGCAAGCCACATTTTTTTGAATTTTTATTGTTTTTTTTTTCTACAATAACTATTTTTTTTAAAATTAGCTTAGCGTTTCAAGGATAGTTGATATACAGGTTTCAAATAATACCATTTACGAAATTTCTAATCCATATTTGGTATTTCAGGATTTAATTAAAACCTTTATATTTGATTTTGTCAAAAACTTACTTTTGTGGCATGTACGTTGTTGCTCTAAGGTCTTCAATTGCTTGTTCTTTAGATGGTAAATTGAAATTGCTTACGGTATTGGGGTAGGTTATTGTTGGAGATCTTGTAGATGAGAAGGATGTTAAAAATGTTCATTATTGTTTGGTGGTTGCTGTGTTAGTTTCTAATTTGTCACGTAAAGTCACGTTAGACGAAAAAAATTCCTAACCTTGCATGGCGAGCTGACTCAAATTTTATTATTCTAACCTTTAGAGTGGGTAAATAATATTGTTAATTTAAAATCGCGACTGAATCCAACCGTTACGTTGTTGCCCGTCATATTGAATTTAAGAGAGAAACGTTTTTGCTTAATACCTCCGCCGTTTTCAATTTCTCTTTTATAAATTTTTTGTGCGTTTTATATTTTCTTTTAGCGTTAAGGGAAAAATAGTGGAAGGAGTGGGAAGCCTAATTATCGATCGTTTATTATTAACTTTGCGACATGAGTGTACCTACATAAACCAAAATGAAGAAAATTTTATACAATTTTGATCCTTTTCAGATTTCGCTGAAATCTATATATGAGGTTGTTAATATGAGGTAAAGACGCCAGCGCAAGACCTTACGGGGATTGGTTATATAGTAATTGGTTTTTGTTCATTATCTAGGCTCTTTTAAACTCTTCGACAAATGTTTACTTACGGATTTAAATTGTAGTTCTTGCGATTTGCTACAATTTTTTCATTGCAAATTTTTTCATGCAATGAAAATTTTCTGAGTTAGGGAAAAATGATAACTAAGTATAATTAACTATTGAATTATCTCAATTATATAGGCATTAAAGTTTTATTCTTCCTCTTCAAAATTACATTTTTTCAAACTTCGCCACTAACATCATTGTTGGCCCATTTTTCTTATTTTATCTCAAAAAATGTTCTATAACTCTTTTCTACGCAGTTTTAGGTAGATGCAATAGTACATTAAATAAAAAAATATATTTACTTTTAAAAAGGTCTACTGTAGAACACTCTACATTCCTACATTTTCGGTAAAATGTAAAAATTGCGTACGAAATCTGCACTCTTCATTTCTAAAACCCATTTTAATTTTTGCACAATAGGACACTCTGATTGGACAAAAGATTGGACAGTCTGAGGACTATTTAAAAAAATTGATTTCGCTTGCTTAACACATTTAAAATCGGCGGTCGCTTCAACCGTTGTTTCGGAGAGAACAGGTTATTCTACAGAAAAAGTGCTAATACACTTTTTTATTGAACGTTAGCTCAGCTACATTTCTTGTTTAAAACCTTTTTTTTTATAAAACATAAGATATTAATTTTTTTTGAGGACTTAAAATTGACATTCTTAGCAACATTCAGCTTGTCCGTATGATTCTTAGAGGTTTAGTGGTGTTACGTCCCCCACATGTATTTTTATTTTTGTATTAATTATTCTTTTATTATTTACATTTTAGAACAAAGGTGTCTCCTACTAAAAGACCTGAGGAGATGGTTCAACCGCTCATCGACAGAAATTTTTCGCGCAACAGTTTCCAAAACCACAATTGCCATTTGGATCGCCAACCTTCGAAAGGAGACGGCGCCATGAGAAGAATTCCTCGTCTTGAGCTCAATGCAGGAGTAAAATTATTATTAAATTAATATCTTATTTACTGCCAACTCGTAGTATTCCGTTTAGTAGATTCACGCAGGGTCAGTTCAACGTTATATTGATAGAATCGGCAAGGAGAATGACAAGTTACCTTTAGTAGTGCTAAGGAACCCGAACCCATTCTTCAAGCAGGAGCATTTAAGAAATCCTCAGGGAAAAGTCCACGGGATCCCTGATCCGCACTATTTAATGAAAAAGGAACATTTTCGTCTCTGACGACTGCGACTCGAGTATTCTCTCCTTGTACATTTAGCTATATACAAATCGTTGCAAGTATTACAATGTGAGAAACCATATCTTGGTTATCGTTAAACCTAAAATATTTTACAATAGACTATTTTATATTACTGATAATTAGCTTTTTGTAATACAAAAGATACAAAAACGCAGTAAAAGCATGCAAGATATACTCCGGAGCTGACATCCCCACCGACCACAATCTTCTTCTTGCAACAATTAGGATAGCATTTAAAAGAACAAAAAGAAATAAGCAAATAATAGCTAATAACCTAGATAAGCTTGAAGAAGAATCACTAGTAATAAAATACGGGAAGAAATACATAGACACTTGAGTAACAGAACAGTACAATCGACACAAACTCCGAGGAAGAATGGCTCTATATTGAGAAAACACTTACAAGAGTAACAGAAGACTACCTCAAACAAGATACACGAACAAAGAAACAAACCATGGATGACAGAAGAAATTCTAAACATGATGGACGAAAGAAGAAAATACAGAGGTAAAAATGAAATAACATACAAGCAATTACAAGAATATCAGAATAAAGATCCAACAAGCCAAAGAAACCTGGCTAAGTGAAAGATGCCAACAAATTGAAGAGTTGGAACAAAGACATGATACTTTCAATCTACATTAAAAAGTAAAAGAAGCCGCTGGAATATTTAAACAAACTCCTACGTCTTTCATCGAAGATAAAAATGGGAACCCGTTACTGAACATAGAAGATCGAATAGGTAAATGGAGAGAATACGATGCCTCCTACATTTACATGCAGGAGGCATCGATTGGACCTTATATCACAAAGCAAGAAATTATCAAAGCGGCAAATCAGTTAAAGAACGGAAAAGCTGGTGGGGAAGATAATATCCCAATTTAAATAATAAAGATATTACTAGACGAACACATCGAAGTAATGGAAGATATATTTAACAAAATATACGAAACAGGCATAATACCAAATGATTGGCTGACATCGGTGTTTATACCACTACCAAAGAAGAGAAACTCCAAGAAATGTGAAGACCATAGAATTATTAGCCTGATGAATCATATGTTGAAGCTTTTCCTACGAGTAATACACAATAGAGTATACCATAAACTAGACGAACACACTGGTCAAACTCAGTTTGGTTTTAAGAATGGGTTCGGAACAACAGAAGCACTTTTTTCAATACGTGTGCTAGTTGAAAGATGTAGAGATGTCGATTCTGATGTATACTTGTGTTTTATAGACTTTCAGAAGGCGTTTGACTGGTGAAACATGATAAACTAATAGATATTTTAAGGTCATGTAATAGTTACCTTTAATAGTTACTTTAATAGTTTTAGTTACAAGTTACCTTTAGTAGTGCTAAGGAACCCCGAACCCATTCTTCAAGCAGGAGCATTTAAGAAATCCTCAGGGAAAAGTCACGGGATCCTGATGCGCACTATTTAATGAAAAAGGAACATTTTCGTCTCTGACGACTGCGACTCGAGTATTCTTCCTTGTACATTTAGCTATATACAAATCGTTGCAAGTATTACAATGTGAGAAACCATATCTTGGTTATCGTTTAAACCTAAAATATTTTACAATAGACTATTTTATATTACTGATAATTAGCTTTTTGTAATACAAAAGATACAAAAACGCAGTAAAAGCATGCAAGATATACTCCGGAGCTGACATCCCCACCGACCACAATCTTCTTCTTGCAACAATTAGGATAGAATTTAAAAGAACAAAAAGAAATAAGCAAATAATAGCTAATAACCTAGATAAGCTTGAAAGAAGAATCGACTAGTAATAAAATACGGGAAGAAATACATAGACACTTGAGTAACAGAACAGTACAATCGACACAAACTCTCGAGGAAGAATGGCTCTATATTGAGAAAACACTTACAAGAGTAACAGAAGACTACCTCAAACAAGATACACGAACAAAGAACAAACCATGGATGACAGAAGAAATTCTAAACATGATGGACGAAAGAAGAAAATACAGAGGTAAAAATGAAATAACATACAAGCAAATACACAAGAATATCAGAATAAAGATCCAACAAGCCACAGAAACCTGGCTAAGTGCAAAGATGCCAAGAAATTGAAGAGTTGGAACAAAGACATGATATTTTCAATCTACATAAAAAAGTAAAAGAAGCCGCTGGAATATTTAAACAAACTCCTACGTCTTTCATCGAAGATAAACATGGGAACCCGTTACTGAACATAGAAGATCGAATAGGTAGATGGAGAATGTGGAGAGATATAAGCGAGTGACGCCAACATTTACATGCAGGAGGCATCGACTGGACGTTATATCACAAAGCAAGAAATTATTAAAGCGGCAAATCAGTTAAAGAACGGAAAAGCTGGTGGGGAAGATAATATCTTTCATTTAAAATATCCAATTTAAATAATAAAGATATTACTAGACGAACACATCGAAGTAATGGAAGATATATTTAACAAAATATACGAAACAGGCATAATACCAAATGATTGGCTGACATCGGATGTTTATACCACTACCAAAGAAGAGAAACTCCAAGAAATGTGAAGACCATAGAATTATTAGCCTGATGAATCATATGTTGAAGCTTTTCCTACGAGTAATACACAATAGAGTATACCGTAAACTAGACGAACACACTGGTCAAACTCAGTTTGGTTTTAAGAATGGGTTCGGAACAAGAGAAGCACTTTTTTCAATACGTGTGCTAGTTGAAAGATGTAGAGATGTCGATTCTGATGTATACTTGTGTTTTATAGACTTTCAGAAGGCGTTTGACCTGGTGAAACATGATAAACTAATAGATATTTTAAGGTCATGTAATATCGACGATAAAGACTTAAGGATTATTTCAAACCTCTACCAAGAACAAAAGGCTAAAATCAGAATAAAAAGCGAAACATCTGGAAAAATCAATATCGAGAAGGGAGTAAGACAGGGATGTGTCCTATCACCTTTGCTGTTCAATGTTTACTCTGAGAAGATATTTCAGAAAGCTTTGAAAGGCACCACAGATGGTATAATTATAAATGGGCAATGTATAAATAACCTGCGATATGCTGATGACACTGTCATACTGGCAGATAATGCTGAAGCCTTGTAACGCTTAATGGATCGAGAGTAACGACAGCCTGTAGAGAATTTGGAATGAAATTGAATACAAAGAAGACAAAAACGATGGTCATCAGCAAGCACCAAAACAGAAGGGTGAAGGTCAATGTCGACGGAACAGATCTGGAAAGAGTAACAAGAACAACGTATCCTTGAAAGTAATCTTGATGAAACTTGGGACCACTCACTAGAGATAAGAATACGCCTGGAAAAGGCACGTACAATGTTTTACAAAATGCAAAATGTTCTATGCAATCGCCAGCTGGACACCTCATTGAGAACTAGAATACTTAATTGCTATGTTTTCTCCACCTTGCTCTATGGTGATGAAGCCTGGACAATGACAGAAGCAACACAAAAAAGAATCCAAGCATTCGAACTCTGGTGTTACCGTAAAATGCTCAGAATATCTACATGAGCCATACGACAAATGCGGAAGTCTTGCGGAGGATGAATAAGGAATGAGAGCTTAAGCTTATAATAAAAGAACGGAAAACACAATATTTTCGTCACATCATAAGAAATCAAAAGTATGAACTGTTCCAACTTATAATCGAAGGCAAAGTCAATAGCAAAAGAGGACCAGGAAGAAGACACAACTCTTGGCTTAAAAACCTAAGGCAATGGACGAACATGACCTCCATAGAACTATTCAGGGCTGCTACAAATAAGATTAAATGGGCAAATGTAATGGCCAACGTCCTTAAGGATAAGGCACCGTAAGAAGAAGAAGCTTTTTGTTTATTCAAGAACCGTGTCTTGCTTCAAAGTTAGTCCTAGAATCTTCTACTGTGAAACGTTTTAAATTTAATTAATTTTCATTTCAATTAAATGTACCATTGCATCTACCTAAAACTGCGCACTAAAAAGTTATAGAACAATGTTTGCGAGAAAACAGGGAAAATGGACAAAACGTGGTGTACTTTACTTTTCCCAAACGTTAAGGAAGGATAAAAATGTTTTTTTTTCTGTAAACCAATACCTATACCTATAGCCCAGTGGAAAAAGTTTTTTGCTTCGTTTTTTAAATAAATATTTGTGACATTAAATGATTACATTTTGGTAGGAAATTTAATTTTGCACAATTTTTTTTATAAATGTATCTGTAACTGCATAGAAAATGCATATAATTCACCCAAATGTACCCTAGTGGTTAGGGACAAATTTCTTAAAAACGCAACCCTTTAAATGGTAAAACTCCGCGGTTTTTTCATATTTGGGGGTCTATTGATTATATAAAATAATAAAACCTCTTTAACGCTGTAGTTCCTTTTAGCCTTATTTTTTATTAAAATTAAAAGAGTATCAATAGCTTATTTTCTCATAGAATATATCTTGTAATTTCGTGGAACATTGTCTACTTAGCTATCTGAGCACAAGTTTCTTTTCACATCATCCTACGAAGTATTTTCAGAACCGTTACTTCTAGAAGTTCGATCTTTTCGTCTTCTTCCCCAATGGTTTGCTCTCTGTGAGCCCGCGAGCTTTGACTAACAATTTTAAGTTCCAAAGCTATTCGTGTGCAATAGCATGTGTTTCATCTAATAATTATATTGCTTTTTCTATCTCTCACTAACTAAAAACATTAAGAAAGGTATTTAGAGCTATTGCTCCTAAAATCTTATCAGATACTTCTAAGTAGTCTAATTGCAGTATACGAGCAAGATCTGCCTTAAATTCTCGCGGCTGCAGATCCTACAGATCAGTCTATACAACTAAATATCATATAATCAAATATTATAAAAAAATAGTGAAGATGGAAGATGGGATAAAGATATTATATTAATTACTATTTAACTGGGAATAAGCCACAATTAAAGATAAAAATACGTTTATTGTAGGAGAAACATTTGTTAACATCTGTTTTATTAAAAAATGATTATCCTTTATCGTTTATAAATAAGGAATTTTCAACAATCGATCGAATAGAACAGAAAAACTTAGAACGAGATCCTACAACATACACAAGGAATAATACGAGGAAAATAACAATACCGTACATAAAAGGATTATCAGAAAAACTTAAAAGGATAGGAAATAAATTCAACATTTCAACAACATTCAAAACAACAAACACGTTGAGCTCTATTTTGTTCAAAACCAAACCTAACAATGAACAAGAAAGGACAAAGGATTGCATTTATAAAATACCTTGTGAATGCGATCAGTTTTATTTAGGTGAAACATCAAGGCCATTAAATGTTAGAATAAGTGAACATCAATCTTATATTAAAAATATAGAATTTGATAGATCTTAAATATGTAAACACGCATGGGATAATGAACATAGGGTTCAATGGAATAATTCAAATGTAGTCCTAAAAGAAACGGATGGTAAAAAAAAATCAAAGAAGCGGCTCTAATTATGCTAAATGAGGCCAATTGTGTCGCAAATTCCTCGGCAGGATGTAGTAGGATCTGGTTACCAATATTGAAAGAGGAAGTTATTAATAAGAAAATACCAGTATTAGTAAGTCAGTAACATATAGAGGATACATCATTTATGTTTTTTTTAAATAACGAAACATATAAAATCAGAATTTTGGTGTTTATTGAAGGTAAACTAAATGCACGAACAAATACTTACCATGTCGGGATAGTATTATGAGGTTTTTTTCCTGGTTTTTCCCTCATAATTTACTATGGAATCACTAACAAGAGAATTTTACTGTCATCATGTCATGTGTTTGTCTTTTAAAGACGAATTACATGCTATGATTTTTTTCTGACGGATATTCTCAAGTTAAAGTTGATTTCATGTAATCGAATGAACTATCTTATAAGTAAAGTCGTCCCAGGAGCGCAACTCAACAATATTGACAATATCATTTTAAAGTCGTCTACTTTAAAATGCATAATGTATGTCTGAATTGTTAATATAAATGAGTCAGATAAAATTAAATTATTAGAAGAATTTTTCACTATGTAACAAAAAACAAAATTTGTTTAATTTACTGTTTGTAATTTGAGAACGATTTCCGAAGTGGAAATTGAAACGTCAATAAACGTATTTTTATCTTTAATTGTGGCTTATTCCCAGTTAAATAGTAATTAATTTAAAATGCCACAAGAAAATAGCTTCAGAACAATATAAAGATATTATATATTTACGATAATACATTGTTAAAAAATCTGAGCACGAATGATATGGAGTGTTGATTTTAACTAAAAGGCAATTGCAATGTGACAAAAAATTGTAAATGATAGAAAAAATAAACGGATACGAATGGGTTATATACAGATTCCATACAATTTCTTTATTTTAAATATAGAGATTATCATATCTGCTATCTACCTAATAATTATACTTGTCAAAATAATGAAATAATGAATAATAGTATGTATATATGTAATATATGTATATTATGCTAAAACATTAATGTAATTAGTTTATTCTTGTATTTAGATCACTCATCTGCTATGTTCATGTGTTAAACATAAAAATGTCACTACTTTTTTTATAAATAACTACGGAAATACTTAATAGGTTATTTTTAGTCAACAATCTGATAACTGTATAGATAAATTTGTACTGATTTTACGAATTACAAGAAAAGAAAATTATAAACTAAGATTACATATTATAATAATATAATAAAATTACCTTTTGTGACGCAATATTTAAAACACACAATTAACACCAATTTAAACACTATAAAACCGAATTTTTCACAATACAACATCGACGTTTCCACACATTTTTCGAGATTTGGAAGTTTTTAAAATTATTTTCGAAATGACGTCACGGAGTAGTTGACTTTGAGTTTACCGACCTACCCTGATGTGGGCTGGAAGACCCTAAGGCAGACAGTAGACTAACGTTACACCGGTCCCCTATACGAGATAATTTTAACATTTCGTTCATTTGGGATATTTTTAGCATGGGAAGTCACCATTTTTTACTCTTCTTTCCTCTCTCGCTCGTGCCTTCGTTTGTTTTTCATTTTTCACGTGCAAGGACGTTGCCCGCATTGGGCTGGTGGGGCAATTTTCAAAACAAACGAGTACTGTTTAATAGCAAATTTGATTATTTCGCTCGGTATTTTATTGGGTATGTTTGTGTATATTACGATAGGATCAATAAATCTATTAGAATCTTTGAATGTTGATGATTAATAGCTAGAAATTTTTTAGTTTGACCATAAAAATTTACATACACGGGGTGAGATATCTAAGATAAAAAAAAATTAAAAATAAGGGGATCAGTATTAAAAGCAATAAAAGAAGATTAGGTGAAATTAAAATAAAGGAACACCTTTTAAATTGAGCAACAAAAGAAACATATTTACTAGTTCAAATGCGGCCTAGGTAGCTTAGAAGTGACTGGATCCGCCTTTGGTGCTGAATGATCGGGGTTTGATATAAAAATCATAAAGTTTGCTAAGCACGTCGCTTCGAAGGCTCTGATAACCACAAGTCGAAAACACAGAAATAGGTAAATGAGTTGACTACGCTCAGATTTAAGTATGGCACATTAAGATAGGGATTAGGTATCAGTTAGAATCCTGTTTAATGAATACGCAGGGTTTTGCAGTACATAGTATGTCGTTAAGATGAGCTTCCAACAACGAAAGAATGGTAAATAAAACCATCTATCAAATTATACGCTTTGATTATGCCAGCGTATTCCGAAGTAAATGTTAGCATATTAAATTTTGAGACCATAAACTAAGTCTTTTCAGCCTTTGGTATGTTTATTTTTGCTGATTCTACCTTTTGTAACATATATGCCATTAACTTTTGTAATTCGGACTTTCCTGGCTTGACCTAGCTATTTTTTTAACAGAATACTTAAACGTGTTACTTGCTTTTAAAATCAAGCTATGGTATTCCTCGAGAACATAATAGTCAATTGTGTTTTTTAAATATACATTTTATTCATGTAAAATGAAGATCATTATGCCAAAAACGAATGCCTGCGAACTAGAAAGTACTTAAAAACCTTATTGAATCTTTTTGTGTTGATCGAAAATAATTGGCAACTGAAAATTCATTGATTATTAGCATGTTAAAATGGTTTGTTATGAGAATTTACTTACCTCATAATTGTATTATTCTTATTTTCCAAGGGCATCCGTCAGAAAATTTATGAACTTCCTTGATTTCTGGCAAAACAAAATTTTCAAAATAATCGTTCAAAAAATGCTTCATTTGCTCTCTCTTTTCTATAGCCTTCATGATAACGATAAAATATCGCCTCCTTGATTCTTAGCCTATGTATATTATACAAAATAAATATATCCAGAGCTACCGGTTGCAGAAAATTTCCTTAATCGGGTATATCGGGTAGAGGCACATTCTGCATATAATCAAAGCAAATGCCAAGCACATCAATTTGGTGTTCGCAATGCTCGCAATGTTCAATGGCATTTATTTTTCTATAAAGTTTCTGTGCCCACCTTTTATGAATTTGAAGTTCTGCCTTAACTGCAACTTTTGCGTTTTCGTTCAGAGCACAATTAGATTGCTTCACTTGGTACACACGTCGATTTGTGGTCGACCAAACAACAATACAAAGTTCTCCCAAATATCAACAACAATGATTCAGAACAATAACTTTGAATTATTAACTTACATTTTTTATAAAGTAGTAATATTTTCCTGGAAATATTTCTGAAAAACTTTAATTGGAATATCGGATATAAAGAACAAAACATTTTATGCATTTGTTTAACATCTAATCGTACATCACGGTATTTTTTCGGCCATACAGTGTAGTGAGTATCCTTCGTCTAACAAAAATTCGATGTGCTGACGAATTTTAAGCACGTGTTCTGAAGGAATTTAATTGCTTCTTGAACGAATCCTTTCATAATTGGCGAGTCCGTTCCAGATGAATACCATGTAAATTGCGAATGCTTTATTAGCGCAAACTTATATATTACGTATATTGTAATTGCACATGGTCTAAATTATTAGTGCTTTTGCGTGATCATCGTCTCACAACTGGTTTGATATCAATTTATCCTTGAAAATAGGCGTTTTGTTAATTTTGCTATCAATATGCGCATATTCTCAATGATATTCAACAGATTTTGCTCACAAATGAGGAGGAAGCATTTTCTGGCACCTACGATTAACGTCACAAGTATACGCAACACAAAACATAAAACCATGAAAAACGATCAACTAACATGGTTAGGGTGTTGCAAGCATTTAATTCTAGCCTTTTTAAAATCACATTTTCGTCATTATTTTCTGAATGTTTAATACCTTTTACTGTTTTCCGTGTACCGGGATTTTCACACTACATAACACTAACCATCATGTTGTAAACCGAACGACATTAGCTATACTTCTACATTGTGTTAAAGCAAACATCTTCACTTTGAAAATTACGCCAGTAAAGGACATACGTTGTTTTCAAAACGAGCGAAAAAAAACCGACCTGCCATACGTTATTTTAAACAGCAACTTGTTTTTGTGCAAAATGGTTGATTTTATTAAGTCATTTTACCCTTGGGGTATAAGGGCTTATGTTGTTCTCAAAATGACCGATTCTCTTTGATGACCGCTGGACTCTTTGATGTTGTTTATGATTTTTATGCAGATTTATCATTGCTTTATCATTAATAAATGTTACACCTGAAAAATTAGCATTAAAAAGGCATATGATGCTTTCCTCTTTGGTTTCTGTAAGTTTACCCGTTTGATTTTGTAAGTAGTCCTATGCCGTTAGTCTGGTCCCTCGAGATAACTTCTTGGAAGGCACATGGCAGGAAATAATAAAATTAATGATTATTTTGCAGAACATGTTTTTCTTTTAGATTTTCGTAACTTGGTGGTATATTTTGATAGAGCCCACACACCACACACACCACACCACACACACACATTGGTGTGCTGAGAGAATAATGAATTCTGATCTGATCAGCATGAATCAAATATCAAATGATAATACCAGGTAAACAAAAATATTAAAAGAAGAACAGAACATGGACAAATCATTTAACCAAATATTAGAGTTAAATTTAATAAGAAAACGAAAACGAAAATCACCTAAATTTTAAAATGGAATATCTATCTAAAATGGAATGGAGAAATGTAGCAGATTCTACAAAATATATTTAGATTAAACGAAAGTGATTAAAAATTTATATTCTCCTTTCTGAAAAACGAAAATAACACATCATTTATATAGTTGTATAAGTACTTGAATAATATTAGCTATATTATATATATTGTAGTATAGATTGGTAAGGTATGCAATAGCCTTTCTAATTACAACGCAGCCTTTTTGTGTTTTATATAATGTGTGTGCTAAGTAAATATCATCTTTCTGTACAAAATCCACCTCATTGTATTTACAGACTCGATTATTACATCCGAATGACTGCGACTAGCGACCCCTCGAATAAAAGCTTCGTATTTATTTTTATGTCACCTTTATGTTTTTTAGGAAATTAAATACTTTTAAAACTCTTTAAAACTTTATCTCGTGGTATCATTAACAGTATATTGATTATTTTGATAATCTGCTCGTTTTGTTTCGTTTGATGCGATACATATAGGTTTATTGGTAGCTTAAGTTTGTTATAAAGGTAACAGTATAAAAATATAGTAAATAATAAATATATGCAGCGAAAATATAGCGACCTATTTCTGGACGAGAGTGAAAAAAAATTATCAATACCAACAATTTCATGAGTTATGATAATAAGAAAACCGTTTAGTTCGAAGATCCGCATTCTGCCTGTTTGTAAATTGAAAAGTCATAAAAGTTCTTATCTTAGATCTTAGGAGAAGAATTAAATTAATTTGCTAGTTATTCCTTTATCATATTGTGATAGCCAATATGACAACCACCGTTAAGTAATGTACATGGTACGAAGAGAAGAAGAAGAAGTCATTTTTGATTCAACCATTTGCATGTTTTTATAATTTGTGTATGCCTAACACACTTAGTTGTGGTAATCTGGATTAAATAATTTTGTCTTCTTCTAAGTATGTCCTATCTTTTGAGGCTATCGACGATCATCGCAGCCTATTTAATCATCTTATTAGCACATCGCAGCCTATTAGATCATCTATTTCTGTGATTCGAAGTCTTTTAGCAAGCCTCCTGTGTTGTTTTTTGTAGAAGGTTTTCTCCAAGTCAACTATCTATCTATCTATCTAATCAGCCTTAAACGCCCACTCTTGGGCATAGGCCTCCCCTGTTAATCTCCATTGGTCTCTATTTTGGGCGATCTGCATCCAGTCCTTTCCTGCCGTTCTTTTAAGATCGTCAGTCCATCTCATCTGTGGTCTTCCTCTTTTTCTTTTCTTTTTCCATGGTCTCCAGTGTATTATTATTCGCTTATTCCATCTTTCATCTTTTTGCCGGAGAGTGTGACCGGCGAAGTTCCATTTAAGTTTTGCAACCTGTCTTGATACATCGTTCACCTTTGTTTTTTCTCTGATCCATGAGTTTCTTTTCCTGTCTTTAAGACCGATACCCAGCATATATCTTTCCATTGCTCTTTGTGTTTTGGATATCCCGTCGATGTTCTTCTTTGTGAAAGTCCATGTTTGTGAGCCATATGTGATAACTGGTAAAATGCACTGATTGAATACTTTCGTTCGCATATATTGAGGGAACTTTTTATTTTTTAGAATATATGATAGTTTACGAAAAGATTGATTGTTCCCTTGTCGTTGTGTCAGCTTTATTATCTGTCCTAGGTATATGTATTCTGCCAATCTACTACTACTATTTCTAATTGGTCTTCTTGATTTGTCATAGTCTTGGTTTTACTATAGTTCATCTCTAGTCCTACCTCTGTCGCTTTTCTATCTAGTTCCTCAACCATCTTCTGTAACTCTTCCTTCTTATCTATTATCAGGACTATATCGTTTGCATATCTCAAGCTGGTTCAAGAGCTCTCCATTTATTCTTATTCCGTATGAATCCCATTCTAATTTTTTAAATATGTCTTCCATAGCCTGATTGAATAATTTTGGTGATATTGGTCTCCCTGCCTGATTCCTCTTTCGAATTTTATGGTTCTGTAGCGTGTTCGTTCGTCAATTTTATTGTGGCACTCGCATTTTTGTATATGTTTGTTATTAGGTCCGTGTACCTGTAATCAATTCTGCCGTTCTGTAGTGAGTTTTTGATTGCCCAATGTTCTATGCTGTCAAACGCCTTTCGGAAGTCTATGAATGCCATGTATAATGGGATTTGATACTCGTTCGACTTCGACCCGTACTCCAAGTCAACTATAGATAAGAATATATCATAGTTGACATCTCCACACCATTCTATGAGTATTTTTACAGTAAATAATACCTTTTTAGCGCCAAAACCTCTTATAAATCTTAGCTGGTTTCCTGTAAGTATATTTCAGGTAGTAATATTCTTTACATTGCATTGAGTTGGGTTTTTTGGTAACTGGAATAAACACAGATATTCGCCATTCTTTCGGAATTTCCCCATTATCGTAGATTTAATTGAATAATTCTACTAATATGTAAAATCTTGTTCTCTGTTAGATGGCTTATGATTTCGGTAGACATTTTATCCGCTCCCATGGCTTTATCATTTTTTATATGTTTTAGTGCTTCTTCAATTACTTCTTGGATAATTACAGCCCCATCTCTTCTTCTTGGTTCTATTGTCTAATTTTTTTTATTGTCGTCAAATAGCTCTTTTATATATCCTTTGGATCTATTTATTTTCTCAGCACCTTCAATTACTATTTTGTTATTTTTGTCTATTATGTTGCAATATCTTTTTTCTTGTATATGCTAATGTATCGCTTTCGTGTTGTTGTTTATTATGTTTCACAGGAGATTCTCCAACTCTCACCATTTTTCTGTTGCGTTAAGTTGTTATTGTCTTTATACATCTTAAATTTCTTTGTGTATTTCATATTTGAAGCAAGAAGGCCAACGAGTAGAATTTAACGTACCTAGAAACGTACAGGCTAAGAAGCGCTGCAAGGTGTTTAAGCTCAGCATACAGCAGATAAGAAATCATCAGGAACATCAGGAATAAGCAGAACTACTCCCACAAGACAATGGCAAGTGTGCCTTTGCCGAAACGCCGTCGAAATGTTTTTTCTCTAAAAACCAAAATTATTCAACGCGGATTTAAATGTATATATTGTCAATAAATTAAGTATTGTGAATGTCAGAATTGACATGAAGAAATTCCGATTATACAGTTTATTTGTAAACATATTTAATTTAATTAAAATAAAACGAATTCGGAATAACAAGAAATTATCTACGCCCATGACCTGGAACTTCTTAACTTACACAAAGCGACAGGATCCTAAACAGTAGAAGATCACGATTCGTGTGACTTTGATTAGCCTAAACGTGACAAATGATAAAGGTAATTGTTTAGCTGACAGTTGATTTTTTTGAACTGATAAAAAACTAGAAGCTTGGAAACTCTTAAGAAAACAGAAGTTTTTTGACGAAACCAATATTGAAAAGACTGTACGTCATTAAGAAGCAGAAATCCGAGATTTAGTGAGCATAGATTCCAAAATAAGTCCGATTCAATGATGGTAATTTGTTTTTATAAGTATTTTGTTAGCTGCCTAAAATGAAATAACAATAGGTTAATCCATGAGTTAGTTTACGATGGGGAACTTTTTTAAACACTAATTTATTATTATGTTTTAACTACTAATTCCAAAAAGTCCTCTTCTGCTCTTCTTATCATTAAACCGACTGTTGTGTACAACTAAGTCCGTGTCGAACTTAAATCTTGTTCATTGTGATGACATTTAGGATACTGTATTTGGCAAGTCTTAGAATATGGCCTAAGTAAACTTTTTGCTCCTTAAAGATGTCAATTACCTCTCTTGGAGTCTTAGCCTTTTTTGAACCTCTACATTTTGTAACATATTCAACTCAAGATATTTCGAGGAAGACTCTATATTTTGAATTTTTTTCTATCGTTTCTTCTTCTTCTGGTTCATTTCATTACTGGAGATTTGCGACAAACTATATTAAAATCTTCTCTATTCTGAACAGCTCTTAGTAATTGTTGAACGTTCATGCAAGTCCAAGCTCTGATATTTCGATGCCGTGACATTTTTCTTCTGCCTGCTCCTCTTCGGCCTTCTATCTTCTCTTCAATTATTTTTTGTAGCAAGTTATATTTGCCGCATTTGGTTCATGACACCCTTAAACTGACCGGGTTTTTTACATGCCATTTAGTGTATAAAGAATAGTAGTAGGAAATAAGTCCTTCTTTATTTCTTCAATGTCCGTCTAAAATACTTTCCTCCAAGCCTTATTCTAAAAAAGTCTTCTATCACTGTGCTGCAGTCTAACGCAAAAATCAAACGCAAAAAGCGTTTGATTTATCTTCATTATTGGTTCTTATCCATATAGTTTTTTACCCTCTTTAAGTGAGAAAATTTTTTAGATCTTTTGTTTGATCAGATCAGTTTGTAGACGGAATAAAAAAAAACACATTTGTAACACTATGTCGATATTGACTATTAAGTACGTTTATTGACGTTTCAATTTCCACTTCTGAAATCGTTCTCAAAAATACAAACCAATTTTATAATAACCAATAAGTATACCTTTTCTTTGTAAAAATAATGTATCCTTCATATGTTTTAACACAAAGAGAGCTAACTTAAAGAGCAAAAAGTTAAGCGCAAATTTATGCGCTCATTCATCTTGCTCAAAAGCAATAAATTGTAAATTTTTGTTTAAAAAAATTTTAAAATGTAAACGTTAACAGCGAAAAACAAAATTTTAAAATTTCCACTTTAGCACCTGTATCTTTCTTAATATTACCATTTTATTAAAGCAAGTTGGCTTAAATCGTAATATTTAAAGTGCAAAATCTACGGTTTCTGTTACAACAATTACTTAAGGACCACCCTGTATATATACAGTGTGGAAACTACTTATGGAATAAAATTGTTTGTGTCCTTATTTTAGAAAATAATAAAAAACGTTGAGATACCTTAACTTTTAAATTTAAATGTACGCTTTTTAGACATAAATTTGAATGTACAGGGTGATCAATGCAAGTCTGGCATAGTGCATAATCTGTATTTTAAATGAAACACCCTGTATATTTTCATGTTTTTAAAAGCTCCTTAACAACCTGATTTCAACGAACTATATCATGTAGGGTCTATTATGAATAATACAAGGTGAAATTTTGAAATTAGGTATTTTCTTCAAGACAATGAATTCATAGAATACCCGAGGTAATTGATTGGATTACATTAAAATAAATGCTCAACATGTTCTCCACCTTGTTGTTGGCAATAACACAGTCTCCTATAAAACTCGTTCCGAACTTTGTTTAAAGTTTGAGGTGAAATATTCCGTATTTCTGTAGTTATCCTTACTTTTTGAGGTCTTCAATGATAGTTGATTGTGTTGCATATACTTTGTTCTTGAGATAACCCCACAAAAAAATCCAAAGGCGTAAGATCTGGCGACCTAGCTGGCCGCTCACTAGTCCTCTTCATCAAATCCACTTATTGAAGAAGATTTCATTCAAGTAATTTCTCACCATTAAAGCATAATGGGGTGTTGCACCGTCCTGCTGGAACCAGACAGTTTCATGCGGTAGGGTCGGATCTATTGGATTGGGATATAAGTTAGCCAACTAAGGAAGAACATCGTCTCTTAGCATGCTTAAATATTTTTCCGCTGTCAAATTATCATCTATAAATATAGGACCAATAATATGATCTCCTATAATACCTGCCCAAACATTCAACTTTTGAGGATACTGAGTGTGTGTCTCACGCATCCAATGAGGATTCTCCGCTGACCAATATCTACAGTTTTGTCAGTTTACCTCTCCGTTCAATCTAAATTTTGATTCATCAGAAAAAAGAATTGTGCCAAGAGCTATTTCATTTGTTAATTTTATCCATCATTCTTTTGCAGAAATCCATTCTACGATCCGGATCGTCTTCTGTTAGCTCCTGCACAAATGTCAATTTATATGGATGAAGTTTTCTTCATGGAGACACCTTAGGACAGTTGTGTGACTCACATTATTTTGACGTGCAATTTGACGTGAACTTGACGTTGGATTCTCTGCGACACTTAACAAAATATCCACTTTCACTTCATCTTCAATGAAGTTCGATTTCTTTTTAATGGTTTGACATATCCAAGTTCTCTGAATTGTGCATAATTTTAGACACAGTACCTTGTGAAATATTAGGCAACTGAGGATACCTCTGATTAAATAAGTTTACTACTTCAACTTGACTTCTACAATTCTCCCCGTAACCGATCATCATTAAAATCTCAATTCGGTGGGCCTTAGTTAAATATTTCATTTTTATTTCTGCAAGAAATTAGTTTTTAATTAAGAATTTATTATTTTAATGTAAAATGTCAACAGCATGTCAACTGATTGATAACAATCCGCATTATTTACCGATTTAGTTTAATTAGCAGACTATCTATACAGTTTTTACCTATTCACGACAAAAAATGTTAACACGGTTACTAAACAGAAATTTTCCCCAATATACAGTGTACTGACACTTAGAGTAGAAGTCTATTGTCTGTATTTAGCTAATTTAAAATAATATCATAACACGTGATAAATTATTAATTTCAAAATTTCACCTTGTATTATTCATTATAGACCCTACATGATATAGTTCATTGAAATCAGGTTGTTAAAAGTATTTTAAAAACATAAAAATATACAGGGTGTTTCATTAAAAATAAGGATTATGGACTATGCCAGACGTGCGTGGATCACTCCTGTACATTTAAACTTATGTTTAAAAAGCGCACATTTAAATTTAAAAGTTAACGTGTCCCAGAGTTTTTGATTATTTTCTATAATAAGGACACAAACAATTTTATTCCATAAGTGGTTTCCACACTGTATATACATATATATATATATATATATATACTATATATATATATATATATAATATATATATATATATATATATATATATATATATTTATTTCTGTTTTTGATTTAAAACACTCTCGCTGTTGATTACTCCCAACTGTGTAGATATTTTTCTGCTTCGAAAAAATGCCGTTTTCCAAAGGCAATATTTTAGTCAGATTTGTATCGAAGCGGATCCCTATCAGCCGATGTATATTTCAATGGGACGTGATACGTTTTGACATCAGAATTTGATTTATGAATAAATTATTGCCGACACGACAGCGAAGGGCCATCGGTCCGTGTCAGCTTTCGACCTTCTAAATTCTCTGTCCCCAACTCCATTGCTGCCTCTTTTTTCTCGAAATTTCCTTTGATATGTAATTGGGTTACGCGGGCCTTTTGGGCTTTATATAAGTTTTTATTAATTGCAATATTAATATTATATACCTATGTCCTGTGAGTTATTGCTGTGGCATAGCACTAATTAATACAGAAAAAAGTGGAATTGAACTACTAGCGAGTTTAAAAGTTATCAAAAATGTCATTACGATGATCATACGAGTGGTTGGAATGATCCTATACGTTACAGGTTAAAATGAAATTGTAGATAATAAATTAAACACAGCATATATATTATTCTCTTAAATCATTCCATAATTATTTAAGTGTACAATTTGGAATATATCTAACCACATATTGAAATTCTTTTCCAGTCCGAACAAAAGAAGACTTTTTTGATGAATTGAAAAGAGTAATATGCTAAACAGAAAATTATCAAGAAGAAAATACTACTAGATGATTTTAATAATCGGATTAGTAAAACGAATAACGATAAAGTTAAAATAGAGAAAATGTAGTCAAAGATAACTAGAATATGAATATGAACTTCATCATCATCATCATCAACCTGTATACGTCCAGAACTGGACGTAGGTCTCCCTCAGTTCTTTCCATCTATCTCTGTCTTGTGCGGCTTGCATCCTTCTTCTTTGAGTGCCTCTCCTATCGGAGATTGGATATCATTATGGCGAATCTAATTTTATTAACTGCTGTTTTGAATACTTCGTTAGTGGTACAGCCAAACCAATCTCTTAAATTTCTCATCCAGGACTTTCTTCTACGGCTTGGATTTTAAAAAAATCCACAAGGAAAAATTCCTGTAGCTGGCTGTATACCACGTATCACAAAAAGAGGTTAGTCTTCGTAAATGGGTATATTTATTTTTAAAAACCTTTAAAAGGGCTACATCAATAAAACAAACGTTTTCGGACCACACAGTCCATCATCAGGTTTTAAAATCGAAAAAAATGCCTAAAATAAGTATAAACCATTTAGTTAAAACAAACGTGATATGAAATTTTGACTATGGTTGAAAAGCAAAAGATGGTTATACTTACTTAAGTAAGTAAGTATAACCAGTAAGGTGGGAAAGGAAGAGATCTAACGCGTCTTTACCATGAGGCCAAATGACAAAAGTGTCATCAATATACCGTAACCAGCAGGTGGGTTTGAGACTTGATGAGGACAGGGCTGCTGTTTCAAAATGTTCGAAATGTTTCGAAATGTTTCGAATATGTTCGTAATAGCTGAAAATATCAGCTATTACGGAAGAGAGGGGAGATCCCATTGGGGCACCTTTCATGTGACGATAAAAATGATTTTGGAATGAAAAGTATGTATTAGACATGCAGTGTTTTAAAAGAGATAGTGTGTCTTGGAGGATTTGATGTTTAGAGTCCAAGATGGAAATTGTTACATCGATGGGAATATTGGTGAAAAAGAAACAATGTCAAAACTAACTAATATATCTGAAGGTGAAATAGAAATATTTTTCAGATCAAAAAAATGAATAGAGTTTTTAAAAAAAGACGAAGCTTTTCAGCTAATGGTTGTAAGGATAAAGCGAGCGATTGTTTTGCCAATTTCTGAGTGGAGCAGTTATATGCACTGACCATGAATCTTAGGGGAACATTGGGCTTATGGATTTTTGGAAGGCCGTATATCTTGGAATTCGGGATGATTTTTCTTTGGGTATAAAAAGATTTTTTGATGTCTGAAGATAGAGTAGACTTATTTATGATGGATTTCGTCGTTTTTTTTCTAGATAGGTGGTGGGTCGTTTGGGACGCGTTAGTATTCTGTGAAATTGAGAAGTTCGAACAATTTTGTCGAAATAGTTAGAAGAGTTAAGAATGACGGTGGCATTACCTTTGTCTGCCGGAAGGATGAAAATGCCAGCGTTGTTATAAAGTTCTTTGAGAGGGCACGTCTTTCTGAAAGACTGATTATTTGACGGTGGGAGTTTGGAAGTACAGAGAATTCTGGCGATCTTGTCTGGCATCTTCGGCTTGGTCGGAAGGAAGATGAGAAGAAACAGCTTCTTCAATTTGACAAATAATTTTCTCAGTTGGGATTGAAAAGAGGTATGTGACAGAAAAATTGAAGCCTTTTGATAGAGCTTTGGTAGCTGAATCGGATATTGTGAATATATGAGAAATTGCGAACAACATTAGAAGGTTGTTAATTCGAAAGGGGCTTTGGATTTTGTTGAGAGACAAGTTGGTCCAGTTTGCGTTTCTAGGTTTGAGTTTTGTTGTCAGAAATGTGCTGCGCTTTTTGGTGAGAAAAGACGATCGAAAGTGTCCCATAATAATGGATGGATATTAAAAGAGTGAATGTCATTGTAAATCTTGAGAAGTTGGGAATTTGTTATATCTAAGTTGCGTCCGGTGGAATGAACTGAATTTCGAAGAAGTGAAAAATCGGTTGCTCTAAGAATTTTGGAAATTGATGAAGTTGTCCAATCTCGTCAGATCCGTAAAAGACAAAATCCCTAATGAAGACGATGGTGTCTAACGGGATACCTTGTTCCAATTGCCCACGTACAACATCAAGTAGACAAACCGGCGAATCTCTATCCGTATTACGAACATTCTAGATCAGTCAAGAACATTCTAGATCATATTCAGACAGGCGCACAAATTAGATTTCGAAAAAAGTAAAAACCATCGCCCCCATCCGCTCCTTACAATCAAGAATCATTCGTGAAGCTATCGAAATCGAAAAAAATCTTTAACAGCCTAAATATGCGCGATGCCGCGAAACGATTGCCGGCAACATGGCGACCCCTGCTTTAGAGACCTCCCGCCCACACCGCTCAGGCCACGTCAGCGCATTCCGTTCCCGCACATACGGCGAGTATAAAAGCAGCCACACAGGGTAAGACCGGTTGTCCCCAGGACACGAAGGAATCCACAACATCCACACTAAAGGAACTTCCAAAGAAGATAATTGTCCAACTCTACTACATCTACAAATTTTGCTTGGAAAAAGGACACTTTCCAAGCAACTGGAAACACGCAAAAATTATTCCCCTCCTAAAACCCAGGAAAGACGGAAGAAGACCGGAAAACTATAGGCTATTTCTCTCCTAGAAACGATGGGAAAAATACTAGAAAAAAATAATCTTCAGAGACTAACAAAAACATGCTGATAGAAGAAGAATTATCCAAGAAGACCAGTTCGGATTTAGAAGAGGAAGAAATTGCGAACTACAAACTGGCAAGAATAATCAGCGATACGAAAATTAAGTTCAACAGGAAACAAAAAAACAGGATTAGTATATTGGATATAGAAAAGGCATACGACACGGTTTGAAAAAGGCACTAATCTTCAAAATGGGACAGAGCTAGACTCCCACATTATTTAATCAACATATGTGATACTTATCTATCTAATAGAACCTTTCAAATTTCAGCTGACCAAAAGATGTCAACAATACAAGAAATCCAAGAAGGAATGCCCCAGGGCAGCATCTTATCTCCATTACTCTACAATATATTTGTTTCAGATTTACCTACAGATCATAGAACATCCACGGCTCTATATGCAGACGATACAGCGGTATATGCATCCGGAAAAGATGACAGAAGAGTTATAAGAAATATGGAAAACCACTTAGAAAAAATCACAGAGTATACCGAAAAATGGAAGATAAAAATCAACGCGGAGAAGACACAATTCATCATGTTCACCCAAGAGACTAGACCACCACCGAACGAGATTACAGTAGGAGGAAACAGAATACAGGCAGCAGATTCAGTCAAATATTTAGGAGTCCACCTCGATAGAAGGCTTAATTTCAGGATTCACGCAGAAAAAACCAAGGTAAAAGGTAATATTGCTAAGAAATTGATACTTCCTTTTGTTCACAGGTCCAGCCCCCTTTCGAAGGCCAAGAAAATCCAGTTATACCAGGCCTACGTGAGGTCGGTAATGTTGTATGCAGTCCCAGTATGGAGTTCACTAGCGGAGACCCACTGGAGGAAATTAGAAACCACAGAGACAGCGTGCTTACCGGATAATCGAGGGTTCACCATGGGAACAGAGAATCACGAATGCAACCATCAAAGAAAGGCTCCAGTACACACCACTGAGGGAGGTGGCTGAGAACAGGACAAGATACTTCTTCCACCAGGCCACAAGAAGACTCCAAAAGACCAGGGATATCCTCGAGAAGAACAGGATCCAGAGGATACATAGACAAACCACAGACTGATCGACCACCTGATCAGGGTCTAGCCGGATGGTTGCCGGAAAACAGCCAAGCAGGGAAGTAGGTACGATGCCATAAAAAGTACCTACAGAAAAAGACGAGGAAACCACCCAGAGAAGTCCAGGATGCCGAAAGGAGATCAAATCAGAAGAAGATGGTGCAAAAGCGGAACATCAGGAAGAAAGAAGGCTAAAATATCTTAAGTTGACATGTATATATTATTAGGGCAATAAATGTTTTTATTTTTATTTTTATTTTTATTTTTTATTATAGACCGGTTGTCACTCGACACTAAGAAGTAGGCAGATTGAGACCTCAATGCCGAGAGACAGTTCTTGTAGAACACGATACTGGTACGTCTCGAGTCAAGGCAGATTGAGACCCCGAACTTGAACAGAACCGTATTACTCTTGAAAATGGCTCCAAAATGAAGATGGACAGGGTTATGTTAGATAAAAAAAAATTGGATCAATAAAATAACATTAAAAAAGGAGCATTCGACGAATGTGTATGGAAACTTACAAGACAATTAGGACATTTAGAAGAAATAGAAAATGGTGTTAACAATTAACAAAGAGGCAATACTAGAAAACATATTACACAGAACAGCTATAAGAAAATCGACGCAAATGTCAAAATACAGAAGAAATACATTATATAGAAATACAGGGAGAACCAATGGGACTGATAATGGATTAAGTAAAAATATTTATCAAAAAAAAAAGTAGATGATCGAGTGGACCGAGTAGTATATAGTAGCTCTAATAATATTTTTTATTTCGTGAGATAGAAAAGTACAAAGTTGCGAATTATTTCTACTTGACGGTGTCCTTAGATATTTTATGTAAAGTATCAGTCGCATCTATTGTCCTCTGGATTAGAGGGACAAAAGTATGTCAATGTAGAAGGTTTGCTTTTATTTAAACTAGCTAGTGAGATGTTATTAATATGTATAATAAATAGACTGCAACTGATAATCAAATATGACACGAATGCGTATCACCTGAACTGGAGCAGCACAAACATCAATAGAATCGGTGAGTCATTATTACAGTTTGTTATAGAATATAATTAAGATATATTAAATATCTAAATCGTCAGAAAGAACCAACTTTTTTAACTTAACAATAAAAAGAAGGAGGTAACTGTTGTAACATCTTTTTGTATAGTTCAGCTGGGAGATTATCTATTTCGGGTGATTTGTTTCTAGTTTGTTTTTTACTGCATCTTTTTAATTCAAAAATCGTTGATGATTCCTCTTCCCTCTCGTCTATTTCGCTTACCTCATCTGTTTCTCCTTTCAGGGTTTCTGCTTATTTCTCTATATTAAGTGCCTGGTTAAAGTATTCTACCCATTCAGTCAATACACCTCTCCTTGTTGTTAATAGGTCACCATTTGAACTTCTGCGTTGGTTAGCAGTTGCCTTGAGTTCTTTTCTGTTAATGTTACTTTTTTAGGTTTAAATACTTCTCTCTATTAAGTTTTTTTTATGTATTTAAGTGTTTAGCTTTACAATAAAATAAATGTTTACTGAACGTATGTGTAAATACAGAGATACTGTCAATTTTGGAGAAGAAACTTTACATGTAGATACAAATGTAGGCTGTACTGATAGCAGTAGCATTGATGTTGCTATAATGGCAGCGCTATATCCCTTCGTTCAGTTGTTGTGTTGAACACCACACGTGTCGTTATCTGAAGAGTCCACCAAAAAGGAAGACAATAAGGAAAAGCCGAATAATAAAAAAAATCTAGAAGAAATCTTATCTTAGCTGACTGCATAAAGTTAAATGTCTTGTCTTGCCATAAGGTTTAAAAACATTAATAATTATATAAAAATAAAAATTGCAAGGACAATGTATTTTACAAAAATATACAGGGTGTCCAGGGTGTACAGGATGTCAAAATAGAGCCTTCGAGCTTTAATTGTTTAAGCAAAATGTTGCTAGTTTTCGTTCTACAGAGTGACTCGTTATTTTGTTTTATAATATTTTTAGGGATATATTGAAAACTATTTAACCGATTTAAGTGAAATTTGGTATCTCGCTATAATATATGCTTAATATGAAAATGATATTAGTTTTATCATTGACACTAGATGGCACACCTGCTATAACATTGGTTCATTAATGTGGCCATAATTTTTTTATTCGCCCTGTATACAGGGTGATCATTCTAGGAAAAAAAAATATAAAATAACATTCAATTCTACACAAAAAACGTATTATTCTTTCAAATTAAAAAAGTACACCATTTTCGAAATAAACGTATTTTTTAGAGACGTGCATAAAATGAAAAAGATTTACAAAAACTTATATAAGTCAAATATTATTTAAAAGGTCTTAAATCCCAGTGAATATTAAATGTATTACTAGTAGATAATTTTTGCGAACAAAATCCATTATGATTAAAACAATAATTTTTATTAAACCTTTTACACAGAAACAGATTTAAAAAAAAATCAGAAAATCAATTAAATTAAACAATGAAGTGAATATAAAACAATTAAGCAAGTGAATAGTTCAAAACGAAACAAAAAACATTTAGAATAAGTGTTTAAAATGTTCACCATTAGAAAAACTACATAATTTAAATGTTTTGTGAAAGTTTTGTCTTATTCTAAAGAATGAATTACTTTGGGCCCTAATTACGTTAAGTTCCTCTCCAATATTTTGCCATAACTCTTGACGGTTATTTTTTTATAAACAAGTGACTTTTTTGTAGGCCCTTGGTAGGCCCACAAGTGAAAGTCTAGGAAATTCAGTTTAGGACAGCATGCTGGTCATGGGTATATACTACCACTACCAAAATACCTTTGAGTATAAATTTCATCTAGATAATTTCTTACTTCTAGGCTATAACATGGTGGTGTATCATCATGCATGTATCAAGAGTCGTCTCAAATTTAGAGGTATATCTTCTTAAAGAGTTGGTAAATCTTCTCTCAAAAAATTTAGATACGTTACTCCTTCAAGCCTAGTTGGCAATTCAAATAGTCCTACAATACAATCCCCAAATATGCCATACCAGATACTTATAGAAAATTTGTGTTGAAAATGATGTTCTTGAAATACATGAGGATTTTCTGTCACGTAGAGATGGCTATTGCACCATACACCTCTTCTAGTAAATGTAGCTTCATTGGTAAATAAAATTTTATTATGAAACATTGGATCGTCCAAATGCCGCACTATTATAAACTGATTAAATCGGAGCCTTGCTGGAAAATCCTGTAGTAAAAGATTGTGTACTGGAGTAAAACGATACGGATACATATTAACCAATGTTATAGTAGGTGGCGCTACCTAGTGTTAATGGTAAAACTACTATCATTTTCATATTATGCATACTAAATAATAGCAAAACACGAAATTTCACTTAAATCATTTGAATAGTTTTCAATATATCATTCAAAATAATATATAAAATATTAATAAATCACCCTGTAGAACGGAAACTAGCAACATTTTGCCTAAGCAATTTAAGCTTAAACGTTTTATTTTGATGTCAGCTAGGACCCATTTTTTTGCTGCATTGAACACTGGGCGGTTGAAGAAGCTCTGGTCAATAGTAGAGTAGATTCAAGATACCGACAATTGATACATGATATTTACCAAAACGCAACCATGACCGTAATTCTTAACGACAAATTAATAACGGATAATATAAAAGTTAAACGAGGAGTCCGACAAGGCGATATAATTTCACCTAACTGTTTACCTTGAACCTCGAAGACATAATAAAATCAACAGATTGGGAAAGCAGAAGAATATGTATTAACGGAAAATACCTAAATCACCTTAGATATGCGGATGATATACTCCTGATCTCTCGGAATGACAAGAACTGGAAATTAATGCTGAATGAACTTCATGAAAAATCACTGCAAAAAGGCCTAAAAATTAACTTCAACAAAAACAAAAGTAATGACAAACACGGAAGACCAAGAGGCAATAAAAATACAAACAGAAAAAATAGAACAGGTAAATGAATATATCTATTTAGGACAAGCAATCAGAGCTAACAAGAAAATCAAACAGCCGAAATATCGAGACGAGTAAGAATGGGATGGGCAGCGTTCGGCAAACTTGCGTTCTACAAAATCAAACAAGTCCTCTATACTTACGAAGCAAGGTATATAACTCCTGTATAATACCGATGCTCACCTACGGAGCACAGACATGGACATTTACACAGGCCAATTTGGATAGGATAAGGAAGGCACAAAGAGCGATGGAGAGACAAATGTTGGGTATATCACTTAAAGATAGAAAACGTAATCAGTGGATCAGAACCAGAACAAAGACAGTAGACGCGATAGAACAAGCAGCAAAACTAAAATGGAATGGGCTGGACACAATGAACATCTCCAAGACGGACGATGGAACAATGCCATCGGAAAGTGGCGTCCAAACAATGCAAAGCATTGAACAGCTCAAGATAGGGAAAGATGGAGAGAACTGGGGAGACCTATATCAAACAATGGAAGTATATAGAATAGGTTAAAAAAAGGACCCATTAGGTTATGTCCAATTAATTATGGAACACCTTGTATATAAATTTAAATAACATTATATATATAACCCTTCTTCAATTAGGTTAAAGTGATATTTGACGTTGACCATCGAAAATATCAACACAAAAACAAATTGTGTATCTAGATGAAAGTTAATATACGAGAGTATTCAGAATTCAACTGATATGATTAAAAATTTAAATTGAAGAAAAATAACTAAGACAAAAGTATTAATTTGAAAGAAAAATAAGACAAAACTGGAAGTTAAAAAAATGAATAAAATCAAAATGTGACATTTTTAACATTACAGAAACTTGATTTGGTAGAGTTTCTAAAAATTGTCATTTGTTTCATAGCTTGATAACAAAATCCAAGATATGTTCCATTATTTCCTTCTTAGAATTACTTACATATTTCAGTTTATCATGTTCTAACATCAGTACACTATTATAAAATTATTAAAATTATTTACTCAAAACCTCAAACAAAAAACTCCTTCCACTCTTATCTTTGCGAAAAAGACAAACGAAAAACATGGTGGCCTGGATGATTTATCGCCCATATTTCTTTCATAGCTGCCATTTAAAAGATATTTCACAAATAACAAAATTTATACTCCTGACACACATTGAATTTAAAATTATGTGGATAGTTCAAATATGTAAATTAGATGAAATTGTTCTAGGAGCTTTGAAAACAATGGGAACTACCAACAATAACTCAAGAAAAGTTAGTACAAATTCAAACTTGAAACAAATTTACGAGTCTATTACTGTACTTTACTCCTGTGTTGGTAAAGTGAAGTAGTTGGTAGTCATCTGGAATTTTATATACGTGATAGTACAATAAAAGGTTTATATTTATTTTACAGTTTCCTGTTTTAAATATCCCGAAATTTATGAATGATAGTCTGGAATGAAACTACTTCGAAACTTTGCAAAAGTCGTAAAGTCAGCGGCCATGGTTAGTGTATCAGTAATAAAACATCTAAATTGTGTAGAGCATTTATAACGCAATTTTATAACTTGCAGTTCCAGTAGGTCACAAAATTTTAAATAATAATCTTATATACTAAAAAGCTAAGCCCTTTTCTTGTGCGCAATACTCCTCCTAAACGGTGATAGATAGGAGAATAATTGTTTCGAATAATTAAACAGATTGAAACTGAATAATTAAACTTTAAAGTTTAAAGTCCTAATTTTCAATGTATTTTTAAAATATGCCCGCGTCTACTTTTTTCTTATACTTACTAATTGAATTCAGAATTATGAAACCGGAAGTATTTACTTCCGGTAAGATATCTCAGCCTAACCCAACCTAACCTAAACTAAACTAACCAATATTGTTCTGAAGCTATTTTCTTGTGGCATTGTAAATTAATTACTATTAAACTGGGAATAAGCCACAATAAGATAAAAATACGTTTATTGACGTTTCAATTTCCACTTCGGAAATCGTTCTCAAAATACAAACAGTAAATTAAACAAATTTTGTTTTTTGTTACATAGTGAAAAATTCTTCTAATAATTTAATTTTATCTGACTCATTTATATTGACAATTCAGACATACATTATGCATTTTAAAGTAGACGACTTTAAAATGATATTGCCAATATTGTTGAGTTGCGCTCCTGGGACGACTTTCACTTATAAGATAGTTCATTCGATTACATGAAATCAGCTTTAACTTGAGAATATCCGTCAGAAAAAAAATCATAGCATGTAAATTCGTCTTTAAAAAGACAAACACATGACATGATGACAGTAAAATTCTCCTGTTAGTGATTCCATAGTAAATTATGACGGAAAAACCAGGAAAAAAACCTCATAATACTATCCGACATTGTAAGTATTTGTTCGTGAATTTAGTTTACCTTCAACAAACATCAAAATTCTGATTTTATATGTTACGTTATTTAAAAAACATAAATGATGTATCCTCTATATGTTACTGACTTACTAATACTGGTATTTTCTTATTAATAACTTCCTCTTTCAATATTGGTAACCAGATCCTACTACATTCTGCCGAGGAATTTGCGACACAATTGGCCTCATTTAGCATAAATAGAGTCGCTTCTTTGATTTTTCTTTTTTTACCATCCGTTTCCTTTAGGACTACATTACTACTACACACCAATAGATATTTAAATTTCAAATCAAATCACAATATTAATGTAAAAAAGGGAATAATTAAATCCTTATACGATAGAGCCAAAATTACTTGTAATAATAATCGTTCTTGGAGGAGAAAACATTTGTTAACATCTGTTTTATTAATATTTATTTTGCCTTTATTTTGAATGTAAAGAATTTTAAATTCGTCGTTAAAAGAATGATTGTGATCTAGAAGGTGAAGTGCGTATGTAGAATCTGTTTTTCTATTAATGAAAGCCCTTTTATGTTCTGCTATTCGTTTGTTAAAGTTTCTACCAGTTAGACCGATGTAAGTTTTTGGGCAGTCGCCACATATAAGTTTATACACACCACTGTGTAAGTGCTTTTTATTTTGGCTATTGTTGTTTTTGATATATTTGCCTAGGTTGTTATTTGTTCGGAAAGCTGGTGTTATTCCTTACTTTTTTATGTGTTTGGCTATTTTGTTGTAATTTTGCCTGTATATGTAATCGAACAGAAGGTACTGAGTTTTTTCTCTGGTGATGGAAATACTAATTTCAGGGCTTTCTTGTGTAGTTTTTATTTAACATTTTATTAATTGTTTGTTCATTGTGTCCGTTGTTTACTGCTATTTGCTTAATTATATTTATTTCTGTCTCAAAGTTGTATTTTGACATCGTAATCTATGTAACATATTATGATACGCTGCTAGTTTATGTTGTGTTGGATTAGATGATGAATTGTGTATAGTCGTGTCAGTATGGGTAGATTTGTGAAATATGGAGAAGTCATGTTTGTTTTTAAATCAGATAATTTTTAAATCTAACAAATTTATAGATTGATTTTGTTCTGTTTCTATTGTAAATTCAATATGACTATGAAGTGAATTAATATACGATAAAAATTGGTCGAGTTGCCTGTTAGTTCCTGTGAAACATACTAGTACGTCGTCTACGTATCTCCACCAATATAAAAACTGTTTTGCGTGACATAAATGCGGGATATAAAATTTTTGTGAAAGTTTGAAAACAAAGTTTTTCAGTGTTTTATTGTTACATAAAATGAATTTCCATCAAGTAACAGTCGAATTCCATCAATTATGTAAAAAATTTTATTATCAATTTTTGTGTAGAATATACTGTTCTCTCAGAAACAACGCTTTAAGCTACAATCGACTTTAAATATCAGTGACGTGCCCGAAATAGATGTTCAATAAAATTTGTATCAGCTCGACGGTAAAAATTCGATATCTTTTAATCCAAGTGTACTATCGACAATTAATATGCGTGTTAAAGGTAAAGAGTTTAGCTTTCATATACAATTTTTGTATTTTGCGGTAAATAAACTTAGATTTTATATAGATGTTAAATAAATAAACGTGGCGTCATTTTTACCATATTTTTATGATTCTCATGAGATCAATACAATATATTCTTTTTATTGACTGGCTACTATAAAGTTTCCATTACTAGAGCCCAGCCTTCAAAATCTGTAACATGAAATTTTGGTTTTCAGTTTTGGCAACAAATGTGACGGTTTTGAAATATGCTTAAATAACGCTTAATTTAAACTTTCACATAACAAACAATCTAAAATGGTTAAAACTTTTTTTTTTCCAATAAAACTAGTACATTTTTTAAAAGAACCAAACTTGTGCTATAAACTATACTCAAAACCGTCTTTTTGGAGACATTTCCCGTGACGTGCGATTCTGCATTTTTTTTTATTCATACTTCAAATGCCTCATATTTGTTACCAAAACTTAAAATTACAATTTCATGTCATGAGTTTTAAAGATTGATCTCTAAAAATGGAAAATTTTACTACGACTGGTTAATGAAACTGATCAATTTTATTGATCTTACGAGAATCATAAAAATGGCAAAAATCGCGCCACGTTTATTTATTTAACACCCTATAAAATGGAGTTTATTCGCCGCAAAATACAAAACAGCATACGAAAGCTGCACGCTTTAATTTTAAAACGCATCTTATTTTTTGTCGATAGGACAGTTGAATCAAAGGATATCGAATTTTTACCGTCGAGCTGATACAAATTTTATTGAACTTTTGTTGTTTCTGAGAAAACGGTTCATTCTACACAAGTGTTAATAACCATCTTTATTTAAAATTATTTCAGCTACATTTTTTATTTGAAACATTTTTTTACAATGTACAAATTCTTGGTGAATTGATTTTTTTGCGGTATTACTCCCCTACGATAGGGGTTTTAGGAAAAAGTGGTAAACTTTTTGCATCGTTTTGGGGTCCATCTTTTTTGAAGACATTTGGGTTGCCATTGTCTTAAGATTTTTTTTTCAAATTCAATATAATTTGAGCTAATGTTTACTACAAACATCTATATCTGATTGTAGATAGAATATTGTAGAATATTCGTTAGAATATTGTTTTTTTGGTTTTTTTCGCTTAATACTGCATTTTTAGCCAAGGTATCTATGTTACAATTCTTCAAATTTTCAAAACTTTAAAATATTTTATTTAAATCACAATTAATTAGTAAAATCTTTTTAGTGGCTAAACCTACTACTTAGCTACTAAAAGTTTACTACAAATGGACTGTAGACATTTTTTAGAAATTTCTGAACCTGGCCTTGTAACCGAATATTCATTTAAGAGGCACATTTGTGCTTCGAAAGGAGCGCGGGATAATGGTGGCAAAGGAAATGTGGAATAGCGGAAATTGGAGCCTGTAAGCACTAACGTGCCGACAGATACCAAAGGAAAGGAAAAGGAAAAGCGGCTGTGGAGGGCTCTATTGGAATATATATGAGAAAATCACCACACTCCTCGGTAATTGTTTCGGGTCTTATACCAAAATTAGAAATGACTGAAATGCCTGAGTGACCACAGTTAATTTAAACTTATTAATAAGAAAAATTATGTATACCTATTCTAGATTATAAATATTACTTATACGATAATTTTTGTGGTTTAAAAGTAAATAAATATAATGCATAATGTCGAATTTTACAGAAAATATCCACTTTTTTGCGCCAAAAACATTGGTTTTGAAATTTAAGGCCACATTCTTGGGACCAATACTTTTTTTTGTACTGCTTAAAACTAAAAAAAAATTAAAGTGTCGCTACCCGGAAAGGGAGCAATCATGTTTTTTTTGCAAAATTGCAAAAATTAAAAGAACAAAATAATACTGATTTAGGAATATTAAAATGGGGCGAATTAAAATCACTGTAGAATCTGTTCAAAAGTATAATCGCCTCGTATTTCGGTAAGACTGTGTAAAAATATATGTATTTGTAGTAAAAACAGGCAATAAAAATTAAAATAAATATACTCTACCAGGAGTAGTTATTAACTGCAAAATTTTCAATTAAACAAGATCCAATTAACAAATTAACAAGAGCCAATTAAAACATCGGATATCGCTATTATGACTAACGAGAGACTTATGCATTCTTCGGATATAACAATATTTGTTACATAAAATAGTTTATCAGGAAAAGTGTGTTTTTTAAACTTCTTTTACCATTTAACGAAGATACTTTTAAAATATGGCGTCCTTGGTGTGATAATAAATCTGCAGCTGAAGAGCCAACGAAACCCTCTAATCAATGGGAAGGTTTACAAAGCTGTGTAATAAAACGTAAGCGACATTTGCAGTACCTCTCTGATGATGCCAAACCTATGCTGAAACACGTTTATGATGGACTATGTTCTGAATTTTCTGGCAATTACAGAAACATGTTTTTTACCCAGAGTGGCCAAAGCAACCTGCTACACGATTTTAAGAGAAACATCTTCTGGACAGGGGAGAAACGATGTGGCATATTCAGACAAATAGAACCGCAATTAATTGGACCTACAACCAGAACAATATACGAAATGTATGCGGCTAATATTATTCCACCTATTGAAAGCCTTCGAAGTGAATTGGTTCGAAAGGACATTCTCTCATGCTCAGCAACAACACTTCGATGATTTCTTAAAGCCAATAATTTTAAGTACAAAACTATAGACAAGCGCCAGACACTAATGGAAAGTACTAGAATAATTTCTTTAAAGAACAATTATATCAGACAGATATGATATCAAAAATGGTGTTACAATTATACAGACAAGAACTTATTCAGACGATATATGAGATCAAAACGAAATAGTGTTTATTTCGATGAGACCTGGTATGATACTTATGACACTGTGAAACAAGTTGGACGAATAATAACAAAAAGTGTTTTAATTCAGTATCGTCCAATAAAAGAGATATTATATATGGTTACCAAATAATAGCTACCTCTCTGGATCAAAACAAAATCTTCTTCTTCCCGTCTTAAACAATAGTTATAAAATAACTATATACGGACGTAACTACGCCCTCTAACAACAAAAAGAGAAATCAAACGATTTCTACCTGGCGAAATCGAATTCAAACCTTGACATCCGTGCTTTCTAAAACTTGCAAAGTAAACAGCTTGATAAATAACTCGACAAGGAAATCTAAGATTGCATTCGACATATCGTTTATCATGGTCATAATTCGTAGTGAATTCAATTTCTGGTACTCCAAACTGAGTAAAGAAATAATATATAAAGACGTTACTAGATTTGTTTAAATACAGAGCGGTGGCAACCGCTTATACGTATTTCGACCTCTTTAGATCTCGTCAGAGCGCTGTAGCCATAGATTTCGCCAGATAAAAATAGTTTGATTTCTCTTTTTGTTGTTAGATGGCGTAGTTACGTCCGTACATAGTGATTTTATAACTATTGTTTAAGACGGGAAGAGATTTTGTTTTGAACCAGAGAGGTGGAGTAATATTCACTATGACTCTTGTTGCGACCTTCTCAGATAAAAGAGACTACTACTTTAAGTAAGGAGCCAATACACTCAATTACTTCTTCTTTTTCTTCTACTTTTTGAAGATCTTTTGATCTGTTTAATTCTGAAGCTGCCTCTTGTTAATTTCCTGGGAGGTAAATTCCCAACTATTCCTCCAACTTTTAGGTGGCTTTTCTGGAAGTCTTGAATAGGGCGGGTTGTTTTCTAAAGCAATTTTTGGGAGTCAATTCTCATCCATTCGTCTTACATGATTGTACCACATCCTTTTACGCTGCCTTCCCCATCTTACAATATCTTGAATTTTGCACTGCTCTCAAACGTTTGTATTTCTCACCCTGTCTCTTCTTGTTTTCTGTTCGATCATATCTCATGATCGGTCCTATGCAAGTCTTGTAGATTGTAATTTTACTATCTGTGCACATATACGGATTTGGCCAGACTATCTCCCGCCGATATCCTGACAATGCGGATGCTTACATCACCTGTTACATGAGGTTGTTGAGGTTTATTTGAAAGAACTGAAAGAGCTGTCTCTGAAGATCATTTTCTGTTTCGGCAATAATTGCTGCATCATCTGCGTAACACACCATACCAATTCTTTTGTTGCCCATTCTGTATCCGAGATTGAGAGATGTTACTTTGTTTATAATTTTGCCCATGAGTAGGTTAAACAAGAAGGGGCTTTAACTGTCGCCTTGTCTAATTACTCCCGGTGTTGGAATATTTTCAGTGAATTGGTCTTCTGCTCAAACTTTGGTTACATTGTTATTATTTAGGTTATGGACTATCTTTGTTATATTGGTCGGTGTTTTATTTTCTATTAATATATTTAGAATGTCTCCCAGGCGAACCCTGTAAAATGCCTTCGTCATATCAATGAAGCAAATATACACTGGCATGCCGAATTCTCTAGCTTATTCTTTTATTTGTTTTATTATGAATACTGCATATGTTACAGACCGCCCTCTTGTAAAACCTTGTTGTTCTTCAGCATTAGTGATTTGCTCTTTCCAATGTGTCCTTAAGAATACCCGAGAAAAGTTTCATCGTTGTATTTAAAAGGGTTATTCCTCTGTAGTTTCGTGGAAAGTTTTTTGTCCTTTTTTGAATATGGGGATTGGGATGCTCTTATGCCATTCCTCTGCTGTTTCTGTGTCGTTTAAGATTTAGTTAGTGTTAAATAGTTGTGACAGTTTACTGCAAACTGTGACAGTTTGCAAGTTCAGGGCCTCCATATTTTGAGTTCATTGGGTATACTATCGGTTCCAGGTGATTTTCTGTTTTTTAGCTTCTTGATCTTTGCTTCTACCTCTTCGTCATTGAATGTAGCACTTATATCTGTTTCGTATTCGTTTATATTCAGCGTTTCTTCAGTATCATATAGCTCTTTAAAATGCTGTTGCCATGTGTCTATAGGTACTCCCTTGGTCTGCACGAACTCGTTAACTGGTTTTTTCCTGTTCCGAAGCATTTTTCATACTTTCTTTTGGGCACCATGTAGGTCGTAGCCCATGTCGCTAGTGAATTTAGTCCAATGTTCTCTTTTGATTGATTTTATTCTTGCGTTTACTTCTTTTTTTACTTGGACATATTCTGTGAGAGCTTCTTCCGATTGTGTGCATTTATATCTCAGGTAGCATTTGCGTTTTAATTCAGAGAGTTCTTTTACCTCTTGACAAAACCACAGTTTGGTGTGGTTTATCGCCCTTGTGTTAATTTTCCGCTTTCCAATTGTTTCTTCTGCTGCTTGGTTGATGCATTTTTTGATTTTTTGCCTAGTATCTTCTACTCTCCATTTTGGTTGTAGTTTGATCTCTATTAGTTTGCTGGTAATCCTGTTCTCATAAAGGAGTTTTGTACTCTCTGTTGCTAGCGATTCTTTGTATATTGTGTTTTTCAATGAGCATTGGGGGTTTTCTGTTTCGTTGCGGACGTTCTAGTAGCATCTTGCTTAAAACAAGGTTGTGATCGAGTCCCATGTTAGCAGATGTTAGCGCTCTGACATCAAGTACTTGTGATGGTGTTATCACTCGATTGTGATTTTAAAATCTATCATTGATCGCTGGCCTCGATTATTGTTAAAAGTGTATTTATGTTGGTCTTTATGAGGAAAGTATGTGTTGTTGATTCTCATTTCATTTCTAGCACAAAAGTCTATTAGTGCTTTGCCGTTTTCATTAATTAGTATTCTTCGTTGTTATTTTGTTTTATACCTGGTATGACATCGTTGGTATTTCGATCCGTGCATTAAGATCCCCAAATACGATAATTTTGTGTGTAGCATTTATGTTATCTACGCTGTTTTGTAGTTCGCTATCTTCGATGCTTTGCGTGTATTTATCGCACACCAAAAATTCCTAACTCCGAAACGTGCTCTTTCTTGTTTAGCTTTTCAGCTGTATTGATGTAAACCTCGATTTTAATGTTCTTGGCATTTTTCTTTGTTTTGGAGATTTCGCAGATGTCAATATTGCTGTTTCTTCATTTCTATTATAATATTCTGGTCTCTTTCGTTTCACGTCGTTATGTTCCAGCACGCGATTCGTGTAATGGGGTAATTAGGTTTTCGTTTACCAATTCGTTTTTCCGTTGACATAGAGCGTGTCGTCAACTGATAGTTCCATCCGGTATCCGAGGCCGTATCTTCAGTTCTTTGAGCCAGTATGGATCCTTTACCCCAGGTAGGTGGCTAACCTCACCTTAGGGACCCTCCTCCTTTATCCGAACTTGGGACCGGCAGTGTCATCCGATGAGCTACTCAATCCACACATCAGAAAGTTCAGGCGGAGATACTCAAATAATTAATATTACTAATATGGTAATAACTTTGATCAACAAGTTTATTAAATAGTTTTAAATGTCTATATAAGAGTATTCCCGCATTTCCAGCAATTATACTGTAAGTGAATTTTTAATGTTCATCCAACAGATCCGTTAGTAATAACTTTTAGTTGCTCCACATTATAATGTCTCAAATATGATAACGCAAGCCTGAAAATGTACTTAGAACGAATTTGTGCAACAATATTATATTTGTTTTTGTCATTTAATACGACAATAAAATTAGAAGTTGAGAACTGCTGAGAACTACACAATCCCACTTCTAGGTAAACATATAATAGAACTAAAAGCTAACATAAAACAGACGAAATCTAAGTTATAGTGTTTGTTTCAAACAGCAAATTACCGTGTTCAACAAAGTGTCACACGTCTCGCCAGAGCTAAGATAAAAAGTATTCTATAAAGGCACCTTGGAATATACACGAGAAAATCATCACTGCCACAAAGAATACGCAAAAAGCAAAGTAAGTTTTAAAACCCATGGGCGTTTCGTATGTTTTCTTTATGATTTTATAAAATGAAAAATTTCCAGCGAGATACTTAGGGAGATTTAGATTTAAATTTGGTGACAGAAAAGTAAAAATAAATACTTATCATTCAACATGAATTTATTGTTTTTGAAGGTACTCTTTATGAATATCAATATTTTTCATTTGTTTAATTTTTTTTTATTTTAAAGTGTTTCATGCTTCAAATGTTTTAAATTTTAGATGTTTTAGATGCAAAAAAATTACTTCTATACTGTATTTCATATATTTGCGACTGTTTTGGATTATCGCTAGACACTGGGCAGCCAATGGTTCACTCTACTATACAGTATATGAAGTGCGAATATAAATTTCTTTAACAATGAAAATATGAAACAAATAATTTTTAAATTGGATTTAAAAAATACTTTTTTAATATTTTTTTTACAATATTAATAAGAAGTTGATAAAAATTGAGTCAGAATTATCACACATAAAAGTATAGCGAAACATGTCAAAAAGTGCATACCATTCACTGAACTAAAGAATCCTCTTGTTACAAATAAATACGTCACCGATGAACAATTACATTATACAAGTTTACGTACCCACAGCAGACCATAGTGATGAGGAAATATCATAATTTTATAAACAAATAAGCAACCTTATAAGGTAAATACCGAGACATGAACTCCTTATAGTCATTGGAGATTTCAATGCTAAAATAGGTAACGGAAAAGAAGGGTTATAGATTGGTCCTCATAGATAGGTGAGAGAAATCAACGAGGAGAAACAATGAGTATCTTTGCAGCTGAACGTGAACTCAGGCGCTGATATTCAATCTGACCACAATCCTTTAGTGAGTGTGTATAGAACCAAGTTAAAAAAACACGCGGAAAAACTGTAAAAAACATGCCATGAGACAATTGAAATGTAATGAAATAAAAGAAATAGTCAGCAAAACAATAAATAAAAAATTCAAAAAAATCGATAATACAACCAAAGAACAAAAGAGAAAATAGAATCTTTTAATAAAACGATAGATTACATTAAAGACACTTTTAGAAAGAACGAAAAAGGTAAGAATAAGACACGAATGACGACAGAGATTCTGCAGCTGATGCAAAAAAGAAGGAAAACCAAAAACAAGAACAGAAAGAACTGAAGAAAAAATGAAGAGAAATCGAAATTCTCTAAAGTAAATACGACATACTAGTTGCAGAAATAAGAGCAGCCGTTATATCACTAAAAGAAGGAAGAGTTCTAGACCAGACGGAGTACAGTCTAAATTTCTTAAACTTCTTGATGATGAATATTTAAGAATACTATGTAAAATCTTCGCGACGCACAAGCACTTTTAGGAGTCCGTGTATGGAGAAAGAGCAGCCACAGACAGACAAGGGTGGAGGCAAAAAATAAAGGAGGCCAAGGCTCATTTTGGGCTGTAGTGCCGTAGAAGAAGAAGAAGATGTAAAATCTTCAATATTATCTATGAAACAGAACAATATTCTAAAAGATTGGCTAGTTTCAGAATTTATTACATTACCAAAGAAACAGAAAGCAACAAAGAGAGGAGAATATAGGCTAATAGGTCTAATGAGCCGTACACTAAAATTTTTTCTTCAAATTATACATCGCACAATATACAAGCTATGCAAAGAGGGAATATACGATGCACAGTTTGGATTTATGAAAGGCGTAGGTACGGCAGATGTAGTTTTGACAAAGTTCAACACCAAAAAATGACGGATGTTCTAACAAAAGCCTAAATAGATGATAAAGACTGGTGTATAATACAAAATTTATACTGAAACCAATCAGCCACAATAAGAACAAATCTTGGAGATGAACAGACGGAAGCGATCCAGATTCTGCGAGGCGTTAAACAAGGATGTATACTTCCACCCATATTGTTCAACCTATATTCAAAGAAAATATTTAGTGAAGCCTTGGAAAATTGCGAACATGGAATTCTTTTGAATGAAGAACACCTAAAAAACATCCACGATGCAGATGATACCGTTATTTTTGCAGAAAGTTTAAACATTTTACATCAACTAATAAACAAAGTTAATGAAGTAAGTGAAAGATTTGGACTACAAGTAAACATATCAAAAACTGACTTTATGGTCATCATTAAAAATAAAATTAAAGACGTACAACTGCTTATTAAGAATACACCAGTGGACCGAGTAAAACAATTTATCCATCTTGGATCAATATTAAACGAACAATGGGATCACTCACAAGAAGTAAAATATAGAATAGAGAAGGCTAGGAGTGCATTCAACAACATGGCCAAACTCTTTAAAAGTCACAACTTTAATCTGGATATAAAGGTTAGGCTCTTACGATGTTAGATCTTCTCGATAATATACTACGAGAGCTGAATCCTGGACATTCACTGAAGCGATGGAGAAAGAAGTTGAAGCCTTTGAGATGTGGCTAGATAAAAGAATCCTAAGGATATCATGGTCGGACGAGATAACCAACAAGACTGTACTACGAAGAATGGGGAAAGAAAGCGAAGTGATGTATACGATTAAAAGAAGAAAGTTAGAATATCTCGGACACATAATGAGAAACAGCACTAAATACAGAGTACTTAAAATAATGCTTCAAGGCAAAGTATTTGGAAAGCGAGGAATTGGGAGAAACATAATATCATGGTTAAAAAAACTGAAGAAATGGTTCTCAACAACAACTAACAGTTAATAAAATGATTATAACCAGAATGATCACCAATATTCGAAACAAATACGCACCAAAAGCAGAAGAATAAGAAGTTATTAGAGTGAATTATTTCGATAGATTTCATGTTCACTGCACATTTTACGCGGAAATACTTGTTTGCCTAGCAGTTTTACCTGTTTTGCTTAACATTAAAGACAGTTTCATGTTAACAAACTTATAAAAAGATTTAGATTTTTATTACATGTTTTTATTTTTATTTACCTTCAAAATATTTGTTACAACCAGATGAGTGATTACCTAGAATTTAATGTGGTTCTAATCAGTAATCTCTGAGAGATTAACTCAATAACAGGAAACTTTTTGACAAAAAAAAAATAATAAAAATTAAACAGCTCTTCCAATTTATGTTGTAGACCGCCATCCTTTGATCAAACCGATCCACAACACCCATATTTTTGTTGTAGTCAACTATAGCCAAACATTATAGGCATATATAGGCAAACAACATTCTCTTTAATATCTTTTGTATTGGTCGGAAGAAAGTGTTTTTTTATCACATTTTAAAAGTTGTTACAAGCTGTAACATATTTACTGTCTCTCTCTTTCCATTTCCCGACAGATATGTCACCACATATTGCGAAATCAGATTGGCTTATTGTTAACTTTTTATCTTCGAGAAGTTCGCCCTTCGTGAAGTGGAATTGTTGTTAAAAAACTTATTAAAGTATAAACAGAAGCCTCTATTGTGCAGTGCCTTTGGTAATTCAATTACAACCCTTTCCCCTAATGTATGCTCCAGATTTATATCGCTCGTATCCAAACTCTAAATCGGATTTTTACGGATTTCTTCAAAAATTATATGATTCGAAATTTACTTAGTAGTTATAAGTTAGAGACTTACCATCAGCATTTACAAAACGGTATATCTAAAACTAAAGGACAAAGAAAGGGATCCACAACTCACTATTAGATATATAAAAAATGCAAAGAATTCAAATAACTAGCGACAGTGGTAGCATAGCGAATGAAATAAATATGTAAAACGGGACATTCAGTAGAAAATACAATATGACCGAAATATGATACAAACTGAAGGGTACAGGTCCATAAAGAGCTAAGTCACCAAATGTTTATTTCGTACAAAACGAAGTTAAATTTTAAAACCAGTTATTGATAAATTATTGATGGTTATCATGACCTCTATTGATTAGATCAGTTACTTAAGTAATTAATGAACACACAGAAGAAATTAAATTTATATTGATATTATAAAAAAATAGAACAGAAGCTTTAATTGGTCAAACCACCAAACATTATTGGCCTAAAGGGGCCAAGTCAAAAAAAAACAAGTTAAAATGACAAGTTGACAAAAGTTATTAATATGAATAATTCTAATTCTTAGGCAGGTTATCAAAAAATTGTTTTGCTTCGTCACCACAGAATCGTTTCAAATCTTGTAGGCATTTAAATTTTTTAGCCGAGATTGGTAAAAGACCTAAAAATAATGTTGTTTAATAATAGTATTCCAAGATATTAATAATTTTTTATACCTGAATAAGAATACGGAGGAAGTTCAAATTCATTTTGTAGTAGCACTGGTCCCTTTCGCTTACTATCTTTTCCTTCACCATTGCTGACTCCTTGCTCCATTATAGGATCCGGGTAATATATCAATCTACGATGATCTTGATGTATTTCTAATTCTCGAATTGGACGGGAACTGAAAGGACATTTCTTCAAATAATCTGTTTTCGTATTAAAAAAAATCGTCCATGCTCGAAAGTAGGATTGATCTATTTCAACAACGTCAAAGGGCGATGGTTTTGCACGAGCACTTCTAAAAATTTCAACCAATCTAAAGGAATCTCAGCTCGTTGTTTGGAGTTTATTAAGCCATATTTTTATCGGTTCCATATAGGAATGGCCACGAATAGGGAAAGTAACTTTAACATAATCAAGTCTACGTGTATTGTGGACAATATAATGCAAAAAACGAAAATCAGGGTGAAATTTTTATTTTGTCCCCACACGAGTCGCAGAATATTTCAAGCGATCTTACTTGTATATCGAGAAAATTCCAAAGAAAGTCATTCAGCATTGAGCATACATCGTCGCTTCCCTTTTTGCCAATTGTTTCCGGGTAAATGTAAAACCCACTTTTTTGCTGTAGATAGAATGTGGACATTAAAGGTATAGACGTTCAGCTGGCTCTTATAGTAAACATCGTTTGTTGTTATGTTTGGGACACTGAGATTTTTTCCAAAATCGAGACAAATAGCTTCGTGAGTCACAGTGGTTCGAGTTTTTTTCTTCGCAGCTCTTTTTCTACGGTAAAATACCTCAGCCTTTCTTTTGTGTACATCATTTTGTATCGTAAGCTGGCGTATTTCCTTTTGCAAGCGTTCATTTTCAGCAAGATCGAAACTACTGTTTAAAATATCAGACTGAAGAGATTTTATTTTTATAAGAAACTCATCACAGGAACTACATGTATCAGTTCTGGATATCGAAAGGCTATGTTAAATTTTGTATTAAAGACTGTTCTGTAAGACTCGTAAGATATTTTCATAGAAGGGTTCAACTCGCAAAACATTTTAAACATCTTTTTTATATTTAACTCTTCAGGTAAGTTAATTTTTTACTATCATTCACACTATAGTGGCTTTTCCTGCCTTTAAATGACTTTATATGTTCGTATATTGCTACAAGAAGTTGGATTCCAATTTTCTAGGATGGTTTTTATTTTCTCCCTTTTATCTTTAGGGGCGACTCCAGTCATTTTTAGTGAATTTTGTAATATCTCTATTTTTTTTCTTTATTCCATGAATAGACATAAAAGCTTGTCTACAAATATTTATTTCTTTTAAGCTATTATCAGTGCTAAAACGTACCCTGTAAGAATATGCAGCACTTCTCAAATTTGCTTCGTTTTCATCTTTCTAGGCCTTCTTCGGCGAATAGGCAGTACTGTAATCAATCCACATAAGTATGAGTTCTGCTCATTAATAGAAGTCATTGTGTTTAAATTTTTGAGTACAGTTTTTCTTGCTTCTTCGGGCACATTTTGAAAACAGTTTACGACAATTACAGGTTGCACCTACCTCGTGACTCTGCAGTCTAATTTTTTTCATGACATCTCTCATTCTGCCGTGCTTTTTCCTTTTTTTTTATTCATTCTGTTTAGGCACTACTTCAGTCTCATTTCCACTACTATTGTTTTCTGTATTCATTGTTATTTACTTTTAAATCACTTAAAAAACATGAAAACAAACTAAACCGACGAACCTAACTCTAAACTGCGCGTTATTAGATTAACGTCTATGAGCTGTTTATATGGACTTTACCCTTTTAGGATCTGCCTGATAAGGACTTGCCTCATATTGGTGGTGTATGCGTAAATTAGAATTAGTATTTCACGGGAACTAAGCGCTTTTAGGAGTGTAACCAGTCCCTGACCACTTCTACGTTAAAATGCTACAAGATGGCACCACTAGATCTATTTATGAAAAATTGCGACTTGCCCCCTCTTGGCCCTGTACCCTTCAAATACTAAACTCATTATTTTGGTTTCCTAAAATTAGTTTACGAACAATATGAAAATCTGCAAGACAGAATATGCAATTTTGACATACGGATCTAAATGACGATGAAAGAGAAGAAAAAACTGGAACATTTCAAATAACGAAATAAGAAGGAGAACAGGAAAAATTTACAATACTGTAGATATAACAGAATCCAAACACCTTTTATGGTAAGGACATGTAATGCGAATGGAAAGCTAACGAACGCCAAAACAGGCCTTAAACTATGTTCCATGTAATTAAAGAGGTAGAGGACGACTACCATTAGACCAACATGAACAGAAGGAATAAGAGGAATAATGAGAGATAGGGCTTTAAGTAAAACTTTTTAAGGTTTGTTTAAGCTTTTGAGTTTATTTGACTCATTAATAAATATAATAACTACACTGTATCCACTATCTACACACACACACACAACTACACTGTAAAAAATATACAGTTGCTGTAACTGTACAGGGTTTCCCAAATTGCTTTGTCTTACAGGGTATATCCAAAACTAAAGATAGAAAAAAAGTAGTTGAAAGATCTCATCACTTCTTTTTTCATTAGATTATTATATTAGGTAAGTAATGATTACCTAATCAAATCATCCATCGCTTTCCACATTAGCGAGATACAGGGCGATTAATAAAAAATTTTGAAAACGACATGTTTAAATATCTTCTTTATTAACGTTAACGGTAACGTTCAGTGGCGTAAAAGAAATTTTTTTAGGGGCTCTCACTAGGGAAAATAATACCTACCAACTGTTTTTTATATGGAACACTCTATATATTTTGTTATTTTTCGTTTGCATTTTTAATTCTCTTTTACCTGATATGACATGGTATATATCTATTTTTAGTCGTTGGAGCTACTCTGCAAATAAATTATTTATTTGACATCACGTTATAGAGACTTAGAAACAAAACACTCAGTAACACATTCTAACATTTTATTATGGGTATAATAATCCTTTTTTAAAATTAAATTAATATAAAAAAAATTATAGACATCACTGACATAAAGTGAAGGTTATCCAGTAAATGCAAACATGATTTTAAGCCAGAACTTCTTCTTCTTGTAGTTCTTTCTTTTTCGGAAGTTGGCTCTCATCACAGCTATCCATAACTTATTGACAACTGCTCTGAAAAGACCTACTGAGCTGCAACTATACTACTCTCTTAGATTTCTTAACCAGGAAATTCTTTCTTCTTTCTATGGATCTTTTACCCTTGATTTTACCTTGCAATATGAGCCTTAATATCTCATATTTCGCACCTCTTGTCTGTCCTAAATATCCTCTTATCTGTCCTAAATATTCCAGCTATCTTGTTTTGATGACCTCGAAATCCTTTTGTAACCTTCTTAACACTTCTGCATTTGTAATTTGTTGGATCCAATGGAAGTTTTCTCTAGCACCACATCTCAAATGATTCCAACTTCTTTATATTATCCCCTTTTAGTGTCCAGTTTCCATTCCATGTAACAAAGTCGAGAATACGTAGCATCTTAAGGCTCTTATTTTCAGATCCAGAGGAAGATATCGAATAACAAACATTGTTTTCATTTTTTTAAATTCTTGTCTTACAATTCTAATGCGTGTCCATATTTCTCTACCTTGGTCAATATTTTCATTTACCCAGGTTCTCAGATATTTATATTTATTCACTCTTTCTACTTATTTTTCCTCGATATCTAGCCTTCCTACTTTATGTTGCTTAGAAATAATCGTGCGCTTGGTTTTCTTAAAGTTTAGTTGTAGTCCATATTTTATACTGGTTTCATGGAATCTATTTACTAAGCGTTGCAGTGCTTCTAGACTGTCTGCAAAAACAGCGGTGTCGTCTGCGAATCTTATGTGGTTCAAGATTTTTCAGTTTATTGATATACCCTGTTGTTCCTCTGATATTGTTTCCTTAAAAATAGCTTCACTGTACAGATTAAATAACAATGGGGACAGCACGCAACCCTGTCTAACACCTTCCGAAGTAGAAATTGTAACGTAAATAAACTTACTTTAACAATTGTGGCTTATTCCCATTAAAATAGTACTTACCTTTTTATGCTTTAAATTTTCTTCTGCAGCTTTTAGTAATGTCGTCTGAATATTGCTCCACTTTTCATTGACATGTTCTGATGTTAGGATTTCTTCTCTTACTTCTGTTAGATTTGAGTGGACTTATTGGATCACTTTTTGATTTATTTCTCTTTTTCTTAATTGTGTATAATCAAACGTTGGATTGTTTTCAGGTATTACACTATCTTTGAGTTTCAAGTGCATTCTAGCTATCAGTGGGTTAAGGTCTGAGTTGACATCTTCTCCGGCGTGTGCTTTTACTGTTTAAATCTACTATGCGATCTTTGTTGTCTGCAGATCTCCAAGTGTATAATCTTCTGTCAAATTTATTCCTTCTTTTGTTTTTGTCACCTAGTCCAAATTCCCCAACATATTCGTCAACTTTTTCTTTTCCGACTTTAGCAATAAAGTCCCCCATTGCTATTGTAATGTCTTCTTTTTTGATAGATCTTAAAGTTGTATCTAACTCCATGTAACAATCTTCTCTTCATCTTAATCTGCTATTGGTGCGTATACTTGAATTAAGTTAACTTGTTGTATGTTTGTCTTCAGCTAAACCATTGTTACTCTATCTGAGTATGAAGTGAAGTTTATACCTGATTTATTAGTTTCTGTTTCTAAAAGATTACGACTTTATAGCGATAAGCCGAATTGTTGTTTCCAGCATAATACATCGTGCTGTTTTTGGTTTTAAGTTTGCCGGTGTCTGATCATTGTACGTCATTTATGCCCAATATACTTATTTCCATTCTGGTCATTTCTTGTATTAAATTGTCTAATTTTCCCCACTGGTACAAGCCTTTTACATCCTATGTTGCAAAACTTATTGGTCTACATTTGTTTATTCTTAGACGTATATTTTGCTTGCTATCGACCTGTCAAGCCTCGTTTTTTACATGATCTTTTCCTTTCCTGTCGGATCTTGACTTCCGGATTCCATGATCAGTAACAGTTTGGCTTGTTTGCGTATTTGCCATGATGAGTTCAAAGGGATGTTCTGTTGAGCCTTTAGTGCAGTGATTTCTCCTTGCCTTCTGCATTCTTCTGCAGTTAACCAATTTTTTGGTTCTTTCGCCTTTAGAGTCGATTTCTCAGCTCCAGGACAAAAGATTGTTCTACTACTTACCGACTTATCTGGCCAAAGCCGTTGGTTGGTAAGCATGGGATTGCTTATACCTAAACCAGAACAAAATGCGATAAAATCTGGGGACAAAGATGACGTTGAAAACATAGAATGTTAAATTTAGTAAATGTTAAAGCTATTTAATCGTGAAAAACGTATAAAAGTCAATTATACCAATACAATTACAAAATTTTAATTTAAATTTTTATTTTTAATTTACTGAAAATGAATTTACGTTAAAATCATTAAATTAATTTAAGGTAGTTAGGAGTTCGTGAATACCTTATTACAACGGAAATATCGAGATTTTTTACTTGTATAATGATTGTGTTTGCAACAATCTTCTAGAATATCCCTATATATTGAAATGATTTCAATAGGTCAAAGAGGATATAACTTAAAGGGATTTTTATATGAGTTTGTTGTTCATGAATTTCATGAAGCCATCACAATGTGGGGTCGACTCTGAAATAAAAGGGAGAAAAGATTAGTAAATTGCTAAATAAATTAATTTTGACTTACCTGGTATAGTGTTAATAATTTCTGAATAGTATAGTTGCCTAGTGTATAGGTGAATCGTCTAAACCTTAAAAGGAATAAAAAAGAAGAATTCTTAAAAAATTATTTAAACATAGAAATTTCAAAAATAAACGTCAGAAAAATAAACTGTCAAAAGTCTGTGGGAACTAAATTAATAGGGGTTTTGTTAAATAAATTACAATGATGTGGAGATGAAAAGAATAAATTATATTAGTATTGTTAAGTTTTATATCTGAATTTTTTTTTTTATAAATTCCCAAATTAGATGTGATTAAAGTGCTTATGAGAAATTAATGTGGTTTGACAAATATGTCAAAACAGGACAGTTTTATGGTTGAATAAAATAGAAGACGGAATGAAAAAAGAAAGGGGGTTGCTGTTAGCAACGAATAATTTGGGGTTTTGTGCTAGCTATGGCGGTGAACAAGGAAGAATAGGTTGTTGGAGGCGACGAAAATTTTGGAGGAAGAGCCCTAAAAAGGTGGAATAGTCCGGGAGTGCTTTAAAATCGTTTAATTATAATTTAGTTTTTCCACATTTTCAAATAGAGATATCCAGAATTTGTTCCAGAGAGTAAGAGAAATTTTGACTTATAAATTATAATTGGAGTGCAGAAATGTCATTTAGATTGAAAAAGTAAAAATTCATGAATTAACTAATTGCGATAGGCCTTAAAAATTGAAATATTAATGATCATTAAAATAAAAATATAATAGTACGTACCTTTAACTTCCGAAGAGAGGATAGATATTCCAGTATCACCGATTATTTTGCGAGTAGTTAGTTTTCTTTAAAAAAAAAAAATCAGAACTGTTTGAAAGTGAGTTTGGATAATAATTTTGGGGATCATTTGAAATTTTGATTATATTTTAATGCTAGTTATAAGTCAGCGGCATAAAGTGTTCAGTTTTCTTTTCTTTATATTTCATTTAAACACTTTATAAAGTTGCAATAGTCATTTAGATTTAAGGTAATTGTAGAGAGTTTCCACATTTTGTAATCAAATTCTATTTTCACGACACATTAAGGTTTACACGATTCCTATTTTTGTAAATTTTTAAAGGCAACCCAAGTTGCAGACGAATTTTATTGTTTATATTAAATTTGTTCAATATTAATAAATAACGTGCTTCATTTGGGTTAATTTCTCAAAAATATAAAGTAAATTTTGGTTTAATTTCTTTTTGAACTCTACCAGGAGACTACAGAGTTGACGTCACACAGTGACAGATTGCTTAGAACAAATAATTGAGCTAGCCGAGGTATAGTATATTAACAACGAACTACATACTTTTAAAATTCACTTCAATTCAATTAAAATTATATTTATTAACAATAAAACATAAAAATAATAAAAACAAAACTATTACAATTGGCGCCCAACGTGGGGCCTCTGGGAAAACAGAAATAAGGGTGTTTTTTTAAGCAGATTTATTAATAATACACAGATTAAAATAAAAACAAATTGGTGTGATTAGAGTTGTAGAGATTCTGGGGTAGTTAAAGTTAAATTTGAGAATAAATAGAGATTAGCATAAAATGGCAGACCGAATGACTTTAAGAAATGGAAAAGAAATCGTACCGAAAGAGAGTGAAGGAGAACAGGTGTTAGAACAGGAACAGGGTATACAGGTAGATGAAGAAAGCAGAGGAGGATCAGGAGAATTTGTAGTACAATATTTAGAGCAAGGCAGACAAGAAGCAGGACAAGGTGATAGAGAGGGAAGTCTAACAGATAGTTTGAGAGAGGAGTTGGATGAGACAGTGAGAGATAGACGTGATGAAAGTGTGGATGAATGTAGAGTGCAGGAGGAGAGACGTAGGGAAGGAGATGTTGGAGAGTCAGGGATGACACAGATGGATATGAGGCAAATAATGCGGATGTTACAACAGATGGATCATAATATTAGGGGAGATATGCACAAAATGGATAGTAATATTAACAATATTAGGGGGGATATGAACAAAATGGAAAATAATATTAAAGGAGAACTTAGGGAAGAGTTAATTAAAATGAGGGAAGAAATCAAAGAAGAAGTGAAGATAGTCAGGGAAGAGATGCTACAAATTACCCAAGGTTTAGAAGAGAAAGTAGAACAGGTCAGAGGAGAAAGTGAGAATTTTAAGAGGAATGTACAGGAGGAGATATCCAGAGAAAAGGCCATAATTAGAGCGGAAATAAGACAGGAAATTGGGAGCAGATTTGTAGAGTTGGGAACAGCCATTAAAGAGAATTTACCAATGGAAATAAACAAAGAAGTTAATAAGCAGAATAAAGAGATTGTTAGGGAGGTAGAAAGTGTTAAAAGGCAAACTCAGGATTATGAGGAAAAAATTACCATTATAAAAAATAATATAAAGAAGGGATTGCAGAATTTGGAACTGGAAATGGGTATGCATGCAAATCAGGCGGAAAAGGGAGATAGAGTATTACAGGGACAAGTTGAGGAATTGAGAGAGAAATTTAAAAATGCAAGTGAGGAGATTCAGCGTTTGGAATCAAATCTAGGACAAACAAGAGTAGTGAGTACTGTGGTGCCGAGTTATAATGATGGGGGAATAAAGTTTGATGGAAACCTGAATCACTTACATCCTAGAATATTTGTAGATATCATCAAAAATAAGGTAAAGAATGTAAGGGATCCAATAGAAATGAAATTGAATATTCGAAACATGTTAGTGGGCATGCCATTATTATGGTTTTGCAATAATGAAAATTCCATAAATAATGTGCAGGAATTTGAGGCCAAGTTTATTAACTATTTTTGGGGAGAAAACCAACAGGCTAGTTTCAGGGAGCGGTTGTATTTTGGGAAATTCAATTATGAAAAAAGTACCAACTACAATCTGTACGCAATGCAGTTATTCCAGACAGCACAATATTTAGAACCGGCTATGCGAGAAGAGGAGATTGTCCTATACATTGCCAGGCAATATAACCATAACATGGCAGAAACAATAGCTCTCCACAATATAAAGACGATGGAAAGTTTGACAGGATATCTTCAGAGGATTGAGATGAGTGTAGGGACGCAGAATCGAAATGGACAAGAGCAAGTGACATATAGGAATAACACAGCAAATAGACAGGGATATGTGAATCGAGGGAATAATTATAGGGAAAGAGAATTTGAGAGACAAAATAGAAGCAGGGATTTTACAAATAGGGGAGAGAATTTGAACAATGTCAGGAGAGATATCGGACGATATAACTGGGAACGTAGACAAGGGAATCCAAACAATGATAGAGAGAATAACTGGAGACAAGGGAATGACAGAGGCAATAATTGGAGACAGAACCAGGGAAATTATCCACAGGAGACGAGAAATAGGGAAGTTTACAGAGAAGGGAATCCAAGATATAATAGGGGGGAAAATGAGGAGAGAAGACAGGTGAATGTAGTTAGAACAGAGGAGAATAGGGGGGAAGCAAGTGTTGATGCAGAAGGGAGAAATTTTGCTTAGACCGCTCCTATGTGCATAATATTGTCTACTTATCAAAGTATGAACATCCAAGGGAGTTTATTAGAGATACTGGGGAATTAAATAAAAACAATAACACTAATACTTTAAAGTTTATTGAAGGGTACATACAAGATTCAGTATACAAGTTATTATTATAGATACAGGTTCAGAAGTAACTCTAATCAACAAAAACATTGTAAATAATTTAAATAATGCAATATTATGACACGAATTTGGTATTATAAGATATAAGTTTTGTAAATAGAAGGATAATTAATAAATAAGCATATCTTGAGATAAATTTGATAATTAAATAATTTATTAGGAACAAATGTACAGAATAATGATAAATTTATATAAACAAAAAAGGTTGATTTATTTTCAAGTAGATTTATAGGAGTTACAAGTATAAATAAATAAGCAAAGTACTATGGACAAATCGATATTTTGTAGAAATTGGGAAATAGGGAATATTATAATGATAAATAGTATATGCGAAAATAAGATGAAAAATAGAATTATATGAAATATTGAAATATGAAATATAGAGAGTTGTATGTAGAGATGATGAAATGAATATTATATGGGGATATAAAAAGAATAAATAATAATGCGGCAATGAATAAAGATACTGAAATAGTATATGCGGAAATAAATAAATAAATAAAAACATAAAATAAAGAGGGGAACAATTATAAGAATTTCTACGAAATTAGTACGAGAAATAAATAGTACAGGAAAAGAAGTAATGAAATTGGGAAAGTACTTGGAAATTTGATTCTGAAGTTGATATAATTAGTGAAATATTTGTAGATTTTGTTTGGAGAAGTCTGTATTTTTCATAGAGTAAATTATTAAAAAAAAAATATTCAAGAGATATGCTTATTAATAAAAGTCAGTTTATTGTTATGTTAATATTAATAAAATGTTTAAGTTTATCGGTAAGAATTTAGATTTAGTAAGTGCTGATAGTTAGCACTGAACAAAATCCAAATTGGGGGGAAGTTGAAATGATTTCAATAGGTCAAAGAGGATATAACTTAAAGGGATTTTTATATGAGTTTGTTGTTCATGAATTTCATGAAGCCATCACAATGTGGGGTCGACTCTGAAATAAAAGGGAGAAAAGATTAGTAAATTGCTAAATAAATTAATTTTGACTTACCTGGTATAGTGTTAATAATTTCTGAATAGTATAGTTGCCTAGTGTATAGGTGAATCGTCTAAACCTTAAAAGGAATAAAAAAGAAGAATTCTTAAAAAATTATTTAAACATAGAAATTTCAAAAATAAACGTCAGAAAAATAAACTGTCAAAAGTCTGTGGGAACTAAATTAATAGGGGTTTTGTTAAATAAATTACAATGATGTGGAGATGAAAAGAATAAATTATATTAGTATTGTTAAGTTTTATATCTGAATTTTTTTTTATAAATTCCCAAATTAGATGTGATTAAAGTGCTTATGAGAAATTAATGTGGTTTGACAAATATGTCAAAACAGGACAGTTTTATGGTTGAATAAAATAGAAGACGGAATGAAAAAAGAAAGGGGGTTGCTGTTAGCAACGAATAATTTGGGGTTTTGTGCTAGCTATGGCGGTGAACAAGGAAGAATAGGTTGTTGGAGGCGACGAAAATTTTGGAGGAAGAGCCCTAAAAAGGTGGAATAGTCCGGGAGTGCTTTAAAATCGTTTAATTATAATTTAGTTTTTCCACATTTTCAAATAGAGATATCCAGAATTTGTTCCAGAGAGTAAGAGAAATTTTGACTTATAAATTATAATTGGAGTGCAGAAATGTCATTTAGATTGAAAAAGTAAAAATTCATGAATTAACTAATTGCGATAGGCCTTAAAAATTGAAATATTAATGATCATTAAAATAAAAATATAATAGTACGTACCTTTAACTTCCGAAGAGAGGATAGATATTCCAGTATCACCGATTATTTTGCGAGTAGTTAGTTTTCTTTAAAAAAAAAAAAAAAGAACTGTTTGAAAGTGAGTTTGGATAATAATTTTGGGGATCATTTGAAATTTTGATTATATTTTAATGCTAGTTATAAGTCAGCGGCATAAAGTGTTCAGTTTTCTTTTCTTTATATTTCATTTAAACACTTTATAAAGTTGCAATAGTCATTTAGATTTAAGGTAATTGTAGAGAGTTTCCACATTTTGTAATCAAATTCTATTTTCACGACACATTAAGGTTTACACGATTCCTATTTTTGTAAATTTTTAAAGGCAACCCAAGTTGCAGACGAATTTTATTGTTTATATTAAATTTGTTCAATATTAATAAATAACGTGCTTCATTTGGGTTAATTTCTCAAAAATATAAAGTAAATTTTGGTTTAATTTCTTTTTGAACTCTACCAGGAGACTACAGAGTTGACGTCACACAGTGACAGATTGCTTAGAACAAATAATTGAGCTAGCCGAGGTATAGTATATTAACAACGAACTACATACTTTTAAAATTCACTTCAATTCAATTAAAATTATATTTATTAACAATAAAACATAAAAATAATAAAAACAAAACTATTACAATATATATATATATATATATATATATATATATATATAAAATGATATATGTATATTAATATTATTTTTAATTTTTGCTTAAAATATGACGAAATACGTGGATGTCGGAGATATGCGCGACCAGTCTAGTAACTGATGGGCGCGCATATCGTAACATGAACTCCCAGTGTAAGTCAATTACGAATTAGTTTACTATATTTAAGTTTCAGACATAACATCATGCATTAAATGTTCTTCAGCTCCTGCTTACAGCCATCTGCGTTGTCTAAGAAGATTGTTTGCTTGCTGCATGTCAATTAAATGTTTTCACACACAGAATAAAGTCAACCTATAATAACTCGTAGTCGAATTTCCAGTTGGTTTAAAAGTGACAAAAATTACAACAAATAGTTTATACCACGCTACTGGTGCAAGGGATGTTTAGAGATACGCCTTCCCACCGCATTTGGTGGCTAGAATTAAATTCTTTGAAGAAAAATCACAAAGGTCTTTACGGGATATTTGAAATGCCGTCGCCTTTCTCAAATTGCAGACGAATTTGAAGAATTTGTCACCATTCGCCGAAAATAAGCTCGTTTAGCTTTAATATTAAAATAAGCGGTTTGTTGATTCATAAATAATATTAAACTACCAGATATTATTAGATTGGACGTTGTTTAGAGTACTGAAAAAGGGAAATAAATATTTAAATATTTCAATGAAGGTATCTTGACTCCTTATAGTCATTGGTACTACAACAAATAAAATTATGATACGTAGTTCTGTGGTGTATACAAACATAAGAAACAGAAACACGAAAAGTCAATAGTTAAGATTGCAACAAAAAGTTGTTTGGGTGTAAAAAAATTTCTTACAGGAGTCTATTACATTTAATATATCTATATATGTAATATCTGTAGTATATATATATATATATATATATATATATATATATATATATATATATATCTTTAAGGAGTATGACCGTTTAATTTAATATAAAAAAGTGCACTCGTAAGTGAATGGGATGTTTTCAGTCAATTTGGAGATAAAAAAGACATGGGTTTACTTTATCTATATAATGAATACGTTTCGACCACTGTTTAATGAGCATCATCAGTTTATCTAAAGAGTGTTATTAGCGATACATTTAATATGAGAAACAATTAAGTAAATAATCTTACCTTTAAAAGATCTGTAGCGTTAAAATGTTATTAATTTAAAGAAACATCAAAATAAGGCAAACATTAATCTAATAAATACATCAGCAAAAAAAAACAGAATCAGAAAACGCCGGAAGATTCCCAATTCATGTAATTTTATATTAATTTTATAATTTAACTTTTGACAACATTGATTGACTATAAAATCTATCAAAAAATGTAATTGTCAATTTTGAAATATATATAAAAACGTCAGAAAAAACATATAACTATCTGGCTGAGTATAAACTGGGACACTTGTCCAATTTACGAAATAATGGTAAAATTATGATGTAATAAAAGAAACTGAATAGACTGAAACTGATATAGACACTTTCACAGTTAATACATGGTATCTCGTATCATGTGATTTTTTAAGTTTTGGAGTTCGTGTTTTTAGTTTTGTGAAATATTTATTTAAGAGGTTTTTGTCTTTGTGGGCCACTCTTATATTATGTTTGGCTAAAAGATTTGTTAGTTGTTCAGATAAACCTTCTATATATGGAAGAGTTGTGCAAGTAGTTTTGATACTGTTGAGTTTGTTGTTAGTTGTATTGTTATAAAATTTATTGAGTCTTGATTTAAAAATAGTTTTTATTAGATGTTCCGGATATGCATTCTTTAGAGGTGCATTTTTTGCTTTTTTTATTGCATTTTTTATTGAAATATTATTCTCAAATAGAATCTTTTTGGTTTGATTTTGATTCTATACAGGTCCACAAGCATGTCTTGCAAATCCACACCTCCATTCGAAATATTATATTCTTTGACAATTTTATTGCTGGCCATTCGATTTCTACTTAGGTTTTGCTCTTGTTGCACCACCTTTTCACTTTATCAAGAGGATATTTTCCTGTATATTTCGATGCTAATATGACGGACTTATTGTCATACCATTTGAGAGCAGTAATATTTTTTTTGCTGCCTATTTTTACATCAGAGTATCCACGAACCTTTGCCATTAGAAGTTTGTCTTCTGAGAAAAGACAACCTGGCAGCCGCCTACTTCTTACAGTCCCTGCCGCAAGAAAGCCTCGTTCTTTCAGACTAATTAGTAGATTATAAGATGTGAACCAATTATCCGTGAAAATCTTGAAATTCATCTGGTTTGGCAGACTTCTGACCAACTTTTACTATTTCTCCACTAATTCCAACACCTGATTCGTCTTGGACTGCTCCTTTCCCCACATATATTTTGAAATCGTATAGTATGCCGCTGCGTCCTGATCTTGCAGAAACTTTTATGCCCCATTTATAAGGTTTATTTTTTATATATTGCTTTAGACTACTATGCCCTTTAAATCGTGTAATAAACTCATCGATGCTGTTGAATTCCTCAGGTCTTATTCATATTTTGCCGGATTTTTTCAATGAAAGGTTTTACTTTATATAATTTGTCATTGTTGCTAGACGAGACTTTCAAATTATTGTTGACTTGAAAATATGCTCACAGTTTATCAAAACGATTACGTGACATCAGCTCTCGTATTATATTGCGTTTCTTCTGCCCAATACATTCTATACGAAGAAACACAAACAATTAACTCTAAATACGTTTGTTCCTTCAAACTTCTTTATCTCTGCTGCATTTGTATCAATATTTTTTCTGTCTTTTTGCACAGAATACAAGTTTGTCTGCTCAGCAAAATTTTAAATAATACCATTGTCAAAAAATATTTTAAAATATTGGGAAGGTGTAAAGTATTTTTATCAATTGAAAAGTCACCACTGTATTCGTGTTTACAACGAATTTACAACGAACAAAATTCACACGACTTCCCAATAATGCCATTTGGAGACCTCAACAATGGCCCAACGATTCCATTTGGATTAATTGATATTTATAATGTTTACATAAACACTGTTGTAAATATGAGCAAACTATAATGCAAGTTTTAAAAAAAAACAATGTAAAGAGCAAAATAAATTTTTTGTGCAATTACTGGTTCAAATACCCACCTTAGAATGATTTGAAATTTACAGTGAATGATGATCGTTGTTTCACTACAAACTTTTACATTAAAATGTGACTAATGCTTACTGATAGAATTGTCAAATAAATTATTACAGCGTCATCTGGTAGGAAGGTGAGGCAACGCAATACCGTTCGCCAAATCGACATAAGTATTTACTTTGCCGCTAAAGCAGAAAACATTGCAATGATCCCAAATGGGATAATCTGACTGGAAAGGTTTAAGTAAAGGATAATTTTATTTTATACAATATTATGAATACAAATGGAAAATCCTAAAACAGATCAATTTCTATATATCAAAATATGATTCTCCAATGATATTTTATTCAAATGTATTATGTATACTGTATATATAATTATCTTATGTTTTTATTTTACGAATAAATCAAGAAATGTCTTCGGGCATCCTAAACTAAGTTACGATTTACACGAATGAAACGAATGGTCGAAAACTTTCTTGATAAACTTTACTTAAGATAATTTCATTTAAATCATGAATGTGTTGCTTGTGTGAGTCCATTTCAAATAGGTAAAGAAATAACAAATAAGACTTACTCACAATCAATTTAATTTAACTATCAGACGACCGGTTTCGCTTTCTACAATATGCAAAGCAACTTCAGGTCTCGATACAAAGTTAAATAAATGCCGAAATGATAAAAACCCATATTTGGGTGTTGTCTAATAAAGATAAACAAATTAGATGTTGTAAATTACAATAATTATGCCAATATTACATGTCTGTGGTTTTATTTCAAAATGAGTAAATTGAATAAAAAGGTGTAAAAAGTTTTAAAAGTTTAGACAGACAAGGTAAGACCCACAAATTGTTATAAAATAGTCTATTAGATTGTAATAAATTAATAAATGAGCAAATAAATAAACATTACTTACATGCCGGTACTATATTAATTGATGGATGGTAGAACATGGTTGAAACTACTATCTATTATTGAATGGAGAACTCATTTCTGCTACTGTAGTTGTTTGACAGTAAACGGGAAGTTCTTGAGGAAGTTCCCGTGAGGAAGCGAATCGCATTCCATCAAATTTATAAAACGAATTTATCTCTTAATTTTATTTTATCTCTTAAGTTTACTTTTGACATATTTACATAAACTTTTTTATTTGTCCACCCTATAAAAATTAAAATTTAGAATTTTAACCTACACACAAAAGCCAATAAAATGTTTAAATTTAATGTAAATCAATACCCTGTAAAAAACGGTATAAATAGATTATAGCGAGATTATTAGTTTGTTTTTGTTGAGCGGTGTAAACGTGGTAAAAGTGATAACATGGGGAGAGGAATATTTAAGAGTGCGTGCCATTCACGTGATCATTTCATCTTTTCAGCGGCTCAACAATCCAGTTTTTTAAACCGCCAAATTTTAGTTAATTCTAAAAATGTACGCCCATGGTTCGATGATACTTAAAGTATGGATAATTATCTTATATAAGCTCTTCGTATTTTTAAGTGCATAACATGTCACTAAAAGTGACAGATTTTTATGCTAAATATTGAATTTTTCTTTCTTCGCAAGACATTTACTTATCACGTTTAAACAAACAATAAGCACTAGTAGTTATCAAACAAGGGTCGGCTTTCAGATTACACTTAATAATGCTCCTCCCACTTCTACTTTGCAGTAATCAAACGCTGGGGATTTACGGGAATGAAGAACCACTAGGAGATTATGGAGTTAGTAACTATGTTGCAAATGAAGTTACTAAATTAGACAGAAGTTTGTATATTTAATAGTTGCACACAAAACTAAGATAAGGACACAATAGAAATGACTACTTAACTTGATGTGTACACTTGTGCCTATTGTGAGTATAAAGAGTCTTCTACTAACATTTTGATTGCAGAAGAAAAATAAATATGAGAAAAAGGTAAATAAGTATGATAAATGATTTATAGTTGTACACAAATTAATGACATAATTTATATGTTTATATATTTATACATATACAGGGTGTTTTTTAAGTGATAATAGGGGAGGCCATTTGCAAAATTTTTTGCTAATAATGTATCGCTCAAACTGTTAAGTTTTTCGAAATAAAGTTAAATTTGTCAATATTCGAAAATAAGGCTGCTCGTCTTTTTTATTTTTAAAAATAATTATCTAAGCGAGATACTTTCCTGACATACAAAATGCATTACGTATTACTTGCTCAGATTGCAAAAACCCTTCGTTGAATCTTTTCTTAATGCTTTGTTAAATAACCTTCATAATGAAACGGGTAAGAAAGGTAAAACACAACGATACATCATGCTTTTTGCAACATTTATTATGCCTTATTAAATACTCCAGAAAACAGCCATTGTTGTTCAAAATGAGAACCATCATTCCTAATGCACTCTCTTGCCCTGCGTCGTATTTCTGATGTGGTTACTTTTAACTTCAGTTCTGCCCTTATAATCTCTGATTGGAACTTGATAAACAAGTTCTTTGAATCTTTCCCAGATGTGGTAGTCACACGGTGTTAAATTGGGCGATCTAGGGCGACTAGTAAATCTTCTAAGCGTGGTGGTAATTCATTCTCTAGAACGCCTATTTAACCTGCCTGACAAAAAGTAGGGTCCTAATAACTCTCGTCCGGTAACTCCTACCCAAGCGTTGACCCTTAATTTTTTCTGAAAAGATGTTTATTTCGGTAGATGGGGATTGTCATGTGCAGATCCCTTCTAATTGGATCCCCGTCTTGAAAACCTTGAACTGGCGTTAATGATAAGAGTAGCATCATAAGGTTGCCTATATATGGCGTACTCAAATATATTTATAATATCATAATTATTAATATAACCAAATACATTGCAGAATAAAAACTTTTTAAACTTATTATGCTAATTTCTTAAAAACGCCCTGATATAAATACTTTTTATAATATTCTCTAGTATATAACTTATAAATTATTTTTTTAATCACTATTTAAGTTCATTCTAAATTACCTTCGATTCTCCTATATTTAATATTATCTCAATATATATATATTATATATATTATATATATATATATATATATATATATACAGTGTAGGTAAAAGTTTAAGGTCGGTATGGTAAAATTTAACAGAATATCTAACGCAGATATAAAATCATATTTTCAGCGAATAGACAAAGATAACAATCATATTTCTCCTTGGTCTCCCCTCCATAAATATTTTTAACACTCATTGCCCATTAGTGAGACGAATAGTTCCGATCGAGATATTTTACATATTCTCTGGTTCCGATCCTAATATACCTAAAAAAACTAGAGGTGGGTCCTCCTGTTTTTTAAATTTTTATCGGAACCGTTTTTCGTAAACTGTAACTAGTTGATTCAAATTAGCGAGTACACAAACATATTGGCTATTATCGTTTATGTGTATAAGTATTGAAGCGAAAGAACCTAACGAAGGATATATTTATTATAACTTGAAAAATAAATTAAACAATACAAATAGTACTTACATTTACTTTACACATTATTAAATCGCGAATCGTCTAAATTGACATTTAAAAACATAGGTTTTTCCACTTTTCTTGTTAACCGCGTTCTTCTTTTATTTAAAATTAAACCAGACTTTAAACATGTGTTCACAAGGAAAAGATTTTGTTACAATACTATAATATTTTCTGAATATAGTGGATAAGTTAGGTTATACATGGCGATGGTTTTTCCACCACGGTTATGGACAGTTCCAATATCCGTTCGAAATTTTTTGTGGGTAATATGTCATTAGACAAATACATGTCGACTTCTTTTATATCTTTCGATACAGGTGTATGTTTAGATGAGTCATGTCCAATTAATTCATCAAAAATACACCATGGACTTAAGTTATATTTACTAAACTTATGCAAAGACTCGTTTCATCCGTTTTCCATAGTTGAAGAACCAGCTTTTAAAAAGTTTGCAGGGTGGATTCCTGGATATAAACTGCCAACAAGAAAAACTGTCAGGTTCATTACTTCAGGAATGTTATGTCAAAACTGAGCAAATTATTAGATCACAAGTTGTTAAAGAAGTAGAAAATATCTGTATTACTACTGACCTCTGGACATCTGGAGTAACTGAGAGTTACTTCCCATTAACGGGACAATATTTAACCGAAAATTTAGTATTTAAAACGGTTTTATTAGGCTGCTGACATTTTTCTGGAAACCATAATTCAGAAAACAGCCAGATTAGTGAAATTATTAATTAGTTTGGTCTAAAACGAAAAGTAAATTTTGCAGTAACTGATAATGCCTCAAATATGTTCAAAGCTATTAAAGATGTTTTAGAATGAAAACATTTAAGTTGTTTTGCTCATATGTTAAATTTATTGGTGGAGGATGCACTTAAATGCTGTCGTGTACAAATAGATAAAATAAAAAGTCCTTTTTTGACAATTCTCCAAAAAAAAATTAAAAAAAGTACTTTATCTTCAAAAAGGCTTTTAAAGTATTAATTACAACATAACTAAGTTCCCAAACGGCCAATCCAAGACGTGGAAACTAGGTAGAACTTCGCCTATTACATGTTAAAAAGAATGACCGAGTTAGAAGAGGCAATCCGTTCCACATCGGTATTAAATAATACAGACTTAAACGTAGACCAAATCTGAATAAAGAACACTGGATTATTTAGTGCACAATCACCGTTTAAAGAAATAACAAGTACAATGAGTGACCAAAAATACTTGAAGGGTAGTTCAGCGATTGTTATGGTATGCTGCCTGCAAGAATCTTGCAATAAAGTTTTAGCAAACGGTAACCTTACATCCATAGTATCCGACGTAGTACAATTACTAATATCGGGTTTAGCAAAAAGATTTAAAGGGATAGAACAGAGTGGCACATTGTCATTGTGTATATTTATGGATTCACCATTTAAAGTGCAGGGTTTTTCTGATAAAAATGAAGCTAAAAAAATAAAAGAAAAAGTTAAGAAGCTGGTTAATTCTATAATTAACGAACTAGAAGATTGTACTATTGAAAATCAACCAATACAAGAAAAAGAAACCAATAAAGATAACTTAAGTCCATGGTGTATTTTTGATCAATTAATTGGAGATGACTCATCTACACGTACACCTCTATCGAGAGTCCATTAGAACGGTCGAAAAACCATCGCCATGTATATCCTAACTTAACCACTATATTCATAAAGTATTGTCAATGTGAACACATGTTCAAAATCTAGTTTAATTTGAAATAAAAAAGAACACCGTTAATAAGAAGTAAAGTAGAAAAACTTGTGTTTTTTAATGTCAAGTTAGGCTATTCGCGATTTAATAATAACGTGTAATGTAAATGTAACTACGATTTACTATTTGTAATATTTAGTTTATTTTTCAAGGTATAATAAATATATCACTAGTTTCTTTCACTTCAATAAATATACACATAAACGATAATAGCCATTATGTTTGTTTATGTAGGTACTCTTTTACTTAAAACTACTTTGAAACAATCATAGTTACTTGTTTACCAAAATTTAAATTGTTAAATGCATTCATTTTTTTTTTGGAATCCTGAGAAAACTAACAACTATTTTAAAAAAATTTAAATGCAAAATGAAAGATTACATTATTACCAAGGACCGAAAGTCCCTTAGAATAAACAAAAAGTTTTTTGAATGAGATATTTCAAATTAAAAATCACACTAGTTTTTTTTTTCACCCCTATAACTTATTAAAATAAACATTATAGAAGTTATCAGGGACTTTCGGCTCTCGGTAATAATGTATTGTTTCATTCTGCGTTTAAATTTTTTAAAAATATTTATTAGTTTTCTCAGGATTCGAACAAATGAATGCATTTAAAAAATATTGGCCCGAAATTTTGTGCCTACGTTCTTAACGATAAAACTACCACGACCCACCTCTACTACTCGTTACTCGTTGTTTTGACCAGACCGTCGTTGTCAAATAATTATTGTGTATGAATATTTTTTAATAAGGCGTTATATATATATATATATATATATATATATATATATATATATATATATATATAATATATATATATATAAGTTATGATTTTTGAGGATGCAGTCAGTTTATTTGGCCCACAAGACAAAGAAAACTCTTTGACTTACTGTCAAGCTTTCGAATTTTATTTAATTCTTTTTCAAGACATCTATAAAAAGAAATATAAATTAACTAGTTAAAATTGTTAATTTTCTTACTTACTAGTCGTGAGATTACAGTTTTTAATATTGTACTCTACTAAACAAATATAATAAAAATTTTTTTATTAAAAATAACTATATTGTCATTATATATGTCACTGACATGGTTTGATTAATGGACATATATGAATGAAAATACAGTTACTTTATGTGGAAAGCAAAACCAGTAACAATAGTTTTTATTATAATTTATTTAATTGTCTATAAAAAATATAAATTAATCCAGTCAGCAGTTTGGCTTAAGCACATATGAATTTTTAATATTAGGATGTCAATAGAAAATGAGATTTTGACGGTATTTATTGATATGTTAATATGTAACAATAAATGTTACTTAATTTGTCAATATCTGATCTTCTATTTACACATTTTTTATTTTTTTGTATATGTGTCATTTCTAAAAATAACCGTTTCTGTTCATGTTTCTGCCTCTCTAGAATTGAAGCCTGTGAAAAATTAAATGTGTGATTTAGATTGATGGAATGTTCGGCTAATGCACAAGCTTGTGATTTCTTAGTTTTTACATCACTTTTATGAGAAATAATTCTGCTGTGTAATGTTCTAGAAGTTTCTCCTATATAAACTTTATCACAGTCTGAGCAAGGTATTTGATACACTACTCTAGAACTTTCATCAGTTGTTAAAGTTGAAAGTTCTAGAGTAGTGTATCAAATACCTTGCTCAGACTGTGATAAAGTTTATATAGGAGAAACTTCTAGAACATTACACAGCAGAATTATTTCTCATAAAAGTGATGTAAAAACTAAGAAATCACAAGCTTGTGCATTAGCCGAACATTCCATCAATCTAAATCACACATTTAATTTTTCACAGGCTTCAATTCTAGAGAGGCAGAAACATGAACAGAAACGGTTATTTTTAGAAATGACACATATACAAAAAAATAAAAAATGTGTAAATAGAAGATCAGATATTGACAAATTAAGTAACATTTATTGTTACATATTAACATATCAATAAATACCGTCAAAATCTCATTTTCTATTGACATCCTAATATTAAAAATTCATATGTGCTTAAGCCAAACTGCTGACTGGATTAATTTATATTTTTTATAGACAATTAAATAAATTATAATAAAAACTATTGTTACTGGTTTTGCTTTCCACATAAAGTAACTGTATTTTCATTCATATATGTCCATTAATCAAACCATGACAGTGACATATATAATGACAATATAGTTATTTTTAATAAAAAAATTTTTATTATATTTATTATGGTTTGTTTAGTAGAGTACAATATTAAAAACTGTAATCTCACGACTAGTAAGTAAGAAAATTAACAATTTTAACTAGTTAATTTATATTTCTTTTTATAGATGTCTTGAAAAAGAATTAAATAAAATTCGAAAGCTTGACAGTAAGTCAAAGAGTTTTCTTTGTCTTGTGGGCCAAATAAACTGACTGCATCCTCAAAAATCATAACTTATATTTAAATCAACAGTCAAGAATACCACCATCTTATATATATATATATATATATATATATATATATATATATATATATATATATATAACGCCTAATAATAATAAGGCGTTATATATACCCGTTATATATATATATATATATATATAATATATATATATTATATATATATATATATATATATATATTGACTAAGTGGCTAGTATATATTCTTTTCTGTTTGTTTTCACTTAAACTTCACATGTATATGTATAACTTAAAATGTAATATAATATAGTCAAAACAAATGTAGCTTGAATAAATTTTACTAGATTACAGTATGTATGAAAAAGATTCAATTAGTACCTTTTGGTTTTAGTATTCCGGACGGCATACAAAAATGTATGTCGCCTTTTATTTTGTATATCCGAAGTGCAGAGCTACGCACAAGTCAAATTTCGGCATAATTTTCACATATGTATGCAAAATAAGTATCCTTTTCGTATGATAATAGCTGTGTGTGACTTCTAACAAATCCTTACCATTTGTTAACCCAAAAATAGACCAGTTTGTGTTTATCCAAAAAAAAAGAAAATACCCAAAACGTCCAATAAACTAAAAAGTAATCACTTAACGATTAAAATTAATTGCTACATTGTAATGTATTGGCCATGTAATTAAAAACCCCATTCGCGATACTCATGTATTGCTAATTATCGCATTATATTTCAGTTAGGTTATAGGTAAAATAATTAACTAGTTGTGTTTGATATGTACTCAAATAAAGATTTGTTTTGGGTTCATCCAAGTATTTTTGTATCAAATATTTCATGGCGACGAGGATAAAAACGTTTTTAAATTGTGTATAAGTGAATACAAAATGTCGAAAGACGGGAAATTAGATTTATCGTTAAATTTGGAATTTAATCCCAGAATTTGTAAATGAAATGTGCTTATAAAACGACTATAATAATATTTCATCCCTAGAGAAATTACAGATGTTAATATTAAAAGAGCTATTTTGTTATATAGCCTTTCAGAAGAAGCTTATATCTTGTTATCCGACTTGTCTGTGCCTAAAAAACCTAAAGAATGCGAATTCAATGTCATTGTAAAAAGTCTAGATAGCTACTATAACAAAACTTGTTTAGTGTGAGTAGAAAGAGCAAAGTTTTATGGTGCTTCGAAAGCTAAACGTGAAAGTGTACGTTTAAAAAAAACTAGTCGGTACTTGTGAATTTGGAAATAATTTGGAAACGAAATTAACAGATATGTTTATTTCAAAATGTAATGAGGGAAAAGTAAAGAATACTCTATTTGCAATGAAGTCAAACATCACGTTTAATAAAGCTATGGTAACAGCACAAATTAAAGAAGCAGCAATAACTGGCATTACCGAAGTAGATAACAAAAGTGTGGTGAAAATGGAACCAGTAGAAGAAAGAGAAGGGTGTCAAATAATGAGTGGAAGTTGCAGTAAGGAAATATTGCAAGTATCACAGCGTGGGAATGCTAGAACACATCAACAAGAATGACGATTTAAGGAGACTAGACCTTTAATTTCAGGGATGCAGAGACATATTTCAAATTTTAATCGTGAGTTCAGTGGTAGTGTTCAAAAGTGTTTCCGGTGTGCTAAAAGACATCCGCCTTCAGTATGTCCCTATAAGGATTATATCTGAAATTTATGAAACGTTTGAGGACACTTAAAAACTGGTATATAGAAAAAGATTTTTAAATTTATTGGAAGAAGCAACTGAATCATCTGTATTGTGTATATCATCCAATAATGATCCGCCAATCTATATTGATATTAATATTAAAGGTAAAATGTTTAAATTTGAATTATCGGGTGCCGCGGTCTCTGTCCTACCTTTTAATATATATAACAAATATTTTAATACACAACCATTATCTCAAGTTATTGTATCGTTAGTTAATTTTTCGGGAGGCAAGATTCATCCTAAGAGCAAAATTAACTTACCAGTAACTTTTTCAAAACAAACAAATAATTTGGATTTTTATGTTATGCATCGAGAAACTCCAGCCTTGCTAGGTAGACATTTTATAAGGTTATAATATGGGTTTAAGGGAATTAAATGTTGTTGTAGCAGATAAAAATAATGAAATACTGGGGTGGTTAATGAAAGATTTTCTCACTGTAGTTTCTGACAAATTGGGCACATTTAATAAATTTCAGTTAAAATTTAATATTAAAGCAGATGCCAGACCTAAATTTTTTAAACCCAGAGTGGTTCCTTTTTTCTTAAGAAATAAAGTAGAGATGGAATTAGATAAAATGGTCAAGGAGAGCATTATATCTGCAGTTGAATTTTCAGAATGGGGAACATTACGGAATGGGTACCGATTTTAAAAAATGATGGAGGTGTTAGGATTTGTGGTGATTTCAAAATAACTATCAATCCTTTTATCGAAGCGGATAAATATTCGTTATCACGGATCGATGATTTATTTTCTAAGTTACAGGGTGGTCAATAGTTTTCTAAAATTGTGATTCATCCAGATTGTTGGAAATATACGGTTATTAGTACTCATAAGCGATTATTTATATTTAATCGTCTACCGTATGGAGTTGTATCAGGTCCATCCCAGTTCCAACGTATTATGGAACAAATATTTCTCAATATGAAAAGTATATCTATTTTTTTAGACGATATTCTAATCACAGGAAGGAATAGGGAAGAACGCACTAAGAATTTGTGTATAGTTTTAGCGATTTTACAAGAATGTGGTCTTACAGTAAAAAAAACAAAAATGTACGTTTTATGTAAAGCCACACATTATATAAACCAAACTTCTGTTGGTAAGTTTGTTTGTTCTTCTGAAAGCACCTTAATTTTAAAACACTTTTATAATACCATCTGATTTATTGTATTCCAATTATTTTTTCAACGAAATTTCATCAAACACCTACACACAAAAAAAAGTATGTAACCCAGTTATTAATTTTAGGACATGCAACCAGGTTTGAATTACTGTTTTTACTAAAGCCCACTTTAAACGAGTTTTGAGTAAAAACTGCATATTAAGTGTGCACATATTTATTTTTGTTTTATAATAGTACCTGCAACATCAATTTGATTGTCAATTTTATATTTTTTGTTCTTCTAGAAGGCTGACTGTTCTGTTGGCGTCACTTCTTCTTTAAAACAATTATTTGAAACTCTAATTTTTTGCCTTCTCCGTCAATTTAGTTTCAAGTTTTGTGGGAAAATTAATTACAAGACTGGAAATATCATTAACAGTACTACTTGATCTCTTAGGCAATGGAGTTGACCTAACTGTGCAATCGCCACTTGTAGATATTTTACGTTTCGTATTACAGTAAACGTTTGTAGAGCATACTGGAATGGTATTACCTTGAAATTTATCTGTAATTTTAAACAAAGCATAACAAACATATCCATTGATTCTGAAGTGATACTAGCAATGGATTCATACTTAAAATCAAAAATCTTTCCTGATTTAATCGTATAAAAAATATATAAATGACTTAATATTAACTGATTTTATGTAAAATATATTTTAATATAAGTATTATTCTTATTGACAAGACAAGGCGCTTTGGGCTATCATAAAAACATTTATGAATATATGATTACTTACCTGAATCAGTTGTTAACTTTGTAAATTTTTTACGAACAGCATTTTCCTTAATAATTTTCTTTGTAAATTTTAGACGAACAGCATTTTCCTTAATAATTTTCTTTGGCCACTTTGATAAATATGTTCCACTGCAAAATTATGCTCGCAAGTTACCCTCTGTTTCTAGTCACTGACATGCAGTATTACAATATCAATAATCCCGCAATTTTTTTTGCCAAACTTTTGTTCGCTTTTTTTTGCTAATATTATTTGTTCTGTTATTTCTTTTAAAACATCCAGCGTAAATACACTTACTCGTTACAGATGCCACTTTTTCTAAAATGTGAGTATTTTATGAAATTCCGCTTTAATTTATAACAACAGCACAATACGTAGCTCATAATATAATACACCCATAGGGTATTATTTAACCTAATCTAATCTAAATTATATGTTTCTAATGTGTCTAATAATAAATACGGATTGTATGTAACGACATAGTATTTTTGGTTTTTCTAACAATCTACTGTTACTCTTTGGCTACTTATAAATAATTACTATACTCTGTTTTTTAACCAGGAGGAGTAAACCAAAAAGACAGATTCACACCCAAGAAAGATACTAGAAAAAAAGTCACCAAATACATCTTCTTTTTTTGTTGATTATCTCGGCCTTGCGGTAATCGAGTATTCAATATCGGAAAAACTTACACACACGTCAATTTTAACCTCACTTTGTTTATTTATGTTTGAATAATATTTTTTTTCAATTCACTTTTAATTATATTACAATTATTGCAATAAAAAAAGAACGTTTTTCACATTTGGTCCCATGTATATATATTTAAATATCGTGTGATCCACTTTTATAGATCTCTGGTAGTTGAGTCTATGGTATTTAATTATAATTTGGAGAATATTTTGATCCGAATAGTCAATAATGTTACAGATCTAAGTATGGTTTTTCACAGAAACTTGTCTTTTAATTAGTAAATAGATCTTATATGCAACAAAACTATGCAAATGCATGTGTCAAAAAGTTAGAGAGGGTTAAAAGATTTCTGAAATACTGTTCTTTTAAACTGCGTAGACCATATTCTTATTCTGGTGTGATAAATTTCTTAAATCTAGTTTTTTTTCTTACCAGAAGAGTTAACTTTAACTTTGATAATTATTTTTAAGCTTAATAATCGAATCTCCTAAATTGCTTCAGCCAATTTGTTTTACAATATATTCCTTTCCGTTCACTGCTTCAAAATTGACTTTTTCATGTTTCCCATCACAGAATAAATTATGGTTCAAATATAAGTGTGGTCCTATCCACATATCACCTACCTGTTATTAGTGGTGTGTTATCTTTCATGCATGGTCATCAGTTACGTCGTTACATAGATTTGTTAAACTTATGTATCAATATTTTTAGGTTTTATTTGAAGCACTCAAATGCAAAAAGATACTTTGTATAAATAAGTGTGTACTTACAATTTCTTTAATGCTGGATTCTTGTTTAATTTTGACAGTGAATTTGTCCCATTTGTTATCAATAAATAACATTTCAAGAGATAATCAACAAATTAAATCTATTATGTTACATAAAGAACAAAACCAACTGTATCAATATAATCAAACTAAAATAAAAAATTACTTTACTAATGTTCTTATATTGTAATGAAAACAAAATAAAAATGTTTCTTAACAAGTATACACTAAATTTAAAAGATAGTTGCCGTTTTTCTTATGATAATTAGATACAAATAACATAAATTTATAAATTTATAAACACTTTAAACTATATTTAGTATAAATATCATCTATAAAAATATCATTAAATACTATTCGCATATCTCCAAGTCTAAGTTATTACAAACAACTTAAAGAGTCAGAAATCGATTTATTTATTAGAGAAAAATAATATACGGTACATAAGTAATATAAATTCGGGATGTACTTATCTAAAAATAAAAATTTAATAATTTTAGTAGTCTTCCAAAATATCTTCTCCATTTATGTCTTGGTGAGGTTCATGAACAACTTCACCATTTTGAATTTATTCATTTAGTTTTTTAGCAAAAACTGAATCTATTTGAGATATTTGAGCAAGAAAGTTTTGTTTTTTGGTCAGCAGCCCAATGTATAAACCATTCTTTGAATAATTTCACCTAAAAAATAACTATGGTAAGACATTCACAATATAGACAATAAATTAGTCATCCTATAAACAGTAAAATAAACAACCTGTAGTTATGATTTGCAATATTTGCTGCACTAAATCTGCTTATACGTAAAGTAAAAAATATTCTTTTTTTTCCTTTTCTTCCCTTTCCATGTTCTTATATCTGTTGAACCAAAATACTTGACAACATTCCAGTAGAGTATACAATTAAAAACTTAAAATTTATTTTTTTAATAACTTACTTTATGAGATCATTACTTAGTATACTCATCATCAAACATACCAAGTATAATATCTTTAAATGAGAACAGTGAAATGTAAGTGCATGATACTTAAAATTAAAATATTTGTACACTGGTATGTTTTCAAAAACATGTAACACAAAGGCTGTTGTACTTATGTCTATAAATAAGGAAAATTTAAGGAAACTTATTTTGATCAAATAAAAGAGGGGTACTATTGCAATCATTTCTCATGTAGCTCATACATTTTAATTACAAATCTATTTAGTGGTAACAATAATATACTTGATTATAAAAATGAAACCTATAAAATGTTTTAGATAATTTTACTATACAATTGTGGCTAACCCATATTTACTTACTTCAGATTGATTTGCTTCAATGTTAACCCTGTCACCGTTAGTATTACCATTTTACTTAAAGTGGCATTTCATTCTTGAAAAAGAAGCTGTGTACAGATGTTTGAACTCTTTCATCGTTAGAAGGTCGACCTTCAATATTTTTAGGACATCTTACTGTTCCAGTCTACTTATATTCTTTAATTGTTCGGTAAATAGTTGAATAAGCAACACCTAAAATTAGTACATTACTTTAGTCAACAACGACTTACAAAGTCTTGGTTTTGATTTTAACAATAACTATTCTGCAAAACTAACCTGCTGCCTGTTTTATTTTAAGTATACGGCTTACGTGGCTGCTATTTTCACCACAATTATCAATTTTATGTTACAGAATTATCAATTACATGTTTATAATACATTGTTTCTCATTTGATAATAATGACCCAAATCTACTCGGCGTTTTTAAGCTGGAGAAAAATAATTACCACTAATTAAATCCATATTGTTATCTTAATAACATTAATATGTCGCTAAATAGTTCCGAAAAGAACTGTTTATTGTTTTTTATTTGGCTATACATATAATATGTATTTTTGTTTTAAGAGCTTTCTTTGTCTCTAAAAGAAAAGAAAAAGTGGCGTCCTTTTTGGTAATTTGTTTATATCATTCGTTTTCTTTTTTTATTTTATTAATATTTCTTGTTTATCTCTTCGTTTTCTCTTTATTCCAATTTTATTTTTGTTAATACTAGTGGAAATAATACTAGTGTAAATTGCGCAAAGAACCACCCCCACATCTACTTCGATACTGAGCAACGCGTCCTTCTTTATTTTTTGTGGCTCAAATACTGTCCGTCGTTTAAGTGTTACAATATTAAAGTTATACATATAAAAAAAACCCAATAAATGGTATGTGTTATTAAAGTTAAAAATAACTGTGATATATATTAATCAATGTAGTCTTACATCGTTTTAGTAGGTATTTTCAATGCAACCTACTAATAATCTTACATTGTAATTGATATTAAGTACATTTTAAAATTTTGTACCAAGTTTTTCTTACAAAAAGCAATATTTTATCGAATAAACTTGAATATTTGGTGGGTATGAGGCGTTTTCGCCAAATATTTAAATAATATTTAGTGATGGAAAAATTGAGATTCTTAGAATTATTATAAACTCAAATTTAATACGTCAATATGTTGAAAAAAAGATATATCACAAATAATTTAAAAAATGGCGTATTATATATTTTAAGTATTAATGTATAGAATTTTAGATCATGCACAAAGCCAAGTAACATAATTATTAGCATCCTATACTTCATCTAATTTAGATAACGACTTACGTCATTATCTACGTCAGAGATCGAAGTTGACATAGTTGCCAAAGTATAAAAAAATCCTGAGTTCATTTTAAATCAAATAGATTACATAATTATTGCAAAAGTATTACCATCTCTTTACAACGACAATTTAAATTCTTACGTGACATTTTTGAAATAAAACACACTAATTTTGTTCTAAAAAGAACAGATTTTATTAGATAGTTAAAAATATAAAACAAGAGATATTCACTTTAAAATTCAAAATAATGAAGTACAAAAAGTGTCAACACCGCAACTGTCAAATAAGTGTTACCAATTTATGCCAAAATTTTACCTTCGTTCGATTACAGTTACAGTGTGTTCCGAACAAATGTTCTTGATAAAAACGGTTTATAATGCATTTATACAAATTAAATGAAACATATTATTGTATATTTCTTCAAGTTAACATTAATAGAAATTTTTAAATATGATTTCTACGCGTATATAATAAAATATGTCTAGTGGTTGTAATGTCAGTGTACTCGGTAAAGTGGTTCTAAAAAAGAACACACCTACAGCCTAAATATTTTGTGTTGGTATTATGTGACGTTACAGGCTATGACGCCGATGACGTGCATCGTTATATAAATTAGATGAAGTGTATATTAGTATGTTACAATAATTTTTAAATATAGACTGTGTGTCAGCCAAATGGAATAATTTAGCTAATTAATAAATAAGGGAGTATTCGAAAAAACGATCGAACACGTCGATTAGTATTTGTATTTGCTCATTTTTTTCAATAATTTTTTTTTATACGGGGTGTATGAAATAACGGTGGCCAATAACAACTTGCTTATTTTAAATAGAACACCCTTTATATTAATTAATCTTTGACTGTTACGAAAATATTAAGTAAAATGCAAAAATCACATTTAGAAAAGAAAATTATCTATTTGCCGAAAGTCGCTACAATATATTCAAAAACTTTTAAATAATACTAATCTAAACAATAATATGAATGTAGCAGATATCAGAGAATGCTTAATATTACGTGGACTGATCGAGTCACAAATTAGGAGGTTCTCAGAAGAATAAATAATCAGAGGTACTGACCACCATCAAATCTCGAAAGTTACAGTTCTTCGGGCATATGCAAAATGAATCCAGATATGCTCTCCTTCAAGCCATTCTACAAGGAAAATATTTGGAAAATGAGGTCCAGGAAGAAGAAGAACATCTTGATTAAAGAACCTCAGAATCTGGTTCAATACAACATCTGTGTAGCCTTTCCGCACTGCTGCAGATAAGATAAAGATTGCCATGATGATCGCCAACATTCGTAACGGATAGGCACATCAAAAAGAAGAAGAAGGAGTTGTTTAAAATGCTCTTCAAGAAAAAGTCTAATGGCGTCAAATCGAGGGATCGTCGTAGCCATTCCATCGATCCTTACCTTCCTATCCCCGATTTGGAAATATTTGGTTATGGCACCGTTGGACATGGATTTAGTAGTTGGGTGGTGCCCCATCTTGTTGCAATCATATGATATTCGCTGGAACTCGTGGGTTTCCTGGATCAGAGTAAAAGTTACCCAACATTGACATTACATTATTTTGGAGCAATGCTATTCAAATTGCCATCTATGAAAAAGAGACCTATGATCTGATCTTCAATAATTCCTGCCCACATGTTAACCTTCTCAGGGTATTGAGTATTTCCTTCTTTCATCCATTGAAGATATTGAAGATTTTCCCTGGACTAGTAGCGGCAATTTTGCCGATTAGCATGACCGTGAAGAGTAAACGTACACTCATCAGAAAACAAAACATGTTCTAATTGGATTACGTTGCTGTCTATTTGTTCACAAAAAATGTTCTCCTGTCAAAATCATCTTTCCTGAGCTCCTAAGTGTATATAATTTTATAAGGATGCATTTTGTTTTCATGTAATATTCAAGTAACTAATGAATAGATAATAATATCGATTACTGGGGCTGACTTTGGAACAAAAGTACGTGGGTGTTCCTCAAACTTAAGCATAACAGCCAATTTCGTATCCCCATTTATTGCATTGGCAACTTATTTTTTACCTTCCCAATATGGCCCAGCTCGTGGAATTGCTTTTCTATTTTTCTAATTGTCCGTTGATATGTGCGGCAAATCACGAAATGCTTCGTAAAATAAACGAGCTACTTTTCTTTGCGTCCGTGTCTTATCTCTATAGCCAATCATCCGTATAATTGTAAGTTTGTGCATTTCTTTTAAATGATCCATTATTCTGACTTGCAGTTAACAAAATTCAAGCAACTATAGCACTGTAAACTACTTCTGTCATGGAACAATAAAACATTGGGGTTTTAAACCAAAGTTAACTTTTTTTGTGTTTTTAACATATCAATAAAAAGTAATGCTTAAATAGTTTTTGCTTACTTTATGATTACCAAGACCTAAGGGCAATAAGTGAATCGCTTATTTATGAATGGCCTCTTGTCAAAAAATGTAAATTTTGGAAAACAAAAAAAAGCTGTTTAGTTTTATAAAAAACGATTTTATACTTTTCTGATTTTTCGAAAAATTTTAAGGACCTTAAAACTCAAAATAAATCATATTAGTTACAATTTTTAAAATCAATATTGTATTTTTTTATTTAGGTGACAAAAAGCCTTTCATAAACAAAAGTGTTGTTTTACGGGGAAAGTTTTTATTGGTGGATAATTTATACCGTGTTTATTTATAATTAAGATCACTTTATTAAAACAGTTCTAAGACAATACAATTAGCTACAATTGGGTACAGGTCCAAAGATGTCAACTGCGATGTGTATGCATGTTTCATTCATTTCGAGAAGGCATTTGATAAAGACCCACATGGGAAACTAATCGATATCCTAAAAACATCAGGACTCGATGGTAAGGATATACGACTGATCTCAAACTTATATCTCCAACAAAAAGCAACAGTACGATTAGAACATGAACTATCCGAGATCTTCACAGTCGAAAAAGAAGTCAGACAGGGTTGCATATTGTCACCGGCATTATTTAAGATATACTCTGAAAACATCTTTAGAGAGGCCCTGTACGAATCAGAAGATGGAATTGCTGTAAATGACCAACTTATAAACAACATTATTAATATTATTATTACAATAAGAAACAGAAGAAACAACTGTTTAGTTTTATAAAAAACAATTTTATACTTTTCTGATTTTTCGAAACATTTTAAGGACCTTAAAACTCAAAATAAATCATGCTCCGTGCGTGATCATGGTAGGGGTACATTGAAACGATGCCAGCGTACGTAGCAGCGAAATATGACAAAATTGGAATATTGGACAAAATATTTTTACGCATAAGTTTTATCAAAAATGTATGCAAATACATGTTGCGTATTTAATTCTGCTAATAATAGCAAAAACAGTGAGTGAGTTTTTATAGGTTCCCAAAGATTACATATAAATTAGAGAAAAGAAAAAGATGAATTCGTGCTATTAATATGAAAAAGTAAGTATCACATAATTTCATTTTTATGCAATTGAAATAGGAACAATTTAAATAATTTACCTTGAATGATATTTCATAAGGCTTCAAGCTAACTGCACTATCATAACTTTTATTATTATTGTTTATAATTATATGTTCTTTTGCGTGAAAAACTTGATTTGCCAGTACTAGATCTTTCGCTTTCTTTTTCGTTTGGAGTTGAAAAGATATATTATGATAATTTTGAGAAACTCAGTTTTTAATACTACATTTATTTTGTACATACACTGAAAAAAATATAGTTAAAAAACTAATTTATTAATAATTGTCAATTTCGCATGTATTTAACAATGTCAAACATATGTCATATATTTAATCTGAAAATTGGGACTCCAAAATTGTCAGATGAAGGCGGTAGGTGTCGCATCAGTCACGCACGGAGAGAATAGTTTCTTAAACAAAATACAACATAACAAAATACGACATACTGCAAAAGTTTCTTCAGGTCATTAATTTTTTCTTAATGAATTGGTACCTTTGATTCATCAGTTTTTCTTGCTACTAAGGAAGGGAAGGATGGCTCAGCAATAGACAGTGGATTAGATAATAATTTGAAGTCCACTAGGAAACTAAGTTCCTGTAGCTGGCTGTATACCATGTATCACATATTTTTTAATTTTAAATCCTTTATAAAATGTATATAATAAAATACCCAAATGGACTATATTACAATTACATTACAGAACGTTTTCAAAATGTTCATCAGTGTATACATGCTATAAGCCACTAAAATATACGGGTAAAAACCCGTTAAATGTGGTAAATTTACAGTTGTGTTACATTTGGTAACATGGCGACGTAGGACTCTACGTCGTAACCTATATAGCAATGTAACCTATGTAGGTAACTGAAGAGAAATATTTTATTTTATTATTTAACAGTTGATTATAACATAAAACAACAAGAGGTTAATTAATAATCTCCAAACAGTGAATATCTGTCAACAATCAGCTGACCACGCAATGTTACCAACACTGCTTTTATTCATGACAAGCCCCTTAATAGCTTAATAGACTTAATAGCCCCTTAATAGCTCAATAGACAAGCCCAATAATTTTAAACTAATATATCTGATAAAGGAATAACAAGACATGAGGCTTTTCATAAGCAAATGATGTGCGAGCATATGGGTTATTATTTTTAAGTTAAACGAAAATTTGAAAAAAAGTGACATGAGGCCTTTTATAAATAAGCGATTCAAGTATTAAGACAGTGGTAGCGACTTTCGACAAATAAATAATAAAGTTAACGCTAGAAAATGTGAAGAACATAGATTAATTAGTTTGATAAACCATGTACTTAAATTACTCCTTACTATCATTCACTCGCACATATATACCAAATTAGAAGAACAACTGAGTGAAGTTCAATTTGGATTCAGAGCAGGATTCGGAATGAGAGAAGCACTTTTTAGTTTGCAAGTTCTAATAGACAGGTCCAAAGATGTCAACTGCGATGTGTATGCATGTTTCATTGATTTCGAGAAGGCATTTGATAAAGATCCACATGGGAAACTAATTGATATCCTAAAAACATCAGGACTCGATGATAAGGATATAAGACTGATCTCAAACTTATATCTCTAACAAAAAGCAACAGTACGATTAGAACATGAACTATCCGAGATCTTTACAATTAAAAAAGAAGTTAGACAGGATTGCATATTGTCACCGTCATTATTTAACATATACTCTGAAAACATCTTTAGAGAGGCCTTGGATGAATCAGAAGATGGATTTGCTGTAAATGACCAACTTATAAACATTAGATATGCAGACGATACAGTATTGCTGGCAGATAGAACGCAGGCGCTCCAAAGGTTGATGAATAACGTTGAAGAAACTTGTAACAAATACGGCCTAAAACTAAATTGCAAGAAGATACTGGGGATTACAGCCACGAAATAAAAACTCGTATTGAAAGAGCCAGAAGCTTTTTTAACAGCCTTATGAAGATTCTCTGCAACTTTTTAAGTATCATATCAAATTTTTAAGTATCAATATACGCATAACAATTCTTAGATGTTACGTTTTTAGTATCCTGCTTTATGAATTAGAAAGCTGGAGCCTTACAGAAGATGCCATAAAACGATTGGAGGCATTTGAAATGTGGTGCTATCGACTTATGTTGAGGCTCTCATATATACACCACACAAGTAACATAACTATTCTTCAGAGGCTAAAAAAAGACAAAGAAATTATTAATACAACAAGAAACAGAAAATTGGGTTACTTGGGCCACATGATGCGTAATAATAAATACCAACTTCTACAGTTGGCTCTACAGGGCAAGATTATGGGTAAGAGAGGTCCTGGACGTAGACGTATATCCTGGCTGACCAATTTTAGGAAATGGACTGGTCTAACGTCAACTAATCTATTTTGAGCTGCTGTGAATATATTTCTCCTCCTCTTCCTTCTCTATCCTTTATCCTTCGTAAGGATGTGATGACGTTATGGTATTTGACGAATGGTTGCTATTCATTCTTTTTTATCCTGGGCGCACTTTATTTGGTCTGACCATCGGAGTAGCGATCTTCCTCGAGTTCTTTTACCATCTACCTTGTATTCAACCACCAACCTCTCCATGCCTTCCATTCGAGTGGTAATAGAATAAGATGGGACAATGTGGTCGCCAACATCTCTAGAAGATTTAGGCACATTTAGAAGAAAAATATACCATTCAAATTATGTAAATGTATTTCATATACCGAGATTGCATTCTGCACTGAATATACCTACCTAGGAAATTAAAAAACGAATAACCCAGGCCCGTAAAACAATTGGATGCCTTAACGGAGTTCTTTGGAGCTCAGAAATTGGTAAAAGATGAAAATACAATATATAAGAATCTCTCATAAAAACCAGCTTAACCTATGGTACAGAGACATGGAGACTAACAAAAAGCAATAAAAGAAAATTTGAAGCAACAGAAATAAATGTATTTAGACGATCACTTCGAATATCTAGGGCAGACAGAATTAGAAACGATGAAATAAGGAATCGGATGGGGGTAGATGGATCACTGGCAACAGACATAGACAGGAAACAACTTATATGGTATGGGCATGTTCAAAGAATGCCAGAAACAAGACTACCAAAAATCGCCATGAAATGGATACCACCAAATCGTAAGAAACGAGGAAGACCAAAAAGAACATGGAAGGAGGGAATAACAAAGGCAATGAGCTCCCGAGACTTGACCGAAGAACAATGAAATGATAGAAATTCGTGGAAATTAGGCATCGGACAACGACGCAAGAGGTTTTGAAACCGATATATATATATATATATATATATATATATATATATATATATATATATATATATATATAATATATATATATATATATATATATATATATATACAGGGTGGTGAATCGTCAAACGGGCCATAGGAAACTCAATGAGAAATTCTAAATTGTTGAATTCCTGCTTCCCTAATTATTTTACACCAAAAGTCATGGGAAACTATTTGTAGATGACTCAAATATGTATCGAAAACAATTGTTAAAATTGTTCTACGACTTAAACGTATTCCAAAATTTTGCTAAAATAGAATACATTTTTCAAGCCACCCCTAAAAGTCAGGCCCTACGCCGTGAAAATAATGTGTATTATGTGTTGCGTTTTGTCATATTGACGTTTATAATATTTGACAATATTTAAATCAAGTATATTATATTTATCTATGATTTAAATGGCCAAAATTTTGTGATTTATTATTTAAAGGACAAATTAAGTTGATTAAAAAATGTACTCAATTAAGGAGAAAAGAGCAATAATAAAAATGTTTTATTCATGTTTTGTTATAACATTTGTTATAGTGTTATGTTTAGAAATTATCGTATATTAGTATTAGGAATAAAGATCACAGTAACAGTATATTGGAATTCATTGAATTGTTGTATAACTTAACATGGAATTAAATTTTAGTGTATTAGAATATCTTACTTTAAATAAAGATCTGGTAGTGACAGGAAAAGGTTCGCGCTATTGCCTGAATACAACATTATGCGATTTTTCGTCAACTGAGTACATTTCATTATATTGATCGATTTGTAAACAATATAATTTATTGTTCACGAAGTAATATTGTTCAGTACTAGTAGTATTTAGTAAAATTCATTGTTTATGAAATATGTAAAATTTAATCATAAAATAAAAAAAATTGACAATTCAAATTGTCAAACATCTGACATGAATATGATAAAACACACACGTTATAATATATTCTTGTATTACGTGTGGCCTAACTTTAAGGGGTGGTCTGAAAAATTTATTATATTTTTGCAAAATTTTGAAGTACATTTGATTCGTAGAACGGTTTTAACTTTTTTTTTAATTTAGAATTTAGTCCTCTACAAATGGTTTTTTTTTGAATTTTGATCTAAAATAATTAGGGAAGCAGCAATTCAACAATTGAAAATTTCCCATTGAGTTTCCTATGGCCCGTTTGACGATTTACCACCCGGTATATATATGAGAAACTCTGCGAAGAGATGAGAAAATTAGAACTCTGCTATCTAAACGTTTATTCTTTGACTAGTCAGAAGAATAAAGTTTTTATTAATTATTAGGAGATTAAGTAAATTCTTTTATAGTCATTATTTAGTTACTTCTATAATCATTGTTTGTGAAGATTTCATTAACTCGGTTTTTAAATATATAATTATAGTAATTATCTTTTATATATAATTTAATTATATTTATACATAATTTATTTTAATATTAATTTGCATACTGAATATAACTATAAAAAATAACGCAATCAAAGGTATAATAACCAAAAGTACATTACGTACTTCAATAAATCCAATCAAATTTAAGAGTGACTAAATTATGTAGAATTCCTAAAGTCAGGACTAAAAAGAGGACACAACTAACGCGCCAGCGCTTTGATTCTTTTGAAAAATGTTTTTCGGTTGTCGGTTGATCCTCGCGTGTAGTTGTGTTTTCGACGGCGTCCGACGACGCCGAACGACGTTCTTTACGCTCTTGTCGCTACCATCCACCGATCTCATCAACGCTTCTCAGCAATTTCGCGATCTCGCAAATCCTGCCGACAGTGATTTAAAATTTTTCTTGTTTTGGCCAGACACGATTGTCGGAAGTTTGTGATTGATGTTCTAATTTCGGCAAGTTTTTTTGAGAGATGTGAAAGAAACAAATTATTACGTGCATTTTTTAGGTAAAGCAAAGTTATGGCATTTATATTAAAGCTGGGTTTTATTTAAATTTTTCATTTAAATTGGCTTTTTAGAAAGTATTAGGAGATTTTAGGGATCTAAAATAAATAAAAAAGAGAAAAATGAAAATCCTTTACTTAATGAATTTATGTGTATGATGTAGGGGGCAAAAGTATAAAAATGAGATAATTTGCCACAACGTTATTTCCGACTTAAATTGATTTACATTAAATTAAAAAAGCTTAGGTACAATTACAGAGATTATTTAGTCAATAGGCCGTTTAAGGGTTGTCCATATGAGTTGACTCAAGTAGTATATAACAACTTATAAACCAATATTGCCCATTTTAATAACACCATTTTCTTTATGGCAGCTTCAATTTTTTCTAATATACTATCTGTAGTGCAGTCGTTAGAGATTTTACCCCTAAAAATCATACTGTGCCGAAATACACATACAAAAATCTAAATTGTGCCGACAATATTCATTTTGGGACCGCAAAAAATTTTCCCCAGGGTTTTCCCTAAAACCCCTAAAACTAACATCATTGATTTACAAAGAACCTGTACACTGTAGAAAAAATATTTTTAACAAAAAATGTAGCTGAGGTAATTTTGAACACAAATGCTAATTAGCACTTTTTCTGTAGAATGAACGGTTCTCTCAGAAATAACGCTTGCAATGACCGGAGGTCTTTAATGATAGTATCAAGTCGATGGTAAAAATTGGATATTTTTTGATCAGAGTGTCCTCTTGACAATAATCAAAATGCATTTTAAAGGCAAAGAGTGCATCTTTCTTTTGCAGTTTTTATTTTTGCCTTAAAATAAGTCAGTTTTTTGTATTTTGCCTTTTTTTTACTTTATTTAATTGACCAGTCACAGTGAAATTTAGATTTTAAGAGATCAGTCATCAAAACCTGTAACATAAAATGTGAATTTTGAGCTGTGGTAAGGAACTTTATTTGTATAACTAAACTTAGAGCTATCAGATTCACGTAGAAATTTTAAAATTCTTGCTTTACATGTAATTACTTCCTCGTCTGTCAAATATTTTGATTTAAAGCGAGGATCTAGAAGAGTCGCAATTGACAATTCTGGCAAATTTGTAATATTAGCGAATCTTTTAATTAATGATTCACGAAGTCGTAGCTATAATAAACTTATCTCCTCAGAGTCCTGCTCTTTCGCAGAAACTTTACCATTTAGCATTTTTATTAGTGGGATAACCAATGATACACAAGCAGAATCGGCTGAAAGATCTAGCGTCGCTTGGTAAAAACAAGTTAAAACTGAAATTAAATTGTTGATCAATTCCCATTCTGTTGAACTGGGAACTTCAATACCACCACGTTCAGCCATATACAAATTTATTGCAACTTTCTGTTCGAATAGCCGCTCCAACATTAGGTAAGTGCTATTCCATCTTGTTTCCACATCCTGAATTAACATATGCTGTGGCAAATTGCAAGTTTGTTGAAACTGCCTCAGGTACCTGCATGCTTGTTCACTCCTTTTAAAATGTCCCACAATTTTACGACATTTTTTAATTGTGTTTTCAATTAATTCCTGTTTTAATAAAGAATCATGAATTACAAGTTGTAATGAGTGAACCACACATCTTAGAGATGTAAATTGTGTAATACGAATAGCCGCGACCATATTTGCTGCATTATCAGTTACAGCTATATGAATTTTGTTTTCTATTTTAAAATTTTTAATTATTTCATTAAGTTTACTTGCAATAAACATACTAGTGTGGTCATCATTAAGCACACTAGCGCCTAATATAACTTTAAGACGTTTTGAACCATGAACAAAGTGAGCTGTAAAACTCAAAAGAGAACAGGTTTTAGCAGGATTGCTCCAAATATCTGACGTAAAGCTTATCCATTCGGCTTTAGAAACTAAATTTGATACTTTTTTCCAAACTCTGTCATAGGTAGCTGGCATTAAACTAGTTCTAAAAAACTTTTCCGTTTTTTTTCTGTATTTGGAAGTAACATTAGGATCTCCAAAATTTAAACGCTGAAAAGCTTCTCCTTCAACGATAGAGTATGGTAACATGTCGACAATAATAAGGTCCATGATACCCTTATCAATCCTAGATGATATCGGATGATCATCAGGCCATAGAACAGGTGACTTAAGTTCCATTATTTGATGTAGGTTGGGCTGAAATGTCCTGGAAACTGGTTGTGTAACATCATGTGGAGTTTTCATATGTTCCAATTTTCGAACTTTTATTCCCATTTCAATGTCACAAAATGATTTCCATTCTTCTGTATGGATTTTTTGTAGATGATTTTTAATGTTTGTAATAGTTTGTTTTTTAGGTATTGAACTGCCAAGCGATAATGACTTTGAACATAGTTTGCATGCAGCTTTGTTGCCACTTTTTTCAAAATAATCCCAAATTGGATTTTTTATTGACATTATCTAAAAACGTTTGAATTTACTAAAATTATATTAAAATAAAAATTACAGACTTACCAAAAGTTATTTTTACAACACTAGAACAGAAACCTGAACTGATTTTGCAACGTAAATTATAATATATATATTTCACGGGTAAATAAGTACTATTAGCAATGCTGCACCCACGAGAGAATAAACTTAAACTGTTGTAAAATATTTAATATTTGCATTCATAGTCGATGGTCGATGTTTTGCCATTTAGGTATCTATTCAAAACACCAGTAATCCTGAGTTTTAACAAATAAAATAAAATTATTATCATAATTTTACTACGTGAGAAATATTCAAATGAAGATCTTTAAGACATCTTAGCCTATTGTTAAAATTTATATCCTACCTACTATTACCTGAAAGTTGTACTACCTGAACTGAAAGTTTGTAAAACGTTTTAGTTGTGTAAATATTATTCAAATTATCAAAGACTCGCCGAAGCGTATTGTTCAGAGATTATTTCATTTCTATACCTTCGGCAAAACCTTCGGCTTTGTTTTGGCCGAAGCCGAATTTTGGCCGAAGGTTTAAATATTGGCCGAAGGTGGCCGAAGCCGATGCCGAAGCCGATTAATCGGTCGGTCTCTAGTGGTAACAAATATGAGGCATTTTAAGTATGAATAAAAAACGCAGAATTTAATCTTTTACATTACAACAATCGTACGTCACGGGAAATACCTTCGAAAAGGTGGTTTTGAGTGTAATTCGTAGCAGAAGATGAGTAGTTTTAAAAAACGTACTAGCATAATTAAAACAAAAACAATTTTAAATGTTTTAGATTGTTTGCAATATAGAAGTTTAAATTCAGCGTTTTTTATGCATATTTCAAATGCCTCACATTTTTTGTCAAAACTCAAAACTAAAAAATTTCGTGTTATAAGTCTTAAAAATTAGGCTCTAGTTATCGAATCTCCACAGTGGCCGATTAATAAAAAGGATAAATTGTATTGATCTCATGAGAATCATAAAAATTGGCAAAAATCCCGGCGCGTGATTTATTTAACGCCTTTATACAAACTCAGTTTATTTTCGGCAAAATGCAAAAATTGCGAATAAAAGCTGCACTCTTTAAATTTAAAACGCACCTTGACTTTTATCAATAGGACATTCGGATCAAAATATCAAGCTGATACAAATTTTATTGAACATTAATTTCGCGTGCGTAACTGACATTAACAATTGCCGATCTCTTCAAGTCCTGTTTCTAAGAGAACGGTTCATTCTACACAAAAAAATGCTAAAAAACGTTTTTGTTCAAAATTATTTTCCTAAACATTTTATTTGAAATGTTTTTTTAAATGGCGTACAGATTCTTGGTAAATCAATTTTTTGCATCTTTTTTAGCATCCTAAAATTAATATTCTCAGTAAAATTAAGCTTGTTCAAAACAATTACGTAATTTAAATGAAGTAGTACAGTTAGTACTACTTCATTTATATCTCTTACCAATGGATTGTTAGCCTTGTATACCGCAGCGTTTTTTGGTATAAAACAGTGTGTTATAAGTTTAATTTTTTATGTATCTCCGCCATGGACGTATAAATAAAGATGAACTAGGCATGCCCTGCACTCTGTTCACCTAAATTTGAAGTCGAAAAGTTTATAGGCGCGGGGAAAGAGACGAGGTGATAGACTGTGACATATCCTTTTACGCCAGCGGCGTACCTTCCAATATTTGAAAATTATTTGAAACAGTTTTTTCACTTGAATAAATAATGACTATTGGTTTGACTTTTGCTTTTGCTTGCTTTTATTTTTAGTATCGTAAACATATGAAATATTTCGAATAAGTGAGAAACAACAAACGGTGAATAATGTTAATTTTCAGTGTATAGAAATATATTTATAAAAATTAATTTACACAAAAGAATAAAGATGGAGTTAATAAAATCGTAAAGTACTTTATATAATATTTTATTTAAACTAAAATATCACACAAGCAATAAAAAGTTTAAAAAATTCTTCCCCAAACATTAACCTGTTCAGGGTATTGAGTATGTTCTGCTCTTATCCAGTGAGTGATAAGTTGAAAAAATATAGTCAAATATGGTGTATAACTCCAGCTTAATTGTTAGTTGGCAACATTAGTATGTCACGTTAGACATAGCAGTAGACAGAAGAAAGACAAAAATTCAGGAATATGTATTTAAGAAAATATTAATAAACGTAAAAAAACCATAAACCATTGTTTAACAAAACATATACAACAATATATAAAACACATTAAACCTTATGGAACGGGTAGGGTTCTAAAATAGAAATATGCTTTATTGTCACTGAAAATTATACAATGCTTACAAAAAGTAAAAAAAAACAACAATGACAATTAACATTTACTAAAATTACAAAAATCGTCAATATCACAAAATAAAAGATAGTAAAATATACAATTCATTGCAAAATCTAATTGTTGCATAATAAAACCTTACGAAATAGTTTACGAATAACTTTTAGTTGCTGCATGTGATACACAAATAAATAAATAAATATATATATATATATATATATATATATATATATATATATATATATATATATATATATATACAAGAAATACTGGATATTATTGACTGTCGATATAAACAAACAACACAGTTTATTAGGGTTGCAGTCAGAATTATTGGCCGGGATGTTAAAAAAACACTCTTTTGACTTTTTGTCGAGCTTTCGGAATATTTTTATTCCTTTTTCAAGACACTGTAAAAGACAATTATGTAAGTATTTAAAAATAATATCACCATTCTTCAGTGTAACTTACTAGTCGTTGAGATTATTTTTGTAAGCATTGAACACTCAACATTAGTACCAAACATTAAAATATACAATTATGGACAATACATCATAAAATTTTTAAAAATTTGTTGTTAAAAATAGTAAAACTTGATTGATGGCATGTTTTACTGGTGTATATTAACTCATACAGAGAATGGAAAGAAAAAACAGTGTAATTAATATGTAATTAGGTGTAAATTGATGTTATCTTTCTTTACAAGCATTACTAGAGGCCTTTCTTAGGTGTCTATAATTTTTAACCTGTCTTAATGGTATGCAACATATTGTACAGAGGTGTAATTTTTCGTACAGGTAAATGTTTTTTTTATTTTTATAATTTTTTTTTTTTTTTTTTTTTTTTTTTTTTTTTTTTTTTTTTTTTATTTTTGGTGTTTTTAAACACCAAAAATAAAAATAAAATAAACATTTACCTGTACGAAAAATTACACCTCTGTATAATATGTTGCATACCATTAAGACAGGTTAAAAATTATAGACACCTAAGAAAGGCCTCTAGTAATGCTTGTAAAGAAAGATAACATCAATTTACACCTAATTACATATTAATTACACTGTTTTTTCTTTCCATTCTCTGTATGAGTTAATATACACCAGTAAAACATGCCATCAATCAAGTTTTACTATTTTTAACAACAAATTTTTAAAAATTTTATGATGTATTGTCCATAATTGTATATTTTAATGTGTGGTACTAATGTTGAGTGTTCAATGCTTACAAAAATAATCTCAACGACTAGTAAGTTACACTGAAGAATGGTGATATTATTTTTAAATACTTACATAATTGTCTTTTACAGTGTCTTGAAAAAGGAATAAAAATATTCCGAAAGCTCGACAAAAAGTCAAAAGAGTGTTTTTTTAACATCCCGGCCAATAATTCTGACTGCAACCCTAATAAACTGTGTTGTTTGTATATATATATATATATATATATATATATATAATATATATATATATATATATATATATATATTGGATTTGAAATTTCCCAGCTATATGTGATTTCAGTTGTTTTCCGGGTTTGACTCCGCGTTAAATAGTTTATATATATACATATATATATATATATATATATATATATATATATATATATATATATATAATATATATATATGATTTCAGATGTTTTCTGGTTTTGACTCCGCGTTAAATAGTTTTGGTTTTTAGAAAAACCATTGTTTTGACGACGTTTCGGCAAGATCACACTTGCCATTGTCAAGTCAGATAAATTCTGCTTTGTTCAGTTCTCCTGAAACATCAACATAAAGCAGAACTAATCTGACTTAACAATGGCAAGTGTGACCTTGCCGAAACGTCGTCAAAACAATGGTTTTTCTAAAAACCAAAACTATTTAACGCGGAGTCAAACCCGGAAAACATCTGAAATCACATATAGCTCCCGCGGAAATTTCAAATCCAATATATATATATATATATATATATATATATATATATATATATATATCATCGAAAAAGGAGTACGACCGTCAATCCAATATAAATAAGGAGCACTCAGACGAGTGGTGGGTTCTTATATCGGTCTCAAGGTGGAGAAATAAAAGACAAAGTTGATAGGCTACTTTATCTATTTTGAAGACGTTTCGCTTTCGTATTCTGAAAAAGCATCATCAGTTCATCTAAAAAGTACAATATGAGAACCACACAATCATGGAAACGATGTTAACAATTACAACATCGTTTCCATAATTGTGTGGTTCTCATATTGCCCTTTTTAGATGAACTGATGATGCTTTCAGAATACGAAAGTGAAACGTCTTCAAAATAGATAAAGTAGCCTATCCACTTTGTCTTTTATTTCTCCACCTTGAGACCGATATAAGAACCCACAACTCGTCTGAGTGATCCTTTTATATATATATATATATATATATATATAATATATATATATATATATATATATATATATATATATATATATATATATAAATATGTTCGGATAGATTTCCGCGGTCAAATGAATAACTCATCCTTAGTTACCAATCTTCCAGAATACTCTTTTACTGAATAATACGGTCTTTGAGATAGATAGGTTTTTGTCATTTTACGAAACTTAAGGATAGAATTTGTAAGTTGCAGAGGGGGATAATTGTATAATTTTTTTGCCGAATATAATATAGATTTCTTTACTAAGTCAGTGAACGGGATCGATAATTACACATCAAAGGTTGAATTTCTGGTGGACTAGTCATGATTGGGTCTTGTTAGAAAAACATGTAGGTATTTACCAATTAAGAAAATAATTTCTAGAATATCCGAAAAGGGAAGAGTAAAAATCCCGTGATATTTGAAGTAGCTTCTACAATGTGTTATTCTTCTGAGTCCAAGAAGATACCGTATTGCTCTTTTTTGTAATTTAAAAATAACATTAGATTGGGCAGCTGTACTAGAACCGCAAAAAGGAAGGCCATATCGAAGATGAGACTCGAACAAAGAAAAATATGTTATTGGAAGATGCTAAATTGATTTCCTCTAAAACAGATCTTATTGCATAGCTTGCTGAGACTAGTTTATTATTTAACAAATTGATATAAAGGAACCATTTAAGGTTGTTGTCTGTAAAAATACCATGAAATTTTACAGAATCAAGGGTTGAAGAGCTCCTTTATAGGATAATGCTACTCTTATTCACGCTAAAAGATAGTAAAGCAGAGTCGGACCAGGTATTTATTTTAAGTTGATCAGAAGTTATAATTGCATGAAGAGTTGCAATATTAGAGTTCCTCTAGGTAATACTGGTATCATCAGCAGAAAGAAAAATTCATCGCTGCTAGACATGTCTTCAACGGTTTTATTTCTAAAACATATACTTAATTAGATAATCATAATCCTTGTTTTTATAAATTAAACTAAAAACTCACTTTTTATAAATATTACGTGGAACATATGAAAAAGTATTATCACCAAGTAACAACTCTACAGTTTCAGTTTCTGATGCTGTAATGGTGCTCGAAGATGCGTTTTCTGTATCTATATTTTCCTTGTTGTCTTAATTGTCATTTAAACATCTAGAATATTCAATTTATGTACATTAAAGAAAAGTATTAAAATTGGTTTAAGATTGAAATAATCTCATACAAAATATAGCCAAAGCTCACCTCCTTTTTACCAGTTTAGGAGAATTAGATTTTACATTAAAGCCCAAGTCTGTCTCCATATTACATTCTTCAGTATCAGTAAAACTTCCAAAATATTTTAATATTAAAATGAAATAAGTAATCAAAATCCACATTTAGATTTTATTTGTAAATTTAATAAACAAATTCGATACAAACCCACCCTTTTGAAGGTCCATAAAAATCATCCTTATCAATACTACTGGAAGCTGTTGCTTTATTTTCCATATCGTTTGTAGAACTAAAACATTGAATTATTAATTATTATGGAATATACTACGAGTATGCATTATATTTGGTTAAATTTAATTTTCGTACAATGAACATAACCTATAGATATGTATATATTTCATTGAAATTAATATATTTATAGCAATTATAGTGTAGATTAGAAAAAATAAATAAATGTATTTATAATACTACAAAGTTAAACTTCAATTCATGTCAAGCATTAAGTATTATCACATCCCTGTACTACGCCTATGGACAAAATTCCACTGTTTACAATACTTACGAATGAAATGACAGTTCTGGATGTAAATATGAAGTTTTCCTGCATACAACACAGTTACGCACCATTATTACACTTAACTATCAACTATTCTTCACTTCTAATTTAAAATATATTAACAAATTCACTAAAATGTCACAAATAAGGAAATTATCAACTCAAAGGTAAACAGTACAACGCCATATTCTTTTTCGTCAAATCGCTAGGATTGGTTGTTATTACCAACGATGCCAAGTTTTACAAGAGTTAAGATTATCAGAATATATTTTCTTTTAATAAATTAAAAAATTAATTTTTTTCTTTTAATTCCTTGGTTGCGAAATGAGTATATCTAAAAATAGTTTATACTAACTAGATAATACATTTTTACTTATAGATTTAAAGTAAATTACACTAAAAATCGAAAATTATTTCGAAGATTGTCTCTGAAAAAAAAAAAAAAAAGACAACGTCAAATTAGGGATTTGTGCCTATGACTGTGAATATCTCATGACTTCAAGTATAGATGTAAACAGACCGGTCCATCTTTATTTATACGTCCATGATCTCCGCGCATACATTGTTGAGATAACTATTATGGTGTTGCCTACAACTTCTTGTATGGGATGAGAGCTGTCTGAATCGACTTTGGTCCTCCTATTTTTTGAAACTTGTGTTGTTTAATGACCATTTCTTCTATTAATTTCAATGTTTTATGAATACCTATGGGTGCTTTTTTTCTTGTTTGTTTAGCTGTGTTGTTTTCATTGCCTATATCAAGCCAAAAACGGTTGTTGTGGTTTTGTAACCACAACAAATGTAAAGAAATGTAACCAAAAATTGGTTGTGTGGAGGTTTTCAATATATAATAACTACTATTATTGTTATACAATTATTTAATATATCACACCAATTAATAAAATATTAAAATATCAATTTGGTTCAAGATTTTTTATATATACTATAAATATTAACTTGTTTGTATTCCTAAATGTAGAGTGTGTACCATCAAAATAACGACTAATACAGCATGTCCCCGAAAACAGTGCGTTCCTTTAAGATATGGTATATTCATATACAATTTAGAACAAAAAAGTTCTGTAAATTTTTTTTTCCAAATTAAGCGTTTCCAAAAAAAAAAAACACTTTTTGGTGCAATTTACAACTTAAAACACTTTTTCATGAAAATAAAAATGTAGGCCTGTGTAATTTTCCTATAATTGCCACTAGCCGGCGCGTTTTGATTTAGTTTCAGTCATCTTACAAGCTTACAAGTCTCTTTGAGGACGGGTAGACCTAAAAACACGTGTGAGAGAATGGTAAGAGACTCGAATGAAATCTAAGAGCAACCATCTACATATATTTATTTTTGTTTATCGTTTTTACTTGTCGAAAAGAGTACCACAATGAAGACTACACTATAACTCACAGCCAAAGTTTGGCGTGATTGGTTGGTGGATGGGTCCACATTTAAAAATTGGCGGGTTTCATGTTTATTAAAATGACAATTAAGGTATTGTGGCACAGTATATCGCTAAAGAATATATTAGCAATATACTGTGGTATTGGTATAAAGCGGATGATATTTACATTTTAGGATTAAGCTGGTTATTACAGTTTTATTAGAAATGTAATTATTTTTTCTTTTGACATTATATAGGTAAAATTAAATTCTGACTTGTGTTTATTTTATTTTGATATGCTATCTATCTATACAGCTCTAAACATCCATCCTTGGATATAGGCCTCCTCCTCCTTCTTCCATGCCTCTCTATCTTGGGCAATTTGCATCTATTTTGACCCGGCGTGTTTCTTCAGGTCATCTGACCATCGCATTTGTAGCCTTCCGCTTTTTCGTTTGTGATTCCATGATCTCCAATGTATAATAGTCATATTTTGATATGCTAGTGATTTTATTTAGCTTCTATATATATTATATATCTTTTTTTATTAGATGTATATGTAGATATTGTTTGAATTTATGCCCTCCCAATGGATCAATAGCACAGCTTCTTACTGACATCTTAACTAATGCTTATAATTTAAACAACACTTTTTACATTAAAGATTCATTTGATTTTAGTTCTTTGATTATTAATTTCCAATAACCACAAAATTATGTTTTAGTTAATTTTGATGTAACATCTCTTTTTACCAATTTACCTTTAGATTTAATCATAAGTAGTGTTGAAAAACATTGGAATGAGATTTCGCAACATACTAATATTGACTTATTACATTTTAAGACACTTATCAACTTTGTTTTTTATTCTAATATTTTTTATTTAATGGTGTCTTTTATAAACAAATTTCTGGTAGTCCTATGGGATCTAGTCTTTCATCCATTTTAAGTAGCTATGTCATGGATGATGTTATCAGTGATTGTATCAACAATTGCACTTTTTTTGTTCCTTTTATTTTTTTTTATTATAGAGTTAATGCCTAGACAACTAAGATCATTGGCATGGTACAGTCAGGTATCTAGTGTAGTCTGTGTGTTTAGAGTAATTGTCTTGATACTTAGCAAAGTCGACGTCATTGTCTTTGATAAGAGACGCTAATTGTATCCGAACGTCTGCGGTCCCTCCGGTGAGTACCGATCGCACAAGGATAGAAATTATTTTCATTCATTAATTTTTAATAAACGAAAATTTCTCCACCCAGATAAGATTCGAACTCACGACCTTTAGGTTTAAAGGTAGGCGCTCTTACCACTGAGCCACGGAGGGGGTTCCTTTTATTTAAAGATATGTAGATGATTTAGTTTTGGCACTTCCTAAATACAAAATTCTTGAAACAGTCAACATTTTCAACAATCATAATCAACATTTACAATTTAGAGTTGAGGAAGAGGTAGATAATTCTCTACCATTCCTTGACATGAGAATTGTAGGAAATACAGACAATATATTGAAAACCAGATGGTTCAGAAAACCCATATGTAGTAATAGATTTATAAGCTATTACTCTCATCATCCAAATAAGATGAAAATGAACATTATAATAGGATTAAAAAACGTGTTTTAAAGCTTTCTGATCCAGATTATCTACAAGAAGATCTTCAATTGTTAAATAATATTTTAATTGAAAACTCTTATCCTCAAGATATGCTACATAGTATGCTTTTTTCTAATATTGTTAATATAAATCACTTAACACCATTTTTTCCTAAATCTGAGAACATGCTTAAAACTAGAACTGAGCCGCTAAAAAATACAAAATATCTTACAAAGTTGAACTAGAAAGAAAAAAGTTGTTGTTAACTCACCAAATTTTTGTTAAATATTTATAATTTCAATTGTTTTTGTATTAAGAAACTTTTTCAAAATTATATTAATATTTCAGAGAAGCATTATTAGATTAGTACATTTTTATGATAATACTTTTTGAAATATGTTAGCAGCATTTTTATTAACTAAACTAATGTTATTTGGTGAGTTAACAAAAATTTTTTCTTTCTAGTTCAACTTTTTAAGATATTTTGTATTTTTTAGCAGCTCTTGACAATAATTATAAACACAATTGAAAGCTCGAGTACAAAATAGTTAACAAATAGCCCCTTTTATTGACTCCAACCCATCCAAAACAGTTTTATATACATATATATATATATATATATATATATATATATATATATATATATATATATGTGTATATATATAATTTATTAAAAAAGTGTACCAACTCATCGTGTAACACTTATCTTCGTCTTTAGATTATCTCATATATTTATCTTCGATTCGAATCATATTAGATGCCATATTGAATACAAAGTTATTTTTTTTACTGTACACTCACGTACTCCATTCTATTCTATATTGCTTAGAAAATAACATTACCTAACGTAACATTATACATTAGTTAGACAAATTAGTTTTCAAATGTATTCGCTTTGGCAGTTCCGGCAACATAACTATTATTCTATTTTAGGTAGGTAGTATTATAGTGCACACGAGGAACCAAGTTATCAAAGTATAATTTTGTATAAGGTATTTAAATTTGTTTACCTAGATTTATTACAATTGTAGCTGCATATTTAAATTTATTTAGTAAAATTCAGTCGAATTCAGATTTCCCTTGGTATATAATAAAATTATATCAGTACAGTTTGTCTGAACAACAATAATAGTTCAATGCGCTATTATTTTTTAACTTATTTTACTTAAAAAACTTTATTGCCACCACTTCTAATAACGACATAAAAGGTGCTATACGTATTCTAGTCAGTTTTACACATATGAGGCGATGAAAGGAAAAGTGGTGTCAGTCATCTGAGCATCATTTTGAGATATAAAAGGTTTTACTAGAAACATTGTAATTAAATCTATGGAACATAAATATGCTTGTGATATTTTTTTATTTACTAAGAACATGTTTAACTCTATTAACATTTTTGCAAAAAATAAAACTATGTTAAGGGTAGTTTTTAAGGTGTGAAATGACTTACACCACTTTTTTTTAAGAGTTTAAAGAAAATGTAAAGAAAACAAAACATGTTTATTATTTTTACATTAGAAAATCAAATATAAATTCACTAGTTTATTAGTCATTGTTTTCTTCTACATCAGGAAGTGGTCCAGCTTCGTCTTTAACTTCAACATATGATCTAAGATTTCTAAAATAATAATGGTGGACTGGAGGAATGTATGGTAGTAAATCACAGATATCCCGTTTTTTAGCTGGCATTACTAGTCGAGGTGCTGTGTACAGACAATCCAGTTGCAGATTTTTCAACAATGTTGGGTTTCCCTTTGCTTGCTTCGAAGGACATTAATTTGTGAAAAGGAAAAATCTTCATTTAATGTTTCTTTATAGAACAGTGAAAATGGCTCATCTTTTTGACTCTAATCCACTGCATTTTTAACCATGACACTGGTTGGTTATCCGTATTTGTTTTTCTTTTTGAAATTGATTTAGTGAGATTTTTCAGATCTTTAAAGTCTTCTCTAAGCATTTTTGTAAAAATAAAAGCTTTTTTCTTTCTATACCGAACTATGACTGAAAACCAATCTTCAGGCACTTAAATCAGTTTGTCTTTAGAGTGAGTTTCAATTGAACCAAAGTCGGAGTCGTTTAGGAGTGTCCGCTTACCATAAACTTGTGATCAATTATTTCGATACTATTGTTTTTACTTTGAACTAACCCTAACAACGCCAACCCGATCCTCTCAAAGCTGTTGTTTCATCCTATCTATACATGTAGCCTAAGCCAGATGATAGCTCATGGCAGCCCAAATTGTAAATGTACATATTACGTTTATAGTATGCGATAGATGTGGTTAGTTTTGGGAAAGGTAGGGCTTTCTCTAGGTCAAAAGTGAATGCATAGTAAGAATCGTCAGTCTGGGCCTTTTCTGTATCTTTTTTCATAGAAGTACGTGCAAACTCGGCCTTCCTAAGATGGAGTTTGTGCTCAACTTCAATCTGTTTTATCTCATTAGCATCTGTTGTTTGCAGCTTTTTTTAATTTGTAAGCATCACACTTAGAGCACGTATCTTTTTGTGGCCAAGAACTTTTACTTCTTTATTACTTTCGCTTTCATGGTCTTGCGGAGGGACTTCCTCATTTGATTTACTGTCTGAAACAAACCAACTTTATTAAAATAACTCTCAAAAACGTTGTTCTATTTATACGAGTTTATGTATTGTTAGTGTAGAGAATTCAACATTTTGAGGTTGGTTTTTATTTTATACAAATAAATATAATACACAAGTTTAACTTACCAATACTTTCTTGTTGAGAATCAGAAGGTACCCACTCCTCATTTCCTGAGTAAGCGAAAATACTAGGCTCATCAATCACATCACTTAAACTGTCGTCATCCATTGTATTGAAAAATCACAACTACAAAATACTAAACAAGTATCATAGGAATGACGGAATAATGGTGTAAGTCTGACTTGTACCACTATTTCTTCTACTACAACAGAGATTTTGTTTGACTGTCAAGTTTATGCTGCTATCTGTGAGCAAATGGAAGACTTATGACTTACACCACTGTTGCGTCTGATAAATTTAAATATGGAGATTTTGAATATGCAATTATCTCTATTCTATAAAAAAAGTGACTTGCACCACTTTTTCTTTCACCGCCTCATTATATACATGTAAGTGTTAGACTCTTACTGCCTCTGAACAAAATACATAAATTTTCTCAGGATTTACTGCTATTTTGGTAGTATTGTTGGAGTCTATATTTAGTAATGTTCTGTTTTTGGAATGTGAGTAGTGTATAAAGTCCCTGTGGTACTTCAGCTTCTGGAGTTTCGTTTTTAAAAATTACTTACTCTTATCGGAACCTCTAACTTTCTGTCTGCCAAAATTATGTATCTTTTAGATGAATCTTTAATGTCAATTTATGTGATTTATCTTAATGAAATCTAGAAATACTGCGCCGGTGTATCAATTTTCATTAAAGTCTTGGTTCGTGTGTTCTGTTAAATTCAGGACTTGGAGCTCATAGAGGCCTTTTTGTCTGAAGCGAACTGCGTCTATTTTGGGGTATCTATAGTTAATCTGATTAATTATTTAGCCTTTTAATTATAATTACTAAACTATGGTCTTCATTATAGCTGATAATAAACTGATGAGTCGATAATTTTCTAACGTAATATGGATTTGACCAGATTTTGTATCTGAATCGTAACCTCTTTACCACTTTATTTCCTCATAGGATTCTTTAACCGTACATCTTCATCTTCGTGATTGTTAAGTAAATATTATCTTTTTAAAAAGCTTTTCATTACTTCTTCTTATTCTTGTGTTATGAAGACTTTGTAGTGTAAGCGTTGTTTTGGGTTATTTTCGTTTCTCTTAATTTTTTTTTTGTAATTTTTACAGATTATACGAAAAAAACAATAAAATCACACACAAAAGACGATTTTGACAAACGCAGAAATGACAAAACGTAAGCGAGAAAGACAATCTATCAATAAGCTATCGCTAGTGTCTGTTTTGGAATGAAAGAGGAGTTGAAAGATAAAAAGTAGACTATATATAAGTTTTCCACTGTCATTTTTTTTTAATAAAAGAGAATGATAAGAAACAGAAGAAGACTACTAGCCCTAAGAACTATATAGTGGAAACTAGAGTACATGCAAAATTAAGATAGTTGACAGTTTATTTTTTTAATTTTGTTTTTTAATGTGCCAAGAATACAGAGGATATTGTCAATGGGCAATTTTCTAAAAGACATTTTTTTCTTTAATAATATTTACATTGTAAAATATTGTGAGACAATTTACTTATTGTAATTATATGACAGATTGTAAATATATTACGATGTTAATAAAAAAAGTTTTTTAATGTATTATTATGAAATTCATTAATTACTAATTTCAATCAGCAATACAAAAAAAAATAAACTTAATCTAACCGAACTAATAAATAATAAAGTATGTTTTTTTTTGTTAACAACTAAATATTGGGACACAGAACGAACATTTATTTTTAAACAGATTAGCATCGTCTCCATAGTTTATGACCGCTCGAATTCGGTTGAGCATTTACTGATCTAAGCATCTGCACTATTCAGAGGTAAACTTATTGCAAATCTGCTCTATTTTGGACTTAACGTTCGTGTGACGTCCGTTAGTGTCTCTTTCATTTTATATTATACTGTTCCAATGGCATTTAGGTCAGGACTGTAAGAAGGCCAAGAAGGACATTCATTTATATTGTGGTTTATTGTGAAGGATTTAATAAGAACGAACTATTATTGTCAGTGAGTACCAAATTTAAAACACAAGCAGCCAGTGATATGCCGCTATATGGTTCTGCTAGATTTGGAATTTTTTGCGGTTTCCACATTGAAAGCATAATGTATTTATTTCAATCTTTTGTAAATCAGTAACACCAAGTAACATAAATATATAGTTTCCCCTATGTTATTTATTATTTCTAAACAGGATATCTTACAAAAAACGATTAAAAAAACGGTAAAAGTTTGTTGTAACATTAAATCATAAATGTAGACACAAGCAGCAGTATATTTTTGCATTTTAAGATGTTCTGTAATTCTTTAAACTAATTTTTGATAGTAAAATGTGTATTCTTATTTTATTGATATAGTCTACTTAAAAAGAGAATAACCTACCTTATCTTTTTGAATCAATCGCGACGTGATTTAATATATAGAGAAAATTGTAAACTCCTCTGATACTATCGTAATAACTGGTTCTTTATAATTATTTTTTAATTTATTAACATCTGACCATATTTGTGTAAAAAAAGAGTGCAAAAAGTCTTTCAAGATTCATTTTTGCACTTTTTTTATTATTGTTTTACACAGTCATTGCATTTTTTGGCAAATATAATTAACTGTATATAAATTTTGGTTATATCATAAAAGGAATTTTTTTAATTTTCTTTATTAAGTAAAATTCTTTATTCCTTTTTTTTACTCTTCTTTCTCATAATTCTCTCCATTTAGGGGTCACTGTTCTTTACTGTTCGTCGGCATTTATTTCTGTCTATCGAGTCTTTTTCACCTTAACCTTTCTGTCCTAAGTCTTCTACTATACAGTCCTTCGATCTGCTCCTCTGTATTCCTTTACCTCTTTTTTGTTCAACTTCTAACAGCTCTATCTTTCATCCCACATAGTTTTTGTTTCTACGTCGGATATGACCAAACCATTGCAGTCTTTGTTCTTAAATATTTTTGAGACTATAGTCATTCAGAAATAACCTTTTTTTTAAATCTTTCCTTAATCAAGTCGTTCTTGATCCTTTTTCTTCGAGTTTTACTCAACATCCACCGCAAAATTTTCATTTCAGCTACCTCAATCTTCTTTTCCTGAATCCTATTTAAAGGCCACACTTTACCGCCGCGCATCGTACACCAATGCAGGTTTCAGCACAGCTTTGTATATCTTTCCCTTTAGTCCTTTCTCGATTTTAGATCATAGAGTACACCACTCATTCGCTTCCAGTTAGACCTACCAGCCCATGGACGTATAAACATAGATGAACACAGCAATAAGATACGTTTAACACACAATGTTTTGAAGCTTCGATAGAATGTGATGCTTCCGCAATGAGCATAAGCGTGCTTGAATTTTTAGTCGAGGGTAATTATTCAGATTTTAAAAATTGGAAGTAGTAATAATGTATAAAAACAAGTTCAAAGAATTAAAAAAAAAACGATAGTTTAACTATTAACAAATCACGTCTTTATAGAAAAATTAAAATACAATTTCTTTTTTAAATTAATACAATAAAATATAGTAAAATTCAAGTTAATTTTTTACTAGGTATCAAAATAATGCTACAATTAAAAATCTTTATGTTTTCTCCTAAATTTGCTACCCAAATAGTTCGATCGTCAATATTATTTGGAAACCTACATAGAAAAATAAATGAGTTTTATTCATTTCACTAATTTATTTCTATCCATGAGAAATATTAAATTAAAAAGGTACTAAACAGATCTTTTTTAATCAGATGATAGCTATCTTATTCAGATGATGAGCTGATGAGCTTATTCAATACATTAATGAACATGAAGAAACCCAATGGGACGCCTATTAAAATGTAAACAAACACGCTTCCTTATTTCCTCATCTTAAATAATGTAAATTGTATGTACTTACAAATGAAATGAGAGATCGGGATGTAAATATTTGGTTTATTTTATTTCACTTTTCACAAAGATCGCTCAAAATACAGCTAAAATATCGAAAAACAACTATTCCTCATCGACTGTAAAAAGTAAACAAACATGGAACAGCATTTGAAGTTTGTCGTAGATCCATAAGATCCATAGATCCATACGCTATTATTAAATGATAATGCACACTATGTGCACACTTGATATTTTGATTACAAGTAAATATATTAATCTAACCAATGCATTATTATTTTGGTTTGATAGCACCTGTAGAGTATAAAAAACGGAGAAATATTTTCAGCGACTTACGAATAAGAAATTTAAAAACAAAACGTGACAACAGTTGAAGGTGCTAAGAATGTGACCTATTCAAATAATTTTGACTACACACTTTTATGTAAATAACTGAGTCCATTTGTGTTTATACGTCCATGTACCAGCCTGTATTCTGTGGGTAATTTCTTGATCTAGTATCTCATTTACCGTTATGTAGGAGTATTCGTCCTAGTTTTCTCCAAGTAATTCTCACCCACAATGTCCCCACTCATCCCTCTTCCTCCCAACCGCATATACCTACTCTGTTTTTGACCTGCTAACCTTAAGTCCTCCCTTTTTCCAAAGCCCTTCTTTAATACTCCAACAATACTTTGCTCTTCTCTATTAAGACGATATTATCAACAAAATGCATTGATCAAGGAGCCCCTCCCTTACCTTCTCTGTAAGTACATCCATAATAAGATTAAACAAGTAGATACCCAGTAAAGGGCCTTGATGCAAACCAACCGTCACTGGAAACTTTCGGTCAATACGTCAAAAGTCCTAATTTTTTGTAGGCTTTTTAATATGCCCATACATATCGTTCACGAGCCTTATGTACTTCTCAAGAACCCATTTCTCTCTATACGTATAATTTTTCACCTATTTCTATCTTCAGCTTCTTGCATCCAGTTTGTGGTGATGCGCTTGCGTGCGTGTGGTGGTGCGATCCATCCATCTACTCGGTGGTCGTCCTCTGTTTCGATATGCATCTTAACTTGGTCGCCATTCCAGAATGTTTCTGGTCCATCTATCATCCGTTAATCTGGCAATATGTCCGACCCAAGCCCAAATATCCATAGCTATTTTTTTAACTGCATCTGTGACTCCAGTTCTTCTTCTTATTTCTAAGTTTGGTACTTTATCTCTGATGGTAATACCTAATATTAATCTTTCCATAGCGCGTTGTGTAACTCTTATTTTATCTATTGTTCTTTTTGTCAGAGTCAGTGTTTCTGCACCATATGTAAGAGCCGGCAAAACGCACTGGATAAAAACCTTTCTTTTTAAACAAACTGGGATACTAGACTTGAACATGTTATTTAATCTACGAAAGGCAGCCCATGTGAGACATATCCTTCTTTGTATTTCAGTTTTTGTATTTAAGTTGTCTGATTATATCGGTCTAAGTGAATATTTGTAAGCTATTACTTGGTCGATGCTATGGCACTTAATCAAAATTTTACCGCTGACAAAGACAAAATTTATGACCAACCTTGTAATCAGCGGTAAAGAAAGTATTACTGATAGCCAAATGAAAGCCACTACAAAGTCAATCACACTATTTTCTTTATAATTTCTTATTTCTATCCCCAAACCTCTAAATTCTTTCTATTTCCGGTTTTTTTTTTAAATCACTTCCAATAAAACACTTACAGTGTTTCTCGTCTACAGGAATATTACTCATTTTGCAATCAACGGCACTCCAAAATTCTTTCTTTCTCTGTTCGTCACACCCTACCTGTGGAGCATAGACACATACGATGTTCACATGTTATTATTGCCTGTATTTCGTTGGACACGCATTTTTCTATCACTTCTTATGGTTACGCTTACGACATGTTCATTCCACTTGTTTTTTAAAATAATATCTTCTCTATATCTACCGTGACTGTTCGAACTACTATATATAAACTTGCAACCATCTCTAAGATTTTTTGACTTTTCCAATGAGTTTCCTGCACACAAAGTATACCAATCCTTCTCATCTGCATGACATCGACGAGATCTATTCTTTGCCTGTCATGCTTCCGACGTTGAGAGTTGCAATTCTCGGGACTAAGTTCTTTGGCCCCTTTCGTTCTCTAAGGGAAAGCTACGTTTTTTAACTATTTTTTACTACGTTTTTTACTACTGGATGTCCTTCCTGACTCAAACCCTCCTCATTTATTCAGGCTTGGGACCGGCACAGTTCCTTACCGAGCAATTGAATTCACTCATCACCCACCTACCAGGTGTTACATTCTTAATTCCTTCAATATCTATTCAATTTTGAATTAATCACTTTTTTGTATTAAAGTATTAAATTTTATGCTGTTTTGGTTAATTTAACTATTTTTGCATGTTATTCCATTAATTACTATATATATCTTATATTACTTTAAATAAGTATTAAGAGATTGTATAATAGTTTCATCAAAAAGTGACTAATTTGCTTTAACTTTCATCTGCTTTTGTTTGTTTTTAAATTATAATTATTACTTTTGATTTCTATTACGATAGGAACATTATAAGTTGCTATAGTAGTTATTTTGGTTGGCCAATTGCATAACGCAGCCAAATAAAGAGATACAATTCTGTATTCTGTTTTTTACTATATTTGTTTTTGTTTTATACTTTTTTGTACTATTTGACTGATTTATTTTTTAGCTTTGTCCATAAAATTGTTCAATAATTTTCAGTGACAATAAAGCATATTTCTATTCTATTCTATTCTATTACAATAGAAATATCTATTACCGATTTTTTTGGTTTTTACCGAACTAAGGAATGAGAGTCTTCGCGCTGTCATTAAGAAAAACTAAGTTGACATTTTTAATTTCTGAAAGTAAATTAATTTGTACTCTTTCAGTAATAATACAACCCCACACCTGATGGTGACAAATAAACTCTTTGGTTAAGAATTTATAAGTATTTAGAATTAATGAGTTACTTACTTCACAGACACAAACATTAAACCGTTACTATTTGGCAAATTATTGCATTGCTAAAAGTACTTTTTTTATCAAAAGAAAACCTACATCACCATATCCAAACTTTTTGTATATAAACGAAACAAGCGGAAGCCAATAAAATTTGGTTATACTGAAATAATTATTATCATCAAATAAATTTTTTTAGTCACCCTTTATTGCGTATTAATGACCTATGTTAATAAGGCAAGCAAAAGACTTTTTTCTTTATATCCAATATTCTTTTCTTTTAAGAGTTTGTCTCTTTCTCAAGGGTTACTTGCATAATTAATCTGTTAATTTCTCTTTCCCTTGTTTTGTCTCTTTAATAAATAATTCAAAAAACTTATTAACTGTCCCATTAGGACCCTTTGAATAATTAAAGAGGGTATTTTAATCTGAAACATTAATAAAAGGAATAATTATCAGGAACAAATGAGAAAGAACATCGTTAAATCCGAGTAAGAGGTGTCCCGAAAACTTATTCCAAGAAAATCGACCTTAAAACAGCATTTCGATTAAAAAGAACATTTTTACATCTGAATTATCAAATTTTATTTTAGACATATTTAAAAAAAAGGCAACATTCTTTAGAATGGCATCATTTGTACACTATAATGTACTTAATAGTTGATTATCAACGTATTCATTTTATTTGTTAAAAGTAAATTTGACTTTATTATTAATTTTTGTGAATGTGCACAATGCATTTTATTTGGGTGGGGGGAGGGGATATCCTTCTTTTCCTTTGTCTTCCTAGGCCACATTCATCAAAGCGATAGCAGCTTTTACTAGAAGATTTATTCTTTTACACATTTCACAGGGCTCAGAGGACACGGAAAACGATAATATTACATCGTTCTCGTTCACGGCAGCCAAAGCAGGTGACGCCTTTGTGCGCTAACTACTGTTGTAGTGAAGTTTTGGGAGACATTTTTTGAACTTTCTGAGTTTGAATTTGTATGTCTGATGAGACTGAGGTATGCAGAAATGATTCATAATACTTTATTGATACCGATGCGAGCACGGGAGGTTTAACGAATTTGTTTTCCTAGGCCATATTTTTTGCCATTTAATTCATCAAAGCGATATCAGCTTTTGCTAGAAGATTTATTCTTTAACACACACACACACACACACACACACACACATACACATATATATATATATATATATATATATATATATATATATATATACATATATATATACATATATATATATATATATATATACATATATATATATATAATATATATATATATATATATATACATATATATATATATATATATATATATATATATATATATATATATATACAAACTTTAGATTAATATAATTATAAAAATTATTGTTAACAACTCAGCAGGCTTTCAGATTATACCGCATCGATTATCACTGCGCCGAGCATTCGATATCCTTTGTGGTGTCTTCTTCAGGGCTTCCGGAATGTTAGTCTTCTGAGATCTTCGAAACTACGATACTAAAGTACATCCCAGAGGTACTTTTCAGTGCGTCATTAATTAAGACGTCATAGAATGAATTAGGTGTGTCGAGAATTATTTCATATAAATTATTAAAGAATCTGACAGATGTCAGGATCGTACTTAGCCACAGGGGGTAATCCCGTATATTAATAAAAATAAATAGTAAACAATATTGTTTATTTAATTTATAAATATGGAAAAATTTAAATTGACGAAAAAATGATTCATTTATTAAATTTTTGTATCTTCTTCTCAAGGGGCTGTCTGCGCGTCGAACGTTGGCAATCATCACAGCGATTTTTAATTTTGAGACAGCGGCTCTAAATAAGTCGTTATTACATGGATTACGTCTCCTTCCTATGGAACTTTTTCTCCTAATTTTTTCTTGCCTAATGACCTGGAATGTTAGATATTTATCTCCTCTTATCACATGACCCATATATCCCACTTTTCTCCTCTTAATTGTAAGTATTTCTCTTTCCTTATGCATACGCCACATTACTTTAACATTGGTTATTCCGTCTACCCATCAGATCTCTAGTACTCTTCAGTACATCCACATCTCGAATGCCTTCAGTCTCCTCACGTGAATTTTCTTCAGTGTCCACGCTTCCATCCCGTATTATAATACAGATAGCAGTCGTATTTTTAACTTAAGGTTTAAATTTCTACATCAGAGAAGCCTTTGTATTCTTGTAAATGCGCTTCTGGCCTGTTTGATTCTGATTCGTATTTCTTGAGAGCTGTCATTGTTTTCATTAATAGTTGTATCTAGGAATTTGAATTCTCTTACTATTTCAATAGACTGATTCTGTACATATATCTAACGAATGTCCTGAGTTGTCTTTGTTATTATCATATATTTCTTGCTCTGTTGAGTGATGGTCCATATTCTTCTTCGCTTACTGCGGTCACCTAATTAAGAAGTATCTGTAGGTCTTCATGTGATTCGGCTAAGTGAACTGGATCATCAGCGTATATTAGGTTATTTATGATCATGTCATTAATTCTAATGTCTACGTTTTGTTAATATATTGCCTTACTTAATATGTCTTCCGAGTATACATATTAAATAATACTGGTTTATGTATACACCCTTGTCGAACAACTCTTTGTACTTCTATTTCTTCTGATGTTATATCTTCTACTCTTACTACTGCTTTTTGGCCATAGTATAAGTAACACAAAAAAGACTGTTTTCAAAAATTTATTAGGTAACTTATAAATTAATTACATAAATGAAATAAAATTCTATTTTGTACGTTTGTATGTACAAAATTAGACTTTTAGCAGATAAAATTATAGAAAAATACTGCCAGTGGGGATGTTTCCATAAAGATATTCCCTTAGACAACTGCATGGTCAAATATTTTGGTCATAACTTAGCTAAACAGTTAATTAGAGAGAAGCCAGTCAGATGTGAATATAAGAATCGGATGATAACTGGTTCCACTGGATATGATATGGTTTTCACGTTTGTTGCCGAAAAAAAAAACAAATGGTACTATAAAAATAGACCACTTGAAGCTAAAATAGTAATTGATATTTTGAAACAGTTGTCTGAACCATCAACAAATGAAATTTTTTCGATATACATTTCATGACATATCAACTAATGATATATCTGAAACAAAAAAATGTAAAGGCAACAGAAACTGTAAAATGTCCAGTAATGAAAAAAGCTAATGAAGAGTAAGCTAATGAAGAAAAATGCATATGATTATAGATTTGACCAAACTAATGAAATTTTGTGTGTGAAATGGAATGACAATAGTGTTCTATGTTATCCAACTATGATACCATTGAACCACTAGGTCAAGTAAATACAAAGGTCGCAATATGGTGAAAAAACTATGTGTATTGAATGGTGTTTTGAAAAATACCATACAAATACCTAATGTCCCCATTACGCTGAAATAAACAGTAAATAAAACAATTTAATTTTCAGGTAATTTTCAACTTACTTCACGAACAGCAGAAATTGGTAATAATGTTTGTCCAGCTTCCTTTTCCAATTGAAAATATTTAAGCAATTTTAATATTAGAACTTGTTCTTTTTCCGTATGTCTTGTTATCTTATACAAGTACAAATAAAACCACAATCACAATACTATGTAAATTAAAATACAAAATAAAATTATACAAATTAAATACCAAAGAATATAAATATATTGTATAGCGTCTATATTCTTTGCAAATACTGACCTGAACGACAGCCATCACTTGCTGTTAGAACACTTCGAAAGAATGGCCAGCATGGACGAAATTTTACGTCAACTGTCAGTAATAGGCGTATTTGATTGGCTAGAGAAAGCGCGTATCTAAATATCAACGAATCAAACGTAGGTTAGGAAAGAACCTTTTATGTATGTAAGCTTATTCTAACGCTGCAATATAGTTCTGTTTAATCACCGAACTACCGCTTTCTCCGTCACATCCAACTTAATGCATTAGAAAGAAATCGAAAAACTGTGACGCACTGAAAAGTACCTCTGATATGTTCTATATTTACTATTCACTGCCATACTGCTACTGGCGACAGCGTATGAATAATTTCTATATAATATACTTAATAGGTATATAATATAATAAGTACTAGCAGTTGTTGAATACTATTTTGAAAATTTTAAAAATAATGTATGAGTCAATGAAACGTAGACGTATTCAATTGTGTGCATTGATATGTTAACATACTGTTAATGCTGTTTATACACAAAATGTAGAATTATCTAAAACAGGCCAAAGTACAATCGCGGACGAATTTTTAAAGCTAATTATTCCACACGTATACAATTCTTCTGCTTCGTGATCTTGACGAAGACGATTTTGGTCGTTAACTACAATTTTGTCAAATAGTAAACGTTCTATTTTATACCAGATACAAATACTTTCTTAACATTTGTTTTTTGGACCAATATAAATTTTATCTCAACGGAACTGCCAATCGACATAATTTTTGGAACTGAGGAGGTTTCAATCGAAGTTTATTTTATTAAATACATAGACAACATTGAGAAAAACGTTTGTTTTTAAATACACTCTCACATTTTGCTTTAGTGCTTTTGCAATATTGTAATCTGCATCTGTAAGGAACTTCACACATCTACGGTTTTTCAGTGCATCTGGTTTTAAACTCTAAATCTGGTTCTTGTCTGCTCTTGGTAGTAGTTCAATAATTTATGCTTTTCATCTGACCAAATAAGACACAGGGGAAGAAACTTGGACAGGATACTGTTGACTTGATTCAAGATAGAAACTTTTGGAGAAGTGCAATTGGGTAAGCCCACCCCACCTATGATTGAACGCAAAGATCTGAAATTTCTACAAAATAGCTAAAAGAGCTATTTCCAAATCAAAATGATTTGTGGTTCCAATTAGATTTGTGGTAGGGATTGAGATACGAAATTAATTAAATAATGTTTTCTCAGGTAGATGTATAGCTAAAAGAAAACTTTGATTCGCCACTAAAGTGTCTTGATTTGAGCGCATCAGAATAAAAGTTATACAAAAAACGCCTGAAGTCATCGAAAACGTTATTCAATAATTTACTGCCCATCTTTCTCATTGAAGTACTGCTGAAGGTAAACAAATTTAAGATTTTTATAATTTGATTGTACCAATTCTACTAAACATTTATTATAAGTTAAATGCTTTAATAAATTAAGAGTCTTGGTTAACCCTGGAGAAATAAATACTTAAACAATTGCATCGTTGCAAAGGTGATTTGGATGCCTTTCAAATTAGGTGTTTTGTGACCTTAGTTTGTATTAAAAAAATAATTGATTACGTTATTATGTCAACATTGATGACATAATGTCCAACAAATATATAGCAATTAATGGCCAGGTAAAAATTTTTTATTTATTATTGAGTTAATGCCTCGACAACTATGATCATTGGCATGGTACAGTCAGGTACCTAGTGTAGTGTGTGTGTGTCTGTGTGTGTGTGTGTGTGGTGTGTGTGTGTGTGTGTGTGTGTGTGTGGTGTGTGTGTGTGTGGTGTGTGTGTGTGTGTGTGTGTGTGTGTGTGTGTGTGGTGTGTGTGTGTGTGTGTGTGTGTAGAGTAATTGTCTTGATACTTAGCAAAGTCGACGTCATTGTCTTTGCTAAGAGACGCTAATTGTATCGAACGTCTGCGGTCCCTCCGGTGAGTACCGATCGCACAAGGATAGAAATTATTTTTTATTCATTAATTTTTAATAAACGAAAATTTCTTCACCCAGATGAGATTCGAACTCACGACCTTTAGGTTTAAAGGTAGGCGCTCTTACCAATAAGCCACAGAGGGGGTTAAGGTAAAAATTAAAATTGACGTGATTTAAGATAGTTTTAAAAAGTTCTGTCTGTTTCTGAAGTAATAAATTTATTACATATATGTGGCTCATACTGTGTATAAGATTAAAACAATATATAAATAAATGGTGTTTCCATATTTGACTAACAGTGCCTTACCACAGATTTCTTGTTAATTGCCGAATTCTGAGGAAAATAGACCTTTAGTTAATGAAAAAAGCTAAAAAGACAGGGGATTACAAGCTTAAAAGCAAAATTAAAAATTTAATATAGATCACAAAACTCTAATGAATATCTTTTAAAATTTACTGATTAATATGCTTTTTAAGGAAGTAATACTTTGACATTAACTAAATTAGTGAGAGCTCTATGGGATAGAGCGTTATCTCTAGAATATTAAAATACCGTGTCATGCAAAAATATAGTACGAAGAGAAAGATAATTTATTAATGCTTATAATTAAAATTAATACTGAAAACATCTACGTTAGAAATATATTCTGAAAATTGGTACCTGCAGTTTACAAATTTAAAAATACATCATTTACAATAAATTAAATTATTTACTACGCAAACATAAATATATAGTTGTAGTATATAATGATATAGTTATTGAGTTGAAAAAAGCAGACACAAGACAAGGACTGCTAATGGACATATAAAACTAAAAATTAATACTGTGAATAGTGCTGCATAGTGTTCATTGACTGTTATTAAATCAATCATTTATTGGTATATAAGAGATTTAGATAAGGTTAATACATTTTGAAATATTGAAGCGTATTGAGCATTGAGTTATGCATTGAAGGAGAGAAAATAAAGCACGTATAAGTGACTATTATATAGATTAGATGGTGACGAAGGGTTCTCTTGACCTCATAGAGCTTTCCATACTGCAACCTGAAAGATCTTCTTTATTGAGATCTATCCTACATTGATGTTGTACTGCACTATACTTTACTGCAATTTATTCCTATATATGAAGGTACCTATATAAACGACACACATTTATCTTGCGATTGTGGGTTAAACAGTTCGGTTTTGATCCTAAGAAGTAAACTGTGGTTTGTATACTATATTTTGATTCCAAGTATAGCATACATTAAGTTAAAAATAACAAAATTATTTGAATAAAGTTTCTTACATTTTTTTGGTGCCTGGTGAATTCCCATTCTCTAAAAGTTGTCTACTAAAAAAGTAACAATTTATTGAAACCCCAAGGGTGAACATGTGTAAGTGGAAAATAGATAGGATAGTGAATATTAAACATTTAAATATTTTAATATTAAACTTTTATCAGCTTCGTCGATAAGAAAGTGATGTGTAATTATGTTTGGAAAACTCTATTTGTGATCATTTATTTATCTAGTGGAAACATTTCGGTTTATAGGCATGGTAAGAGTAAATTGCTCTAAAGTAAATCCACGGTGTTTTACTCATCACAAGGGATGCACCAAGGAAGCTTTTGTCTTTTAATGTCTCCGTAAAAATATGTTGAAAACGCTGTATTGTTTTTATAAGCAGAACTTTTGCATATTTTTATTTTTACAAGACATAACGCATTAAAAAACAGAACAGAGTAATTTTCTGGTTCCTGAAAACAAAATAGTCCGAAAAACTAAAATTTTGCCTTAAGTACGCTAAGTATGTATTCACGTGGGGGAAACATATGCGCTGGAGATGGGATAAACTAAAGGTAGCCCTTGGGCAAAGGCCTCCAATCGATTGGAGTAAATGTAAAATTTTATAAAGCGATATCGAAGCGGTAAGTGAGGGCTGCTGTTGCTTAGCAAGGTTCGCATATTAGTAACTGCTGTTCTAGCCTGCTCAATCCTGCTACGTATCTCTATGTCTGGATCTAAATCTTCAGTTATCCAACTAAGAAGTTAAAATTGCGGCCATCACAGGACAAAAGGCCCATATGCCAAATGGGGTTTTTGAGAAAAACGCAATTGAAAATTAACCAAATATTTTGAAAACAAAGATTAAAACTTTTTTGAACGCTAAAATAAAAGTATTGTATTTAAACTAAATTACCATAAGATGTTTAAAAGATATTGATACATATTCTATGTAAATATAATTTTTTTATATATCATGGGCCTTTTTTCCACAGATCATTTGGAAAAGTATGTAATAAGTTTAAGAAAATCTTTATTTGGCAATTAACGTAAAAAATAAACATTAAAACAAGTTATTATTATACAAAGAAAGTTATACAGAAACTTCTTCTAGTATGCAGCATATCCATTGTTCATCTTGTTGGGACAAAAACGAAAATAGATCTCTCACGTCTTTTTTCTTCGCCGGCTTTATTCCAACTACTGGGACAGTTTGAAGAGCAATGTCTGTGTTTATGTTTCTTTAAGCTCACTCCCTTACCCTAACCCTACCAACACATAAAAAACAAATTGCGTCTTCTAAGAAATGCACGCTAAGGTATAAAACATGTAACAGTTTAATGGACTAAAAAGGAATTCTAAAAGATTCTTCTTCTTTTTCTTGACTGGCTTTACAACACGGGGTGAGTCTTCGCCACATCCTGTATAGCTCTCCATCTTCTATGACCTTGCGCTTCCATTTTCTATTGTTGTACCTTTCTAAAATATTAATTGGATTAATTAAAAAATTATAAATACACTACCTGATTCAGTATTTCACATCTCATAAGCTGATAACAATAAAAGTGTTTACCTAAAATAATATTACAGTGTGTAAAAGCTAAATGGAATAAATTCATTATTTAGGTTACTGTACATATTTATAAAAAAATCCCGAAACACGTCAAATTTAAATTATAACTTGACATTTTTTAACGTAAAAATGCAACCCATACCTTCAACCCCCTTAGAATGACAGGTACAACCCTCAATTTTTAAAATAGGAAGTATAGGCTTGTGATATATCGTTTGAAAGGTCTTTTCATTCTCCATTCAAAAATGTTTGTCGCTTTCAAGTTTATTAAGATTAATTAAGATACGAGGACCAGTTGTTATCAACAGGTCCTCGAAGACACTTCGTCTCAGGACCATTTTGTGTAGGGTCATACGTCGCCATGTTACCAATTCCAACGGTAACTTAAACATCATAATTTGTAAGCATATATAATGTAAAACAACTGTAAACTTATATCATTTAAAGGGTTTTGACCCATATAATTTGGTGGCTCATAGCATGTATACCTCGTTTACACTGATGATGGATTTAACAATCCGAAAACGTTTTGTCATATAATTGTGATAGCCCGTTTGGGCATTTTATTATATACCTTTTATAAAGGATTTGAAATAAATTTTTTGCAATATTAATTTATTTACACCGTATAATGTATTGATAACAAATAATAAAATTATTTATTATACAAAATAAAAATAGTGCGAATAAATTCTACAAAATTAAGAAGTCAAAGTGTGGAATGAACACAGCAAGTTCCTTATGTTGTGACTAGGATGGAATCAATGATTAACGATTAAGAGTTCATTAGATGGCGTTAACATAAACTGTGCTTTTATTATCTTACAAAATAAGTGTACTTCCATATGCTAAGAAAATTTAGAAGAGGATTAATAATAAAGAATTAAAAACTTTAAGTTGGTTGCCTACATTTGGCGCAACTTAACGATATAAACTAAATTAGCCTAACTTTTTTATAAAATATATTTTTTATATATAAATGTTAATGTTAACTGAAATGTTTTTGTTATTAAGAAAATTTCTAACATTTACATAATTCGATAAATACATTTTAATGATCAAATTACCTTAACAAGGTTTTTATTCGGCAAATAATTAAAAAAAAATGGTAGGCATTTTGAATAAACCTTTGTGCAGTTTCATTACCTTGTAATTTAGGAACAGCATCTTACTCATCTAAAAATAATCAATTTTAAAAAGTAATTTTATCATATTTATTAAGAAAAACTTACCAACGCATTGGCTGATGGAACAAATGGAAACCTTTGACTATGCATAATAATAAAATTTAAAAAATTAACTAAATAGAACTAACAAAAGAATTAAACAACGATAATAAAACAATAAAACTATATTAAATTAAATAAACAACGCGAATAATCCAATATTTACTACAATATGTTAAATTGTAACAATTCAAATTATATTTTAAATATACAGGGAAAATTTGATGGGTTTAGTATACACTTCCACTATTTAGAATAATTCTTCTTTTTTTCAGAGAAAAGTCTGCAATAATAGTATACTTGAGCTATTAATACTGAGAAGTAGGAATTGTTGTGTTGTAGGTTTCCGACAATGAATCTGTCAAAATATGCCCGAGCTAAGCGAATGGAGTATGCAACAAAATTAATTTGATTTGAACGTACTCAAAAGTTTGAGGGAATTTAGGGCTGCACAGTTCCTTAAAATGTTTTTGTGTGCTTAGATTTTGTTGTTTCCTTTTTATGAAAAATGCTTTCACAACAAGAAAATAACGTGTTCATTTTTATTACAAAATTTCACGTAGATTAGGAGATAATGCAAATCAACAATTTTTATTTTGTAACTTCAAAGGGCTGTAACTTTTTTTGTGTGCACTTTTGTACTAAGGTAAGTTGAATGAAGTAAACAAACAAATCAGAAAAGAAATAAGAACTGCAAAGGAAAATTTTTATACAAGAAAATGCGAGGAAATCGAAGAACTACATCTCAAACATGACACTTTTAACTTACATAAAAAGATAAAGGAACTGACAGGTACACAAAAACGAAAACATTCCAATCTCCTATGCAACGCAAATGGTGAAATAATAACTGATCTACAAGAAAAGCTTAGGACCTGGAAGAACTATGTAGAAGAATTGTTCGACGATGAAAGACAAGAACCTAATATAGATAACTTGCAAGGCGACGAAGGACCAGAAATAACTAAAGAAGAACTATTATACGCTATAAAAATAATGAAAAATGGTAAATCACCGGGTCCAGACGGGCTCACATCAGAACTTCTTAAGCTTGTGAAAGGCGAATCAGTGAATATTCTACTCGACCTTTTTAACTGCATCTACAAAAGAGGAGAAATACCAAAGGAATGGCTACTTTCAATTTTTGTAACCTTACCAAAAAAGGCAAATGCAAAACAGTGCACTGACTACCGCACTATAAGCTTAATGGGACATACATTAAAAGTATTCATCAAAGTAATCACTCAAGAATTAACAGAAAACTAGATGCAGATATTAGTAATACTCAATTCGGATTTCGGAACGGGCTTGGAACAAGAGAAGCACTATTTGCACTTAACGTCATATGCCAAAGATGTCTAGATATAAACCAAGATATATATATATATATATATATATATATATATATATATATATATATATATATATATATATATATATGTGCTTTATGATTACAACAAAGCGTTTGATAAAGTTCGTCACGATCACTTAATGAAACTGTGGGTAGAAAAAAACTTGGATAAAAGGGACATTAGAATTATCTCTAAGATAAGATTTACTATAACCAGAAAGCAAATATCCGAATAGAGCAAGAGACAACGGAGGAAATCGAGATCAAGAAAGGCGTAAGACAGGGTTGTATACTCTCACCGACCTTATTCAATCTATACTCCGAAGACATTATAAACACAGCACTTTCGGATCAAAATATAGGTATTAAGATAAATGGCATCCGAATAAACAACTTGAGATATGCCGATGGCACGGTACTAATCGCAGAAACTTGGGAAGATCTTCAAATACTAATTAACAAAATAGTAGAATGCAGTGAAGAACACGGATTATCACTTAACATTAATATCTAAATCACCACAAAACTTCCCTGACATAACCGTGCATGATCCAAGAATCGAACGTGTAAGAAGATATAATTACCTGGGAACTGTTATCAACGAAAATAATGATTGCTCTGAAGAAATCAGAACCAGAATAGAGAAAGCTAGAGCCACATTTACTAAATTGAAAAAGGTGTTCTGCGGAAGAGATCTAAGTCTAAAACTTAAAATTCGCCTTTTGAGATGTTACGTTATGTCAGTTCTCCTCTACGGGATGGAAACATGGACATTGAAAAAGATCGATACCAAAAAGATAGAAGTATTTGAGTTGTGGATGTATCGTAGAATATTAAGAATACCCTAAACAGAGAAAGTAACAAATGTGGAGGTTTTGCGGAGAGTGCGGAAAGAGAAAGAGCTGATACTTACTGTTAAAAAGCGTAAACTACAATATTTGGGACATGTTATGAGGGGAGATAAATACCAGTTGCTGCAATTGATTATACAGGGAAAGATAATGGGAAAGAGAATCTATAGGAAGAAGAAGGCATTCATGGTTGAAAAACTTGAGAGAATGGTACAATTGCACCAATTACCAACTGTTTAGATCTGCAGCATCAAAAATACGCATAGCTTTGATGATAGCCAAACTTCAGAACGAAGACGGCACTTGAAGAAAAGAAGTTGGATTCAATCAATTTATTTTTGTCCCCGGAATACGAGATTTAATTTATGAGATACCTTTTAAAACACCCTGTATATACGAAGCAGTTTTTGCATTTTATTTTGTAATTTAACCGATATATCTAAAATATTAAGGAATATAAAAAAAGACCTAAAATAACTTTCAGGATACAAAATTGTTAAAACTTAATGGTTTCCTTAATCCTGTTGGACCTCAGTCGGTAACAAGTCGGTGTTTAACTTTAAGTAAAAAACTTTTGTTTAAAGCAATCACTCGGGGAATCCTCGTTGCGGACTGATAAGAGTGGCGGAATCGTAAAAGTATATAAAGGGTACTTCAATTCGATGTAGAATTTTGATATCCGGGTCCAAATGTCTGCAGTATTTGACTTTTTATTTCTTTACTCGATGGAGGATCTTAAAAGATCTTGTTTATCCGCTAGAGTATTTGTGAAGTGCTTGTAAACGAGACTCTCAATTTATATTTGTAAATATTTTCCGTCGTTTAAAATTATTATTGACTACGTTTAGAAAAATTAAGATTATAATTTATTTTGTAATTTATTTGTGTCAAGAAACTGTATTACAGCGAAAACACAAAATTATTAATATATTGAGCAGTAGTAGAATCAAGTATATATACAGGGTGTGTCGTGAGAAACTTTACATACTTCTACCATATGTAGAGTCCTTCAGGGAGCATATCATGTGGCCACTAAAAAATGTCAACTTCTCTTCTTTATTAATTAACAGGGTGATTTGTGTAATTGACCATTTATTTCATTTTACTGTAGTGTTTATACGGCTCATTTGATTTTTTTAATTTTTGCATGATACAGTACACTACTATCAAGCATTCGACTGGTATTAGCTAAACTAAAAAATTCCAGGACTGGCTTTGGAAAAATTAACCCTCCGTTAGTCGCTAGGAAAAACTGAGCATCAAGAGTCGCTACGGTGTCAGAGACCGACAATTAAAAAAAATAGTTTTTAATATAAAATTCATACAAATGTTTTATATTGTGTATAGAAATAACTGAAAAATATTTTTGAAAATATTTTACTGAAAAAAAAAACAGATACAAAATGAAAAACACTAGTATAACAATATATTGTGAATATTGTTATCAAGCTATTTTCTCGTTGCATTTTAAAGTAATTAGTATTAAAATGGTAATAAGCCACAATTAAAGGTTAAAGTAAGTTTATTGACGTTTTAATTTCCACTTCGGATATCGTTCTCAAAATACCAACATAGTTTTTATTACGTACTATGTAATTTTCTTGTTTTGTTCTAACATTTCACGGTGGAATAGCCTTTTTCCATCTAGTAACTCTATATTTTGCAATAACCGCTAAGATATTACGTCCACTTTCTTCTTCCTCATCTGTCACATGTTATTCCGATTCACTTCCACCATCACGTTCCTTAGTTTGATCGATTTCGCTTTCACTTCCCTCATCGTCAAAATAATTTTCATTGTCGGTAGGATCCATTGTCCCTAATTCCAACAAGCTTTGGAATCAAAGTTGTTCGGCTTCAAAGGACATCTATAAATAAGAATTGACAAAATCTTACCGATAAAATGCAATAATAAGGTGATAAATATTTACCCGTTCTGCAAGTTCTGCAATAAGCAATAGCAACACCGTTAGTCGCTACGGAGTCTGGCACCGAAAATAAGTATAAAACTCACACAACTGTACCTAGGAAGGTAAGAATGTACACTAACACGAGTTTAGTTGATAGGGAGAGGTACAGAAAGTGGCGATAGAAAAATAACAGTTATTTGTAAATCCAGAATGAATAATTCTGTCGTCGGTGTGTGAGACCGATAGCGACTAACGGAGGGTTAATTTAGGGATTTGTATTAAATATTACACCCTGTATATGTATATATATTTTAATGCAATAAGTGATTTTCAAACTACATAAATAGCCAATGAAAACGACATATGCGACAATGTTGTCGCACTTTTATTAAATTTTTAGTGAACGATCAAATCTTACCAAAATAGAACAACCATAATGAAGTATCAAATTATAAGGTATTAATTTAAACAAATGTTATAAATTTCAAAAATTTTAATTAAAATGAGTTCCTACAACATAATCTAATACGTAGAAAATTAACATCTTTACTGTCACTTTGTGTTATCTCTACGATAGAATCAATTGTTTTTCAATTTTAAATTTTTTCTCATAGATCGTATTGGGGCATTATTCGATAAATAATAAATTAAATTGATTAAAAGTGAAACCTCTTGTATGTGTTAGTTTTTGTTGATTGTAAATGATTAAAATTTTATGTCAAATAATAATACATTGCATCAACTGTACTAAATAACAATAAATCTAAAAAAGTTTACAATGTAATTATCAATTGTTATATATGTGTACAAGAATACATATTTCTTTTGTCATATCCATATTAAGTACATACATTGTGTTAGTTTTGTTAGAGCTTTTGTTACTTTCGTTCAAAATGCCACATCAGTTTTCGACCTCAGCATATGCAGACATAATATTTGTTTATGGATTCTGTAATGGAATGGTAGGGCTGCTAGTAGAGAATATCGCAGAAGATTTCCTAATTGTCGAACTCCCAGTCATCCAAGATTTTTGTCAGTTTTTAATTATTTGCGAGAAAATGGCACTTTTCCTAGTGGAACAACAGAGCGACATGTAGATGAAGCGCAGGAAGATGACATTATGAACGCCGTTACTATGAACCCTACAATAAGCACTAGACAAGTAAGTCGAGAACTCAATGTTACTCAATCAAAAGTAAGTAGAGTCTTACAAAAAAATAATCTATACCAATATCACATTCAAATGGTTCAGCGACTACATGCTGGAGATGAGATCGATAGATTGGAATTTTGTAGATGGATTAACAATAATTGATCAATGCTATACAGGACACTGTTTACAGATGAAGCCCAATTTACCAGAGACGGGATGAATAATTCACGAAATTCACATGTGTGGGCAGAAGAAAATCCCCATGTTATTCGAGAACGTCGTTCTCAGTTAAGGTTTTCGGTTAACGTGTGGATTGGTGTCATAAATAACCAATTAGTAGGTCCTCACTTTTTTGATGGTCCTTTAACAGGGCAGGTCTATTTGAATTTTCTACAAAATATTTTGCCGAATTTGCTTGCCAACGCGAACGTTGCTATCCGAGGGATGTATTTTTAGTATGATGGGCACCCCCACACTTTTTACTGGCAGTGAGACAACATCTCAATAATGTTTGTGGCAACAGGTGGATAGGACGTGCAGGTCCTATTTCGTGGCCTTCAAGATCCCCTGATTTCAATCCCGTTCATTACCATATTTGGGGACGATTGAAGCAACTAGTTTACGCAGTAAATATTAATAACCGACAACAATTAATTGATAGAATTATACATTGTTGTAATAGTATTAGAAACGCTCCCCAGAGTATCCGTAATTCAATACGTCAATTAACAATTCGGCAACAAAAATGTGTACAGGCTGCAGGGTTCCATTTCGAAAATCTATTTTGAATTATTTTTATTTTGTTACCATTATTGTATCTTTTCCAGTTCTAATTTATGGGTTTATCATAATTATGTACATATTTTTAGTTTTTTTAAATTGTTCTTCGTTATTGTTAGTAGTTACTGTTTTTTGTTGTGCAGTGACTCAGTTTATCATTTCAATTAAAATGTTTGAAATTTATAACATTTTTTTAAATTAATTACCTTATAATTTGATACTTCATTATGGTTGTTCTATTGTTCTATTCTTTTGGTAAGATTTGATCGTTCACTAAAAATTTAATAAAAGTGCGACAACATTGTCGCATATGTCATTTTTATTGGGTAATTATGTAGTTTGAAAATCACTTATTGCATTTTAAAAAAATATATACAGGGTGTAATATTTAATACGAATCCCTAAATTAATTTTTCCAAAGCCAGTCCTGGAATTTTTTAGTTTAGCTAATACCAGCCGAATGCTTCATAGTAGTGTTCTGTTTCATGCAAAAATTAAAAAATCAAATAAGTCGTATAAACCCTACAGTAAAATGAAATAAATGGTCAATTACACAAATCACCCTGTTAAGTAATAAAGAAGAGGAGTTGACATTTTTTAGTGGCCACATGATATGCTCCCTGAGGGACTCTACATATGGTAGAAGTATGTAAAGTTCCTCATGACTCACCCTGTATATATATATATATACATATATATATATATATATATATATATATATATATATTATATATATATATATATATATATATATATATATATATATATATATTTATTGAGTGTCAGTTAAAAACAAAAGAGAAGTAGATACTATAGAAATCAATCAGATGGGTACCTAATAAAGAAATTATAAGACGCACTAAGAGGTTTCATTTAACACCATAAAGGATAAAACAAGGTAATTATTACAGTATGGGCCACGTAAAGAGGAGGGGGACGATACTTATCCGGAAACGCTATTAGTTATGAAGCTGGTCAAAAAAGCGAGGAAGACCACAATTAACATGGGTCGGCAGAATAAAGGCAACTAATGATAGATAGAACTTTGCAAAGGAAAGAGTGGAGAGACAGAAATAGGTAACGATTAGGAATACACTGATCGAATTCTTTTTTCTTGGTATCTTCGATTTGAAATACCACTACCAAAAGAGGCCCAAACCAGTTTCATTCTTCTATTGATTTCTGGGTACTGACGAGTGAGGCAAGTAAACACATTTGCCCACTCTTCTATAATCTTAAGTGCAGTGTTGTTTATTATTACATTGTTACATATGGGGACATAAACATATATATATATATATATATATATATATAATATATAAATATATTGGTTTAAAAAAATTACTATAGATAGATTATTATTTAGAAATTATTTAGAAACCTAGAATGAACTTAAATGGCGATTAAAGAAATAATTTATAAGTTATATACTAGAGAATATTATAAAAACTATTTATATGAGGGCATCCTTAAGAAATTAGCATAATAATTTGTTTAAAAAGATTTTATTTTGCAATGTACTTGCTTATTTTAATAGTTATGAAATTATAATTAGATATGTTTATGCCATCTATATAGGCAACCAAAGATACACTGAAGTAAGTTTGGTTATTGTGACCTTTGTGAATAAGAGTGAATTTGAACAGAAAGTGGACATGTGAAATAATAATTACGGATTAAAATAGTGTTATTTATTAATTTAAGATGTTTAATTTATATATTAGTTTACATTCTGATCTGAAAAGCCTAAATTTCCATAAATTTCTCGATAGAAAAGTAAAGATTTATCTAGAGGTGTAAAATAAGACGTCAATAGAAAGAATTTTACCTCTTTTCGTAGGAGACTATTCGCGAACATTGAAATATTTATGAAATAGAAGAATTCGAACCTATTTTATTTCGAGAATATTCGTGAACATTGAAATATCTATAAATACGCGGTGATTGCGAGCATAAAGTAGTCAGTGGTCAGTATTAGGGTATTAGTATTAAAAGAGTATTAAGTATTAAGTATTAAATACTGGAAAGTGTATTAGATTAAAGAGATTCAAAAATAGTATTAAGAGAGTATTGGGTCAAAATACAAATTACATTATTTATATGGTGATTGGAGATTAGAAAAAATTAAAAATTATATCATTTATATGGAGATTGGAGATTGGAAGAGAAAAAAAGATTATTAGAAAGAAGAATAAACAAGAAAGCAATAAAGAAGAAAGAATATTTTACCTATTTATAAATGTTATTAAGAAGAAAAATATTTTGAAATGGTGGAAGCTGATAATTGAAACATTGTGGTCTATTTGGCAAAGCGATTTCATAAAAAGAAGGATAACCAGAGGCTGATAACAGAGAAATTGAATGGTGATTAAAACCTTTATTTTGGAAAACAATTTCATTTAGGCATTCAGTGACAGAAAGGTACCACATTTTGTTAGTATAATTGAATTGTTGTAATAAGAATTTCATTTTAAAGATAGGTTGTTTTACATTCATATTTAAATATTGTCTAAATAACATATATATGTGTGTTTCATAATAATTATAATAAAGGTAATTTCAAAAGTGCTTACAATTATATATATTATATATTAATAACAGCGACAAAAACCCTATATATGTTATTCAAAAATACTCATCCCTTATAAAATAATACACAAACAAAATATCATAGCATAGTAATTTATTACATAATCATTTATTTGTATACATAAATAAATTACATAAGCTGCAGTGAAACGAGGTACTGAAGGCACTGGAGGGAAAAGAATGTCCTGGTTACCTAATGAATGAGGTGGCAAAATATATGCCCAAGAGGAGATTTTGGTGAAGATGGGAACGATCGTAGACGTGACTGTCGAGGCTCTTTAGGGATCTCAGAGGAAATGCCCAGCTAGGGGTGATGCCGTTCTAAGAGCGATAAAGGTCTTCTACGCTCTGACTGGAACAAGATTTCTTAAAAAGAATCAAATTTTTGGGACCAATTTAATAACAATTTATTATTTGCTTATAGGGGATTGAAATGAGGGACTGAACAATTACTGAGCTAGGAGATAGGGTAATAAAATAAATTAAAACGTTTGCGAAAAGCGACCCGTGTTTTTGCTAGAGAGCTAGATCGTGGATAAGAGTTTCTTTATTTGGAGGACCGTGAGAAACTAAATACAAAAAATAAATCAAAAAAATACTTGAGACGTAAAAATATCCAAATTTATCAACAAAACTTACATTCAGTTTAACCTTCTAACAAAACCGAATTTAAACTATGTTTATCAACAATTATTGTTACAGACAAAAAAACAGACTTTAAAATTTTGGTTAGGTATTAAATGACAGAAAAGTTTTCTGAATTATTAATTAATTATCAAGCTTAATTATATTTTAAAGAAAACGAAAATATGACAATTTATATTATAAACTTTTTTATTTATCATGAAAGCAAATCTTAGTATATTAACGAAAAATGTTTACTTGGAAAAAATTAACAAAACTATGTTTAAAACAAAACTTCACGGGCTAATTATTTCCTTTTAAATTATTAAAAAAGTTCATTATCTTAAAACTGGATACAGATAACACTGTCCCATTTAAACTTCAACGATCTAGACATACAATGAATGTTGACAAACACCTAAACTGGGGCTCGGTTATCCAGGATGATAACTATATGAGTCTTAAAAACTCAGCAGCTTATTTTCACTCAAAATATATATATCCCTCATAATATACAATATAGACTACTTATCCCTCAGAAACGTTGTTATCAAATCCTGTGTTACGGAATACAGTAACAGACGGTAATTCTCTCACTTTGAAAATAAAGAAACTGAAGTTGAATGTGAAAAAACAAATATAATGGTTTCCACTACCAAACTAAATATAGCTTGGTTGATACTGAGAGCAAAATTTAATATCAATGATGAAAAAACTAAATACGTATTTAAAAATGAAGAAACTGAAGTTGACTGTGAGAAAAAAAATGCAATGGTTTTCACTACCAAACTAAATATAGCTTGATTGATACTGAGAGCATAAATTTAAATATGAGTGATGAAAAAATGAAAGTTGTTGGAACAGTTAAATATTTTGGATTCCAAGTCGAGAATCTTTTGAGTTTTGATGGTGAATTTGAGTACATCCATAAAAATAATTAAAAAAAGCTATACTTTCTGAGCAGAACATCTCAAAATTTGTCAATGGTGATCGAAATCACGGTATGTAACACAATTATTAACCTCATTTTGAATATCATCACTTTTGATCATTAATTTTATTTTTATTTAATCTTAACAAACATAAATTGTTGCAAAAATCGGGAAATCAGAATAATTCTTAATTATTATTAATAATAATTTAATTATTTTATTTCTCCATAATATTGGTCTTAAAAATATTCAATGGAATATTATCTGAATATTTTCAAAAATTCATTTCTCTCAACAAAAATATTTATTCTTATATTACCAGAAGTTTAGATGACATATATGACATGTTTTTTGATAAAATAATTAATTCTTTCTAAAACATTGACGTAAATGTAAATATTTCCAATACTTTTGGATCACAAAGAGTTTAATAATTAGGTCTAGATGGTCTCTTTTTACCTTATGAAAATTAACCATAATTTATAAATTTCAAATTAATTGAATTGCTCAGAAATTTTAATAAACGCAGTATTGGAAAATATCAAAAATCTGAAACTCGATAAATAACACGACGAGTAACTAACAAATGTAGGTACACAAAATATTTTTAAAACAAAGAACGCACTTCTATCACACTCATTTCATCAATTGTACAGGGATGATTCTCCATTGATTTTGATAACAGTCTTTTGTCAATGAATACACAAAAATTAATGAACAGAGAGTTTTTGATTATGTCCTATTCAGAGATGAATCGATATTCCATAAAAATGGACGTTTAAAACGAAATATTGTTCGCCAAAATAAAGTATTTAATTAAAGTAATTATCAATATCCACTTACGATAGTTACTTATCTTAAAATATTAAAAATGGATTTTTGTTTTAATTTTGACTATTTTCCGAAACGAAAATGAAAAATACATCCCATCCATTTAAAATAACGGAAATAATACACAAAAATAATTATTTAGAACTTTGCTAAAAATTACCTACCTAACCTAAAAATTCTTTGAAAAATTCAAATATTATATATTATATTGCTTATTCAAATATTGCTTATCTCAACTTTGATCCAAAAAGTCTAAAAAAACTTATGTGTTTTTGACCATGAAAACATAAAGGATAATATCACCTCTCTAATAAAAGGCGGCGAGAAACAAAAATCGTTATTTGACACATTTAAATGAGGATAGGAATTTTTTCTAGTTTTGATAATTTTCCTAAGCACTATTAAAAAATCTAACCCAACCATTTAAAACAATGGATTACAATACATAAAAATATTTATTTAGAAGTTTGCCAAAAAAGCTTAGTTTTATTATACAAAATCTAAAAAAAATCAGAGAATTTTTGGGCATTAGAATGTATATTCGTATTATCTTTTTAGATTTTTAAAAGCTAATGATCGCTAAGGAAATATTTTCTTATCGCAACCTTAAATAAAAATCCAGCTGAGTTCAGATTTTATCAACTTAACCCGCTATAGGTTTTCAGATTGATTTATCAATTAGTTTAAAAGATATTCTATTTGATCTTAGAGACTTTTTTTTGCAGTAACATTAAATTTGTCAGAAAATAATGAAGATACGGTAATTCTAGGCATATCAAATAAAAGTTTAAGAGTGAAACTTATAATAATATTGGTTTCTTATATAATGTTTATTAGATTGCTTCCATCAATAGTTCCATGTAGTTGAAATCTAGGGGTAGTTTACCTCCTGCATGGGATTCATTAACTCGAACTCACTGGATACTCATAATAACTTTATTGGTTCTGTAGGTACAATAATGGAGACAGTACCCAGTTGACTGATAACAACACTAGCTTCGACTGTTCACTCTTAATTCTTAATTCTTAATGATCTACTCCCATTATTTTCCGTGTATTTAACTCACGTGCGTTTGTTTATGCATTCATAATTTTCTAATATAATTTGTACACACTATTAAATAAGCTTTTGTTTATATTTCAAATTTCACTAGGTCAGCTCGTGTTTTAGTTGCACCTATATTTTCAATGTCATAAGCAAACAATTGCATTGAGTAATAAGCAGAGAATAATATGATTACAATGATTTTTAAATTTTTAAACTGAATTGGGTTATGCGTTAGGCTTTTACGGCCATCGTCTAACTTGTTAAACTGTTTGTTCAGGCTGTTAGGCCATTGTCTTAGTTCTCGACGTTTAGCTAACACTAGGGGTTGGCATCTTCTGGAGATGTTACTGCTTCCCTTGTAACCTGAAAATTACTTTTCAGTCATTTTCAGCCCAAACACCCCAAACATCGGGTGGTTATGATATTCCTAGATTATCCTACGTTTTTCTTTGTCGTCCTCTATTGTTTCTAGTACTTCACATATGTATATTTTTATCTTGTTCAATAATTTTTATTTTTATGTTTCCTTTTATTATAAATTCATCAATTGTGTAAAATTAAAAAATAATATCATTTAAGTATATCTTTACTTTATGTACTGCATTCTCTACCGTCAGCCAATCAATCTGTGCCAACATTTGACTGTAATCAAAGTGATTAAATCCTGTGGTCATGTTGTTGCTGCACTTGATTTTGTTTTTGATCCGAATGCTCAGCCTTGGTGAGATTCGGTCTACTCCAACAGACAAATTTGGTAGTCTATGCGCCTCTAAATTATTTAGTACTCTTCTTACTGGTTGCTTGTTGACTTTTGGCTGTAATGTAAGTTTACTTTTTGTATGCTTGTGTCTTGTTTCTTCCATTTTTCTTCTTGATTGAGCTCGGGTAATAGCTTGCATGTGCATGTTATCTATGTTTAAGTCCTTTAATTGATGCAATGTTATTCTCGAAAGACTGTCCGCGTAATTATTTTTCTCTGTTTATAATCTATTTCAAAGTCGTATTCTTCTATATCTAGTGTGATCCTCGTAAGTTTTGAGGTAGGTTCCTTTATTGAAAATAGGTGTGTTAAGGGTTTATGATCCGTTATTACCAAAAATGCTGGTGATCCATATAAATATCATTTGAAATGGTTAATTCTCCAATGAATTGCTAGTATTTCCATAATGATTATAGGTTTATTACATTCTCGTTTACTAAAATTTCTTGATTTGTATGCTATCGTTAGGTCTATTCCGTTATAGTTTTGGATTAGAATTTGCTGAACAACTCTTGTTGGATACGTCTGTTATTAAAATGAATTGTTTACTGAAATCCGGATATTTTAAGATTCTAGGTGGTTTCATCAGAGATGATTTGAGCTGATTGAATGATTCCTTACATTATTTATACCAAAAAAATTTTACTCCTTGTCATATTTGTTGTGATATTTTCTCCTATTTATACTGGTGCTGTCCTCTCTTAGATTCGTAATTTGTCCTATAAGTTACCGATCTTCCTTGTGCGTAGTTGTAAAGTTACATGCTTCCAATATTAATTTAGCTTTTTCTGTGTTGACGTTGCGTTCCATTGTTGCAACTACAGTTTATGTTGTATATTTTTTTAAAAGTTTCAATAGCACTCCTTTTTCTATGCATGCAACTTTTAGCTGTTCTGATAATTCTTCAACTTAAGATGCATAGACCGCTGCATCTTTATATCCTTGTCTTTTGTTCGCCAATTTAGCTATTACCGTTCAGTTCTCTCTTCAGTGCCACTGCTATTATTGGGATTGTATTCTCTGTAGTTATAAGGTTTATGGCCTTATTGGTTAATTATGTTTTGATTAATGTTATCGCTGTTTTCCTCGTGCCCTATCGCTATTTTCTCAAGGAGTTCAAATGCATCTAAAAATGACTGCAGTTTACCTGTGCTTCCATCAAACTTACTGGGCAACAGCTTCCTTGCGATATTTAAAATTTCGTTGTTTGTAAGACCCACACTTATTTCTTGCTCTGTTTCGCTTGTTTCGTCTTCTAAATCCTTGTCACTTTGTTCTTCTATTTCCTTGTTGATTAGCTGATGTATCGAGCTGAGAACTACTACTCTTGTATTAACTGCTTGAAACGAGCCCAAAACTCTATCCCTGATTCTGCCAAAATATTTGTTACACGTTTCTCTTTGTTTGTCCGTTAATGTCACCCAATTTTTCCTTATTAAATTGATGAATTTATTGTATAATTCGATTAATTGTGTAATCACGTCTTCTTTAACTTCTTTAGCTTTAGGTACGTCTTTCTTCATGACCCTTTTGCTCTGCTTCAATACTTCTTGTGTAATTTCATCAATTATTTTGACGAAATCTTCCCAACAAACCTTGTTGCTACTCATTTATTCATGAGAATTTGCTTTATTTTTTTATTTCGTAATGAACACATAAATCGATCGATAGTCTTACGCAGTATGATAAAATTGTCAAAAACATTATATACATAATGTATATAAAATTTAAAATTATGATAAAACCTATTGTAGTCGTTAAAAATTGTCAAAAATAGACTAATGATAATAAAATAGTCAAAGATAGTGATAATAATAAAATAGATTAATAGTAATAATTAAATAAATAGATTATAACAATGACAATAACATATCTTGAGGTAAATATATATATATATATATATATATATATATATATATATATAAATTGTACTTTTAGCTCCATATCTGGTTTGACATCTTTGTTCTTTACGATGAAATTACTGTTTACAATCTATCTCCTGCACCTCGTCCTTCGATATCCTTCCTCCCATTTTATGTCTGCTTCATTTTTGTCTGGCCTAGAATCTTCTTTATATAACATGTCCTTTTAGAATGTTCGTTACCATCATAGCTATCTTAATTTTATTCACTGCCACTCCGAATAGCATGCTTGTATCAACACCATACCAATTTCGCAAGTTCTTCAACCATGAGGTTCTTCTTCGTCCTGAACTGCGTTTGCCTGATTTTTTTCCTTGTATAACATTTTGTAGCAACTTATTATTATTATTATAATATAACATTTGGGACCTCTCATTACATGTCTGAAATACTCCAGCTTTCTCTATTTCATGCTTTTTATGATCTCAGTAGTCTTATTGAGACGTTCTAGTATCGAATCTTCTCCATCCATGAAACTTTTAAAATTCTTCTATACCACCACATTTCGAAAGCCTCAGGGCGATTTAGATCGACTTTATTGACAGTCCAGACCTCGACGTCATAAAGTAAGACCGAGAACACGTAGAAGTGAAGTAGGCGGATCCTCAATCCCAATTTTAGGTCTCTGTTACATAACACCTTGGACATCCCTCTAAAAGCAGCTCTAGCCTGCTCTATCCTAGATCTAATTTCGTCGTGACTTTCTGCGTTAAAATTTAATTGCTGTCTAAGGTAAACGATTTTATCAACTTGATCAAGTTTGGTATTATTTACATATATACAGGGTTTTATATGCTGTTGTTTACTTATTACGACTATTTTGGTTTTCGGTATGTTCAGATCCAGACCTGCCTCCCTACAACTCTCAACGACAGTATCAAGTAGTGTTTGTCTAGAATCTCCATATAATAATGTTGGATAATCATATAATATTTATTAGATTGCTTCCATCAAGAGTTCCATATAGTGGAACTCTAAGGGTAGTTTACCTCCTGCATGGGGTTGAGTAACTCAAACTCACAGTATTAAACTCATAATTACTTTATTTGTTCTTTAAGTACAATAATAGAGACAGTGCCCAGTTGACAGATGATAACACTAGATTCAACTGTTCAGTTTAGTTTTTTGTACAAAAAGTTGGACCAACATTTTCACTTTAACAGGATCCTCTGTGAATCGTCAAAAATATGCTTGAAATTAAGACTATAATAGCAGTGTTAAGTTAAGGGAGAACTCACAAATCTATGAGTTCAAAAAATGAAAACAAATCTTCAAACTACTACAATTTTTTATATCTCCGAATATACTCAACGGATTTTGATCTTTTTTTTTATTTTGTATGTACTCTTTGCATACGTTACAAATATGTAATTTGTTTATAAATTAATTAACTAATAAATAATGTAATCTATTTAAACCATTTATAAAAAAAATCCTTGATATTTTCCAAAACTTGATATTTTTTGAAATATTATTATTGTTACCTATAGAAAGCTTAAAATACACTTTCGTTAATAAATTATTTTTAATAAATAATTTAATATTACTTAGTCTTACGTGAAAATAAGCTATTACATAAATGTTAAATATTTAATATGCTTCTTACTTAATCTATTTGACACTTATAATTCAATATTATAAATAAAATAATTAAAAAAAAAACATACAAAACTATTTTTTGTATAATTGTAGTATTTATACTGCGACTAAAATAAATAATTATTTTCTCCTTCTTATGGTACACAAAAAATTGGTGGATGTTGGCGACAATTATGGCATACTCCTCTCGATTTTGTGTGGCTCTAAAGAGTGCATAGGCATCGAGGTTTGTCCAGTCCCTTATGTTTTTAAGCCAAGAGTATTTCTTTCTTTCGATGCCCCATTTTCCTACTATATTTTCTTCCATAATCAGCTTTAAGAACTGATACTTGGGATTAATTACTATTTATCTGGGAATAAGCCACAATTAAAGATAAAAATACGTTTATTGACGTTTCAATTTCCACTCCGGAAATCGTTCTCAAAATACAAACAGTAAATAAAAATGATACTTGGAATTTCGAAATATATGACCCAGATAAGCAGTTTTTCTTTTTTTATTATTGGCAGCAATTTTCGTTCTCTGCCCATTCGATTTAATACTTCGACATTTGTTGTGTGATTTTAGTGATCGTCCAGGGAATTTTAAGTAGTCTTTTGAATACCCACATTTCAAAGGCCTTCAATCGGTTCATCACATTGGCCTTTATGGTCCAGGTTTCTACACTACACAGCAGTATGGAGTAAATGTAACATTTTAGAAAGCGATATCGAAGCGTTAAGTTAAGGCTGCTGTCGTTTAGCAAGGTTGTCATATTAGTAAATGCTGTTCTGGCTTGCTTATTCCTGCTACGTATCTCTTTGTCTGGATCTAGATTTTCAGTTATCCAAATACGGAGATATCTAAACTTAAGGACCTTTTGGCTGTACTTATTGTTTACTCGTATATTTAATTGCATATTTCGTGTTCTACTAACTACCATTACCTTTGTCTTGTTTATAATAATCTTTAAGCCCAGTCGTTCTCATTCAGTGTTTATTCTATCTATTAGTGAATGTAGCGCTTCTTGGCTATCAGCTTTTATGACTGTATCATAAGCATAGCGAAGATTACTAATAGTTGTCCATTAATTTTGATTCCATCTTTAGTGTCACTTAAGGCTCTATCGAAAATCGTTTTAATAAGATTTTAATAATAATAAGATTAAAAAGGAGGGATGACAGAACACAACCTTGTTGTACACCTTTTTTGATTGAGAAATATGTTGTAGATTTCAGTATTACTCTTACAGAAACCATATGATTCACATAAAGGTTCTTTATCATTTTAAGGTCATTTTCATTTATCGAACGTTCCTAGAGCAGCAATCTTACTAATTCTGAATGATTAACACAATCGAACGCTTTCTGGTAATCTATAAAGCACAGGAAGACATCTTTTTGCTGTTCTTTGCATTTCTGAAGTAGGACAGTTAAGCTATAAAGTGCTTCTCTTGTGCCAAATTCTTGTTTGAAACCGAACTGTGTAGGGCTAATGTCTTTCACATTTGTTGTATATTCTTGTGTGAATTATCTTTAAGAAGAGTTTTAGGACCTGGCTTAATAAGCTGATCATTCGGAATTGGTCGCAACTATTAGCGTTTGGCTTTTTGGGGATTGGTATAAAGGTTAATTGAAGCCAATCCTGTGGTATTTCATACCCGGTCCCGGATCCATAAATGTCTTTAAAAAGATCTACCAAGGCGTCTATAATGTTTTCACTTAACATTGTTAGAAACTCTATGTATATGTCGTCTGGGCCTGGTACTTTTTCCGATTTGCTCTGTTTGAGTGTCTTACAATTTCTGACTTTAATAATTTGGGGGATGGTTTAGTTTTATATTTACTTTCAGAGTTTCTTCTAGTGTTGTCTGAGTATAGTTGCTGTGTCTAGTTTCTCCAATGTTGAAGTAAATCCTTGTGATCAGTAATTAATTTATTGTCCTTCACTGCAAGGTTTTGTATGACTTGCCATTTCTTTAACGAGTTTATGTCTGTTAAATTGGTTATGTTTTTCTTTCAATTCCTCCATTTCTGCACACATTTCTAGCAGTCACTGTTCTTTAGCTTTGCGACACTCTTTACGTATTTGTCAGTTAATCTGCTGATGTTTATTATTTGAATGATTATTACTAAATACTAAAATTTAAGTAAACTAAAGCTTGTAATATAATAGGTATATGAATGAATGGAGAGAAAGTATATGTATCATTTTATCACTTTAGAGTAGGGTATACGGTATTTGTATTATATTACTTTGTATGGAAAATATCAATCAAACTATGAAATATGTAAACTTTTTATATAAAAGAATCAGTTGATATTTCAAGCAGACAAAAAAGAGAAAAATTTAACGCAAATAGTGTTACTCGTTAAGATTTGAAGGGACTGAAATGATTTTTACATATTTTCACCGGATATAATACTACATAAGGTTTCCATTTCCAAAGAAAAAATCAGATTTTCAAATTAATTCTAGTGACGAATTATTTATTATGCTGATTTTAGAAATCCCGCTTTTAACATCAAAACAGCTTTGTCCTGATGAGAACTTGAAGAAAATATGTTTAAAGCTTTATAATTATTTCATTATTTATTTATCTTAAAAAATTTATTGTTCTTTGAATTTTTTCGGACTTTTTACATTAAAACCGTTTATTCAATAATATAAAACCTAGAATTCTCTTTTAAAGAGCTGTACAAAAATTCAGAAAACAATAAAAAATCGTGAAAAAATATCAACGGCTACTACGAAGATACTTTATTTCCTACAGAATTAAACATTAATCTCTGAAAAGTTTTCCTCAATTGTAAAACATTTCAACCGAGGATCCAGTGAAGCGTTTAAAAATCTTATTTATTTGTCAGTGCGTTTTAGAGGAGAAATTTTCTTAGAAATGTAGCCGACTAGAAACAAAAAAAAAATATGTACCAGACTTTCTTTTTGATGAATATAATCCTTCCCGGAAATAACATTTCCTCTGGTTGTAGTTTCAGATAAAATAAACGGTTGTATTTTATTTTAAAAATAATGAAGTCGAACTATTCACGTTATTCCCAATATTTCTTTGAACATTGACCAGAATTATGTTATTACCCTTAGTTTGTGGTTTCGACTTTTACTACCAAATTGTTTAAAAAACAGTTTTTATAATTTCACTAGGTATCTTTACAAAAATATTTTCATATTTTAATCTTATTTCATCGAACATCTCTCTAATTCAGAAATAGTATATTTTTTGAAGTTATACTTCTATACGCACGGTCGGCGTTGAAAATTTCCATGGGAGGAGTGTGAAACCATTACATCTGTAAGATAATGAGTAAGAGAAAGACAGAAGATATATCATTTTCTCTCTCTTCCTCTCTCGAGAATGAAAATGTTCCTTTTGTATATATATATATATATATATATATATATATATATATATATATATAAATATATATATATATATATATATATATATATATATATATATATATATATACCTACCATACATCGCAGTGGCTAAAACAACGTATCACACAGCACCAAAGTGATTGCCGCTTGGGAAAAAATAGTTGTGCAGTAGTCGAGCATTATAAAAACACCGGTCATCTGTTGGACTATAACACTGCTCGTATTCTGGCACATACTGACAATTACAAAAGTAGGTTATTTTTGGAGATGTACCACATCAACCAAAATAAACAAACTTTAAATTATAAAACAGACACGGGGCAATTAAGCAACATATATTGCAATATATTAAACAAAATTTAAAACTCACTCACCTTAATGATTAATCATACTAACTAGCCTTAATGATTCATTGAAGAAATAATATTCATAGTTTAATCGTCTTCCGGGTTTGGACCGTGTCATTTGTGAGTGACCCAAAAGTGGGTTCATCCCGACGTTTCGCTACAATTGTATGTAGCTTCTTCAGGAGAACAAAGAAACAGAAATCAAAAGACAGGAAGATGGGTAGTTAGCAACGGTAACTCAGTTACTCAACGCAACCAGAGGCGAATACTAACTACCAAGATGGGCATTTGGTCACAGTCACTCAACTACTTAACGCAGCCAGAGGTGAAAACCAAATGCCAGGACAGGGATTCACGTCCAACAGCTCAGAACACTAACGCGTCGAGAGGCGGGGAGTGAATCCATGACACGGTCCAAACCCGGAAGACGAATAAACTATAATTCTGACTCTGGCCGTGGAAGCCTACGATTTCATTTGAAATAATATTCCTCTAATGTTTTCTTACATTGTTAGTTTTTGCATTTTAAATAACTTAGTTGTTTCCATCTCATTTACTTACTGTTAACGAACGTGCTCATATATATTTACAATTTAACAAGCTTATACATTATCAAAAAATGTTTATTTTAATATCAAATTTATTTATGTGTGAAATCGTTTAAGTTTCTGTAAGTATTGTAAATCTAAGTGTACGTCAGTTTTTTGAAATGTTTGTTTTTTACAGTTACTCCTGATGAAGCTTTTAAATAAAGAGCGAAATATTGAGTTTTAGAGAAAACAAAGATTTTTATTTAATATAGACCACATACCCGATATTTCCAACATACTGATATATATATATATATATATATATTATATATATATATATATATATATATATATATATTATATATATTCGGAAATATTTCCACGGTTAGTACAATAAAACCTAGAGCTAAGATTAATATTATTACTAAAAATTAATATCAAACTCACCAGTCTTCTGGATTGAACCGCGTCGATATCCATTTTGCCGAGCTTCGTTTCGGCACATCCTCTCTGATGCCTTCCTCAGGGCTTCCGAGCTCTCAGTCTCCCGAGCCCCCAGACACTACTACACTGTTCACTGATCACTAGCGTGAATAGTAGTGATAGCGTTTATAACTTGCTATAATTAAAGAGAGCATCGACGTTAATAGTGGAAAGAGATGTAATTAAATTCTCTAAAATTGCAGTAAAAAATTAATTCATAAGGTCTGGAGGTAGATCAAGTTTTTACCGAACTGGATCTGGTGTAGAATCATTCGAAATTTACTAGTTTCCACCCAGCCGTCTTTAGATTTATTATTGGAATTAATACAGTAAGCTGACTTTTTAGCAATTTTTAATTGCCGATTATATTCAACTTTTTGTTATTTATATACTTTGAACAAATCGTGATCCTCAGACAGATTAGATCTGTAAGACCTTAATTGATCAGTAAACCATTGCACAGGAATTTTTTCAGTCATTTGTAGTACTTTTTTTAGTAAAAAATGCTTTAATAATAAATTGTTATAAGTTTATGTAAGAAAGATTGTTAAAAAATCAAGATCATTATTAATATTGTAGAAAAAGTCCAAACTTGTACTAGCTAGCGCACGTTTAAGCTTCTGTAAACCAAAAGAAGTAATAAACCGTTAAAATGTTTAATTAGGATCAACAACTTTATGCTCAGAGTCAATAAATAAAAATTGAGCTCGATGGCCAGAAAAACAAGGTTCAAATATATAATCCCACTCTGTATATATTTTCAGAAAAAATTATTGTCATAATGTTGTCGATGGAACTACTGCACTACGATGTGATTCTAGTATAATCGTAAATAGTTATTCGATGATTTTTTTGTTTTCAAATGGATATTTTTGTCTGTACTGATAATTTATGTAATATAATCGGGCTTACAGAACTTCTGATCTTTAAGTGAATCTTGTATTTTTTGAATGGGAATATTTAATTCAAAATGCACTTAACTTAAGAGCCGATATTTTGCTACTATACTGGTTAACTTTCAGGTCAGGAATACAGCCATCTTTTCTGTTCTATTAGCAGCCATTTTGCCTTTACGCGTTCAGGGTTATTACACTGAAATATATTTCAGAAATAAATTCTTTATTTGCAGCCATTTACGGAAACGTGTGTAACATAAAGACGAGAAAATGATGCATAAAGTGTTGAATTCATTTTTAAATGCGACCTCAATGTGCATCGCAAATTATGTGTATGAAAGGAATATCGAACGTTCAATTTTGCTGTTTAGAGCGATCATTGAATATTCCTGTCAGCACGCTCGAGTCTGCATTGTTATAAAATCGATTTATTAATTAATTAATTATCATCAGGCTAGATCCCCCTGACGAAATTTATCACTCGTGTGATTGGTATGCGGGAACTGACTGGTTTAATAACGTCCTAGATGCTTTCTATCACAATATTAGTATATAGTATGTTAAAGGATAGTGGATTATTATAGAGATCTATTTGTTAGAGATTTTCTTAAAGTAATAAGAAAATATATCTAGGGTAACGAAACTGATACAACATAACACCTTCGTTAAATAGAAATTAATATTTCAAAATGACTTAATGAGATTTCGCAATAAACTACTCAATTACGGCAAACTACTTATAAGCAACCCAGAATGGAAAAAAGAGGAACAGTAGGCGGTACTGTAGACTAGCTTGGAGCTTCATACTTTGATTTCTGTATTTTTAAAATTTAAATTAAATAAAGTAATTTTATTATTTATTTATTTTTTATATTTTAAAAAAAATCAATAAATTATTATGTTTGCTCCTAACGCCACCTTTTAATGTATTAACAAATCATACGTTGTTTACTTAACAAACCTATCAAATTTAGACCAAATATTAGGGTAAAGTGTGCAAATCGCGGTCACCTAAGAAGAAAAGTTAATATAAAAAAAAGTAAAACTCTGTGAATCAAATTTAAGCCGTCAATCCGTAATTTGGGGTTTTAACTTATTGCAAGATACATTTAATTTCAAAAATATAAAATTTTTGTCTTTGACAGAGACAAAACATAAAAAAGTATCTTTGACCGGTATTGTCACCATACATGGACAATACCGGTCATGAGTGTGGGTAATGCCAGTCAATTTGTTTGTGTTATTATTAAAATAAAAATCAATATCTATTTAACATTTTTTTGTTATAAAACGATTAACGAATGTGGCTTAATGGGTCATAATTCAAGTAAATCAGTAAGAAAGGTGAAAAAATATTTTTTATTACAAAACAAACAAAAAATAACAAAAATATGTGTTTTAATGTAAAAATAGTTGACAGTCATCGCAGGTATAACTCTCTGCAGAATACCATCCACTGCACTCTGAATAAGCGCATCGTGAGCAAACGGTAAATATATACCACAATTCATTGTTTTTGCCAAACTCGCTGTAAACCAGGCATCTATCTTCGTATGCATCGTCACTGTTATCACATGATATATCAATATCCGATTCCAAAGAACTAGAATCAAACACCTTTTTCTTGTAATGTCCAATTACAAGAAAAAGGTGTTTTATTACAAGAAAAATTATCTTGTAAACCCAAATGCTAATTTTCTCAGTTCTATTGCTGTTACGCCATAAAAAATTAAGCTAAATATTTTTTTTTGTGTGGCTATTTTAGCTTCTTGTTCGGCAGAAGATACTGATTTTCTACCTAATGAGACACCTTGAAGATTTTTATTTTTTATTTTTTCTAGCAATGTCGAAAAATGGATGGATTAATCCCTAAGGATTAATAGTATAGGGTATAAATTATAGCATAGGGGTAATACCGGCAACTGACCGGCATTGCCTCCTGTTGGCATTTTTTTTTCTTAGAATTTTTTACTCGTAAACATGTATTAAAATGTTGATCTTTAAAAAAGGAATAGGCAGCTAACGTCATTATAATCAATTGTAACCAATTTTAAGATCTACAAGTGAATAAAAATTAATTAAGACCTTATATTACTCAGCATAAAAATAAGATCGAAAACACTGAAAACAGATTAATAGTATTTCTATGACAATGGTTTGCGCCAACTCAACGCTCGTCAGCAATCTGAATACAGAGTAGTGTAGCGACACGTTGTCAGTTATAGGAGGTTGCCAGATTGAATAGATTTCGCACAATCGGGATGACCGCCATTACCCACTGACCGGTATTTGCACAGTTTACCCTAATTTTCTTCTTTAATTGCCGTCTTCTTGATAAAGGTTGGCAATTATCATGGATATTTTGACCTTCGAGGCAGTTGCTGTGAACAATTGCCTTGAGCTGCAACCAAACCACTCAGGTTCTTCAACCAGGAAACGCGCCTTCTTCCTACGCTTCCCCTACCCTCTATTTTTCCTTAAATTATGAGTCTCAACATGTTGAATCTTTAGCTTCTCATTACATGTCCGAGATACTGCAATTTCCTTTCTTTTATTGTATTTTCCATTTCCCTCTCTTTGCCTATTCTTCTTAACACTTCTGCATTCGTGACTCTATCTATCCATGAAATCCTTAACAATCTTCTAAATGTCCACATTTCAAGCGCGTTAAGTCGATTTATTTTATTCCGGTTTAATGTCCATGATTCAGCTCCATAGTAAAGTACACCGTGTACATAGCATTTAATTAGCCTTATTCTGAGGGCCAATGTGAGATCTTTGCTGCATAAAATCTTTTTTATTTTCACGAAGTTGGTACGTGCTTTTTCAATTCTGACTCTTATCTCTGCGGTATAATCGTTGTTTTCTGTGATTATCGTTCCCAAGTAAGTATATCTTTTTACTCTCTCAATCTGTTGGCCTCCTACCGTTAGTATTTCATTTGTATTGTTGTTCTTGCTAATTTTCATGAATTTGGTTTTTTTGATGTTAAGAGAGAGTCCGTATTCTCCACTATATCTTAATATTTTGTTCATTATTCTTTTTAAGTCTTCCAAGTTGTCGGTTATTATGACTGTATCGTCGGCATACCTAACGTTGTTAAATAAACTTCCGTTCCCTTTTATGCCGACTGTCTCGTTTACCAAAGCTTCTTGTATGATTTCTTCAGAATAAGCATTAAACAATAACAGCGAATTCAGAACAAGCATTAATAGTATACATAATGACCAAAATGAATTAATAACGGACCCTAGCGATATACTTAATACTTGGAAAATGTACACAGCCAATTTGTTCAATGATGACAGAACACAAAAACCACCACAACTGGGAGACCATTTGTATGGCCCAAGTATTTTGAAAGCTGAAATTGTACACGCTATCAAACTATTAAAAAGTAACAAAACCCCAGGACCAGATGATATGCACGCAGAAACAATCAAGTTACTTAATGAAGAAAACCTAGACATTATTGTCAAGCTCTTTAACGACATCTACGATACGGGCCAGATTCCAAAAGATTGGCTTCGATCTACATTTATCGCCCTACCAAAAACACCACGTGCGAACTTCTGCAAGGACCACCGACTAATAAGCCTAATGAGTCACTTTTTGAAACTTTTCCTGAGAATACTTCACACTAGATTGTTTAAGAAATGTGAAGAGGTCAGTGGATGGAGGCAGTTTGGTTTCAAAAATGGACTTGGCACGAGAGAAGCGATCTTTAGTATGCAAACATTGATACAGAATTGTTTAGATCAAAGAAAGGATGTTTTTATCTGTTTCATCGATTACGAGAAAGCATTCGATAATGTAAAACATGAATTGATGATAAAATACCTACAAGAGTTGGGATTGGATGCAAAGGATATAAGAATCATCGCCAATCTGTATTGGAATCAGACAGCAACAGTACGTCTTCAAAATTCCAACGAAACAGTAGATTTCTCCATTAAAAAAGGAGTAAGGCAAGGTTGTATACTGTCCCCAATGCTGTTCAATTTATACGTAGAAAAAGCCTTCGCAGAAGCAGTGGAAGACTCTAATAAGGGTATTAAAGTTAACGGCATATTTATTAATAACATCAGGTATGCCGATGATACAGCCATAGTGGCAGATAACATCGAAGATCTTCAATGCCTTTTAAATGATCTAACTCTTGCAAGTGAAGCTCGGGGTTTGAAAATAAATATCAAGAAGACAAAATCAATGATTATAAGTAGAAATGATTACCCCAACGCAAAGATATATGCCTCTGGAGAAGAAATCGAACAAGTCAGGCAATTCAAATACTTGGGATGTTTGCTGAATGAGGGTTGGGACCCCGAGAATGAAATAAAGCGCAGAGTTGAACAAGCCAGAAATGCTTTTTTGAGGCTTCGTAAGTTTCTGACTGATCGCAAATTGGACTTCAACCTCGGATACAAGATGCTTAAGTGTTACGTGTGGCCTGTTCTTCTGTATGGAATGGAAGCATGGACGTTAAAGGCCAGTTCCATTAACAAACTTGAAGTGTTCGAAATGTGGTGCCTGCGTCGAATGCTCAGAATATCATGGACGGACAGGGTCAGAAATGAGGAAGTACTCAGAAGAGCGGGCTTACAGGATAAGGAACTTTTTAAATATGTAAAAAGTAAGAAGACTGCATACTTGGGGCACATTATACGAGGAGAACGATACACTTTTCAGCAACTGATACTCGAAGGGAAGATAGAGGGTAGGAGAGGTCTCGGACGTAAAAAAATGTCATGGCTGCGCAATATTCGACAATGGACAGGAATTCACAGCTATGAAATGCTTCGCAATGCTGCTAAAAACAGAATTATTTAATCCAGAATATTTAACATCTCACCTGACAAGACGATGTACGGTGGACGCCTACGCAGAATTGCACGGCACCTTAAGAAGAAGAAGAATAACAGCTACAGCATGCAACCTTGCCTGACCCCTCTCCTTATCTCTACTTCTTCTGACACTTTTCTTCCAATTTTCACATTTTATCGTTGACTGTAGTGTAAATTTGATATCAATGTTACATCCATCACATCCAGATTCTTGTTTTTGAGTACTTCTATAAGTCGGTCTTGTTTTACTTTATCGAATGCCTTGTTGTAGTCTATAAAGCATACAAATATGAATAATAAAATATAAATAAATATCATTTGATAGTAAGATTAATTATAATATTAAGTACACAATATTTTTAACCCGTCGGATCAATTCTGACACGACATTTTTTTCAAGAATAAAAAAATAACTAAATCAAATTAAAGTTTTTATATATTATTTAATATCATATTATTATGAAAAAATATTTGGATATAAGCAGTTGGGTGCATAGGTTTAACATAAACATTTATTATGCAAAATTAAAAAGGCAGTATATTTTGTACCTAAAAATGTACAAGTTTAGAACAATGCAGTAATACATTGGTTAGTAATTAGGTTAGTACTATCTAGAGGCTCGAGAGAGTGAGACCTCTGAAGCCCTGATGAAGACATCAAAGATAATGTCGAAAGCTAGGTGGAATAATAATTGACGTGATTCAACCCGAAAGACTGTTGAGTTTAATATTAAGTTTTGTAATAGTATTATTCTTAGCTCTAGGTTTAATTGCAGTAACTATTCTTTTTCTCGGGTTTTAGAATCCCTACAAGACTGTACACACTTGAATGCTCCTGAAAGGTTAGGTTTTAGAATTAGCATAGATCCCAAACATATCTAAGTGGTGAGCAAGTCATTGTTTTTTACTCATTCAGCTAATTCAACAACCATAGATGAGATGGTCATAGATCGGGCGGACCAACTAGTCAAATAAATGAAGATCAGAGAGTGAGGTCAGTGGAGAACGGTACACAAGAATCTTATGCACATCGTGACCGACGTGTATGACAGAATACAAATATTTAGAACAATAGGTTCAGCATATAGCTACTTCCAGAACACAAGAACGAGAAAGACAGCGAATTAAGTGTGTATTTACACGAATATTATTTTGTTCGTCTTGAAATTGAATATTATTCAGACATTAATTGTTCTGCGCATTTTAAAATTGCCATTGGACACAGTATGCCAGTATTGCGAGGCATTAAAGTTTCACAAGAAACACTTTTTCGTGAAGAAAAAACAACAAGAAAAGCATTTGTAGCGCATCAGAGAAAGTTGTGTCACCACCTCTTATCCACCAGAACATTTAAAATTACTTATTACTGGTGATTCAGAAAATTGTTAGATAATGGGTGAACAGCACATTAAGTACTCAAGCTGCCATTAGACGTTCATAGTAAACCAAATCCTTCATAACTTCGTACAAAGAAGAGACGGTTTTGATTTTAATGATACCCTAACAAATCCACTACAAGATATATCGGCCTTACGAGCTAGGGGATGATTATCGGGAATTTTAGTCAGAAATAAATTTAAATCTTATTTTGTAAGCAAAGAATGAGAATTGGTATAGCAATATGATAAAATATAAAGTTCAAGTACAAAATACCTACCATAAAAGCAAGTTTTTTTTTAAATTGCATATTGTAGTTGAATAGAAAAGTAAAAAAACTCACCTAACTTATTTTTTTTTGTCTGTTAATAAATAGTTCCAGTTTTCAACCATTTCATTTGCAATTTTACTCCACAGTTTAGCCTTTAAATCCCCATTAGAATATTCCTTTAAATGTAAATTGTAAAGCTCAGGGCGCCTTTCAATGTCACTGATAAATTTTTCTGTATCAAACATATTTAATTTGAAAAATTATTTTTTGTTGTGTCATATACAATAATATCATTCAAAAGGCTTTAATTCACTGTTTGATTAGCTTTACGATGACCATTAACGAATCTCAAGGCCAGACAATGCTCGTTTGCTGCTTGGATTTAGAGTGCATCATTCTCAAATGTTTAACTATATGTCGCATGCTTACAAGTTGGTAACCTCTGATAACTATGACGCATGGATTAAACTTTTTTATTAAAACTTGTTAAAAGTGTCGTCCAAAAATTAGAGATGCATAACGTCTAACTCAAAACATACTTAGTGCATTCTGGTGGTACTTGTAGCTAACACTAAAATTGCAGTGAAGGCACAGATCAGTTGGTCTGTGTCAGCCAAAGCGAAAAATAAAACTAAATAAATGGACCATTTAAATAAGTTTTCAAGACATCCTGGTAAACAAAATTTATGTGTTAGATTAAGATAAGATTAGATTAACAGAAAATTTTGCCTGTCAACAACTGATTTTTAAACACTGGCAGGTAAAATCTTTTTATATAGAATTAGAAAACCCATACTCATTATAATCTTTTCATTGTTTGTAACTAGGATTAAGATATTGTATTTAACCTTTTATTATAGAAATGAATGATGTATTTGTAACCAAAGGGAAAGCTAGTTTTAAAGCAAAAATTTTAGTTTCTTTGGAAACAGTAACGGGTTTTTTTATTAACGTAAACAAAATAAAGTTTTTTGATTGGACAATGTTTTTTTTGAATGGGAGATTTGACAGCCGATGTATGAGATAGAGAGAGTAGGCAGTTGTCATTTGATCATCGAAAGAAAACGTCCTGTCTCGATAGAGAGTGTGTTCGGGAGTTTAGATACCGGCATTGTGAAAGGAAGTTTGCAGAATTGTAAAAGGAGATTACAAGTCGATGCAAAGATATCCTTGGATCTACAGTGGGCAGTTTCTGGAATACGAAGGAAATAGTTTGGCGGCACGAAGTTAACAGAAAGAGGTCCTTGTGTCACTGAAAAGTAGCTGAGTGTTTGGAGAATTAAACTTAAAGTGTTAATTGTTGGAGAATTGAGTCAGGTGGTTCGTACAGTCGCTGCAAGAGGATTGAAGATACGAAAAGAAAAAAGCCGAGGCGAATAGTGGCAGATCACATTGCTGTGGAGCGTGGACGATTCTGGGTATGGTCTAAATACAATCTACGAAGGAAAGGTCAGTAATTTGTAGTTGAGAATTGAAAATTTTGTAACTGTGAATGAATTTTGTTGACATCATTGTCGTTACCATTTTAACTTAGGAGTAGACTTCATTTGTAAAATGTTTTAAAGTTTTGTTTTTGCGATAAAGTACATATTAAAAAATCAGATAGATAAAAAGTTTTAAAGATATTCATTGAACACTGTATTTAAAGTGGTTTTGTCTTTAAGAAGTCGTAAAATACTCTTTTTGTGTAAATTTTATTGTATTCATTTATGCTCATTAATAAGATAACAGCAAAATTTGATAATTGTTTTATTCTTCCTTTAATAAAATAAAGAATACCAATTTTTTGTAACATACTATTTTTATTATTATCCTTTTTTCTCTATCCCGATAAAGGACAACTAAGAAATCTTTGGACCCACACAACATACGTTAATATAAGGAGATTTTTCACCCTAAGAACAATTAAGTTATGTTTTAGAATTGCTCAATTAATCAAGTAAAAAAGTAATAAAATAAAAGTATATATATATATATATATATATATATATATATTTATATATATATATATATATATAAATATATATATACATATATATATATATATATATATATATATATATATATATATATATATATATATATAAATATATATATATATATATATATATATATATATATATATTAATAATATATATATATATATATATATATATATATATATATATATATACATATATAAAGTTTCCACAAAAACATCAAATTTATCAAATGCGAAAGTAAAAATTGCCGCTTTCCCGTATACAAGAAAACGCCTCTTAAATAGCTTAACTCTGAAATCCGGACAAATAAATATTTCACCAGAATTTACAATTTCTAAATCGTGCCAACGGTTAAATTAAAATTATTTCTTTTACAACATGTGCTCTTAATTGGGAACTGAGTTTCTTTCTACTCAATTTATTTCTCTTTAAATTGTTTTAGTCCTTTTATGTAGTATTCGAATACCGGATAATGTAGTTGGCCGCAAATACAATAACACGCTATTTGTATTTAGAAAAGTTTTGAATGTTTTGTTTTATTTTAATTTAATTTAAGAAATATTAAATATTTAACGAACTAAAATAAATAAGGAGTCAATAGGTAAAAATCGTAAACGATATGTAATAATGTTAATGCTATAACACTTAACAGAAGGTAACACAGCCGTGTGTCACAAACACTGAAATCAGAAGTAAAGGAGGCGATAAAAAAGTTAAAATTATCATTCGCCTAGATCACAGCAGTGACAGTGAACGCTGCCATTTAAAATAATGCATTTATTTTACCTAACGATCGATAATATATTGCGATCCTATGGTCAGAGCGAGGGTCGGCGCCTCGTTGAGAGCTCTCACTAAGATACTTAAAGAAATAAAACACTAAAACTTTTGTTTCCGAAACACTTCCACAAATTTTTATTTTAATTATTTATCACTACAGCTGTTTGATCAGAGTCCCTTTCTTAAGTGAGCTATTTTGTTATGCGTCCAACACTTTATAGTATTTAACTAAATAAGTTGGGGCGATGAGAACTGTTTGTCTCAAGCCACTTATTTAGAATTATATCTGTATTTTTTAATTTGTTAATTTTCACAGATTCTAATAATGATACCTTAAGAGCTTTATTTTGAATCGTGAACGAACTAGAAGGTGAAGAATCTGTTGTTCTATTATTGAAAGCCCGTTTGTGTGTTACTATCCGTTTGTTTAAGGTTCTACCGGTTTGACCAATGTAAGTTTTTAGGCAGTAGCTACATGTAAGTTTGATTACTCCACTGTGTAAGTGTTTTTACTTTAATCATTATTTGCTGCTACTTAAAATATACTATAAAAATATCTAACAATAATGGACTTAGCGGATACTAAATGATAACTAAGGATGATAATTCGTGCACTGTTATTTGTTTAAATAACAGGACAATTAAAACATTGAACAAAGGAATATAACTTTAAACAAACGTATATTTATGGTAAATGATATTTCAATAGAAATCCATTTGAAAATGGAACGGCGGTATCAATATGGACAGAACGAAAACATGTAACGTGTAACAATATGACAACCCATCGGAAACGATGGACGCCAATAATGTGTAGTAATATAACTACCCATCAGAAAGTTAAGTGCCATTTTGCGAAATTTACAGCGCGAGCACACGCCTAGCCCGCACGCCTGACGTAGCTACGCCAGGCGTGTTGGCATTGCGGTTAATGTACTTTTCACATGAAGCGCCGTGCGCGGCGAGCGACGTCAACGTGGGGTAGATGCGGTCTAGCCACTGTCGACTGTCGTTATTTGAACTTTTTCAGTTTGTAAATGGCATGCAGCAAGTACGGTCGTCATAATGGATATTGATACCGAATTATTAATAAGTACAATTGAAGCAAAGCGGAATATTTGGGACCTCTCGAATGAAAATAATAAAAACCGAGATGTCAGGGAACAGTCGTGGGAGGATATTGCTGGTGTTTTAATTCCCAACTTTGCAGAATTAACAGACAAGGAAAAGAAAAGCACAGGTACGTAATTATTGTTATGTCTATTTTATTGAAAAATGCATGTTGTAATGATAAAATGCTTAGATTTTGTTATCTTGCCAAGAAACTTTTCCATTGCCTACAAAATAATTAGCAAAGGCACCTCGTGTTGTGTTTGTAGTAAAATTCTGTGTTCTTCTTTCTGTGACATCCCGAAATCCATGGACTGTTAAGGTATCTTTAAACTGGAAACCATCTCTTACGCGAACGAAATTGTGTAATATACAGCTGGCCTTAATTATTCTTTTTTGGAAAATTCTCCATTTATTTGACAATATTTCGAAAGTACCTTCGATATATCGTCTAACACGGGTTAATCTGTAATTAAATATCTTCTTTTTGTAATTTAAGTTATTTCGAGCATAAGGGCTTAATAAATTTTTTGTTAGTGGAAAGGCTTCATCACCTACTATGACATATGGTAGGTCAATTTGACTTCCTCCAGGTAGGGGCTTTCCTGTTGGGATATTTAGTGAACTGTTTTCAAGTTTTTGCCAAAAAGGGCCATTTTTAAATACTGTTGAATCGGAAAACTTTCCATATGCTCCGACATCAATATAAATGAAGCAGTAATTTGCGTCACAAACTGCCATAAGAAGAACCGAAAAGAAATGTTTATAGTTATAGAAAAAAAAAACCACTTTTTATTGGCTTCATGATTCTCATGTGTTTGCCATCTACGGCCCCGATGCAGTTAGGAAAATTTGCACGTTCTTCAAATTCCTTGGAAATGTTTTCCCATTTTTCTGCAGTCGGAATTTTCATGCATTCATCCTTTAGTAAAGCCCAAATATCGCTACATACTTCTTCCACAATACTGCTTATGGTTGAAATACCCAGCCGATATATGTAATGTAGGTCCGTAAATGTATTGCCACTTGCTAAATACCTGAAATAAATGAAAATACTCTATTAAGAAAAATTATATAAAAATATATAATTTTTTTTCAGTTGTTAAACTACAAAAGCGGTGGAAAACAGTTAGAGATGCCTTCACACGTTGCCGAGCTAAGGGAAAAGTTTTAAAGAGGTGGTTCAGCAGCTAAAAAACATTCTAAATATATATATATTACGAGAACTTGAGATGTTTGGAAAAAACTATGGATATAAACAGGTATTTTTTATGAACGTTACTAAAAATGTTGAATGTTATCATCAAATATAACATTATCTAAATAAAATGGCTTTGACATTTATAAATGTGACCTACAAATGTATTAAGAATTAAATAAAATTGCTTTTTATCCTTATCGCGTATACACAAGTTTCATAATAAAAATTATTTTTAGCACTGAAACAAACTTTAATCAGAGCTCTGAGGTAGATCAAAATTACCAAGATGATGGTGAATCGTTATCAGGCATGGAAGATGATGAAAGAGAGATTGAAGAACAAGTGCAAGCCAAACCGAAAATTTATAACAAAAAGTCGAACAAAAATTCATTAGAGAAAGATTTAAGTGAATTTTTAAAACGATCCGAAGAAACAAAATTTGATGCTGACAAATCATTTTTGGATTCTCTCTTGCCAACCCTACACAATTTCAGTGAAGAACAGAAGCTTCAGTTTCGTATTGAAGTTCTAAATTCAGTCGTTCGAATTAAAAATATGTCCCATGAACCGCCTGCAAGACATGTGAATTTTTATCCCAGCCATAATGTTAATTATACGCAACCGCAATCATCCTCCATGTCAAGTGGATCAGCAACACCAATGTGTTCTCCTGGAGCATACGAAATGTCGCCTTCATCAACATACCATATTTTAGGTCAACCTTCTGAACAGTTGACGAACAATCAGCAATATACTCAATGTCAAAAATAAATACTCGCGCACATGCAATAATAATAATAAATATGTTGATTATAAAAAGTCTATTATTGTATGGTACCTATGTATTTACTTACCTTAAAGTCACACATAGTCGTTCTGTTGGCGAAATTGACAGTCTTACTACATTTTTGTTTGTCAAATTCTGTTCCAATTTAGCGTATAATTCATCAAATGTCGTTGTGGTCATCCGAAAGTAATTAAAAAATTTTTTCGGATGCTCCCTTAGATCTGAATATAGAGTTACAAATGTCCCCTTTAATAATCTTGCATTTACTATATATACTATATATACTATCTTGCATATACTAATAGGATGCACCCAAAACTGCCTAGTTTTTCTTAGATTCTTTTTAATTAAATAGTAGGCTGCAATGGCAACAACGCACGAAGTATACCCATCCGCGTTCATTTTGATACTGCTGCTACGTCTCCATGTGAAGAGGGTTCTTCTACGTTCTACATCAGACGCGTGGCGTACGACGTAGTGCGTGTTGTACGTCTCATGTGAAACGGCACTAAGAGCCAATAAGAAACTACATAACTGTTACTAACGTTAAGAGCAAAGTGTTTTGGGCTTCGACTAGCTCTAGTCTCTCAAGTGTGGGAACGTCTTATCTTAAATGTTAATCTGAAAAATGGGCTTGGTTGGGACAAATGGAACATGATATTAACTATTCATATTATTAAACATAAAAAATGAAATGCAATTTAATATTATTTAAAAAAAGAAAATCCTGCTTAATGCTGTACCAAATGTAAAAATGAGACTTATGCATAGTGTATGGGAAAATGTATGGGTTGCTTGTATGGTGATTATAGATAAATGCTGATACTTGTTTGGACGTAGGTTGAATGTAAGCTGAAGTAGTCTTAGGTACGTATGGAGTTCTTCATAGTAAGGCCCATATTATTACTGCCGTTTGATTCCTTGTGGAATAAAGTCCCTTGCGATTAGGGGAAAAATTTGAAAATAGACCAAAAAATAAAACAAGAATCCTTCTGTTAGCGACAGCATGCATTTCAAATATTTTTTGCCGCGTTTTACCAAAATTACATAATATAAACAAATATATAGCAACAAATGGCAAGGAGTATTGAACAACTGTAAATGTAATTATAAGTTCGAATTGTTTCTAATTTCCTTTGTCCGATTCTTCTCGATCGACGATGATGAAAGAATCGAATGTTCAAGTCGTGTAGTTAAATATAATTTTCTCAAACTAGTCCCGCAGCTCTATTTATAATCTCAATAAAATACTACGATATATCAGTGTATTGTCCTCTGCATAGGACAAAAATCTTTAACTTCTGAAAGCTAGCAAAACTTGAACCGAGGATATGATTGCAGGCATTTCCTTAATAAAATTTTAGGCAATAGTTTATTGTTATAAAACTACTGACAAAACAAATAACATGCAAATATTTTACGTTTTGCTAATTCATCAAAGCTTACTATACAGGAGGGACAGTTCGAAAGTAAAAGAGGTAGACACCAATCAGATATATTTATATTATAATAAATATAGATCATTACCAAAATTTTTTTAATCCATGGGATTCCTTATTAACAATTCTCAGACCTGCTTAGTACAAGAGTAAATTTAATTGTGTAACAATCCATTACTAAATATTTTTGAATGGTATACCAGCAAACGTTTTGCTTTAATCCTTTTTGTACTTTAAAATATTAATTAAAAAATAAAAAGTTGTTATATTTTCCGGAATTTCTAATATAACATTTATATTTGCATAGTTTGCAGTTCGTCTAAAAAATATTCATAACTCGTATGGTGAGCATATTACAGAACAGTTAAAATTTCGACACACGCACCCTTTGCTCATTTGTTTTATACATAAACAATATTTAATATACTACTATATATAATTTAGTTTCGAAGTTGTACAAACAAATCAGTAAACAAACGTAGCCCTTACAGTCTCTTTAAAATAATTAAGTCTTAACTCGATAAAACATACATTAACGAGTTTCGTTGGATTTATATTAAATAAAATATGACGTTTAATTAAAACTAACTTATTTGTACAAGTAAAATAATATATTTCATCGTAATTAAAATTTACCAAGTATGTCGGTAAACTAATATTTGTTTTTAATTTTAATATGAATTCATATTGTCTTTAGTGTAGATTTAACATAGACAAATATAGAGCAAAGAAAGTAAAATATTGTAATTAAAGATAAAAGATTAGATATACCCGAGACGAAAATAGTAGATTATTAGTTCTCAAAAAGGCTGTTAAAACGGAAGATACAGAGTTTTTTACAAAAAGAATTTTCCAATCCAAATCGAAAATTATTTCCAATTGAAAATCCAAAGATAGGATGAATACACTTGATAAAAGTGGTATTTACAAATTAAAATGTGATGATTGTGATGCCTCTTATGTAGGTAGAACCATCAGAACGTTATTCACTAGAGTCTCTGAACATTTGAAAAGACCAAACTCTTCAAGTTTTGGTCAACACTTAGTATCCAGCAACCACAATTTTAACATCAATTCTGGTTCATCTATCTTACATGACATTAGTAGAAAAAAAAACTATCTTGAGTTGGATTTATTGGAAGATTTGGAGATTACAAGGGAAACAAATGAAAACTCTCACTGTCTTAATACTCAAATTAATTTAAATTGTACTAAATTTAATCCTATATTTAAAAACTTTAATACAGCTTCACCTCGTAGAGGACCCAGCTCGACTGTTTAGACTTCATGCACTGAGCATTTCGATATTAATTTTAAAGTTCTTCCATTGACTATAGATTCAACTGAACTACTTGGATTATAACCCATTTTTATATTTTGCTTTAAATTTTGATTTTAACTTTTAGTAATTTAACTGCATATTCAGATTTCTTTTTTTACAGTACTGATAGCGCTTGATGGACCATTTTATTGTAGTCAACCATCCAATGTCTAATATATTGTTTAGTCTTTTTCTTACATTCATACTTTATGTCAACTTTAATTGCTCTCAAACTAACATCCTAATTATTATAGACAGGTTTGAGTGTGAGATTTGGATTATTCAATCTACATAAAAAAATATACTATATAATTTTATATTTCATCAGTTGATTTCCTATAGTGGTGTCAGTTGGACCTTTAGTCAATACTTAGTTTCATAGAATTTTGAAAGGTGCAGATCACATATCTATTGTAACCGCCCTTTACAAGCTGTCATTTGTCACATGTCATCTCAATATTTCCGCCAGACCGGGAGCCATTCTGTCTCCGGCTTCTATATAACATGTAGCTTCTCCATTTTTAAAAATTTTAAAGTGTTTGTTTGTCTTTGTGTATTGTATTGTTATGTCCAAATTTACACGTATAACATTCTGCTCATGTCGGATAGGCCACAACTGACGAAGTAAGTCTATAAACGTTTATCACATAAAAACTTTTTTTAACCATAAACTTCGAGTTTTTATCGAAGCGAATTAATTTCCCTTTAAAAAAAAACGTTTCTTGGCTTATTTCAGATGCCCCTGAGGATGATCTATTGATCGAAAATACTTGGGAAAGATTTAATTAATTACTGTGTTCGATATTTGTCTTTTATACCATCAAAGTTCAATTATTCGAACATTCAACCTTATATTGAAAAAATATTACGTAGGTTAAATTGGATTCCGGTCAATGGTCCTCGCTATCTTTAGGGTCCTGTGAGTTTGTGAAGATTGTAATATATACGTATAAGGGAAAAGTAAGGTTAGCACGGGTATATAGGACTTTAAAAATTACAAAATATTACAATATTAAAATATTCAATAATAGCGTTCTACCTATAACGGTTAATACTTCTTATCGCTCGGTTTTGCATGCCAAAATAAATATTAAGCGTATAGTATGAAGTTACCTTATTAAGCGAATCGAATTGAATCAATTATCTTATGAAATCAATTATCGAATCGAGTTGAATTGAAGCGATTATCGAATCAATTATCGAATCTATTATCGAATCGAATTAAATATCGAATCAAATACTAAATTTAATAAAATGCTTTATCTGTCCTAATTGATTATCGAAATTAAATCCAATTAAAGTGAATAAATTATCGAATCTAATAGAATGGATTACCAAATCGAATCTAATAGAATGGATTATCAAATGGAATCTAATGGATTACTGAATCAAGTCAAACGATTATTGAATCGAATCAATTATTAAATCGAATCGTATAGAATCGATTATCGAATCAAATCAAAAGATTATCGAAATCAAATCGATTATAAAATTGAGTATCAAATCGAATCGAATATTCAATCGATTATCGACTCGATTAACTAATCAGTTTTCGAATCAAATCGATAATCGAATCCATCGTCCATAACCAGTGTAGCCATTCACTAAGCCGGACTAAATTACGTCAAAGATGGTTTTAAAAAGTGTGCAAAAAACATTGAGAAACTTATAGTGCCTCCGAATGTTTACTCAAAAAGTTTAGTGAATAAAACTGCATACGGTTTAAAGGTTAAAACGAGAAGTTCCGAAGAAAAACGAAAAATTATTTCATTAATAAGTGTGTATAAATTATGTGTCAGATAAGTTTAAAAAATGGTATATCACTGGATGCCTCCCTGCATGTCATAACACTTGAATTTTAAGTCCCATTTCTAATTGTGTATTATCTAACTAAATATCTAGGTTGAGATTGTACATATAGAATGTAATAAAAATGGATTTGTTAAAAAAAGATTTCATATACCTATTTTCAGTGTGATATTTTCATTTACTCTATTTTGTGACCTGTTCCTATAAAGTGTTATAATTATTACAATTACATCAATAAAGCAATTTTTAATTAGACGCTAGAGCTGTAGAATCTGTAAGTTTGTTTAAAAATTGTCGATATTACGAAACATGTACATCGAGGAATTATTTACACATTAGGGCGAAGCTCAAATTATTTTTCGAATTTCATTTTGCGGATGCAGAATAGATGCGTCTTCTATTTTCGAATAAAAAACTTACATGACATTTTTTCGTATTGTTAGTCTGAAAAGTGCCCCAAGGTGATTGAAATTTTGGAATTTTGTAAAACGACAGAGCACGTTTTTAATTCATTTATTTGAGCTATTAGGATTATAAATACGAAGAAAAAAATAAAAAATAGTTAATACAAAATAAAAAAATATGCTTACAAATTCAAGAATAACATAAAAAATCATTATGAATGATAGTCCTTCTTACTGTCAAATTTAGGCATCAAAAGGCATGATTCCAGCTTACTCTTAATAAATCCATCTCTCCTCTGTGGTACACAGACGGCAGCACTTGCTTCTGCAACTAATTTGACACACCTTTCAATGGATCGTGTGCGACACGGAATTTTTCCTAATATTCTTCAGGATTTCATTTTCGACAAGCTGTGGCTCTATGATGGCCTGAGATATTATTTTGTTACTGATACTCTTCGTTAGTGGAGGTTCTGTCTTGGTTTTCCAATCTATTGTATCGATATAATTATAAGCATCCCTATTTAAACTAGGTACTTGGAAAATACGCAAGGCCACGATGTTTGATGTCTTTCTGATCTTCAATATTCTGCAGAGTGCAAGTTCTCTGACGTACTGTCTGTTGTCGGCTAACATTCCTAGAAGTAAATTCTCTGATTATCCAAAGAATGCATTTCTCTGTATGACTGGGTTAATAATATTCTTCAAATGGTTTGGCAAATAGCGTGACGGTTTTATCGTACCATATAAATGTTTGGCACCAAAAATACACACTGGCTCAGTCTTGATCCTGAACCATATAGGAGCATAGACCGTTAAAATAAATGCTCTCAGTATAATTGGGTTTTCTGACGGAGTTTCACTTGAGACATATAATCTCAATATCCGGTTCGCCATTGTCAACCATCTAGAGTGAACTAGTTTACCAGGATTTTTTTTCAAAAATTTTTCATCACAATGTCCACTATTGATATACTGATATATTTGTAGTAGATACAGTTGATCGGTGCTTAACTCTTGTGTCGATTTGGTAATATCGGGTAACGCACATTTAATTGCATCAAACGGAACAACTGGTAACACTTCACAGTTAGTAACTGCCTTGCCAATAGAACCTGTGAAATCTTTTGGTCTACTTGTAGTGCCATCTAAATGTTGAAAAAGGTGACGCAATGGTAGTTAATTAGCGTATAGTTGGCATACGAGCCATTGGAGGGGACGTTGAAACTTGATTTCCAATAAACGAATAACGCCACCTTTCATTCCTGTGTTCACGGCAGTCCCATCAAAACCAATAGCCAATATTTAATTAGCATCGATGGATGTGGAGGAAAGAAATGTCAGAATAGAGTTGCAAATCGTTTTGGCGTCACCAGTTTTCAAAGAAATATGGCCTGGGTATTCAGAGTCCGGTTCTTTCAATATGGTAATATGCTCATCTTGAATCACTCTTCTACGACCATCTTCGTGTATTAAAGTTTTATTTTTTCTACCATCGTAAAATAATTCGATGATAGCAACAAAAATTGTAGGTTCACCTGTCAATGTAGCCCTAGCTTTGGAACGAGCTCGTCTAAATCTACTTCTGTCTATAACCCGTGATGAATCGTGTTCAGTAATGAGACCAATGTCTTATAAAGCTGCAGAAATGATTGCAGCTTCAGCACGATCTGAAACCCCATAACGATCTAATATTTTGACAATAACTGAAAATGTGACATCAGTCATAGTGAGTGAAGAAGTGAAAATAATTGATTGCGATTGGAAGTCCTCAATGTCACTGTTTTTCTTTAATGTATCTGGCTGTTCAACATTCAGTCGTATCTTTGAAATTGTAGGTGATTTGGAAGTAATAGGAATGGATTGCACATCTATTTGCAATGCTCTTTGTTCTTCACGTAGCTTTTGTTCTGCGTAGCTCTGCGCCACATCTCCTCTACTCTTTCCATCACAATTTCACTGGTTTTCCGCACACAGTTGTTATACTATTTTTTATAGCTTTGAGATACGAATATAAACAGCTTTATCATATCTTTATACGTAAGTAACACATTTTTAGGGAGCTCACTACTAGAACCAAATATTGGACAAGTTACTTCACTCCGTAATAATGCCATAGTTGTAATCTAATTATAGTAACTGAATTTACACAAAATTTGTCGCAACAATAAACCTTGACGATTGAGCTTGATGCTATAGAAAACGATACTAAACCAACCGGTTATCGAAACAGTACTGAATAGTGAATAAAAAAGATGTACCTATGTGCTACTTAGAATTGAAATAGAGTGGGAGAGCAAAGATCGACTTCTGTGACAGGTAATAACTGGTTGGTATCTCCGTTAGGTAGGAGGCTGAAAAAAATATTTTTTTTTTATAACTTTCAAAATTTTATATCACGTTGGGACAGATGTCAGAGTGGAAATTTAAAAAAATGACAATGAACTTTTCAAATACTGTCCCACAGTAGAATCGATTTCGCACCCCACGTTTGTGAAAATCGTTATTTTATTTTTCTCCATATAACAGCGCTCCACCCTATTACACATCTCATTGTTGATTCTACCAACACTAAAACTGAAATTGTTACTCTAACTACATATCCTACTCACTATAGACAGAGTTTGATTATCTAAACTAATTGTAACTTAAACCCAACTTCTGCTCAGAAATACTTTAAAATTTATTTATGAGGGTTCCAATTTAAAGTGCATATCTCAAGTTGATGCGAAGAGCATAACATTCAAAATGTACCTGTTTTAATTTATTTAGTATTTGAGGACGAAACATGGAATGACTTTTAACTGAAATTTCATTTCACATGTGTACGATTATAATATCTTCCCATGGACATGCAACTAAAATTTAGGAACACCTAATAATGCTCTCTCAATAAAGTAAGTTGCTGTGAATAGATTATTTATTATTATTATTTTTTATTGAAAATTAACGTGCTCGGCAACAAAGGCCACTTACACAAAAACCGTTACAAATGTAAAACTGTTACAATAATTTACAAAAATATGTTATAGAGTACATACTGTTATAATACAATTAACACTATATTTTATGGTATGACTGAATGTCTCTGAGGAATTTTAGACTTAAGGTTATTTGATCCAAGTTATTAAGTGTGTCTTTCATATCACTTTTATGGAAATAAAATAGTCTTTTTGCTGAATATTAATGACATTCGGTGAGAATATGGTTAACTGTTAGATGTGATTGACAGGTCTCACAAGTGAGTCGGTTGCTGGATGACATCAGGTATCCATGTGGTAATATTGTATGTCCTATTCGAAGTCTTCGTGTTACAATAGCATCTCCTCTGGACAAACCGGCAAAGATCAAATCAAGGGGGCTATCGACTAACTGTTGGATTTAATGTAATGCTAAGTTATTGGTGTCCCAGTGTTGTTGCCATCGATTGCTTGCTCGTTTTTTAATGTGAGACTTTAAATCTTTACTAATTTCTATATTAACCGTATTATCAGATAATGTTGAATTAGCTTAAAATATGCTAAATAGTTCGCCAGTATGAACCTTACAAAATAAGGGAATACAAGATGATATGATAAGGTTTTCTGACGTGGTATCAAAACAGCCTACTCCTGTATATTTCTTTGAGGCATCAGTATATAGTATTATGTCGTATTTATTTGTAAATATAATTTTTTAAAAGATTGTGTGATGAGTTCCCTGGGTGTTTTAAGTTTATCGAATCTTGTAAGCTATGTGTTAAACTGAGGCATGATTATACACCAAGGAGGATATGGAGGTAGGGGTCGTGGTATTGTTTCTGATAGAGAGATGTTATTAAGTAATTGTGTTAAAATTAGTGGAATGGGTTTTATAGGTGGTGATTTAGAATTGTAATGCTGGTTGTTAGTTGATAAAGTAAGAAGAGGATAAACTGGATGGGAGGTATTGGATGAAACGGAGGCAGCATAGGCAAGTAATAATTGTTCACGTCTAATCCAAAGTAGGGGCTCATTGGCTTCGCAATATAGACTTTCTACTGGGCTAAATCGAACGACTCTTGAACAAATTTGTAAGGCTCTGTGATGTATCGAATTTAAAAGGTTAAGGTGTGATTTAGAGGCAGAGATATATATGTAAAAACCATAATCCAGTTTAGAACGGATGATAGACCTATATATCTTAAGCAGGGAGTTCTCATCTGCGCCCCAATGATAGTTTGAAAGAGTTTTGATAATGTTTAGCTTTTTGTTTGCTTCACCTTTTATTTTTGGTATATTTTGTTTCCAGGTGAGTCGAGAATCAACGTTACACCGAGAATTTTGTATTCCCTGACTACTGGAAGATTCGCTCTCTCAATCATAATATTAGGGGGTAGGAAGGGTGATGGTTTGCTAAAGTTTATTATTTTTGATTTTGTATATGACAAAGATAGGCCAATGGAGCTTGTTTTTTTAAATAGTGTATCTACTACGAATTGAATAAACCTATACTAAGCGTATAGGACATGCCTAATAATTAAAAATTTTACCCTTAATGAGAAAGTTTTTTCAGTATATATTGCCTGCTAATTGTATCAAATGCACCTTCAATATCAAACACTGCAGCAATGACTTCATGTCTCCTGTTAAAGGCATCGGAAATATGGCTTTGGAAGTACAAGATTTTCTTGAGTAGAGCGATTTCATCGAAACCCTGACTGTTCTTTTGGAATTATATATATTGTTAAAAAACCACGTAAGACGTTTGTTGATCATTTTTTCAAAGATTTTGCAGGTGGTACATGTTAGAGATATTGGTCGATAAGCGCTGGGTGATGAGAGTGATATGTTAGGCTTTTTATTGGGGATTACAAATGAGGTTTGCCACTGATTAGGAAACTTGTTAGATGACCAGATTAAGTTAAATATTTCAAGAAGTTTAAGGTGACCCAAACTAGATAGTTTTTTTTTATAAAAATGTAAGGAATATCGTCGGGGCCGGAAGAGTCTTAATAACCGAAGTAAGTTCTACGTAAGAGAATTGGGAATTTAAGTAATCGATATCTTTGACAGTTGCCGAAGAACTTGGGAAGAGGGCATGTACTATTGGCACAATCTGAGAGCATTTTATTTTGCTTTTAAATTTTTTGTCGAAGTGACTGGCTAGGGTCTCACCAATTTCTTGATTGTCACTAATTACATTATCATTTAAAATTCGACTAGATATTTTAGTATTTGTATTAATTCCTTGAATTTGTGGTATTTTTTTCCAAAGATTAGTAGGAATGGTATTTTCATTGATAGAAGATACGTAGTTTCTCCATGATGATTTTTTACTTTGTTTTATAACAAACCGCGACCTGGCTCTATCTTTTTTAAATTCTGTGCGATTTCCTGGTATTTTATTTTTCCGATAATCTCTAAGTGCTACCTTATGTTGTTCTACAGAGATTTTGCAAGACTTATTCCACCAAGGAACCCTTTGCTGTTTGTGTGAAATACTATTTTTGCCAATATGCAAATTGGCAGCTGAGAGTATCGTGTTTGTGACTAATGATAAATTGCAGTCAATATTTTTGGTTAGTGTGAGAAAAGGTAAGGTGGTATCTGTTTTAGTGGTGTAAATTAGCAAATCAGCATTTTTGAGTTGACAGTAGCTTCTGGATATAGTTTGTTTAGAGTTAAAGATATCAGTGGATATAAATATGGGGTAGTGATTGCTATCGTAAAGATCATCAGCGATTTTTCAATTTGGTAAAGGTGCATATTTTGGATCACTAAAGCTAAGATCTATAGAAGAAAATGTGCCTGAGAAGAAATTGAAGTGTGTTCGTAAGTGGGTATATTTATTTAAAAAAAACCCTTAAAAGGGCTACATCAATTTCAAGATAACAATTTCACTTTACTCCCCGAAGATCCAACAAAAAAGTTCATTAATAAAATCAAAGCCACCAATAAACTCTTCACAGAATTTCTTTAGAACATGACGCTCCATATTATATAATACCTAGCAACCCATTAACACCCAGATTGTATGGTTTACCTAAGATACACAAAGAGGGCATTCCCAATCGTCCTGTTGTTAGTTTCATAAATACTCCAGTTTCTATTCTGTCAAAATTCATACTGATCTCATTAACAACTTGACGAACTTCACCCCTCGTTTTTCAGCCAAAAATACCATTCATCTAGTCAACAATCTTCAACAAATAAATCTTCATCCTAATATCACAATACCTATTTACTTCAGTCCCTAAACAAGAACTATTAATCTGGTCCACTCTCTTCTACGAGCAAATTCTATCACTATGTCTACCACTAACTCAATTATTCAATTATTACAAACTTGTCTAGCTCAAGACTTTTTTGTTTTCAATAGTAAATTTTACAGACAACCTGATGGCTTAGCCATGGGTAGTTGCCTTTCCCCTCTCCTAGCTGATATATTTATGGATCACTTAGAATCCATACACATTATGAAAAATCCTGAAATTCTCCATTGGTTTCGATATGTTGATGACTGTTTAGTCTTCATATCAGGTAACTCAAATTCAGCTGATCTGTTACTCTCTAAAATAAATCAAATCCACCCAAACATCAAGTTCACTATGGAACTAGAGTCGTCTCAATCTATTTATTTTCTTGATCTTACCATTACCAGATTAAACGACCATTTCAATTTAAGTATCTATAGAAAACCTACACAAACTGACCATATCATACCTTTATCTTCCAACCATCCAATGTCACACAAATATGCAGCCTTCCATAGTTACATTCATAGCCCATTAACAATCCCATTATCACAATCTAATTACCATACAGAACTCAACATCCTTAAGCAAATAGCAGTCAACAATGGGTATGACCCCAATCTCATTAACAAACTAATAAATAAGAGACAACTCCAAACTTTTGAGAGAGACTGCGTTCCCCAGAGACTTGACCATCAAACCACATTACGCTTCCTTACCATATCTTCAAGAACGTCTTTCTGGAGATATTAGATATATCCTAAAAAGATCTGTTGAGAACACCCACATTTCTTTCAAAGTTCCGAACAATATAGGACAATGTTTAACCAATACAAAAGATCCCATCAACTACATGGATCGTAGTGGTGTTTATAAATTACAGTGCTCTGATTGTGATGCTACATATATAGGTAGAACCTGTAGGATCACTAACTTCCCGTTCCTTAGAACACACTAAAAAAGAGAACACTTCCACCTTCTCACAACATCTTGCACAACATAAACATACCCTCAACATCCCAGAAGACGTCTCTTTGTTACATAATATCCCTCAAAAAATTTTCTAAATTAGATCTATATGAAGACTTGGAAATAGTCAAAGAAAAGCAAAGTAGCCCCAATTGCGTTAATCGTCATGTATCGTTCAACCGGGACTTTCAACCCTTACATCGACAACTCTTCTCATAGTCCACGCTTCACAATATTGCCTTACTTTCTTTGCCCGTCTATCCTATACAAACTTCAACACCTTTAATCCTATACAATATTTGTGTTTCTTTAAACAATCTTCCTCTACAATATTGCCACACCTTCACCTCAAAAATTTTCGACCCCATTGTTAACTACAGAACCATCCATATCTATCATAACAAAATATTTCAACATTTTCTCCACTCTTCACATCTACATCACATTCCTATCCATTCTTTTCTCTTTCATTATTTCTTGGTCAACTCATTTATCAAACATGTACTCAATATTTTTAACTCTTTATTCTCTCAAACATTATCTAACATTTTATCAAAATTCATATTATTTGTGCTTCTTCAAACAACCAGTCTCTAAACTTTTGCCACTCCTTCCCCTCATTACTTTTCGACCCTAGTGTTAACTTTATAATCACCCACATCTATCATACCATAATATTTTATCATTTTCTTCACCCTTCACATCTACATCACATTCCTGTCCTTTCTTTTCTTTCATTATTTCTTGGTCAACTCATATATCTAACATGCACTCAATAGTTTTAAAGTCAGTAATCATTCAAACATCATCTAACTGTTTTTCAAAATTCATATATTTTTCCCCTATTAAAAAAATCCTTATCCAACATTGCTCACCTTCTCTTGGTCAACAACTTAGTAGCACACTTATACATCAAATTTTAGGTTTTTACAAACCGAATTTATTACTACTAAAATACATTTTGTTCAGGGTGCTAGATGCTGTAAGCATAAAGGACCCCTATTATCTCTAATTGTTGATTAACTCCTTTTCTCCTTTAACCATCCCCTCCTTCTTCAGTCATTTCCTCTACTTTTATTCTCATCAAGTCTCTGAGGAGCTCAGTCTCTTCAATTTTAAATTAATCACATAGGTTATAACTCTGATTTCTGCAGCCTGTAGATTTTCAATTTACCAAACTTGTTTTTATTAATTTCTCAACATACTAACAGTCTTAAATAGTCATTTAAATACAAGGTCTTATATTAGCTTCAAATATTTGCTATTAAAATTTTTACCTGTCCTAGATGTGATAAACATAAAAGGATAATTTTCATATATATATATATATATATATATATATATATATATATATATATATATATATATATATATATATATATATAAGCTAATCTAACATAAAAATACACTTTTAGACCATATTCCATACGACAAAAAGCAACATAGGTTGCCCAATACACAGGTCATCCTCTTAAACATGACTTTAACACCATTGGTGATTTCACATCGATTATAACCCAAATTTTAAATCCCAACACCTATATTGCTGTTATTATTTTTTAAAATCATCAAAAATAATTTTTGAATCTTTTGGCTGTAGTAATACTAGGTATAACTAATATAGTGTTACGATTTTAAATGTTATGGCATATAGAACTGTAAATATTTTATGACTAATTCTTTTTTATTGATTCTCGTAATTTGTAGGTCAAAATATACCTGAGCTTAGCTACCAGTTGTTTACCAGAAATCTCTAGACACTAATTTTAGTGAGTCATCCACGTCTCGAGGTTGAAAAACGAGTCGAGCGCCTTCACCAAAATACGAGACTATTCAAGAAGTCCGCCGAATTCTCTGGATGACACAGTTGTGTATATAAATGAAAGATTTTTATTTGGCAGGCAGTTATAAGAAGCTCGCGAACCGCGATATTTAAATGTAACGAAACGTTAATAAATTATTTGTAATTAGGATTAATAAAGACTTTAATAAATTCGTAATTAGTTATCGTGAGTTTTAATAAATTAGATTATAGACAATAAATTAGAATAAAGACAGATAAATTCGAACTATATAAATATACAACAGTGGAGTCAGAAGTGGAATATTCAAATAAAAAAGCGGGATTTTAAATAAATCTAATTTGAACTTTAAATAAAAAGAAGTGAAATATGGCTACAATTAATGAGCTCACAGTTACGGATTTAAGAAGACATCTTGAAGACAGAGAATTAGCTTCTACCGGAAAAAAGGCTGAGTTAGTCCAACGACTAAAGAACGCTTTAAAAGAAGAAGGTTTGGATCCGGAAACTCATATATTTGAAGACAAGCAGGTTGCTGTTGTCATCTCGTCGATTTCGAAATTAGAGAACAAGGTTTCTGAAGATATTTCGAAAGTTTCCTCTGATGTAGCCAAAGTTTGCGGCGACATCGCCTCTTTAGAAGACAAAGTGTCTAACGAGATTTCTTCTCTAGAAAGCAAAGTCTCTGCTAACATCTCCTTGGAAATCTCTAAAGTCACTTCGGAGATGTCTGCTCTCGACGATAGAGTGTCTTCATTAAAAAACCAAGTTGCTGCCGATATGATGGCCTTCGAAGAGAAGATATGGAAAGAGTTGGAAAGGAAGATTGAGGGAACAGGAACAACAGAGAGAGTAAACAATCCAATTACCATAGAGACAAAAGAAGACGAGACGAAATGTAAGTTGGAAACACGGCCGAAATGTGAAGGAAGTGGAAGTTCCGTTCATGTCAAAGTCCCAACTTTCGACGGAAAATCATCATGGAACAACTACATGAAACAGTTCGAATCAGCTGCAAGAGCGAATGGATGGTCTGAAAAAGAAAAGGCTGTAAACCTGACTATCGCTCTTCGAGGAGATGCCTTAGATGTGCTCCAGACCATAGCCGTAGAGGAGACAGATGATTTCGAACAATTGAAGAAGAGGTTAAATATGCGATATGGCCACGAACACTTGGAGCATGTATATCAGTCGCAGCTCAAAAATCGAAGACAAAAGAAAGATGAGGCTCTTCAAGAATATGAAGTAGATATCGCCAGATTAGTGCGATATGCTTATCCAACAGCTCCCGAAGACATGATGGAAAAGTTGGCCGTTCAAACGTTTATTGATGGTCTTCGTGATCATGAGATGCAAAGAACACTACGATTAGCTCGTCACAAGACGCTGGTTGATGTCTTATCCGCCGCTCTTGAATACGAGTCAGCCACGCAGGCCTCTGGCGGGTACAGTAAAGTTAGGACTGTAAAAGAGGAAGGAGATGAAGATAAACTTAACCAGCTCGTTAATATGATAAAAAGCATGACATACAAGAAACCGAAGACCATAAGATGCTGGAATTGTGGCGAAATAGGACACGTACGAAGTTCTTGTAAGCATCCTAGGTACGACGCAAATCAAGAAACTCACCATCAGGAAAACTAGAACGGGTCGGCCTTAGGGTGGCAGCTTCGACCCAGAACTTTTCCAAAGACCCTCTCATACTCATAGCTTCTTTGAAATGTCGTGAAGATAGTGTATATGTAGATGGAGAAATAAATGGTAAAAAGCATACGTTGTTGGTGGATACCGGAGCGACAAGAACCATTATTCGCCCGACAGTTATAAACAGCCAAAAAAAACTGTTACCAACGAGGTTGCGACTTCGGACCGCCACAGGTGAAAATGCCAACATTCATGGAGAAATCCAGGTACAATTAGGAATTGGGGCAGAAAAGTTCGTCCATACTGTTATAGTTGCTGACATCGAAGAGGATGTTATATTAGGAATGGACGTAATGAATACGCATGGATTCCAATTGGATTTTAAGAATAAGGTAATCAAAGTTGGTAACGAGGAGATATTTCTCCATCCACATGATGACAACACTATGCAAGCAGCCGTTAAAGAAGATACAGTCGTGCCTGCGAGAAGCGAAACGATAATAGTAGCGCGGCTACAGGGAATTGTGGACGAAGGAACACCTGTTATGATGGAGCCTTGGAATCATGACGACGAAGTTGGCCGTGGAATCATAATTGGAAAAGAATTAGTGACTTCGGCTAAAGAAATTCCTGTGAGACTTATTAATGTCAATGACTACCCAGTGACCATCAAGAAAGAGACAAAAGTAGGAACTTGTGTACCTGTCACATCCATAATCCGTCAGACAACAACGTCTGATAATTTCAACGATAAATTTGATCAAATGGTTGCAGTTGCTGGACAGTCTCTGAATCAGATTGAGAAAAGGAAATTAAGGGAATTTCTTCGGCAGTATCGTGATATTTTCGTACCGAAAGGAGGAAAGACGGGAAGAACTACCGTTGTTAAGCATAGAATTGATACTGGTAATGCTAAGCCAATTCGCCAAACAGCTCGACGATTACCACAGGCGAAAAGAGAGGAAGCTGAAACGATTGTTCAGGAAATGAAGAAAGACGGGGTAATAGAACCTTCTACGAGCCCATGGGTCTCTCCGGTGGTCCTGGTTAAGAAGAAAGACGGAACAACGAGGTTCTGTGTGGATTACCGTTTGCTGAACAACGTTACCAAGAAAGATAGTTATCCTTTGCCTCGGATCGATGACACATTAGACACATTGGCTGGAAGTAAATTATTTTCTACTTTGGATTTGAAGTCTGGATACTGGCAGGTAGAAATGGACCCGGTAGATAAAGAAAAGACAGCCTTCACCACAGGATCTGGATTATGGCAATTCAACGTTATGCCATTTGGACTTTGTAACGCTCCTGCGACATTTGAGAGGCTTATGGAAAATGTGTTGAGAGGGTTATCTTGGAAAACATGCCTAGTTTATCTAGACGACATAATTGTCTTGGGGGAGACATTTGAAGACCATCTGAAGAATTTAGAAAACGTTTTTAATCGACTTAAAGCTGCCCAATTGATGTTAAACCCCAAGAAGTGCCAGCTATTTCAAGGTAAAGTCAATTATCTGGGTCATGTAGTCAGTAAAGAAGGAGTGGCCGTGGATAAGGGAAAAATCGATTCTATTAAGGAATGGCCAAAACCAACTGACAAACACCAAGTGAGAAGTTTTCTGGGACTGTGTACTTACTACCGGAGGTTTATTAAGAAGTTTGCAGATATCGCTAAACCATTAACGCGACTTACAGAGGAAGCAAGAGAATACCGCTGGGATGTAGACTGCCAGAATGCCTTTGAAACCTTAAAAAAGCATTTAATCACAGCACCAATTTTAGGGTATCCACTGCCAGAAGGAGAGTTCATCTTAGATACAGATGCAAGTAATGTGGGAATTGGAGGAGTGCTGTCTCAGATTCAAGGAGGACAGGAAAGAGTCCTTGGATATTTTAGTAAAGTTCTCTCAAAACCTGAGCGAAATTATTGCGTCACGAGAAGAGAACTTCTGGCAGTAGTGAAATCAGTAGAGCACTTCTATCAATACCTCTATGGAAGGAAGTTTTTAATCCGAACCGACCATGCCGCCCTTAAATGGTTGATGCAGTTTAAGAATCCAGAGGGTCAGATAGCCAGGTGGATCGAACGACTCCAAGAATATGATTTTAAGATTGAGCACCGGGCCGGAGTTAGCCACCGAAACGCTGATTCTCTTTCCAGAAGGCCATGCCCAGCAGAGTGTTCTCACTGCAACAAAACGGAATCCAAGGAAGCAGCAGTGCTAAGAACGACGGTGGTCCACGACGACTGGACGCCTACCAAGATCAGGGAAGAACAAGAGAGAGATTCAGTTATACAGAAAATCCGAAAATGGAAAGAGGAAAACCGTCGACCACCTTGGCAAGAAATATCGAACCTAGGCTCAGTAGTGAAGACGTATTGGGCCCAGTGGGACTCATTTATCATGGAAGATGGCTTGCTCAAACGAGTCCTGGAAAATGATGACGGTTCAGAGAAGAGAAGACAGTTGGTGATTCCAAAGAGCAGAATAGCCGAAGTACTTCGTCAGTTACACGACAGTCCATCAGGAGGGTTATACGAAACATGGTGGAGGAAATCTTTAAAGACACCGAAGTCCAGGTGTTAGTCTGTTGCAATCCGCATAGTTACTGCTGCGGAGAGAAAACCGTCCCTTGTCATTTCTATACAACTGGAAGTTGTAAAAGAGGGTCCAGTTGCCGATATCAGCATGTCGTTCCAGTTCCAGTCCCGACAAGGTTCCAGGAGGAACCATCTTTTAAGAGGGGGGCAATGTTACGATTTTAAATGTTATGGCATATAGAACTGTAAATATTTTATGACTAATTCTTTTTTATTGATTCTCGTAATTTGTAGGTCAAAATATACCTGAGCTTAGCTACCAGTTGTTTACCAGAAATCTCTAGACACTAATTTTAGTGAGTCATCCACGTCTCGAGGTTGAAAAACGAGTCGAGCGCCTTCACCAAAATACGAGACTATTCAAGAAGTCCGCCGAATTCTCTGGATGACACAGTTGTGTATATAAATGAAAGATTTTTATTTGGCAGGCAGTTATAAGAAGCTCGCGAACCGCGATATTTAAATGTAACGAAACGTTAATAAATTATTTGTAATTAGGATTAATAAAGACTTTAATAAATTCGTAATTAGTTATCGTGAGTTTTAATAAATTAGATTATAGACAATAAATTAGAATAAAGACAGATAAATTCGAACTATATAAATATACAACAATAGTTCTATGTTACATTGACATTTTGTTTTTGACACCTTTCATAGGTATATTGTAAATCAGTTTCCAGCTGTTCTTCGTGCGTAGAGGTTTTCTCCCCGGCTCTGGAACTCAAATTTTTGCAATGTATGTTACCTGAAGTCATGTTTAGTCAGTCAGTCAGTTCGAATATAATAATATTCTTCAAAATTCTTTACTTTAGGATGTTAAGTAATTTTTGAGTTAGTTTCTTGTAAGCATATGATTTCAGGTTGTAGTTGGATAGCTAATTGCTGGATTCTTTGGATGTGCTGGGTGCGAAAAAAGAAACCATCGCAATTTCATTAAATTATTTTGAATTTAATATTTAAACAAGATAAGTGTGGGACTACTTTAGGGATTGCTGAGAGCATTGAGAAATAGGAGCGTTAGTTTCATCGTCAGTTAGGTAATTGGATGATGCACTCAAATTGTCAGAGTCTTCAGGATTAAGCTGTCTTTTAAATTATTTTTTTGTAATCTTCAGTTTTTAAAGGATCTCTCTTTTGTTTGTAAATAAAGAAGAGACAAATCATTAAGCAATCCTTGGATATTGGACGTGAAATTAAGAGTATTTGTAAGTGGGTCCGGTATGCCGTAGGTCTTCTTCTTCTTCTTCTTGTAGTGCCTATCTTTTTCGGATGTTGGCGACCATTATGGCAATCTGCACTTTGCACACTGCTGCTCTAAAAAAAGATTTGTGGTTGTTGTGTTGAACCACGTTCGTAGATTTTTCAGCCAGGAAATCCTTTGCCTTCCTGGTCCCCGTTTTCCTTCTACTTTTCCCTGCAAGATTAGTTGCAGCAGTCCATATCTTTCGCTGTTCCTCATGATGTGACCGAGGTATTCGATTTTGGCTGTTTTTATTGTGGTATGCCGTAAGTAGTTTCTAGGAAAGCTATAAATTGGTTTTCAGTAAGAGTTCGTTCGGATAAATTATTTTTATAGATAGTTTGGACTGCATTAAAAGAAAAGAATTAGTGGTAGATTTTACAGATAAGGGGGGAGGCATTTGATTGATAGTTGGTTCTGGAGTAGGAACTGAAGAAAGTTGAGAAGGGGTGCCAGCATTACTATCACTGGATATAACCCGTTTCTGTCTCTGTACTGGAGGGGATGCTACCTGTGTAACTAAGGGGATTCTTTCTGCCGTATTAGTTGTAGTTTCGGAGTAAGATGTGGATAGTGCATTGATTTGATTGGAAGTGCATTCGGGTAACCTTGTATTTGAGAGTATGGATACGAAGGTAGTGGAAGAGGGAAGTTCGGAGCCACATTTCACGAATGACAAAGGAAAGACGATCTGTATACCGACATCTTTTAAAGCTTCTTCGATAGTGCTGTGAGGTATCGTGGGAGATACATTTGATATGAGAATACGGTTAGCAGGCGTTTTAAGTCTTCGGATAGGAACAACTGTTGAGTTAATAGTGATACTTTTCTTGGGCACTAAAAAGATCGTGGATTAGTTTAACAGAGTTTAAATAAATACAAATACGGTTATTTGATATTCGAGGCGCAAAGATGATATTTTTTTGGGGTAACGATGTCTTCTATACGTTTTATATACTCAAATAGAATGACATTAGGGAGAGTATGTAAGATAATGGCTTGATTTTTATGAAGAAACGTAGGAGGTGGAGGTTTAGATAAAGTGGCAGCAACATAAGACTTGGTATTATTTGATTATATAAAGACATTTGAGTAGTTATTGAGCTCATTTTAGTGAGCGCTTCTGGATACCAAAACCATTACACATAAATTTTTATAATTAATGTAACAGACGTCTTAGTGGGACTCCGTAGATAAAAGGATTAAAAGTAACAGTTATCTGAATTTTATTACCCCACTGGAAAGTCACATTTACCAATGCACTTTTGAACTGTTCACGTTAAATTATTGTTTCGGTGAAATTGTCACATATCGCTTTGTATTTACACAGGTAACGAAATAACGATGTTCATTGATAAAAAAACAATAACAATAAAAACTAGCACGTTTTTACTGATAACAATTATCGTTGCTAGGATTGCCGAGTTCATACGACTGTACTCTTCGGCTGCTTAATTTGGAATGATAGATCATTTTGTTCTTTACAAAAGCCTCTAATATCCGAAACCAAACTCAAATCGTGTGTATATTAAAATTAGGATATAAGCATTTTCTTCTACGGAGGTTAGATATTGTAGTAGATATATCACGATTTCTTTTTATTTAATAAAAGAATCCCATGCCCCACGAAATACAAAACCACGATCGAAGAGACTTTCGCTCGCTACGTAACTGCCCTACCGAGGATATTTTTTTGTATACTTATAATAAAATATGATGCCAATTTTACAATATCGTCGTAATAACATCTTCTTTATTCTGTTTGGAGATACAATGTGTCATTTAGATTGGAAACCCCCGTAAAACTCATTCCATATTTGATATTTGCAATCTTGCCAGATTTGCCGTTTCTCTTACATTATTAGTAACTTTGGTTTTTTAAATTTATTACTCTATATATTCAGGCCTTATTGGAAACTATTCAATGCGAGCTCAACCATATGTAGCACTTATGATTTTAGGTAGTCTGGAAGGTCTTACAGGAATACAAACAACAGTGCAAAATATGTAGATTTTAATAAATTTAAATATTTAAATGTAGTATATTGTGATTTTGACATTTGTTTACCATTTAGATTAATAACTAAAACTGACAGTAGTTATGTTTCGAAAAGTTCTGCAAGATAAATTGCTTCTCTAAAGTGGCTCTTAACGAAAAAAAAAACGAATTACTATTCTAATGATAAGAGGGTACGGTGACAGAAAAAGATCTTATTGTGAAGTAGCCAATTTGTTTAATGATACTTTCCCAAACCGTTCTCCTATTCATAAGGCGACGGTACAAAAAACTGTAAAGCGATTTGAGAAATCTGGAAAAGTAAAAGACAGATACCAATCAGGTAGAGCGAAAAGAGTTATGAATGACAAAAATACTATATATAATGCAAAGTTTTGTTGAAGATCCATATACATCCTCACAAGGGTTGCACAATTATGATATAGGTCGTTCTTCAGTCTTGCGTGTATAACGTAATAATAAATTTAAACCATACAAAATTAAGTTATTGCAAGAATTAGGTGAAGATTACTTCGATCGTACATTAGAGTTTACTAAGGTAATGATGGATAAAATTTAAAATTATGAAAATTTTGTTAACAGAATATGTTTTTCCGATGAAGCAACCTTTACACTGTGTAAAAGTGTAAATCGACAACATTTACGTTAATGTAGTAACGTAAATCCACACTGGATGCGTGAAAACCATACTCGAGACCACAAAAGTTAAATGTATGGTCAGGTATAGTAGGTACTCAGTTAATTAGGTCTTTTTTTAACAAGGAAAAATTAACGTCAGATAGTTACAAAATGTTACTTAGAAAAGAAATTGTACCTACACTGAGAAACCTGTTTGGAGCCAATTTTATTCAGATATGGTTTCAGCAAGATGGACATCCAGCTCATTTTGGTGTAAATGTGTAGCGTTATATAGATAAGATATTTTCCGGACGATGGATTGGTAGATAAGATAGAATTGAATGACCTCCACGTTTACCTGATTTCAATCCTAAATAATATTTTTGTTGGGAATACTTCAAAAATTTAATTTAAAAGATATCATACTGAAAACCGCAACGGAATAATTGAGACCTATAAACATCTAAAACAAAAATTTTATTAGCCATCTATGCAAACGATTAATTCAAACTTCAAATTCAAAACCTTTCGATATTTTACATATTACCAGTTCACCAATAATATGTACTTGACAATAACAGATTCCTTTTCTAAGTATGGCCAATGTTACAAGCTAAGCGATAAAAGTCTTTTTCGATACTATGTAAATTAAGGCAATATTTCTCACACCAGAATTATCCAAAAATTATTGTATGTAACAGCGGTACAAGATTCGATTTAGCTGTGATTAAAGAATTTCCGAACCTGCATAAAATAAAAATCCATTTTACCATATTAAAATGATTCGCTAGACGACATTATACCACCTGCAATTCTAATCTGTAATCAATCAATTCATAGTACCACAAACTTTTCTCCCTTTTAAATTTTATGTGGTCCTTAAGTAGAAAAAACAAACTTTGATTTTGATCTCCAATACGAAACATATAATTAACGTCATAAAGATGAACTTTTTATTACTAAATTACTGAAATAATAAAAAAAATAAACAATAGTGGCAACAAGTATTGGATAAGCAAAATGAAAATGCCAAACTCATACCAAAAGTAAACCTCACAAAATAATTAGACGTTCCAAAGAAAAAACGATGATCAACTTCTGCACGAATAACGACCTAAAAATAAACAACACATTTTTTCACCACAAAGACCAATACAAATATACATTTAATAACCCGTGGACAAAGATCCATGATAGATTATATTATAACCAACAGAGATAGACATCCATCAAAAATAATCGACGTAAGATGCCTCAACTCAGCAGATGTAGGTAGCGACCATAACCTAGTATTATGTTAAATAAGAATAATTCTGAAATACTTCCCATCCAAGATAGCGGCGCCAATACAAACAAAAGTCGAAGGACTAAATACGAAATCGACGGAAAACTTATAAAGGTAAAGAATATCAGAGAAGATCGCTGGGAATGAAATATTAGAAAACGATAACATCGAGGAATGCTGGGAAAAACTCAAAAATAATATAATTAACGCAGCAAAAGAATCACTTGAAGAGAAGAAAGTAACAAACACTAACATATGAAAAAAAAAACACCATCGTGTAGAAAGGAAGTGAAGACAAGATGTGAAAAAAGAAAAAAGCCTTTTTACAATACAAAACATAACAAACACAACAGGCATACAAATACTATAAACGAATTATAATTGAAACGAATACTTTAGTTAGACAAATAAAAAAGGAACACTGAGATGAACGAACTAATAAAAAAAAAACACATTCAGAACGAAACATGGGTAGACTACTTTCGATCCCTGTTTGCTAAAGGTGACGATGATGAACCAACGCCAGAGTGACGACAAACGAAGAAATAAATATTGGGGAGGAAGAGTTAAAGGAAGCATTAAGAAAATTAGAAAATAGCAAATCATCAGGAGAGGACAGAATACCGAACGAACTCCTAAAGTACGGAGGACCAGATCTGACCAAACAACTATTAAAACTAATTAAAAAAATAATATACCAAAACAGAATTCCTCAAGAATGGAGATCAAGCATCCTAATACCTTTATTCAAAAAGGGAGACAAATCGGACCCGGAAAATTACGGAGGAATTAATCTATTAATTACAATACTAAAATTAACAACCAAAATGTTAACAAATAAATTAAATGAAATTATAACACTAGCAAAAGAACAACAAGGTTTTAGATCGGGAAGATCATGCACCAACGATATATTTATAAGGAGGCAAGTGCAAGAAAAATCATTAAAATACAACAAACCGGCATATCTATGTTTCGTGGACCTTACAAAGGCATTTGACTGGCTCAAATTAAAAAAATTATCCACACACTGTATGCAAGAGAGGTACGCCTAGGAATAATCAAAACGATCGAAAATATCTACCAAAACGACGCAATAAAAGTAAAAGTAGACAGAGCTAAAAGTACACATATATGCAAGGTGGAGAACATCAAAAACTGGGTAAGAAATAAAAGAGTAGAATGGAGCGATCAAATAAGCCGTATAACAACAAATAGAGTAGTAAAGACGGCAAGAGACGGCTCCCCAATAATAAGAAGATCAGTAGGAAGACCACGAAAACGATGGAATGATAACTTACTGGAGACACATTGAAAAACAGACAGAGTCATGTCTATATAAAAAGGAGAAGAAGAGAAGAAGAAAGAAAAAACGTAAACCTAAATATTATCGGAAAGACAGACAAATAAAATGTAACCAGTATTTAACACCTCAAATTTATTAAATGAACGAGACAGGTCAAAAGTTTATTTTTGGCTTCTTTTCTTTGATCCACAAATCTTACTATTTCTTCTGTTATTCAAATTTGTTTTTGCTTGATTTTACTGCACTAAATGCTGTTTTTTTAACGGTCTCTAATGAATCTTTAGTTCTTGTTTAGTTCTCGTCATAACTATTGTTGAGAATGCCTTGTGTTTCTATTTGTATGACTTTTTTATCACTTTTTTAATATATGCGGGACAAACAGCTGCTGTTTATAGGAGTCGATCTCGATTGCTCTACTGTTCATTTATTGTCTAGATGGTGTTATGCTTATAACTATTTTGTCTGCAGGTATGCTTTATGTTTGCTAGTTGTTGTTGTCTGTTGAAGTCATCACTTTTGTGACTTCGTTTGGTGATCACGAGGTCATGAAAATTAAATCTGATTTCGTCTCCAGTTCAACTATAAAATAGATTTTCATACAGATCATACCATCTACATATCTGATCAGTATTTTTGGTTTTCTTGTTCTTCTTTAGGTTCCATCTTCTATTGAAGGTTGGAAATCATCATGGCTATGCGGACTCTGTTGACTGCCGCTCTAAAAAGTTCTGCACTACTGCATTCAAACCGTTCCCTTAAGTTCTTAAGCTAGGATATTCTTCGTCTTCCCACATTTCGCTTTCCTCGGATTTTGCCCTGCATAATAAGTTGTAATAATGCGTATTTTTGGTTTTAACTTCGCCTTTTATTGGGTTTCTTTCCAAAGTAGGTCAAATAGAGTTTTGCCACAGCCGGTGGTAATACAGATAGTACAGAGTCCGTCTATTTGTCTACATATCTGTATGACGTTATCGAAAGAGCTATGTAAAGACACGATGTAGCTAACTCCATAGTGTATACTGGCAAATTTAATCTTTCTGTTAGCATTTGTATGTCTTTCTGGATAGGGATTTTCGGATATAGTGATTTTATATCGAGAGTCGCTATGATGTCTTATTCCTCATCCAGATTTTAATTTCATTTAAAAGTAAGCCTCTATTAGCATTCCTTAAAAGAACTAATATTGAAAAATCTACAGTGTTATACAACTATAGAAACCCAATTTTGTAGTGGCAAAGTGGCTTAGTGGCCTAAGATATGATTAAAACACAATTCCCCGAAAAAACATTAGTTATTTTATTCGAAACATACCCAGAAAAGTTACGGGATTTATTACTTAACTGTAATACTAAGTCAGTAATAAAATTCTCAGATAAAATTTAATAAACTTGTCTTGAAATGTCAATTTTATGTGTTTATCTTTTCTTACCTTTTATACATCAAAAATGTACAAAACCATTTTGTATATTAATGGGTAATGTATTTTCAATATTATACACTATATTACGTTTATCAATTTTTATTGTATGTTGTACCAACATCACTTAAATAGGAAACTAGACTTTGAATACTAGTCATTACTTGCACATGCCGTTCAAATTGAATACGTTTTTGTCCTTTAGTCAATCATTGCGACAAACAAACAAATTCCTCGTTGTGGAGTATTAGATTGGTAATCGACAGTTTAATTAACTCCTGGCTGGCACGCAAGTTTATTATGATAAGTTAATATGAACATGTGACGCCAGACCTAGGGGATATAGGATTCGATTTCCGTTATAAGGTGGACATAATACCGCCAGTTTCAATTCAGTGCCCTACAACAAAATGTTTGATCCGATAAATCTCAGTAAAACTGATTATACACAATAAAAAATAGTAGAAGTATTTTTTTACTACCATTTCGAGTTTTGGAAAAAACCGATCGGACTGTTTTTTACCAGTGCTTCTTAGTTTGTCACGTATAATAACACACTGACGGAAAATCTTGCTGCTAAAAATAATTTTACCCTGTTTATATACATACAATTATTAAAAACTAAGCAAATATCTACACCCTTATTTAAAAAATGCAGATTTGTGTTAGTGATGAGAGTAGCCGCCCCTATTCACCTGACCTTGTTTGCTTATGTTTATGGTTATGGTAGATCGGGGCAAGGTCCATTTGTGAGCTCTTTAGTGGTTGTGACCACCTCCTAAGACGTTCTGTAAGTATTTAATTTTCGGCGTTTCTGGGACCATTGTGAGCTCTGTAGTGACTGTGACCACCTCCTAAGACGTTCTGTAAGGATTTAATTTTCGGCGTTTCTGGGACCCAGGCTACTTCAGGCTTCCATTTCTTCTATAATCATCTGGAGTTCTAAATCTTAGCCCTTTCTGCTGTTCCGAACATCTTATCTTCTAGTTAACTTGTGGCCTCGCAGAAAGCCACAAGTTTTTTTAAGGGTAACTCCCTCATTTGGCTTGGTTGCATAAAGATCGAATTCAGGATTTTCCTTCTCCTCATTACAAAGACGGCACCGTGGGCAACCCGCCAATACAAGCAAATAAAGGTGTTGCCTAAGTTCACAGTGACCGGTAAGCATACTAACCACCAGAGAGCATCTTCTTTGGTTTAGAAGAAGAAGTTGGGCTATTTGGATTGCCCTCCTAGCTGAGGCCAGCCTATCCTATACCTAAACAATTAGCCCAAAAATCCTGTAACCTTCGAAGAAAAAGCTCTTAAAGATTACCCGAAGCAGTACTAAAGGGTACTCCAATAATAGAATCGGGTCCCATTGGTAGGAGGATGAGGTCCTTTCACGTATTCCGGTACTTATCCTAAGTTAACCCTATTAGCACGAGCAACATTAGCAAGTGCTTTCTTGCCACAACAAGCTTAGAGCTTTCTTTAAGAGCTTTCAAGGCCTTTTGTATTACTTGATAGTCAGAGCAGATAGAGATGGTCCTGTTTAAGTAAGCCCTACCTATTATCCCCTGAGCACATAACAGGATCCCAAAGCCTTTGACCTAAAAGTCTGATGCATAAGAGCCGAGAGTCTGGCCAGATTAAAATCAAATTTTGCTCACATATACTCCAGCACCTGCCCGCTCGTCCATTCTGGACCTATTCGTAAACCAGGTGAGGCCGCTTCGACGGATCAGTGCAGGCCCACGTTCCATTGATTTATTCTGGTTAGGAAATTGAACCAAGAAGGTGCATGAGAACTCAAATTAGGGAACTATGTTGTCTTATACCATAAAGAGCACCAAACATCAATCGAAGGCCTGTCTTCAGATGACACAATAGCCCATCCGCCCATTCATTCTCAACCAGTAATTAGTAACTAATGAAGTCATGTTAATTGATATCAGTTATTACAATTGTTCTCTAGAAATACGAGAATTGTTAACCACCGGTCTTAACCAGTGTACCTACTTTTATACTCTGAGTATGCGCGGGAATGACATGCGTGGAAACGGTCTGCGTCATCGCACGTGTTTAAACTGTTAGGGTGCTTTTTAATTTCGATAGCTTCTCGAATAGAAGACTAAAGTAGTATCGAAATGTTTTACAGATATAGAATGTTCGGAAATACGGTTGCGGATTCGACGTTTTGTCCGACCTATGCATTTTCGTGGGCGATTGGAAAAAGGTATCTCGTAGACACCATGAGCTTCATTGGGGATTTGATCTTTTACAGATCTAACGAGAATGAACTTGAAAGGAGTCTCGATACTAGGGAGTAGACAAATTGAGACCTCAGTGTCGTTTAACGATTATCGTATTTCTAGAGAACAAGATACTGGTACGTCACAAGTGAGGGGAGTAAGCAGATTGAGACCGTGAACTCAAGCGAAAGCATATCCCTCTTGACAGTGCCTCCTAAATGGGTACCGCAACATCGAGATTTAAATTTTCAACGAGGTTTTTCCCGAGAACTTGGTAATTTTCATTTACCTGACCGCGGAAATTTATCCGAACATTTCATTTGCCTCATGGGGAAACATTTTTTATTCTTGCTAAATCTTTTTTCGATCTTTTTACATGCAAATATTGTCTTCTACATGACTTTGCTTTGAATAAATTGTGTAGTTACTATCAAGTCATTTTAAAATCTCTTTAAATTAAACACCAAACTAAATCTTCATCCATTTTTAAAAGTCTTATAGCAACTAGTTTTTCGCTTCTTCGAAATTCAATTAATTCCACCCGACGCAACTTCGACACTTTTTTTATTACTTCTCTATTCATCCCAAACAAGAAAATTATTTGTCAAACTGAGGAAGCTATTTTTTATCTTCTTTCCGATCAAGCCGAAGTCAAACAAGATGTTGCCAGAATACTCTTTACTTTCAAACCTCCACCGTCAAATATCAGTCTTTCAGAAAGACGTGCCCTCAAGGAACTTATAACAAACCTGACATTGTCATGCTTCTGGCCGATAAAGGTAATGCCACCGTCATTCTTAACTCTTCCAATTATTTCGACAAAATATTCGAACTTTATAATTCCGCAGAATACAAACAATCCTACTAATTACCTAGAAAAAACGACCAAATCCATCATACATATAAGTTTACTCTATCTCCAGATATCAAAAAATCTCTTAAAATACCCAGAAAAAAATTATCCTGAATTGCCAAACATTTTTAATCCCAACGTCCTTCTAAGACTCAACATCAGTGCATATTATACACATAGAACACTTATAAATTGGCAAAACATCTCGCTTTATCTTTACAACCATTAGCCGAAAACGCCTCGTTCTTTCTCAAAAATTTCTTTCATTTAATTGATCTTCTAAAAACACATATTTTACCCTCAGACATACTAGTTAGTTTTGACATTTGTTTTTTTTTTCATCAACATTCTTATTGATGAAAATATCTCTATCTTAGATTGTAAATATCATATCCCCCAGGACATATTGTTTATAAAACTACTGCATATCTAATACATACTTTGCATTCAAAAACCATTCCTATTCTCAAACTAAAGGTGCTCTAATGGGATCCCCCTCTTTCCCGTAAAAGCTGATATCTACATGGAACATTTTAAAACAACAGCACTGTACTCATAAAATCCCAAATGCATCTACTGGTTAAGGTACGTTAATAACACCTTTATCATTTGATCTCATGGTAAAGACAGATGAGATGTCTTCCTCTCCCACCTAAATGTAATACATCCCAGTATTCAATTCAATGAAAGTTGACTCTGAAGCTTCTTTGCCATTCCTTGATGATCTTCTTTAAAAACATTCACCTCACAGTTTTTCCTAGTCCATGTACTAGAAACCCACCCAAACAAACCTCTATCTCAATGCCCATTCACATGATCATCCCGCCTAACTTAATTGAGTTATCAACACTCTTGTTTCCCGATCCATAAGACTGAGCAATGACAATTACAGATCATCGGAATACAATTCAATAAGGCGAACACTTTTACAAAACGGCTACCCCAAAACCCAAATCAATAGGAGCATTTAAAACCCCATTCCATCCAAAAAAGAAACCTTTGCCGCCTAATCAACGCAAAATCTTTTTAACTTTAATCAAAGGTATCACTTACAAGAGTAGTAGAACTCTTTCTAAACATCAAATACTCTTTACACTTATCCAATAGTAAATAAGCCTGAAGCGCTTGTAATTCTAAAATACTGTTTATAATATATAAGGTAATAATATTTATGCCACAAATTGTTATTAATTTAAATTCTCTTTGTACAATTTAAAGGCCTCATTTACAACTAAAAACTTTTTATAAAATAAGCCCATATCTTTCGTCGGAATCTGACGGAAGAAAGTTTTAGAGCTTATATTTACACACTTAATGCTATAATAATATATAATAATCAAAAATAATATTTATTACTAGTGCTTTTGGGCCTTAAAAATTGTATATGTTTTAAAATTTTAATAACTCCTATATAAGGTACTCCTGTAAACTATAAATGGGAAAACCCGAGCCTATTATGCTTATGATTAGATAAAAACCCTATCTCTGGTAAACTAAATACACATATCTAGAGGTAATTAATTTTAACAAAAGCTATGAGTCACGCCGATTTAGTACACAAGTTTACCTGTTATTTACAAGGTCACAGCTCTTGTCAAAATTCATTACCTCTACCTACACTTTATAAAATTTACAATGCATTCAAAGATACAAATTATATGCTCAAATTACGTGAAGTGTGTGTATATATATATGTATATATATATATATATATATATATATATATATATATATATATATATATATATATATATATATATTAATAAACTTTTTCAGCCCAAAAGCAAAACAACATTTACCTTGAGAATGTTGGTGTCACTCTGAATATGTTTGCTTGTCACAATTTTGTCGAGTTGTATAAGAAACTTTATACTCATGAAGAGTAAAAAAACAAGATAGCAATACGACGCAAAAGGAATATTTTATTAGACTAGTATAACACAAAGTTAAAGGATGAACTAAAATAATATGTTAATTAAGTTAGGATTACATTGTAAATAATTATATTCGAATATACAAACCCTTTACTTCAGACTTTACTACATTTTGTTGGATTTTTGATTAAAAACTTCATCATAGATGTGGACTTTGGTTCGGTAAGTGGACTAACTGGAAAATACCCCTATCGACTTACTTATTGTACAAAGTGATTTAAGTGTGCATGAACACTTAAGTTCAACTATAAGTTTAAAACGCGTATACATAATGTATATTTATATTTATACTAGGTGACCCGGCCAACTTAAATATTCTCTGTTAAATTAATAGTTCTATTAACTATTTTATATTAATATTAAATTATTTAAGCTATAAATAATAATCAACAACAATGCAACAATAATATTTTTCCGCTTTTTTTTGCATATAATATCTCAGACACTAATAGTTTTAGTATAATTAATAGTTTTTAATTAATTTAGTAGTTTTAGTATAATTTTCCATTGGTAATTACAGTTAATTAAATTTTACACAAGGCCACACTAGTTTCAAATCTCAATAATTATTATTAATATTGAAAAAAATACTAAAAATATAAACAAACCTAATACTACCAATACTAAAAAAAAGTTATTTCGTGAGTTTATTTTCTACACTAAAATCAAACCTAAGACTTTTATATTTCGAGAAAAAAACTCTTTGTTATTTCATCATCACACATTTCAGTAAAACCGATTTAATAGTTTTCGTAAAATAATTTTGCTATCTAGTTTTCTTTCAAAGAATAATTTTTAAAATTATGCAGGTCAAACACTAATACTTTTAGACACGTAAATTGTTTTTTACATATAGCAATCAAGATTTCAAACCCATTTTAAAAAATTAAAATCCGCAAATCAAAAGAGCGTAGGAAATTAAAAAATATATATTTAAATTTTAGGTTTGTAAAGAGTTTAAATAACTTCATTAATTCTTGATCGATTCTAGGTTTCAAAATTGATATTACAAGTGCCTCAAAAGACGCATTAAAATAAAGAAAAAAAAATGGTTTATTAGTTCAGGAGGTACGATTGGTCGAAGTTGACGATAATTATTATAATTTTATGTACAAAGCATCCTTATAATATACGCGATAAATAAAGCTAGTTTTATGGTAAATAATTTTTGGTTGTTTAAAGCACCTATATATTTTATTAATACGTACCTATTTGCAAACGCGATATTTAATTTTGGTTTAGCTTGAGAGATCTCAATTAAAAAAAAAACATCAAAATTGTTTGACAAGAAGAGGAAATAATTGAAATTTTTAAGCGCGACGCGACTTAAAATGTATACAATCAGTTTAGATTTAGCCGCGACGGTCGCTTTTCTGTCAAATTTTTAATTGACGGGCTATTTTTACTTGATGGTTAATCAACTTATGGTAGTCTAATATAAATGTTTCAATTATAAGTTTATAAGCAATTATTCTTTGTAAAGTAGAAGTTAAAAAAAAAAAACAGATCTTAGGACCTTATACTTTTATTGTAAACACAGTAAATTTTGATCAATTATAACTCCGAAACAAATAAACCGATCATATTATTTTGTCTTTTTTTAGACGCCTTTCGAAGCACTTTCATTGTCAGTTTGAAAATTAAAATCGATCAACAATTAATAAAGTTATTCAAATTATTTTAAAGCCTAACATTTTAAGACTTTTTAAAAAATTCTTTAGGCTTTTCTGATCAGCGAATTTTGATTTTTCAAATAGATTTCAAAATCATTTTACAATAAAAAGACATCAAAGCAATATTATACATTTTAACGAATAATTTTCACTACAAAAAATGTGTTTAATTAATTTCTCTAGGTTTTACATATCGACTGGTCCAACGAAGACTGTAGTAACTTATTTTTTATGTAATTGAGATAATTATAAAAATGTATTTACACTGTTACCAAAATTCATTAATCTATTAAATGGATGATTTTATAGCATTAAGTGATACTTTTAATAATGATCTTACAAGGGTAAAACAGATTTAAGACAGAAATGGTCATAACTGACTTTTGAATGAGTTACTATAGTTTTCGATGGGGATATTTTTAAAGTAATAAATACCAGAATTATTTATTTCTTAACTTTATTTTTATAAAATGCTACATTTTGAAGAAGCTACTGATATAATTTGCAGTTTTATATTTTAATTCAATTTTCCTCATCCGACTCTTCTTCGCTCTCAACTGAGTCAACTTCGAGCTCGACTTTAGGAGGTACATAACTCTTTGAATTAAGATTTTTATAAAATCCATGGTACATTGTGGGTATTTTGCCGGTATTACACAGCCACAGTAATCCTTTTAGCTTTTTTTCTTCAATTGGTAATGGTGCATCATACAGTTTCGGTGGAAATTTGATAGTAGTGGAAGGCCGTCCTCTGCATTTTCGATTTAATTTTATGTCACAACCTCTAAAACCGTCATCGAATTCGTATTTAAACATTATAGAATTTTGATGTTCATGCGAAAATTTTATTTCTCGTATTTTGCTAACTTTTATTGATTTCTTTTCGTTGTCAATTTTCCAATTCTCGGTATCAGTCAGTTTTTTAAAATTAAAAAAATTATCTTGGGACATTTCCGTAACATCATAAACTCTTCCTGTAGTTTTAGCCATTCTAATTAATGTAACCTACTGTTCTGGTACATATACAACCGATTGCCTTTTCTTTGCATTTTCGATAACAGCATGCATACTATCACCCTCGTTCTGAGTGTGGCCTTTTTCCAGAAATCTGTGAACAATATCAATATGAAAATGAGCAGCAGCAAAAGCAAACATCGAAAATACAAAACGATTCCTATTTTATCCCCCACAGTTGTCTGAGTAGAATATTATTGTTTTAAACACTTTGTTGTGCCTTGAGATCTAAAAATTTCCAGAGGTAACTGGCAATTTCATTAGGACCTCTTTTACCCACCTGCTCGTGCCATACATAGCAGTAACCCTGATTATTTCCAACATCATAAACATCGTAAACCGTCGTTTCCAACATCGTAAAGTTATATGTAGAGTATTTGCTTTTGTAGTAAAAATCACTTACGTTAGACAAAGGGGTAGCTAAAACCTTTTGAAGGTCAAAGCAAGCCACACACAAGCTCTTATCATCTAGTGCAAGCTGTTTGTCTATGTCTTTTAAGTTTCTGATAATTTCTTTGTTTTTCATATGGGACTCATATTGTTCGAGCAATTTTGCTTTTTCAGCATCACTAGCCATATTAAAAACAGAACAAACAGTACACTGGTCCTTTTTTGATTTAAAGAACCCAATATTGAACTGTTCATTGAAAATATCTCTATACTGGCGTGACGTGGCAGCTGTAGTGATGTTATTTTTTTCGCAATGCTCGTTGTACAATCGGTACATTTTCTGGATAGTGAGCCCTTCTTCAAGGTACATCTTCATTGTATTCTTACGGGTATAATGGGAAGGAAGGTACTACAGGAAACTGATTTATGTAATTTTTTACGTTGTCTATAAGTTCTGGTGATGGTTTATGTGGTCTGTTAGTGTGCTTTCGACGTTTATCTTCCTCTAATGATCCACCATCCTTCAGTTTCCTTAATGCTGTAGTGATCCAAGTTTCTGAAACGTTAAGGGTTTCCAAAAACATAGTTTTGCAAACACGTTGTTTTTCATTGCGAATGTAGAAGTAATATTCTCGAGAGTAATATCTTCGAGACCGTTGTTCTGCAATAATAGTTACTTGTTTTTTTGGCAACCTGTCTCACATGGCGAGCAATAAAATCCCACTTTCTCGTATGATCTTTTAACTTCCAAAATTCATTGAAGAAAAGGTCTTTATCTTCTTTAGCTATTTTGGTAGCACATTTTAGTCTACATGTGTTTGCGCATGGTACACCCATCTGTCTTCCTTTAATTTGAATACCTTTTCGATTTTCATGTTCAAGTCCCAGGTATAGACTTGTTTTAGATTTTTCATCCGCCCACTTACTAACGTCTCTAATTCTTTTCCTACTTACTCTCTCTATATTGCCTCTGCTTCTTCTCTTTCTATTTGTGGTTGCTTCAGTTATATTCTTATTAGGTTCAATTATTACTTCAGGGATGTTTTTGTCTTCTGTCGGAATGTAATCTGGGTCAGTATCAGAGTCTGCATGAAATGGTTCCTCATCGCTTTCCTTCTCCATTATTTCATTTTCATTCCTATTGGCTTCATTCTCTTCTAAGCTTACTAAAATTAAACAAAAATGAGGTAAATGCCTACGTAATATTTTTTCATGCGGAATTTAAACCAACCTGTAGAACATTCAGGATTAATATCAGTCTCGTGGTCACCAGGATCCTCATTCGCCTTTTTGTATTTGCTTTCTTCTACAATACTTTTAGCAATATGTTTACCTTAAAAAATAAGTAGGTTTTTACTTTGCTATTATTATTTTAAATAAAGTTTATTATAAATTTACCTTCAAAAGAACGATAAGAAATATCTGTTTCAGTGTTTTTTTTTTCGCTTTCTCAGCTAATTCCAATATTAACTCACTTCTGGAACACATTATGGCAATTATAACAAAACTAAACTTTTGAACATCACCTTAAGCTAACGCAGAATACTGTAGTAACTCATGTTACGATACCTATGCTATCGCCTCAGATAACAACGAAGACTATTGTAACTCAAGATACGATGATTTTCTACGGTTGTTTTTCATAAATCGGAGATACTATAAAACTCTTACACGTAATATTGGTTGCATAACTACGTTTACTGAGATACGATTCTTTCCTGGGGAAGATATTATTAGGTTTTATTGTTTTGCGCTCGTAACTCAAAAAGTGGAAAATTTGAGTTACTACAGTCTTCGTTGGACCAGTCGATATATGTATATATATTTTTTTATTTTTAAAATTGTTTTCGACCGTACTGCGTTAAATATGGATTTATAGTGTCAGCAATCGGTCTGTAGGAGTTAAAACTTATTTGTTTTTTTGTTTTATGTCTCAATATTTCGTCACGATTTTGCGACTTCTTCAGGAGAAACCTGTAAATTTTTTTAGAAATGTAAGCAAAGTGAATATTTAAATACTTACAACTAGGAAAGTAAAAATTTAAATTTTTTTAACATATCTATATGACATTTGATTTTAATTTATTTAGAAGTTATGGTAACCGCAATACACTATATAGAGTAAATTCTTATATAGGTCAATTTTTAGCGAATAAGTTAAAGTAATAAATTATTATGATTATGACAGTATTATCGATATTATCAGGTGGAAAGGTGCAATTAATATAAGATGAATGAGAAATAATTCGAAACATGTTAAATTGATCTATCAAATGTAGTTGATGGTGCGTCGTCAGTTATTGTGTAACAATTGTATTGTGTAATAATAATATTTAGAAATTGAATAATATTGTATGTATAGTTAGTAGAAGATTATTAAGTAAGTTGTTTCTTGAAGGTTAAGATCTACCATATCATAATATTGTTAAGTATGTTGGAGTAGATATTATTTAATGGTTGGTTTCAGTCTTATAATTGATAGATTCAGGAATTTGATTAATGTGTACCATTTCAAAGAAAAGCGGATTTTTATAATTATCAACTTGTTTCAAAATTTTTATATTATTAAAGTCAAAGTTATGTCCTGTCTTCAAGTAGTGGTCTACTAAGACACAAGACTTTTTTCTTATGTTACAGTCACTTTTGTGTTTAGTAACACGTTGTTTAAGCCACTATTGACTTTGACTAATATAGTAACTTTGACACTGACTGCAATTTATTCGGCTAATTATGACACTTATTAGTGAATTTGAAGTTTAAACTTTTATTTTTGAGAATAACCTCGAATTTAGAAGTGGAATGTATTTAATTAATTTAATGTTTAGAAATGTTTTAAAAAGTGGGACAATTTGGTCTGTTAAATTTGATATGTAAGGTATTTTTTTGTAGGAAACTGGTTGCGGATTATTTATTAAAGCTCTAATATAAAAGTTAGTGTTATCAATAAGTTTTATTAAAATATATTTTGGGTAGCCATTGTTTAAAAACATTTCAAAAACTTTTTTTAAATTAACATCTAGGAAACTTAGATCACAGATTGTTGTTACTCGATTTTTCATAGATATAATTGTGTTGAATATTAACTTATCAACCTCTTTCCCGACCACCCATGAGGTAAAGTCTGGTGGCGCGTTTTTTTTAAACGGTGTTCCCTTTTGGGCTTAATTGACTGACAATTTCGAGACGAGATAATATTGAGCACGTTTATATATTTAAAAAATTGTTTTTCCGCTGGTGTTACTTTGGCGGTCCAGGTTGCGTTTCAGGATCTTATTCAGTATCGAAGGTTAATGTTTGCGAAAGAACGGCAGTTAGAATTGGCGTCGTTGTGGGTAATTCATCTTTAAATTCTTCTAATTTTTCGATTAATTTTAATATTTATATGATATCATTGCAGGTTTCGCCAGAACAATTAAGTCACACTACAGAACATTTGCCCACTTGTTTTCAACGACACATACTTTCATAATTTCCATTTTCTCTACACAAAATTTATTTCAGAAGATCGGGTGGTGCTGAAGTTTTAAAAGTTTTAATTGGTATTAAAATTTTTTCTAAACGCTAAATATTCATTCATTTATAAAATAAAACACAGATATTTTTATTTTGTTGTGATATTGGTTATTGGAATTTTTATTAGTGTATATTATTTAAAATGAAATCCATTTGCCCGCTTTCGCTCTATCGTATGCCTATTGATTTTATTTTCACGCACGTATGCAATACAATTCGATGTAATGTCATTTGTGCACTAAATGGAAAATAGGTTTGAGAGAATTATTTGCATGCTTCTTTACCATATATTGCCCTGACATGAGCACAGCTGGAATCTGGGATAAAACAGTCACGGCTATTGGATTTTTGTAGAAATATTTCAAATCTATTTATTATGTAAAATTACAATTATTAAACGCAAAAGCATTTAATTATATAATTCCATATTTAAATGAGAGATACGCTAAACGGTATATTCTGTTATCTGTTTGATATCTTGTCGTATTCACATTTAGATACCACTGGAATATTATGAATATTAAATTAGGATGGAAATTAATGATTTATGTAATAATAAATAGTTGGTAACCCATTTTATCTTTGACCTTATTAACTTTATGGAATTAACCGCAAATATACCTCGAAATATATGTTGGTAATCAAATTATTAGAGCCTCCGCATAAAATTTTGAATGCATACTGTGATTTAGAACCTAGTAAAGTTTACAAATCTTAAAAAAGACACGAGTTATTACATGAAAACACTTAAAATTATGCGTTAAGCCTAATAGGTAATTGGATGGTGTTCTACTATAAGAAATTCACTGATAGAAAATAAGGCTTTATATTTACATTTTTATTTTTCAATAATTAAATTCAATTGAATCACCTATAAAATATAGGGTTGAGCATTTCAAGAATGCGCACTTTAGGTTTAATCAAGTGTAAAATCCAAACCAATTGCGTTGAAAGTATATTTATTTCTATTTAAGCCTGTTGATACAAAATCAACAAAATCAATTATAATTTGCGAACGAAACATTATTACATTAATAGAAAAAGTGAAACAAAAAAGTGCTTTTGGGCACTCTTATAAATTCGCTTTTTAAAAGTACGCATTTAGGATCGTAAGATTGCGCACGTAATTTTATGAACATAGGTCACAGGTCCCATTTATAAGATCCAAAACCTGTGTAGGCACTGTAATTTTCATGCCACCATTCAACACATTATATATACTGAATCCAGTCCTCTGTGATAGATTCTTTAAATGTTTCGTTGTACCCTGGACAGCTCCAAATTTTCTTATAAGGCGTTTATTTTGGCTTTGTGAAAACAGTTTTTTCATTTTGTTGTATCTTCTCTGCCGGTCTGACTTTCACAGCTATATTTATGAAAGGGATTCCTACAGCTGTCGCTGTCTCCCATCTCCCAACCATTTTCTCCATTCTTCTTTGTCCTCCCATTCTCCGTCTTCCAATCCTCCTCTTTCCATGGTTTCATCTACCTCATCTCTGAAAGATCTTCTTGGTCTGCTTCTTTTGCGTTTTCCTATGGGGCTCCACTCTGTTATTTTTGCTATCCATCGGTTTGGGTCTGTTCGTCTGACATGTCCGTACCACGTTAATCTTTTTTCTTCAATGTAATTTAATGTGGATTTCTTTATCTCCATTCGTCTTTTGATTTCGTCGTTAGTTATTTTGTCCATTCTGAAAACTCTGCAGCTTCTTCTCCAGTAGTCCATTTCTGTGGCGTTAATATTATTTCTGCTGCTTTTGTTTAAGACCCAATTTTCTGCTCCATATGTTAGAATGCTGCGAATCATCGTGTTATAAATTCTTTTTTTGTTATATGTCTGTCCCATAGAATTGGATTCAGTTGTCTTATAGAGTTTCTGGCTTGACCCACTCGACTTTTGATTTCTTCTTCTGTAGTACCTGTTTTTGATATAATGAACCCCAGGTATCTAAATTTCGGTCTCCTTTATTTCACGCCTGTCATCCACTTCTAGGTTTCTTGTTGGTTCTTATGTTGTGATATTCTGTTCAGATATTCTGTTTTGTTAATGTTCATTTCCAGGCCATTTACATTTTATTCTTCTTCTAGTTTTCGAACCATATAACTTATATCTTCCTCGTCTTGTGCTATTATGATCTGATCGTCGGTAAAACTGAGGGTATACGGATGGTGGTTCCTTATGGATACTCCTATTCCCTCACATTTCCTTTTCCATGGCTTTAAGGCGTATTGAAGAAACATTTTAAAGAGTGTAGTTGAAGTCAAGCAGCCCTGTAGGAGACCTTTCGTGGTTTTAAATGATTTTCCAAACTTGTTACCTACTTGTTACCTTGACTGTAACATTATTATGTATGTACATGGACTTCACTACATGTATCAGTTTATTTTCTACTCCTACTTGTTGCATGGCCTCCCACAGTCGTTGTCTGGGCACAGAGTCGTACGCCTTTTTTAGGTCAATAAACGCTAGATGGACTGGCCTGTTCTTTGCCATCTTCTTTTCCATTAGCTGTTGTATAGTATAGATGTGGTAAACACATGATTTCCCAGCTGTAAAACCTTCCTGGTCGTCCTCTATTTGATTTTGGATTTGTTTGCTATTAGGTTCACATCTGATTTCCTTTTTAATCTCTCTTCCAGAAGCGTTTGAGGTGGTGGTAGGTTATCACCAACATCCAGTTTGAGTTTATATTGAGCCTTTTTTTCTAATTTTTTTTAATTAGTTGGTCTTTATATAGAGAGCTGGTGATAATTTCCGACTTTTTGCTTCTGCGATTTCTAGATCTAACCATAATTGATTTAGGTAACGGAGTAATGGTTGTTAATTTAATATAACTTGATGATGTTCTGTGTTTGATAAATCAATTTTTTTTGTTTCTATAGCTATATTAACTTTTTATTCCAAAGTTATTGTAGATGTGTTGGAAACCAGATCTGTATGCTGACGAGTATTGTTTTTGATCTGTAACATCCTTCTCGTACAATCGGGTTCAGATGTAGGTATTTCGCTAATTATTGCATCTCTTTTATTAACATGAATATTTTCTTTAGTAGTAGATTTCTCAAGAACAATAGTTGCACTGTCAAGAACATTGGGAGTATTTTAAGAGGCTGATTCAGACATTTGATATGGTTGGATATCGATTTAAGACGTAGAGTTTTTAGCGACTCATGATTATACGTTAAATGCTTCCAGTTCCGTAGTTACTTCGGCCGTAGCAGGTTCTTCTCGTTCTGTGACAAAAGTGGCCATATAGTCAGCGTTAGTAAAAATGGAGAAAATGTTAATACGATAATGTTATATTGTCGAAAAAAATCAATTGCTGCAATGGAACAATGGGAAATGTAATTATTCATTATCAAAAGAACAAAAGGTTGTTCCTTTGTCGGCTTAGCGTGATCTCTAAAGTGTGTAACATAATCAACAAACAGGTCCTGATTGATGAAACTACTGTCGGATACCATTTTATCTGATGATGGTGGAGCTCCATCCAAAAGTTTTGTCTTCATTCTTTTACGTGGATATATAAATGCAGGAGGAATATTGTCCAGTAGCACTCATTGTGAATAAAACAGTAACATTGGTTCCCGGTTCTGCGCGAGATATTTTATTGACACACCTTTTTTTTTTGTAGAGAAAACTTTAGGAGGCCTGTTTGGGACAGTGGAAAATACCGACTCATCCATATTGTAAATTGCATATGGCGGGAATTTATATATATTCATTAACTTCGAGAGATTTTTATGAACCTGCTTACATCGTGGTTTATTAAACCCAATAGCCCTGGCGACGCTAGAAGCAGTGTGTTGCTCTAAACTAACATCTTTGTGCCGTTTCAAAAATCCACGTAGCCAGCCCTTGTCCGCCATTTTTGAAGTTCTATCAAAACGATGTTCTAATTTATTTATTTCAGCGAACTCAAACGCTAGACTTTTTAGAGCTATAGAAGTTAACCCATAAAACATGTTGTCTATTGTTTTTATATAGTTGCACAACTCTTCTTTCATTTCGGCTGGTAAAGTTATGTCGTATCTTTCCAGCTTTGTAGCTACAGTTGTTCTTTTTAGACTTTTTCTTAACGCACCATTCCGATAGATTTTGCCACGCTTATCTTACTTTCTCCATTTTCCACCCTTTTTGTTGCTGACTCGGCCGTGAGAGCTCAATTAGTGGACTTACATATTTCACAGGAGAAAGATACGCAAATTAAAGGCATTTTGGTTAGTTTATTCTGCAAAGAAATCGAACAAACTTTCAAAGAAAGTTTACTAAATGGAAATATGAAAATTATAAAAACCGAAACACGGAAAGGACGGGACAAACGTCCAGGGAGCTGAACATTGGCCCTGTTTAAAATAATAATTTAAAGGCCAAACTACAATTAGATTTACAGTTACGCCAAATTATCATAAAAATAATTTGAAAATAAATTGAAATATATTTGGATTTTGGCTATTTTCTGATAAATGTGTGCAATTGGTCTATTTGAGTAGTGATGTTAACTTACAACTTACTCTGTAACAAAATAGCACATTTTGGACATTGGTCCTTATTTCTAATTAAAAATATTAAAATGCTTAATTGATCCTATTTATTGGATTATTGTTGCTGCAAAAATTATTATAAATGTTTTATTTTTCAGGATTTTTACCCCATACTACAAAAATGAACAACTCAACTGAAGCGCATACAATCAACTTAAAAGACTATTACCACCAAAAATGTCGTTGTTCGATTTCTTAGAGCTTTCTTAAAACCTCTAAAGGACAAGAAAGAAAACAGCAAAAAGACAATAGACAATGCCTGCTTTGACCCTATTTCCTACAAAACTAATCCGGTCGATTGTTATAACTCTTGCGAGTTGCACGGTCTTTTGTTCCCCGTTGGATATGATGGAAAGAGAAGTGAGTATCGAAGAGAATGTTGCCTCTTGTGAAATAGTTTTCCGTGGTAACACCTTTTTGGATGAATCAGGAGGCTCTGAAAGTTCTGGAGAAGAGCGGGTCACGGCCCACTTTTATGTTGTGAATACTTATAAGGGAGCGAATGCCATTAACGATTTGGTTGCGAATAATTTGGGGTAAGTTTATTGTATACTTATTTTCTTTTGTTAGTTCAGACGGGGCTTTTTTAAATTATTCGACGAAACTAAATTATTTAAATTGGCAAATTTAAGAGCGTACAGGGAACAGACGCTTTAAAGTTTCAGGGAAGTACAATTTTAGAGTAATTCAGCGTATTCGTCTTTTCAATTTATTCAATTTAGGTCAGAGTTTAAGACTAAATAACTTATGTTAATTTTTTTGATTGTCGTAGGCTTTTAATTTAACTCTAAGTAATTTACTAAGTTACAAAAAAAAACTTAGAGTTGTAAAAACTTAGATGGTATATTTTGCACTAGAATTAGGGTGAACTTCTTAATAATATAGCTACTTAAAACAATATAATTGTGTTGGAAAACCCTATTACAATAGTGGGAAGAGAAAAAAAATTAAATAAGAACACTTTATTTACTTTAAAGAAAATAACCATATTTCGCAAGCTGTTCTACCGCAATACATGATATTGAAAAATTTTAACGACTTCCACTAAAACATTCATTTTTTTTTGATATTACATATTTCTATGTATTTGTATTTCTATGTATATATATATATATATATATATATATAAATATATATATATATATATATAATACATATGTATATATATAATATATATATATATATATATATATATATATATATATATATATACAAACAACACAGTTTATTAGGGTTGCAGTCAGAAATATTGGCCGGGATGTTAAAAAAAAAACACTCTTTTGACTTTTTGTCGAGCTTTCGGAATATTTTTATTCATTTTTCAAGACATAGTCGTTGAGATTATTTTTGTAAGCATTGAACACTCAACATTTATACCACACATTAAAATATACAATTATGGACATAATACATCATAAAATTTTTAAAATTTGTTGTAAAAATAGTAAAACTTGATTGATGGCATGTTTTACTATGGTACACACCGAGGTTCCGTGGTTTTTTTAACAACACCATACCAGTAAATAAATTATCGAAAAAAATATGTATAGGTAAAACTTTAAATTGATTTGGAAAACTGTCAAGCATTTGTACCAAGGGTGCAGTACAGTTTCCAAATTTATTCTCGTAGTCATTATTGCTATGAGGGTTTTTACCTTGGTAAACGTCAAAATTGATAAGCCATCAGAAGTATTTAGACTCCATGCTTTAAATCTAAATCTAATAGTTTTATTTAGAAAGAACTGCTTGCAACTCTGCTTACCAAAACATTCTATCATTTACTCATCAAAACTAATATGTTGTTTTATCCACCGTTGACGGAAAATTATTATTTGCAAGATGTTAATATCGTGAAATTGCAATAAAACGATCCCTTTTCATAGAATTATAAACAAATTCATCGCGCAGATCCTGAGTCCCAATAGTTCCTCTTTGAAGGTACTGTATTGAATCAGACAAAAATAGTATATCTAAGAAAACTTAAAACTCTGTAAAATGTAGTATTAAAAACTGGGTTTCTCAAAATCCATCATAATATATTTTTTCAACTCCAAACGGAAAAGAAAGGGAAAAATCTAGTAAATCAAATTTTTCACGCAAAAGAGCATATAATTAAAAACAATAATAGTAAAAGTTATGATATAAAAGCTAAAGTCATTTGCAGTTGCAGCTTGAAGCCTTATGAAATATCATTTAAGGTAAATTATTTAAATTTTTCCTATTTCAATTGCATAAAAATGAAATTATGTCATATTTACTTTTTCATATTAATAGCACGAATTCATCTTTTTCTAATCTCTAATTTATATGTAATCTTTGGGAACCTATAAAAACTACACTCACTGTTTTTGCTATTATTAGCACAATTAAAATACCCATGTATTTCCACACATTTTTGATAAAATTTATGCGTAAAAATATTGTCTAATACTTATCTAACTATATTACTTATCTAACTTGATCCTGTCAAAGTTTGATGTCCCGCCGGCAGCAGTTTTTTTTCCCATTTCTTTACAACGGAGGGAAAAATGTTATCATGGCAACAATATGAAACATGTCACAAAGCAATAATACAAATGTCATTAACAACAATTAAACATCATTTTTATTTATAATAATATTAAAAGTACAATTAGTTAATAAGGCATTTTCAAAATTGAAACCGTGCAAAAATGTTCCCGACTCTTGATACGCATTGGTAATTGTTGATGATACTGATGGTCAAGAACAACTTTCAGCAATCAATTCTCGATGTTAGCGAATCCTAAGGGGTTTAAAATTTTTTGAGCATTATCGTTCTTATCGGACTTGGAGGGCCCCAAACGTACTACTGCATCATTAGCCGCGGACTCAATTTCGTTTAGGTTTTCCATTTTCGCACTAAATTTGCGCTTGCGGTTGCAACAACAATAAGCTGTCTTTAATAATTGCAAACAACTGTCAAACAACTGTAACTAGGGAGACGCAAATCCACCGACGACTTAATTATTTTAATTTCTAACATCTAGACGACTTTGATAGTTGTCACAGTTAATTTCGAGTAAAAATAGCGTATGAATTGTACTATTTATGGTTGAAAATTGCTACGTTTGAAGAAAAAATAGTATACTTTATTCGGCAAAGAAGCGACATTTTTTGACTTCTATTACGCGCCTCACCTCGTTCGGCGCGTAATATCGGGCGCGTCAAGCAAAGTCATGCTTCTCCGTCTCATAAAGTAATATACTATTCTCTAGTCTTGTTTCCCGAAAAAACTCTAGTAAAATCAATATTTTACCATTTTAGGTAAAATTAAAAAGAAATATTTAAAATATTTCGCACAAATAATAAAAATAAAAATATTATCTTCTTATAACTTTTAATGGGATTAATGCTGCAAAAACTACTTTAGTAATTTATCTTTTCTTACTTTTATTGCCTGCCTTGACTTTTTAAGTTATTTATAATTGATCTTCTTATAAATTTCACCTTGACGGTTGTAATGAGTTTTTCCAATTATCTGCTCTCATAAAGAAGAAAAATAATTACACTCAACATCCCTTATCTACTTATCGACCCTTCTTAACTATCAAAAATTCAATTAGCGGAGCAACGCTCCCAGTACAAAGTGAACTTTACCCCAAATTATTCGCCACGAACTCAGTAATGGCTTTTTGCTCTCTTATAAGTATTCAACAAGAAAACGTGACGATTCTCGTCCTTGGAGAATGTATATTGTACATTTCGTTAGATAAAGTCGGCTCTCCTTATCATGATGAAAAATGTTTACATCTAGGAAGTTGAAATGGGGACGTATTTTATATAAACACAACACATTTAAATAAACGTTATGAAATGACAGAATGCCTTTTATTTCTGCTCGTGTTGAATTGAACATTTAAAATAAAATATAATATCCAAATTGTCAGTGTAACAGAGACGGTAACGATTAAAGCATGGAAATGTTTTTCGTGCTTTTCTTCTTCTTAACGTACCCTATCAAGTCCCCTTGACGTTGGCGATTAACATGGCGAAACTGTCTCTGTCTCGAGCTATTCGAAAGAGTTGCTTAGCTTTCCTTATTCCTGTCCACTCCCTGATATTCTTCAACCAAAAGGCCTACTTTCTACCAATTCCTCTGCGTCCTTCGATTTTACCACATCATAATAAGTTGAACCGATATAATAATATTATATCGGTCTGCCCTTACTACGTGTCCAAAATAGGCCATCTTTCTACATTTAATGTTATTAGGCAGCTCGCGAGCAGCATTTGCTCTCTCAAGGACTGCTACATTTGTCAGCATAGCCGTCCATGGAATTTTTAGTATACGTCTGTGGAGCCACATTTCAAAGGCCTCCAGATGATTAATGGTGGATATTTTTAATGTCCATGCTACGACACCGTATAAGAGGACTGAACAAATGTAGCATTTAACCATGCGCTTTCAAAGTTGAAGTTGCCAGTTATCATTACAGAAGAATGACCCCATTTTAAAAATCTCGTGCGGGCTATCTCAATTCTACATTTTATCTCTTGATCTGGAGCTAGTTGTTCAGTAATATGGCAAACCAAGATAATTAAAACTGGACACTCTTTGAATTATATGACCATCAACATATAATCGTGCATCTTGATGTGCTAAATTGCTAAACACCATGTGTTTTGTTTTTGAACAGTTTATGTTTAGGCCAAACTCTCTTCCCACTGTATTAATGGCATTTAAAAGGCATTGTAGTCTATTCATGTCATCACTTAAAATAACTGTATCGTCTGTATATCTGATTATATCTATCAGAATTCCAATAACTTTCACGCCCCATTCCAAATTATGCAGCGCCTGTTTAAATATTCTGTCTGAATATAAATTAAATAAACAGTGGGGATAGTATACAACCCTGTCTGACACCTCCTTGTATTTTACATATTTCGGTTGATTTTCCGTTTATGCAAGCTGTCGCTGTTTGACGCCAGTAGGTATAACTTTTTCTATGAATCGTATGTCCTTGACTATGAACTCCTTTATCTTTTAATATTGTAATTAATTTGTGATGCTGTACTCGATCAAAGGCCTTTTCATAGTCAATAAATACAGCAAAGACGTCTTTCCTTTGATCTAGACATTTCTGCAGTAATACATTTAGTGCAAAGAGGGCGTCCTGAGTTCCAAGTCCATTTCTGAAGCCAAATTGTGTTTCATCCTTGTCTTCTTCACATTTATCTCTGATTTTACTGTGGATGATGCGTAGAAATATTTTCAAAGTGTCGCTCATAAGGCTTATCATTCTATAATCGCTACAGTTTTCCGGACGTTGTTTTTTTGGTAGTGTTATGAATTCGGACTTTAACCAATCTTCAGGATATCACCAGTCGAATAAACATCATTGAAAAGCTTGACCAGTATTCCAAGGTTTCCCTCATTTATAAGCTTTAACATCTCTGTCGGTATGTTATCAGGGCCAACGGATTTCTTGTTCTTTGCTAACTTTTATAGCATGCAGTAATTTTTGATTTTACTATTTTTGGTCCTTCACCTTCAACTAAAAGTCTCCAGTTCTTCGGGTCTAATCATCATTATACAGTTCACTTATATAAATTACACCAGGTTGTTCGAATTTCATGTTCGTCTATTATCATTTTTTCCCGACGAATCGCTATAGTATGTGGAGTTTTCTTATGATAAAGACCAGCTACTTCTCTAACTTTTTTAAACATATAAAACGTATCATGTTTTTCATTCAACTTTTCTATTTCCTGAATTTATCCTCTATCCATTTTCCTTTAGCCACTTTTATTTTTTGTTTAAATTAGTTTCTGTTTTTTCCTTATACTCTGTCTTGTTTTTCGCCTCAGTTTCCTTCTCTGCTCCGTTAATTCCAGGATTTCATCAGTCATCCATTGTTGTTTTTTGTGCCTGTGTTACGTTGTTGAATATTTTTCCATTACTTTCAAGGTAAGATCTTTAAATGTGTTCCATATTTCTGTGTTGTTTTCATTTATTGGTTTCTTTAGCTCATTGTTTAAGTCATTTTCTATTAACGTTTTGTTGGATATTGGGATATTTAATTTTAGTGTTTTGGGGGCTTTCTTGGACTTTTCTGAGCTTCACACTTTGATGTCAGTTATTACAGGGTTATGGTCTGAAGCGATATCTGCATTAGGATATGTCGTTACTCTGGTGACGCCATTCTTAAATCTCTTGTTTACCAGAATATAGTCTATCTGATTTCTAATCATATGTAGTGTATTATCTGCTGGTCCCCTCCATGTGTATAACCTTCTTTTGTGTAATTTGAACCATGTATTTTCGATTCTCATGTCATGTTCTTGACAGAACTGGTATAATTTATCGCCTCTTTCATTGCTCTTCCCTCCATATTCACCTACCAGGTCAGATCTTCGGCCTTGACCAAAAGCCTTCGTGCTTTTACTTTTCTTTTAAAGAAAAAAGAGAAAAAGAAGAAATTAAGCAAATATGATTATCCTTGTACCATCAGCTATTCTCCAAACTAGTTACAATCCTGTACTTGAAATATCTGTTGATTGTTGAGTGTATAGGTAATATTTTTCTTTCAAAATAATGAAGGTGTCGGTTAACTATTAAAGTGTCTAGCAAATTTCGATTGTAATTTAGTGAATCTTTGGTATGAGTTTTAAAATATTCGAGTGTAGAACACCTACTCTTACACGGTTCTTCTTTCTATGTTATGCTTGACTAAAGTGCGTTTTCTAACAAATTACCTATTCTAGTTTTATTGACGGCAGCTTGAAAAACGGATGCAGAGGATCTGTTAAATTATTCCATCGGGTTTCTAAGACATGACGATCAGCTCCGACCTAGACCTCTTCTTCCGTCTCTCTTGGCTTGTATTATTAAGTAAAGTATATTATATCTCTTATTCACTAAACACTTCACATTCACTAAAATAAATATGGAGAAGATCAGAAAAACTCAGAGAGCTATGGAACGATAGATGCTGGGTATCTCACTCTCAAAGACCGTAAACTACTAAAGACAATAGTAATAGAACAAAAGTAAAATATGCTGTTGAACAGGCAGCCAAACTGAAATGGAAATGGGATAAACATAATGAACGTCTTAAGAATGACCAATGAAATAAAGAAATCGGGAATTGGCGGTCATATGAAGCCCAAATACCACGAGGAAGACCGCAAAGCGCTGAAGTGACGATATGAAAAGAACTGCAGGACCAATGTGAAAACGTCTTACAAACACCAGAAATGAATGGCAAGAATTAGGAGAAGTCCATATTCGGCAATCCGAATAGAGAAAAAGGATTAAACAAAATTATATCTCTCATTTTTAAGGCTTCCCAAGTGATACTGTTGGTTCTCTCCAATTGTTCTCCATAAGCTCCTACCACTTTTGGCTATATTGAAGTTTTACTGACAATCATCACCTTTGATTTTGTGATAATTAGCTTCAGTCCATATTAATTACAAATTGTGTAATTATATTAATCATGCGTTGAAGTTTTTCGTAACTAATTGCAGTTAACACCGTATCATCCGCGTACCTCAAATTATCAATATTGACGCTACTAATTTTGATACCACATTGAACATTATCGAATATTTTATTAAAAATTAACTCTGAATAGATTTTAGATAGCCCTGTAGAAATAATGCAGGCCTTTCTTACTCCTTTTCAGTAAATATTTTTAATGATACTTAGGTCTTTATCATCAATACTACGTAAAGAATGGCTCTTAGGTTTTACTCAATCAAAGGCCTTCTTAAAGTCAATAACACACATATAAATTAGATGACCGATATCTCTGCGTCTCTGATTTACATGGTATATGGAGCATATCCCTCATTACAAAGTTAATATTAGAAAGGGTTTAATTAAAATATTTTGTGGTAGTCAAGAAATATATTAAGTAAATATTATAAAATAAATTATTTGTATACTAAAGTAAACTAAACTAAACTTAAACACATAAAACTGGAGAAACAGTTAAATTAAATACATAAAGAATATTTTACATAAGTACAAATAAACATAATCACCAATAAAAACCGATTATCACGAACACACTGGAAAATTAAAGCCAACGAAATGTATTTTGTTATCGGGAATGTGGAAATATTACTATGCACTTACCATAATTTGTACGAAAACTTTTCGAATAAAGAATTATTATTTCAATAAATTCAATAAATTTCAATAAATTGTGTGGTACAGTGTATTTGAGCAAAAAACAGCCATTTTAATTAGCTCATTTGATATTGGAACTGTAAAAAAATATTGCAATCACAGGACGGTAAATATCCACTACTAGGCGATGCTTATTGAAATAAATTTTTTCAGTTACACCTAGCACTTTTATTCTAAATATTGAGATAACAATATGGCTTACCCAGTGGTATAATCTCATTTCATATGAAACATAAATTACTGCATTACTAAAATTGTGCTGTGTTTGTAGTTCCCTAATACAAGCTTTTATTTATCTGTATAAAATGTTCTCTTTTTCTTTTAAGGACGCTACAACCCTATGAGGGTTTTGGCCTGCTTAACAACGTTCTTTAATTCTGCCCTGTTCATGTTCATGGTTTTAACCTTTTGTAACTGGCGCGCAGACTCACAATCCTAGAAATTTTTAACCTAAGAAGACCCATTTGCAATTAAATGATGGTAACTTTATTACTAGCGGACCAGATAAGCGGCGATATATTTTACACTACTTCTTTGAATAACATTTGACTGCTCTGTTGTTTCAATCAGCACTGCTCAACAAGTTATCGTTTCTTGTTTATAATTTGATTGCAACATTAATTTTTTAAAATTTCTTCTGACGTATCGTATAATGTAGACCTACCCAATAATCAAAGTTATGCATTTACAAAAACATATTATTTGAAAAATAAAATAGTAAACACCATGTGTCATAATAATTGTAATCTCAGGAAAAAAGACAGTTAAGATTTTATACACACTTAAAAATTTGTTTACTAATGTATTTCTTAAATCCACATATTCATTGAAAAATGATTCATGCTGTTTAAAATATCTTTCTGTTAACGACAAAGTAGATCAAATTCAAACGTCATCATATTTCTCTTTTGTTTATCGTTAAAAATTAATTGATGGTCGTGGGTTGTATTTTTGTGTTTTAATAATTTAAGAAAATACCTACATAATCAGAAAAAACATTATTTAAAACATGCGAACGGTTTTTGCAATCACAATCAATACAGTGTTTATGCTGGTTTAGAATTGGCTGTTAAAAGCTTGTGTTCGATTGTTTTTAGTCCTTCAACCTTTGTCCTTTTTAGGGTGTAGTAGTTGTATATAAGTACCTATTTTTTAAAGTAGTGTAGTGAAGTGGTACTTTAAAACAAAATGAGTAATTTGGAAGAAAATAAAATACAGTCGAAACGTAGAGTGTTATCTCCAGAAGAACGGCGTTTAGTTCCAAAAGTCGAAAGTTATTTCAATTTAGAAAAAAATAATATGGGTTCAATGACATCTGTTATGGCAGTTCAGAAACGCACATGCGATGCTTGCGGTATCTCAGATAGAACATTCCGAAGAATTAATAACATGAGTGAGGATGAAATAAATAAAGTAAGCAAGAGAAATCGTCAACATCCAAAAACTTTTGATTTGCATCAGTCAATTACACTTGCAGTTAAAAATATTATATTTAATATGTATAAATAAAAAGAACATGTAAACAGTTAATGCTGTGTTGCAAAAAATAAAAGACAAGGAACTGTGTGATATTAGTTTAACAAGTTTGTGGAGAATGTTGAAACATTTAGGTTTTCGATATAAAAAGACAAATACTGTAGATCACATTTGTCCTCTTTTTTGTGTAAAAGTATTACTAGACTCTCGTTCCAGTCTTTAGGATCTGGCTATTATGGAGACATCTATTAAATAGCTCTGTTAGTACAGGGATTGTTAATGTCTTGCTTGTTTTCAAGAGCAGCTCGGCAATTATACTGTCGTGTCCTTGAGCTTTATTATTTTTTAGTTCTTTTAAAGCTTTTTCTATTTCGTGTCCTTTTATATTTGGTAGTACTTCTGATCCCACGTTTTTTATTTTTCTTTTGACGTTCTCCTTTGTTGTTTCATTAGGCTCTCCTTGCGAGATGTACAAGGATGTGTAGAAGTCTTCGACAATATTTGTTATTTTATATTTGTCCTTCTCTACCTTATTGTTAGCGTCTTTAATTTTGATGATTTTTTGAACTCCCAGTGCGGGTCTTATAAAGACATTTTAAGCCTCTGTTGTTTTCAATGACTCGCTCTATTAAGTTCTCGTTTCATTTTTGTATGTCGCGTTTTAGTTCTTTTCTAATTATTTTATTAAATTATCTATATTCTTGACTATGGCGTTTGTTTTGCGCTAGTAGTTGTCTTCTTTCCGTCATTAGCTGTTTAGTTTCATTGCTTATTTTGTCGTCTTTAGTCCTTGTTTTCTTTGCGACCTGTAGTCCTGCTGCGAGAAGGTTTTTATTTAGGTTTTTATTGATCTCGTCAATTTGATCTTGATTATGTGAAGGATCAGGTTCGAACTTATCCGCTAAGACCTCTCGGAATTGCTCTTCATTTGTTCTTAGTTTAAAGGCATCTATTCTTGTTGTTTTTTAAAAAATCCTTTTTCTCTCTTCTTTCATGTTAATATTTATTTTTGCTCTGACTATACGATGGTCACTGCCCGTTGTTACGTTGTTTATTGTTGTGACGTCTTCAAATATTCCTTTGTTGTTTGAGAGAAAATAGTATATATTATTTTTGCTAGTTCCGTTAGGTGCGACCTATGTCCACTTTCTGTTAGGTTTTTTTTTTGTAGAAGGTATTCATAACATACATGTTTTCTTGTTCTTAGAATTCCATGAGTTTTTCTCCTCTTGTGTTTCTTGTGCCGAATCCAAAGTTTCCAATCTTGCTTTCAGAGTCTTTAATCTTACTTCCAATTTTGGCGTTAAAGTCTCCCATTATTATTATTTTGGATTCTTTGTTGTTGTCTATAGCTTTATTAACGTCTTCGTAAAAAGAATTTATTTCCTCATCGGTTGCTTTTTCAGTTGGAGCATAAACTTGCACGATCTTTATTTTAGTTTTTGAATTTACTTTTAAGACCATGTAAGTAACCCTGTCTGATATGCTGTCAATTATTTGAATTTGAGATATTCTCTTCTTGTTGATGAAGATTAAAACCATAACTAAAATTATGAAAATATAATTATGAAAATCATCCTTCTGCTGTTCACACAAGGTAAGCTAACCGATTATTTCTGACCAAAAAACTGTAACTTATTTTCAAAATGCGGTGGCAAAGATTCTGATTGTATTGGCAAGGCTATCGTTCTATTTATGGAATGAAGCGTCTTTTCGCAACATACCTAAGAGGTAAAGCTTTTAGGTCAAGAAAACGCGTGGAAAATAGTCGACCTCTCAGTTCTCAGCCTTATCGATGTAATAAAAAATCAAAAACACTTGCAAGTTTATTGATAAGGAAAAATATAAGATTCGGGATTTTTTTCTTGTTTGTTTGTGTTTAAATGACCGCGGACACTAAATCCATTCGCCAATCTTACAATTTGTACTCATTTTTTTTTAGTTATTGTTCCCTATACCATCAAATCCTAAATTACTACTAATACTAAATCCAACAAATTCTACTATTTTGAGTATTGATCTCTAATATATAGTCTTTTTTTTTCTATTAGGTGCTTTTAATTATTTATATTTAAAATAAGTGATGAGGTCCTCAGAGTTCCACAGTAAACTCTTCTGCAGATATCTACTTAATTCAATAGCTACTTTACTGTGGACTATCCAAGTTCCTTTTTTTAATTTGTTTCTTAAATTTTTTTTTATTTTTTTTATTTGTTTCTTATTTTTTTTTCTTTTTTTATTAATTTTTTAAAATTTTTTGTCTTTTTTTTTCCTTTTTTTTTCTTACAACAAATTACAAAGAAATACTTACTCTATATTTACAATTACAATTTGAGTTTAATATCTAAAACATGTTTATACAATAATCTATATAAAAACTCATTGTTTTCTAATGGTAATAAATAACTTAAATTAATGGGATGGTGGACATCGGTCAAAGAAAACATCTAAAATGTTATGTTGTAGGTTACCCATCTGACCATAAGTACATTGTGGACTATTAGTTAGATTTATTTTAAACATATATGATGGTGTAGACGTAGACAGTGGTTAAATCTCATTCTGCATATAGTTCTTGTCATATCCTTTGTCCACTCCATTTTAGCAAACCCAGATTTATCCGTAATATGGTTTCTAATTGCTCTGTAATGGCTTTTGTATTTATATTTTTATTAATATACCTTTCTTTCCACTTATTTTTAAGCTCTTTGAACGTGTCTGATTCTACATCTTTAGAAGTACAAAGATAATGAGTTAATACTCCTTGTGTCACAGCGTTTTTGCCAATTCATCTACTATCTCATTTCCAGTTATTCCACAATTGCTTTTAATCCATGCCAATTTAACAGTTTTGCCTTGTTGCTGAAGTTCTTTAATTTTATTTATTATATATAATTCAACGTAATTTACTTTTGATTTAGGATTTATGGCACTAATTTTACTTAAAGCACTTTTGTTGTCAATGTAAATTATAAACTTTGAGTGATTTATATTAGATAAATATTTTAGTGCTTCCATTTATCGCTATTAATTCAGCTGTGTATATACTCAAGATGGAATTGAGCTTAAACATTTTACTGTTTTTATTATTGTTATCCCAGTATGCACATCCCACACCTTCGATATTTTTAGATGCAACTGTATATAGTATATGTATCTTTGAACAATTGTGAACTGTCAGATATAAACATTAATTTTCTTAAAGATAAAGGTAAATTGCTGTAGTCCCTTAAGAAGTATACCTGAACTTGTTCTAGAGTATTAAAGTCAATATTGTAATTAGGGTTTATGTCATATTTATATAGTTGTTTATCATATATTGTCAATTTTGAATAGAAAATCTACTATATTTAGAAGTTTTCTTTTTTATCCAATATCTTTCTGTTAAGTTTGTTAAGAACAGCTGATGTATTTTGAATATTAAACTTGACTTTTTTCTCGTACAATCTAACTAAAACTCTGATGCCAAGTTTTTTTTCGTCTTATATCCATTGGCATTTCACAGTATTCGACTTGTAGGTTACTATTGGGTGTACTTCTTAGGGATTTTGTCTATTTTGTTTAAATGTTACTGTGATGCGTCACTGTATAATATTGATCCATTGTCTGTTAATACTTACTATTTTTAAATAATAACAAAGAAATATTTCGATCTACTCCCCATCGTAAGTGTGACACGAAGCGAAGAAGATTTATTCCCTTTTCTGTTTTTTTTTAACTATATTGTCTATATGTTCTTTCCAGAGAAAGTCTATCAAGAGTAATGACCAAATATTTAACATAACTTTGCACTGGATAGGAGATATTGTTTATTAAGATGTAGTTGTAGGGTATCCCTTTTCGTTTACTTGTAAAAATACATAATTTAATTTCGAATCAGAAATATTTAGTCTATGTAATTCACTCCATGTTTTAATATGTTTGACTCCTTTAATGGATTTGACTGAATTTTCTATTTTAATCTGTTTTTGATAAATGACTATATCAACTGCGAATTGTAAAATTCTTGTGGAGTTTAAATTTTTTACTAGATCAGCAAGTATAAATTTAAATATAATAACGGGCTTAATATTCCTCCTTGAGGTAAACCATCCATCGCTAGCCTTGGACCAATTGTGTTACCAGTTACCGATATATAAATTTTTTCACAGTCATCTAGTTTTATTATTTTTTGATAGAAAAATTTGAGAAGACCTATTTTTGTCATTTTGTTGTATAGTAATTAACGTTGTCGTATGCTGATTCAACATCTAATAAAAGAGCTGTTAGTGAAGAATTTGACGTAAACGTTAAATTTATATCTGTTACCAAGTGGCTCACTGCTTCCACGGTAGAATGATTTTTACGAAATTCAAATTGTGTTTGTGATATTTTATTATTTTTTTGTAACCATCTTTCGAGCATAAGTTTTATCATTCTTTCCAGCATTTTTGTTATGCAGGAGCTTAATGAAATACCTCTATAAGATTCTGCCGAAAGATTCGGAATTAAAATTAATAATTTTTTCCAGATATATGATTCTCAGATTGCAGCTTTCATAAAAGATGTAGAGATGCAAATTATAATGCGACAAATTTAAAACACACAATGAAATAGATAATTAAAATAAATAACTAAATAAGGTTAAATAATTGATGGATTCGACCGGTCCTTGATGGAAATTCATTTTATGTAACAATGAAACACTGAAAACTTTGTTTTCAAACTTCCACAAAATTTATTTTAAATATTATCACTACAGCTGTTTCGGCTGATTGCCTTTCTCAAGTGATCTATTTTTGGCTTGGGTTTACAAATTTATAGTCTCTAATGAAATAGGTTGAGGAGGGGAGAACTGTTTGTCTCAAGTTGGTCATTCAGAATTATATCTGTGTTTTTTAATTTGTTGATTTCCTTAGATTCTAACAAAGATAACTTAAGGCCTTTATTTGGAATGTGAAGAATTTTAAATTTGTCATTAAAAGAATTATTATGATCTAGAAGGTGAAGTGCGTATGTCGAATCTGGTTTTTCTATTCTTAAAAGCCCTTTTATGTTCTGCTATTCATTTATCAAAGTTTCTACCAGTTTGACCGATGTAAGTTTTTGGGCAGGTCGCCACATTGAAGTTTGTACACACCACTATTTAAGTGTTTTTTTATGATTCTTGTTATTTTTAATATATTTGCCTACGTTGTTATTTGTTCGGAAAGCTGGTGTTATTCCTTTCTTTTTATGTGTTATGTGGCCATTTTTGTTGTTATTTTGCCTGTATATGTAATCGAGCAGAAGGTTATGGGTTTTTTCTCTGGTGGTGGAAATACTAATTTCAGGGCTTTCTTGTGTAGTTTTTGATTTAACATTTTATTAATTGTTTGTTCGTTGTATCCGTTGTTTACTGCTATTTGCTTAAATATATTTAATTCTGTCTCAAAGTTGTATTTTGACATCGGAATTTCTGTTAATATATGTAACATACTATGATAAGCTGCCAGTTTATGTTATGTTGGGTGGGATGATGAATTGTGTATAGTCGGGTCAGTATGGGTAGGTTTATGAAATATGGAGATGTCATGTTTGTTTTGAAGTCTGCTAATTTTTAAATCTAAAAAATTTATGGATTGATTTTGTTCTGTTTCTATTGTAAATTCAATATGATATTTGATAATATAGAATTTGACATCCTAGATTCTAACGTGAGAGTTAATATAGATAATTATAATAGATAAAAAATTCAATACACAGTGTAAAAAACTAAATAATCTTATTTCCAATAGTAAAAAACCCAATATTCATTATACAAAAAGTTTTTCGAATCATACTTTTTCAATAGATTTATAAATTCAACAGATACTAAATTTAGTAACAGCGAGATACAACTTTTAGAGAAAGGATTTAAACACAACTTGCCCCAACATAATAATGAGAGAACTTTAGAATATTTAGGGGTAGAATGTGAAGTAGCGTTATACAAAATTGCTAACAATATCGAAAAAAGTATAATTGCCAAATCTATTACAGATGTGTGTAGTGAAACTAAGAATTCCTGTTACAAAGAGAATAAAACAGCAATTTCAATTAAAAATAAATCAATAGAAAACAACATTGTGTTTACAAAAGCAGACAAAGGTAACACCACCATTGCTATAGATAAAATAAAATATAATAACAAAACAATAGAATTCTTAAATAATCAAATTATTGAAACTTTACACAAAGATCCGACAGAAAAATATCAAAAACAAATTAAGCTAGCGTTAGAAAATTCAAAGTAATACTAAATCCAATAGAACAGAAATACCTTAATATCATGAACCCACAGCCTCCTAAATTATACTCTTTCATTAAACTACACAAACCGGATCACCCAATAAGACCTGTAGTTTCATTTTATACAGCTCCGTCATATAAACTTTCCAAAAAACTGTTAGAGATTATTTTAGAACACACTAAATTTTCACTTAAATTTACCACAAAAAATACAATAGAACTAGTTAATAAAATACAACATTTCAATTACCTCACAACTCCAGATTAATTTCATTTGACGTAAAAAATCTTTTTCCTAGTATCCCTCCTACATAAACTTTTATTCTAGTGAAAAACCTTTTAGACCAAAATAGTACAAATCCAATAATTACATCTGAAATTTTACATCTTCTTGAAGTTTGCATAAACCAGGACTACTTTGAATTTAATAATAAAATATATACAAATAACAGTGCAGGACTTATAATGGGTAATCCTCTAAGCCCATTGCTATCAGATATTTTTATGGAGATATTTTATGGATCATCTAGAGACAAAGATTTCAAAACATCCCGTATTCAAACAGTTTTTATATTGGTGGATATACGTAGACGACGTACTGGTATGTTTCACAGGAACTAACAGGCAACTCGACCAATTTTTATCGTATATTAATTCACTTCATAGTCATATTGAATTTACAATAGAAACAGAACAACATCAATCGATAAATTTTTTAGATTTAAAAATTAGCAGACTTCAAAATAAACATGACTTCTCCATATTTCATAAACCTACCCATACTGACACGACTATACACAATTCATCATCCCATCCAACACAACATAAACTGGCAGCTTATCATAGTATGTTACATAGATTAACAGAAATTCCGATGACAAAATACAACTTTAAGACAGAATTAAATATAATTAAGCAAATAGCAGTAAACAACGGATACAACGAACAAACAATTAATAAAATGTTAAATCAAAAACTACACAAGAAAGCCCAGAAATTAATATTTCCACCACCAGAGAAAAAACCCAGTACCTTCTGCTCGATACATATACAGGCAAAATAACAACAAAAATTGCCAAACACATAAAAAAGAAAGGAATAACACCAGCTTTCCAAACAAATAACAACCTAGGCAAATATATTAAAAATAACAAGAGCCGAAATAAAAAACACTTAAATAGTGGTGTGTACAAACTTCAATGTGGCGACTGCCCAAAAACTTACATCGGTCAAACTGGTAGAAACTTTGATAAACCAATAGCAGAACATAAAAGAGCTTTCAAGAATAGAAAAACAGATTCGACATACGCACTTCACCTTCTAGATCATAATCATTCTTTTAATGACAAATCAAAAATTCTTCACATTCAAAATAAAGGCCTTAAGCTATCATTGTTAGAATCTATGGAAATCAACAAATTAAAAAACACAGATATAATTCTGAATGACCAACTTGAGACACACAGTTCTCTCCTCCTCAACCTATTTCATTAGAGACTATAAATTTGTAAACCCAAGCCAAAAATAGATCACTTGACAACCGCTGTAGTGATAAGAGTTAAAATAAATTTTGTGGAAGTTTGAAAACAAAGTTTTCAGTGTTTTATTGTTACAAATAAGGTTACTGTTGTAACGTATTAAAAATATTAAGAATAATAAAAAATAAAATATTTAAGTAAGCACTAAATACTATTCCAAATGGCAGTTATGAAAATGGTAATTCCAAAATGGTATCAAAAAAAAATCAATTTTAATATTTGAAAAACTTCCTCTTTATATTTATGTTAAAAACGTAAAGTGTTCCTAAAAGAGACCTCTAAAACTTTTCATAAATACATCAAAAGTATATTTCCTGAAATTCAAAATTATGCCGTAATATAATATCCTGTTCTGTTCCCTGTAAAACTCAAAACAAATTTCTATAAAAGCTTTTTGTCATAATTTTATCTGAAAGTAATTTTCTGGATTTTCAGGCATCTAAATGTGACTTTCTCGAGTTGGGAGAAGAAAAAAAGAAACCTTGAAACTCCCAAGGAGTACATAATTTTTTGTAATTTAATAAAAGGAGAAGTAAAAGGTGTCGCTGCAGTGAAGTGGACCGAGAATAACGATCTTAGAGTTTGGAGCGCTTTAGGTAAGACCTCAAAATGTATATAATCATCCCAATATTTAACGTTGCGCTTTTAAACTTGTAAAAATTTATTTATATGATTATACATTTATTATAATTGTTTTAGTAGAATAGTTATTTTGGAATATATACTTATGCATTTCCAGAATTTTGGACGGCGACTCTTTTAAAAACGTGTAAAAATTAACACATGCATATTTTGAATTAAATTTAGAAACAAAATATTTTTTAAGGTTTCAATGCCAAGTTGCTAATTTTCGGCTGTCCATATTTTTGTAATCAATGAAAAAAAACGCGCTCGAAGTTCGCAGAAGTAGCTGGCAAACAAAAGATGAATTCAATAACTCGTGCAAAGCGTTTGTACGAAACGTGATTATTTTCGAAGTGTTGAAAGCATTCGACCCAGCGTTGATGTGGTTTTCTGTAATTTTCGTTCCAAGCTGTAATTTTATCACTGGTCACAAATTCAACATTGTTTTCTTCTACGCCTATCCAAATATGAGTACTTCTTCAAACTGTGATTTCCACTTCTCACGATAATCTATGCAAGTTTGATAAAATGAAAGGGCTGTTTGCAACATTGTTTGTTTATCAATACCGAGGTCTACTTCGTTCAATACAGCTGACGACAGGAACTGTGAATACACTCTTGTTTTCAACGACTGAAGGAAATCGTCCAAAGTCTGTCTCATTTTAATCGCAGCTACTTCACCTTTAATTCTTAAAACTACCCCATTGAAAACCTTAGCTATAGAAAAAAAAAAACAATTGCAATTCAGGTAAAATTCAAATATTCAAGTCATGAAGTGATTAAAAGTTATTTTTGAAAACGTTTCTTGAGATGGTTTTACATTATGCAATTTTAATGCTAAGCAAGAGCCAAGCAAGACAGATTATGCAACAGCGCATGCCCACGAGCAATTTTCATGCAATTCCTGTGCTATAGGAAAAATTAAAATCTGTTCAATTTTTCATACTATTTTGCTGCAAGTTGATATTAAAATTCATGTTGCCAGTATAATAAAATTTATAGTTCACAATAAAACTGAGCATTATCACATATTCTTGTAAAAGTTTAATAATATTATTTATTGGATGTAATAATGTGTGATTTATATTTAATGCTGGACCGAAATATCCAGGTGAAATATCTAAAGTTAATGTTTTGGTATTTTTCGTTAATCGAAAACCATGAAAGTGGTATTAAAAATTACACAGAAATATATCTGATGTAAATAGGCTAGGCAAGAGATATGCCATGCAAGACAGACTTGCATAGCATGGGACTTGTATTCTTCTTCTTCACGTGCCATCTCCGCTACGAAGGTTGGCTATCATCATGGCAATTTTGACCCTGGAAGCTGCCGCTCGGAACAATTGTATGGAAGTGCAAGCAAACCACTCCCTGAGGTTTCTCAACCATGACATTCTTCTCCTACCTATGCTGCGCCTACCTTCAATCTTTCCTTGCATAATTAGTTGTAACATTTGATATTTATTCCCACGTGTAATATGTCACAGGTATTGTAGTTTCCCTCATTTTAACACTCAAATACGACCTCCTTTTGTTTTGTTCATCCTGTTCTAATACAACTTGGTTAGTTATTCTTATCCTTCCAGGAGATTTTTAACATTCTTCGGTACGCCCATATCTCAAATGGCTCCAGCTTACCATACATTGCTTATTTAGTGTCCACGCACATATAACAGGCCTATATAACAGGACCGAGAAAACATACATTTAAGCATTCGTATTTTCAGCTTTAGGCTTAGGTTTCGGCTACATAACATTTGTTTCATGTTGTTAAAGGCACTGCGGGGCTTTCTCTATTCTTATTCTTATTTCTCTGGTGTATTCGTTTGACTCGTAATATTTGTCCGAGGTAATTGTAATTTTGTACTCGTTTAATGAGATTCTATGCTACATGTAAGTTGATATTATTGATACGTTTCTTTGTAATTATCATGAATTTGGTCTTCTTTGTATTCAGTGACAGACCAAATTCTTCACATTGCTTCTACCACTTTGTTTAGTAATCTCTGTAGGTCGTCAATATTTTCTGCTATGAGCGCGGTATCATCAGCATATCGGATATTGCAAATGGGGTGACCGTTGATCTTTACTCCGGCTTTTTCGTTCATAAGAGGTTTTTTAATAACTTCTTCCGCGTATACATTGAACAAGGATGAAGACAACACACAGCCCTGCCGAACACTTTTTTTGATCTGTATTCTATCTGATATCGAGCTATTAATTCGTACTGTAGCTTCTTGTTCGCACTGTAGAGGACTTTCATTGCCTAGATGTAAAGCTGCTTTTAGCTGATCTAAAATGAACAACAACCAAAATTCGAACATAGGTCCTTGAAAAAATCCTTCAGTAATTTTGGGATGTTTAAAAATTTCCAGAAAATACGCCTTAAATGCATCATAAAACTCCACTCAATCCGTAAGATTGATTGCATGCAGGTAAACATTTCCAAAAAGCGAGTTTTCCCATAACCAAGAATTTTCTGATACCTATTCAGCGTTTGCGGTTCCAGAAACATCTTTACGTTTCCATGGTTAGATACAGTGGTAATTATACTGACGTACATTGCGTTGTTTGATAGAACAATAACGTATTTAAAATTTCAAAATTGAATTTTACCAAAAAGTTAATAATTCGGATGGCCCGGAAGCCTAGTCCGGGACGCCGGGACGCAACGTCCGTAATTCGGGCCATGTCCCGGGTTTTTCGGGCTAGTTGGTCACACTAGGTATAAGTGAAATAATTGTTAATAATATTCACAATTTACTTTTTAAAACATTTTTATAATTATCAGAAGTGATTAGCTCTTATAGATTGTTCTCTTTTTTCTGGATTTTAAAGTACCATATAACAGAGTTATACGAAGAAGATTATATGAAGCAATGAAACACAGTGCAACAATGTAATACAATAAACTCCTTTCAAACTGATAACATTGGCAAGCATCAAAATGTTAAAACTTACATTTAAAGTTAAAATAAACCTAAAACAGCTGCTATGAAGAATTCAGTACAAGTGGAGACCTGAGATGTTAAACCTAATTACATGTTAATAACAGTGTTTTTACCTTCCATTCTCTGTGCATATGAGTTAAAACACACCAGTAAAACATGCCATAAACTAAGGTTTACTATCTTTACTCTAAATTTTAAAAATTTTAGAATGTATTTTGTCCATGATTTTATATTTTAATGTGTGTTATAAATGTTGAGTGTCAATGCTTTTGTAAATAATCTCAACGACTAGTAAGTTACACTGAAGAATTGTGATATTTTTTAAATATTTAAATATTTGTCTTATTACAGTGTGTTGAAAAAGGAATAAAACCATTCCGAAAGCTAGACAAAAAGTCAAAAGAGTGTTTTTTTGAACATCCATCCCGGCCAATATTCTGACTGCAACCCTAATAAACTGTTGTTGTTTGTATATATATATATATTATAATATATATATATATATATATATAAATATATATAATATATATATATATATATATATATATATATCAAATTAAAACAATACTCTAAATCCAACAGGATAGCAAGGCTAACAGATATAGATGAACTGAAATCTTTATTCGTATTACTCTATACTGCTGGAAAAATAGGCAAAATCATCTAAATGCTTCGGACTTTTTATAACTAACGGTATGAGCACATACATTTTTCGGTTAACCCTGTCGATGAGAAGATTCCAAATATTACTTGAAAACTTGCGTTTCGACGATACTACCTCAAGACCAGAGACTATCTGTTGATAAACTGCCTGCCATTCGAGAAATGATTGATGAATTAAACGCAAATTTACCAAAGTACTTCTCTATTTAACAGTACCTACGCCACAGTATGGGCATGATGAGATGGTATGGGCATTTAGAGGTCGGTGCGGAGTTAGAGTATATATACCATCCAAACCAAATAGGTATGGTTTAAAGATCTACTCTATAGCTTACGCTAAAATGTTTATACGACAAAAAGGCGTATATGTCGAAAAACAGCCCACAAGGCCATATAAGCAGGATTCGGTTCTAGTGTAATAAGCCGAAACCATGTTTACGGAGATGAAATTTATATCAATGAATTCTGCTTCACTTCCTAATAATTGTGCAATGATTTTTATGCGGTGCAAGACGTTATTTTGCAAGGTTATTTTTTATGTAATTTCCATTTAAAATATGCCCGATTTTTAAAAGCCACCGCCATTATTTACCATGAAACAACAAGAAATGACAGGAATGACAACTGTTTCTTATGGTCAAAAATGATAATTTTAACCAGTGTTGCCATAGTTATTCAAAATTATGTTTTCTAATTAATTTCAAATTGGACATTAAAATAACATTTTATTATTACCTACTTTTAACTGAAAATTATACCTTTTTACAAGGTCAAGGTGTACGTCACGATATCAATGAAATAAAAAATTTTTTTGTATAACAAATTATTCTATTACGTTTTACGAGTGTTAGTTATGGTTTTTATTGTCATGTTTTCTTATTGGGTTAGATTTGGTTTATTGGTTTGCATTTTTAATAATAAAAGGTAAATGTAATTTTCATTAAATTTTAAAATTTAGGTATTTTAAATGTTAAAACTGGCAACAATGTCAAATGTACATAAAATTTAACTTCTTGCGCATGGCCGCCATATTGTTTTGAAATATTAAAAATCTTGATTATTTTAAACAATTTTTACGCATTTTTTTCATAATTTTACTGTAAAAATAGTGATATAGTAATATGTTTTAGTTACGTTTTTTTTGTTAAGACATGTATATATACTTTTCTTTGCTTTTTAGTATTTTTTTGGTTCATAATACTTTTTTTTGTATTTTTTCTGATTTTTCTGATTATTTGGGCACTTTTAATAGTTTAAAAGCAAAGAAAACATTAAAATTTGAGGTTTTTTTCACTTTTTTCGGCAAGTCCACAAAAAATTGGGCATTTTGAAGGCGTTCCGGCTAAGTAAAAAATTACCCAGGATTCTTGTAATATTTCCTTAGTGCCAAGATTATGTCAACTGATATGGTGATTCAAACGTAATGTAATGATGGATAATTTTTTTACAAGCACTATTTTGGCAAATAAATTTTGAAACGATCATGGACTAATGACAATTGGAACTCTTAGGAAAACAAACCTCACATTCCAGCTAAAATGAAAATGAACATGCCTAAACAATATATTATGTTTGCATTTCATGACAAACAACCTTAGTTTCATACATTCCAAGAAAAAATAAAAAAGGAATTTGTTCTTTTTACAATGCACCATGAATATTGACATTCATATAAAAACTGGCATACCAGATATAATTTGTGATTATAACAAGACGTAAGGAGGTGTGGACACGGTCGACAAATTGAGTGCAGTTTATAACTGTGCACGAATCACATTGGCCGTTGGTAACGTTTAACAAATAGAGGAAGAAATTTTTTTGAGGATCTTTTCAATTACCAACTGATAATTCTGGAAATATATAACAATACCGAGGTCAAAGTGGAAGCTTCAAGAGGTAATACAAATGGCAGATAATTCGTTTGTTCCAGAAAAAAATCAGGAAGACTAGATTCACAGGTCATCGTTGTAAACATTTCATAAGCTTAGAACATGTGACTCCCTTCTGTGAAAAATCTACTCAATGTATCAATGAATTTATTAGATAGTTTTTAACAATGTGTGGACATACTTTGAATATTTTTGTTATTTGTTTTTATTACTGATGATATAGAGAATTGTTATTTAGTTTTGTTATCTAAATAACTATGATATAACCCATAACCAGTTAGATATAATTAAAGTTGAGGTTTTTGTTTTTGGTTTGAATTGTTTTTTTTTTGTTTGGTATTTTTTTAATGTTTAAGAGGCTAAATAAATTAAAAATAGGTATTATTCTTATTTAATTTCACTCCCTCAAGAAGTAAACAAAATCCTACGCTTGAAAGTGGGTCAATTAAAACATTTTTTTATGTCCGTCTCTGAGCTCTTCTTCTTCTTAACATGCCATACACCAAAGTGCGTAGGCGACTATCTCATTACTAGAATTCTGTTCTTGGCAGCGTGACACAGCTCACCTGTATTGTGTATTCCTGTCCTTTAATATTCCTTAACCAGGACAATTGTTTGCGGCCGGCTCCTCTCCTACCTTCGATCTTCCCTTGTAGGATTAACTGTGGTATTTCATATTTTGCTCCTCTCAATATGTGCCCAAGGTAACCAATCTTGCGTTTTTCAATTAATTCAAAGAGTTCTCTTTCCACCCGGCTCTATTAAGGACGTCATCGTTTCGAACTCTATCCACCCAAGGTATGCGCATCATTCTTCTCAATGACCACATTTCAAATGCTTCAAGTTTGTTGATAGATGTTTTTTTCAAAGTCCACGTTTCCATGCCATAAAGCAAGATGGACCATATGTAGCACTTGACCATTCTGTAGCGTATTTCGAAGTTTAGGTGTTGATTACATAGGAGCGGTCTGAATTTCACAAAGCTTGTCTTGCCATTTGTATTCGGGTTTTTATCTCGTGTTGTGGATCCGATTGGTCATTGATTGTGGTGCCAAGGTATTTAAAAGTTTTCACGCGATTAATACGATTGTCACCTATGCATAATATCGGGTTTTCTGGAGGGTTTCTGCTACCTCTGAGCTCTACCTTAGCTTTAATGTCCAGAAAACCTATGTAGGTTGCGGAAGGTTAATATTCCCCTTAAAAACATACAAGAGATGCAAAACTTAACAACCGAGATAAAATGTTTATTAGATAATATTAGTACTATTCAAATATTAGCATACGAAGATGACAAGGAATTTGTCGCAAGTACGACCCATAAACCCTGTAGGAGAGGTGGTCACCAACGAAAATAAAGCTAAGCTCATGGCATTAGAAACAGGTCATAGAGAGATACAAACATGCGATATAACTTTAACGCAGGTGACTACAATTCTAAAATCGTTCAACAATTCTTATATCTGGGAAGCATGGTAAACAGTAACAACATTATACTGGAAAACATAAACAATAGAAAAACAATTAAAAAGAGAAGTTAATGTGGACTAATTAAACACTTTAAAGTCCACTGCTACAATTTTGCTTCAGCCAATCCAACAATCTACCACAATTACTGCTTAAAAACGTTTAATTTATTTTTGACATATTTTTATTTTCATGAATACGCGTAAAACCGAGGTATTTATTTAATCATTTTTCATGTAAAGTAGAGAGTTGTGTCCTCATTTGAATATCCTTTTTTTCTCTATCGATTCCCAGTATTGAGATTTACCCATTTTCACTGCAATGCGGTGGAACACTTTTACAAAATTTGTCAGCCCTTAATTGCAATTGGTTTTTTTGTAACTGTTTTAACACTTTATAAAAGTGCACTTTCAGTAAGCATAAAAAGATTTGGCAATTCTTTTAATTGATTCCTGTATGCAGCATAGGACATATGTTTGCAAGTTTATACACAGAAAATTCACAAAACATTTATTTTTGCTATTTAATAAAATTAATTTGCTTTAGAAATTTGAATATTTTATTTTTATATTTATATATTTTATTTATGTTGTCTTTATATGACAGCGAATGGGGGTTGATGGCTCTCTAACAACAGACATAGAAAGAAAACAGCTGATATGGTACGGACACGTCCAGAGGATGGATAACTCAAGACTCCCAAAAATAATTATGCAATGGGTACCACCAAACCGCAGAAAGAGAAGAAGACCCAAGAAATCTTGGAGAGAGGGAGTAACGAAGGCGATGAGCGCAAGAAATCTTATAGATGGCCAATGGGATAATAAAGTGTCATGGAAATTAGGCATCGGACAATGTCGCAAGACGTTTTAAAATTGATTGATTGAAAAAAAAAATGATATATATGTCTTTATATGAAATGAATAAAATACAATGAAATTTTCGGATAAATTTCCGCGGCCAGGTAAATGAAAATTACTAAGATCTCGGGAAGAACCGGTTGAGGATTTAAAACTCGACGTTTCAGCACTTCTTTTAAAGCCATTGTAACGATTATTTTGCCTGCCACATTGGGATCATTATAGGGGGTTGAAAATTGGGGACAGAAATTACTGGGGTGGTGATAGGGTATGAGCAAAACAAACCGGGACGTTTGCGAACGGCTGCTTTTGGTTTGTTTGAAGAGCTGGGTCGTAGATAAGCAAATAAACAAGAAGACTGGAACGGGGTAACTACAAAAATGAATCAAAAAGGGGTAGTTACATGGATCTCTTTGACAAAACAACACAAGAAGGATTTTAGGCTATCTAAATTTGGACGCCGCTTGCAAGAATATTCCTGCTGGGTGGAAAAATAGACTTTTCTTTCCTTAAAAAATACAATAAGGGGTTAGAAACAAAAAAAAAAATGAGAAGGTTAGGTATAATATATATTATATATTATTATCTTTAACTTCTTACCTAATTATATCTAAATATAATTGGAGATACTAGAATATTTTACAATTGTCAATGGGCGATATTTTGTAGCGGAAATAAATTATTACAAATAAAAAATATCTCTTTAAAAACACAAACAAAACAAAATCTCAATTTATGATTACGTATGTACCAATTGTCAAGAAAAAAGTGCTAACTGTCATATGTCAATACTAAGATTTTAAACCTTGAGCATAATTAAATGACAGCTAGCCACTCCCTAACATTTATAATTTTACCTATAACAATTTCTTAGCTTGTCATGAAAGCAATTATTGATGGAAAATGTCCATTTTTACTTTAAACAATTTAACAAAAAAAAAGTACCCGAATTTCACTAAATCTTCTTTAAAATCTGGGGTTGGAACTGGACTTAAATTGACGGCACACAAACAAATACATTTCACACTGCAAATATAGACTGGAATGACCTGGGATAAACAAAATGAGGGTGGAAGCTGGGCACTGGGATGCAATATTTAAAACTTGGCTTTTAGAACACTCAAGCCTTTGTTTGGAACCATGTAGACATTCATAAAAGTTGATGGAAACGCCGTTCTTCAAATCCCTTAGGTGGGGAAACGGTACGAAAACAAACCAGTAACAACTCTGTTAAACAATTTACATATAATATTCGAGTATAATTTACTTTTTCTACCAACAAATTTGCCGGTTTCTTCAGACGACCCACGCTGCGCGTTCTCTCTTCTAGAATTCTTCCAAACCTAACTTCACTTTGATTAGATTAATGTCACAAATTGATAAAAATAATACTGCTACTAATGTTCGATGATAAAAACGAAAAAATATTACGGATTAGAAGAAAAATTCGTAGTGACACCGAAACCAACTGCCTTTGACAGCGGCCTCACAAAGAGTAACAATCTTTTAAAAATCATTTACCGAATTCGCTATAAACAAAGCATAAACCAACATATTCCTACTTTTTTTTTTTGACGCCAAAAAAATCCTAAAAGCGGCTCTCGATCAAAGAAATACCTAGGAAATACTCATCTGTGATATCTAAACAAACTTTAAAATGTGTTTATTATCAACTCCAGCAAAAGGATTAAAAATAGTTTTTCGATGTTTTAACATATACGATAGGAAATAGAAATACATTGAAAATATTCTTCGGTGTTTTAATACATACAAGATGATTTCAATACATACGAAAGAAAATAAAAATTCTACACCATTATCTAGAAAGATATGGTTCCGTTCGAGTTCGGGGTCTCAATCTGCCTACTACCCCCACTCGTGACATACGAGTGACCGTGACATATCTTGTTCTTCAGAAATACGAGAACCGTCAAATGGCACTGAGATCTCAATCTACCTACTTGTCATAATCAAGTGTCGAATTCTCGACACGAATTCTCGACTCGAATTGTCACTCGACACTGTTAAAACCCGGTTTTGTCTACATTGTAAACGTTTTAAAGGTCGTAATTTTCTTCCTTCAGTAACCATTTAAATTTAATTTCAAATTAATTTGCTGCTGATGAATTAGCATAGTTTTTATACTTTCCCGCAAAATTAGGTCAGAAATAGGTTCTGCTTGAAATCTTTATACTTAAATGCAACATAATCTAAATCCATTTTTGAGGTAAGTTTCATCGTTGTATGACTTGTGGATCCGTCAGAATGATCAAGTTGAGACTTAAAGTTACTTATGATTGTATTTTGTCGGAAGTTCGGATAAGCAGTCATTCGAGTGATCGACGTCAACGTTCGGATAATCGACGTTCTAATAGAGCTCGCACTGGTTGAACTTGAGTTACCAATAAATAACAGAATAGATATATCTGAATTTCCATTAGGATAATGTCTTCTATGTCTGTACCAGGTCTTCAGAGGTACTTTAGACGTGCTACAGGAGTCAAAGCGTCGTCGGTTACAATAAAAAAAATTTTAGAGTCAGGTTTTAAGGAGTTATCGACCAATGAGAGTTGCTCAGCTACAATCTAGATATGTTTTGCACCACCTCCAGTGGGCCCAAGAATTGTAATTGTGTGCTTTTTTCAGACGAGACTAGAATCTCTGTAAGTATTGATAACTAGCACATGACCGTTCCATACTTTCTTCGCTGGTTGAAGTTAGGTTTTGGGCAGGTATTATGGCACGTGCACGCACGGAATTGGAGACTCTAACCGATCACAGGTACATCACAAGGATATTCGAATCTAATTTGCATTATAACATGAGCAAAAATTATTATATTTGAAATCATTAAGTGTCTAAATTCAAGTTCAAGCCTTCTTCTATTAGTTTCCGATTATGGCTTATTTTTTTAAAAAAATATATTTTTTATGTGTTAATGAAGCGCGTATGGTATGGCGGGTACTAATTTGTACAATGAGAATTCAAACAAGCAAAAATTTGTGACATTAATCTTGTTTTTCTCTTTTATACACGCCGCAGCCCAAGTGCCAGTTCTATCCTATGTGCTTCGTTAACGATTAAAAAACAATGTTTTAAAATAAAATAAGTAAAAATGATTTATTGGAAAATGTTAATCGGGATTTGTTAATCGTGATTATCGATAAATAATATCGAGAAATTATTAAAATTGGAGAGATTCATACAATCTTACATTTAAATTTTCAGCAACTAAATGTTGTCTATGTACATTTATTTTAAATAAATTATAAAAACCACGACAACGCTCAACCATGGCAGGTGCTCCATCTGTAGCTACTGATATAACATTTGACAAAGGAATTGCTTTTTCCAAGAAGTACTTTCTCAAACATGATTTATTGATTCGCCTTTAGTATCGATTGTCAAAGTTCTCGCAAATAGTAACTATTCGTGGATTTTTTGACTCATAATAAAACGAACATATGCCAAATGTCCTATACTGCATAGAGAAGTGAATCGTTTGCAAATAATTACCCAAGAAGCTTTAAACGGCATAAGTGATTTCAGAAATACGTCTTTGAACGGTATTGTTGCTTAATGAAATTTTTTAATGATATCAGATGCAGGTTTATGTAAAACAGTTTTTTAAAACCTTTCCAAGGGTTGGCAAAACTAACTATTCTTTGATAGTTTGTGGTTTTCCAGATTTTGTGATGTCGAAGTAAAGATTTTGTCCAGCGTGGGTCTCTTTTGAAGTTTCTGCTTAAAAATATTTCAAATCTTTATCTGTTTTATCAGGGTGACACCTTCTCTGATGATCTTCTAGCTATGATGGCTTCATAGCATTATTACTAAAAACTTGTTTGCATAAAAGGCACAAAGGCATTTATTTGTACGACAATGTCAAAACAAACATTGTACTGTCCTACATTCCTTTTTTAATTTAGTTAGGTTTATTTTCGGTTATCTCTGGATAAATCTAATTTATTTAGTGTGTATAGAGTGTTTTGTTCCCCTGGCTTGGTTTTCGGTTTTAATTTGGCGGTTTTGCAGCTTTCGGCGGTTAATATATTTGCAGAAAGGAAAATGATTTTCCCTAACAAAAAGGATGTGATAAAGAACCGTGTATTTTAATAGGGGCAATTTTCGTGCAATTGTAAATTTATTTTCTAATAAATGGACTAGTTGTCCAACTAATCCAACCAGACCACTTACGGTCAGATTTCAGATCCAACTGCGGAAGTTGGACAACTAGTCGGACTAAAAATCGGAACTTTTAACATAAATACACATTCCATTCGCAAACTACATGAGTCATCGACTGATGTTTCGGCGCGGAATTGTCATTTCTAAACAAAACGATTAAGATCACTGAAATAAATCGCACGAATAATGATCTGAATTTAGAAAAAAGTTAAAAAAAAGAGTAAAAAAGACAATTATAAGTCAGAAATTATAAGAAAACGAGAATGATATACAGAATGTTGTACCTGCAAGAAAACAAGAGGAGACTGTCGGTAAGTTTTAAGGTTAATATAGTTTTAAAACGTAAACTTATTATATATTTCTTGTAGATGTCACTTGAAGTGCTTTAAAAAGTTAATGCGGATGTAAGGGCTGAAATACTTGCTAAATTTACCATGCTTACCATGAATACACAAGATTCGTACTTACAAGTGCTTATGAGAAAGTGTGAAGTAAAAAAGAGATGACCTCGAAAATGAAAATCCAAAGAATAGAAGATATAACATTAGTTACTCCGTGACAGGTTCGGGTGGCAAAATTTTTGTTTGCAAAAAAGCTCTTATGGAATTCACACTGTGAATTTTCCCACGAAGATTTAACATTACACTGAAAAAAAAAGTATTCCTTAAACAAAAATTATTATGCCAAATATTCTGATATTCAGTGAAGTATTATAAATTTCTAGGAACATTTTTCTCTATCTTTTGAACGTCCACAGGTAGCCACGTGCTGTGAATGTGAGCAGTTTTTTAATTTAAACTTTAAACGAAATAGCGAAGCACGTAGCAGTTGCGGAATAATCTGTACATAAAAGACGTGCAAAGAAGTTTTACAATAAAATGGCAGAAATTGCAGATATATGCAAAACAGATGCCAGTATATGTGCCCTTATGTTTGATTATATGCAAAATCTTCAACTTCCACTTATTCCTATACAGGAGACTTTTTACTTACGTCAACTAACCTATAGCTTCTTTGGAAATCACAATACGCAAAAAAAATGGGATGTTTTACACCTGCCACGAGGGTCAAGCCAGAAGGAGTTCCAATGAAGCTGCTTTATTTATTATGGATTTTTTGAAGTCTGAAAGGATCTGCTCGTACTGTTGTGAAACATCGTCATTTATTTTCTGACAGCTGTGCCAAAACCGAAATCATACTGTAGTGAGCTTTCTACTTTCGTTAGTAGATACTGAAAGTTTTAAAGCTATAAGCCAGTACTGTCCTTAACGTGGCCCATTCTTTTTTGCTAAACGATAGAAACTTTGCGGCAATAAAAAGAGTTATAAAAAACTTTGACCGTATTTAGCACCAAAAGAATATAAGTACAAAAATAATAGTTAATTCTACACAACACAAAAAGTTTCTTGTTAAAATGGTGGAAACATCGAATATTTTTGAATTTAGAAGGTGGTGGCCTAAATATTATAAAAAACGTAATTGTCTACCCACTCAATGAGCAGAAAAGAAATGGATAAAATATCACCCTCCAGATTTGAAACTACTAGGTACCAATTTTTTTAATTCTTTAAAACGACCAAGGACTGCAACAGTATCGGAATATATGAATGGTTTTATCACTAACAACTTTAAACTTAAATTGATAGAATTCTATTTTTGCCAACAGTTCTGGCCTATCCGGATGGTAAAGTAACAATTAATAAAAAAAATTGAAGATATACGCAAGCTTATGAACTACATACGAGAGGAAAAAAGATTATTTTTTAAAAAGATTATGCAGTGGCCTACTACTGATGCAATTAATGATGATTGATGCTGATAAATAACTGACACAAAATAATATTTCTATATATATATATATATATATATATATATAATATATATATATATATATATATATATATATATATATAATATATATTAAAGTGATTTAAGATTGAATCCTCAAATAAATAAGTTAAATCAAATAAAAGGCAGATATTTTTTACACAGTTTTTTTTATTCAATCTTGCCCAAGTACTTTCTCTCCAAGAGCATATTCAGGGGCATTTTGTCAAAATTGGGCTATCCAACAATAGGTACTGTCTTAATGTTGCGGTAGACGAGACAGAATATTCATTTTGCGTCAACGTATACAAATTAAAGAGTTTAGAAATATTTAGACTAAGGAGCAAATAAAATTATAACAACAGTTACGGTGTAGTTTTTGAAATATGAGAATTATTTAGGTACCACTGTGGTATGATACGGTATTTGTCGAAAAATTGTACTTATTCAACGCTGTATCTGTGGTTATTCGGTTATTCAATAAACAATTTAAATATTTTTATATATACGGTATTAGGGATCCTTGTTATAAATGAAGTCATAGCTACACCGACGACATTGGTGCATGGAGCATAAAAAGTTATACAAAAAGAACAGTTTAACTTAAATTTGCAAAAATGCTAGTTACAACGTTATTCTAGAGAGGGTTCCATATACAGGGTGTCCCAGATTAATTAAACCACGCTATATCTCTTAAACGAATAGAGATTTTTAAGTGGGACAAAAAGTGATCTATTCTACTTGTACATCACTTTAATATAGCGTAAAAAAATCATCCCCTAAATATTTATCCTTTAGTTACAACCCCTAACTTTAATTTATTTAATAGCACCCTGTATATTTTTTATAGTTTTGGATGTGGTCCTCTATCGTCTATTTAACAGATTTATTAAAAATAAAATCGGTTTGTAAATAATCAAGAAATCAATTAATTTTTTATTTTTGTTAAGTGTCCCAGACTAATTTATCCAGGCTATATTTATTAACAAAATAGAGATTTTTTAAAGGATCAAAAACTGGTCTATTCGACTTGTACTACACTTTAATATAGCAAAGAAAAAATCATCCCCAAATATTCATCCCTTAGTTACAACCCCTAACTTTAATTGTTTTAATAGCACCCTGTATATTTTTTTATAGTTTTGGATGTGGTCTTCTATCGTCTATTTAACAGATTTATTAAAAATAAAATCGGTTTGTAAATAATCAAGAAATCAATTTATTTTTTATTTTTATTATATTTATAAGTATCTCAGACTAAATTTATCCAGGCTATATTATTACATTAGATTTTTAAGGTCAATGCTATTCCATTTGTAATAAACTTTAATATAGCGAAGAGAAAATCATCTCCTAAATATTCATCCCTTAGTTACAGCCCCTAAAGTAATTTTTTTAATAGCACCCTGTACATTTTTTTCTAGTTTTGGATGTGGTCTTCTATCGTCTATTTAACCGACTTTTTTTTTAAATAAAATGGGTTTGTAAGGTATCAAGAAAATATCAGTTTATTTTTGTTAAATTAATCAAGATAGCCTTAAAAAATAGAATAGAAAAGAAATATGCTTTATTGTCACTGAAATTAGATAAATCGTCAATATTAAAAAATAAAAGAATGAAAGTCAAACAAAAACAATTTATTGCAAATTTGAAATAAATTGCATATTGAACATACTACTCGTACAAATAAAATACAACCTTAGGAACAATAAAACTTGAAGGAACAATAAAACTAAATGCAATAAAAATTACATAAAAAATAAATCAAAACACCAACTAACTAACATTATTTACATTAAATGTTCGAATTGTAATCCCACCTGCTGCAACACACATTTCGAATCGTTCCAGAAGATTTCTGGTACATGTGGCTCGAATCATTTCGGGAGTAATTTGGCGACATGCTTGTCTTATTTTTTCTTTTAATTCCTCTAAATTTTGCGGTTTTGATTGATAAACAATATCTTTTATCGCTCCCCAAAAGAAAGAGTCAAGAGGTGACAAATCACATGAACGTGCGGCCCACATAATTTCTGGAGAGTTGTTTGCTATCCAGTGATTATCAAAACGGTTTTGTAGGTGGTCGCTAACGATTCTCGCATTATGGCGAGGAGCTCCGTCTTGTTGCCACACACATTTCTTGACGCTCATGAAGAGTAATATCTTCTAGCAAATCGGGTAGAATGTTTTCTAAAAAGTCTAAATATCGAACAACTGTTAAAGTGCCGTTAAAAAAGTAAGGACCTATAACACGGCCATTAAATAAACCGCACCACACATTTATACCCCAAATATTTTGAAATCTTGTTTCCATCATCCAATGTGGGTTCACGGGAGACCAATAATTGGAATTGTGACGGTTGACAACACCATTATTGTGAAATCTAGCTCATCACTCCACAATATTTTTGATAAAAAAGTGGATCATCACTGATTTTTAACATCATTTTTGCAATAAACTTAAGACGTCTTTGGTCATCACCAGGCTATAATCCTTGAACTAGGTGCACTTTAAAAGGATGATACTTAAAATCTTTGAGAATTCTATGCACAGAACTTTTTGGAATGCCACATTCACTGGCGAGGGTTCTAACAGACACCTTGGGATTAAAATTAACATATACTAGTACATTAATAAGGTTTTGGTTACATCTTACTGTGCGTTCAATTGTACCTCTTTTATTATTATATCCCTGTCTAAGTGAGTGTTCCAAATTCTTAAAGGTTTTTTCGCTTGGAATGTTTCGATTTGGAAACATTTCTTGATATAATTGTCGGGAAATTCTACTATTTTTAGGCATTCTCAATAAATCAAAATCATATCAACGTACTCGTCGGGCGAAAGTAAATAAGGCATATTTTTTTTATTGAGTTTAATGCGTCGACAACTAATGGTCATTGGCATGGTACAGTGAATTTTTACAGTCAGGTACCTAGTGTAGAGTGTAGTGTGTCTGTAGAGTAATTGTCTTGATACTTAGCAAAGTCGACGTCATTGTCTTTGCTACGAGACGCTAATTGTATCCGAACGTCTGCGGTCCCTCCGGTGAGTACCGATCGCACAAGGATAGAAATTATTTTCATTCATTAATTTTTAACAAACGAAAATTTCTCCACCCAGGTGAGATTCGAACTCACGACCTTCAGGTTCAAAGGTAGACGCTCTTACCACTGAGCCACAGAGGGGGTTAATAAGGCATATTGAAATGTTATAGATACACAATTACAACAAATATATTATTATTACTGGTCTAATACCAAACGTCAAAAATAATAATTGTTAATTTGACAGATCAGATCATGGCAACCTGAATTAAGGGTAATATCACAGAATAATAAACAATCAGAATGCCCACTCTCCATGGAAAATAAGGTACGCGCATCTCGTTCGCGCAGACATTCCGCCATGTTTTAGAGGGAACCAGTGTTGTTTATGTGGTGTGCATAGAAAAATTAACCTGGTTTAATTGACTTACGGCAATCATAGACATACTATACAATTATATTAACATTGTTAAATATAATACCATCAATAATAATATAATTAAACATAGATTTAAACAATTATGCTCCTACAAAGACCAAATTTTGAAAAATTAAAAATAATGTTTAAATAAAAAGGGTGTGTAAGAAGTTATACTACGTAGTTATAATAGTAAAATTTTCAGTGATAATAAAGTATAATATTTCTTTTCTATTCTATTTTTTAAGGATATCTTGTATAATATAACAAAAATATAAAAATAAACTGATAATTTCTTGATACCTCATCAAACTCATTTTATTTAAAAAAAATCGATTGAATAGACGATAGAAGACCACATATAAAACTATAAAAAATGTACAGAGTGCCATTAAAAAAATTAAAGTTAGGGGTTGTAACTAAGAGATGAATATTTAAGGGATGATTTTTTTTCTCTATATTAAAGTGTAGTACAAGTAGAATAGACCAGTTTTTGACCCTTCAAAAAATCTTTATTTTGTTAATAAATATAGCCTGGATAGATTAGTCTGGGACACTTAATTAACAAAAATAAAAAATTAATTCATTTCTTGATTATTTACAAACCGATTTTATTTTTAATAAATCTGTTAAATAGACGATAGAAGACCACATCCAAAACTATAAAAAAAATATACAGGGTGCTATTAAAAAAATAAAGTTAGGAGTTGTAACTAAGGGATGAATATTTAGGGGATGATTTTTTTACGCTATATTAAAGTGTTTTGCAAGTAGAATAGATTAATTTTTTATCCCACTTGGAAATCTCTATTCGTTTAAGAGATATAGCGTGGGTAAATTAGTCTGGGACACTCTGTATGAGTTTATAATATTTTCTGCAAAACTGCGCAATTAACGCCACTAAACTATTTTATGCCCTTCGGAAAATCCATTATTAAAGAAAGACAAATTGACAAGAAGAACAAGAGAAATAAAAAAGAACTAAAAAACATTTTCTATTAACACTTTTTTAGCAAAAATTTTCGATGAACTGGTGTTTATTATCAAATTTTTATTTCTATTTTGACAAAAAAAATTTAATATTTATTTTAATAGAAAATTACGTAATTTATTTCTGACTGTAATTACTTTTTTAATAATTGCGCAGAAATTTGCTTGACATTTTTAAGAATTAACTTTTAATAAAATATTTTTCCACGACGTAAGCCACAAAACCAATTTTCTACGTAATGTGGCTTCAAATAAAACAAGCTCCTCAAGGAAATTTGATAAACCAAAAAGATTATTCGGAAACAAAGTCTATTAATCTTCGTATCCTATTTATTATACAGGAAGTGAAATAAAATATCTTAAAGAAGTAGTAGCTTACACCAAATAAACGAAAAAGAACCAAAGTTGGGAAGATGTTACGAGAATGATTTCGAAAGTGTAATTTGTAACTATGAAGTTACTGGTAAAAGTTTTAGATTTATAAGAGCTATTTAAATTAAATATGCTGTACGTTTGAACATAAAAAAGTAGTAAAGAACTATATATGGGAGAAAAGTTTAAGTTAGATGGTTTTGTATTATTTTTTATTTAAAACTAAGTATTTTACAAGCATTAAACGCTTATTGCATAAGAGTAGATATATTATATGTATGATATATAATAGTAGTATTTCTAATACTACTACGTGCTTCTCAGATGATAATGTTGCTAACAAAACTTAACGAAGAGCACAAAAATATCATTTTAAAGATCTAAAACAGTGATTCCCAGTGGTCTTTATTAACCCCCAAGGATTTATGAAAATCTGCAAGGGGTGAAACCTGAATAAATAGGTCTATATAAAAAATAGGAAATAAAAATGGGTATCAACGGCAAGGAATTGCAAAAAACAGTATAATTGATATAATTTTGACATTAAAAAAATTACAAAAAATTGTCAGTCTAAAACTGCTTTCATTTAATCCCAGAGCATTTTTTTATGCCTCTCCCTGGCTTCATAGTATGTTCCTAACTAGCGTCTCCCTCGCTCTACAGTGTGTGTCTGACTTGCTCCACACAGTATCATCATCATCAATGGCGGTACATCTCTTCGTGAGTCTTTGCCGCGTTTACTATTGCTTTCCATGTTTGTCGATCCTGTGCCAGTAATTCTCATTGTCGCACTCCCATCTTCTCTAGATCTTCTCTGACTGCATCTTTCCACCTTTTTCTAGGCCGCCCTACAGACCTTCTTCCATCTGGCCTTTCCCAGAACACATTGTTTATAAGGCGATTGTCGTTACTGCGTATCACATGTCCTGCCCATCTAAGTCTATTGGCCTTTATATATCTGACTAGATTTTATTTTCTGAATAGAGACTCTAGCTCGTTATTGTATCTGCCCCTCCATTCGTTTGTCACGCTGTCCCTGCAAGGGCCATATATCATTCGAAGAATTTTACGTTCCCATACCAGCAATTTATTTACTTCTCTTTTTAGACAACTACCGTAAGTTACACTGACTGCTTTGACACAACATCCGTCCTAATATGTCAACAATGTCATTTTAATCAGTTGTTATTAACAGGTCCTCGAAGACACTTCGTCTCAGGACCATTTTACCTATGTAGGGTCGTACGTCGCCATGTTACCAATTCCAACGGTAACTTAAACATCCTAATCTGTAACCATATATAATGTAAAACAACTGTAAATTTATATCATTTAAAGGGTTTTGACCCATATATTTTGGTGGCTCATAGCATGTATACCTCGTAGTATTAACCATATTTTGCTTTAACCTCAGTCAACATTTTAAATTCAACGTTCTTTTTAATTAAAGTGGTTATTTACTTTCAGGTTTGCATTGCAATGAAAGAACTATTTCCTGCCATTATTCCCGTTTCAACTTCTCGCTCTAATTTGTTGTCATTTGCGAATGATTAAATAATTTCTACACTTAAAGTGTCCTCGCATGTGGGTCTTTCTGATCACTTGCTTATTACTGTCCACATTCAATTTAGTTTAACACCGCCTTGCAAAAATAATTTCGTAACTTAGGCCACTACTGATTTCTTTAACGTAAATTTAGTTTTATCCCAGTTAAACTGGCAACCTATTTTTCTTAATCACTCTGATCCACTAATCACTCCAATGTGCAACTCTTTTCTTCATACTACTATTACAACAATTTCTGATACAATCGAACGGCAACTATTCAAAAATCGACTAAAACCTTAGATTAACCTCTCAGCTACCCATTTGATGCGACGTAAGCGAAAGCTTTGGAGAAGATACAAACTTACTGGTTCCCTTGATGATTTTCTCGCCTACCGTAATTTTTCTAATCGAGTCAAACAATCTTTGCAAAAGTTAAAAACAGAATTTAAAGAATCTATCATTGCAAGTGGTATTAGTAAAAAAGTTTGTCAGTACATTCGCACATCTTTATCTTCTAAAGTCTCCATACCAGTACTTTAAAAAGCTGACGGGTTTTATGTACTTCGAATAACGAATCTTTGGAACGTTTATGGTTATTCTTGTCTCAGGTTTTACAGATGAACCTAACGATACCATTTCTCAAATAATGTGCCCACGTTTGTCTAAAACTCTTGACAATATATCTTTCACACCAGATGCAATTAAATATTATTTATGGAAACTACGTAAAAATTCATCACCTGGATTAAACGAATACACCTCCTTTTTCCTCAAACAATATGCAGAATCTTTAGCCATCCCTATATCTCTCATAATGAATGCTTCTTTTATTCAAGGTTCTGTCCCCTAGTCCTGAAAATTGGCTTCGGTTACTCCTATATTCAAGCAAGGAAATAAACTTGATTGCAATAATTATCGTCCAATTAACCTGGTTCCTATTGTCGGCAAGGTCATGGAATCGATTATTTTGAAAGCTATGTCTAAATTTCTTCTTCAAGAAAATGTCATCCCTCAACAACAACATGGCTTTATTAAAGGTCGTTCAACGATCACAAACTTACTTCATGGTGTAAATAATCATTGGTCATTGTGTAAATGGTCATTATATTTAAACAATCGGCATGCTGTCGATTTAGTCTACTTAGACTTCTCCAATGCTTTCAAACGTGTTCCAAAACGTCGGTCGATTACTAGGCACATTGGATCACTATGGTATCCACGAAAAGTTAAACTTTTTTATTAAATATTTTATATTCAACATATACTTATAGGATCCGTGTTGGACACTCACTACATAAGTCAGTCAAAAGAATGGATTTCCACAAGGATCAGTTCTTGAACCGCCAATTTGTTGTGTCTACACTAGGGTTCTTCCACTCATTGTATCAAGTTCCGTTTCAATTTACGCTAATGATACGAAATTATATGTGAATCCAACTATAAACCAACATGTTCTTTAACACGAGCGAAATATTCAAATAGTCCTTAGAATGGTTACTTTCACTAAACATTAAAAAATGCTTTGATGACCTCCGAACTGCAAATAAAGAAGAGTTTAAAACTCTTCATAGACAGTATAACGTGCTTCGCAGGATCTGCCTCTCCATTACGAAATGTTGCAGTAAATGCATTAATCAAGATGGGTATCAATTTAAACACTTACAGTAACCCTGTTTCAAATCTCTTTTGTAATTTCTTTAAATAAATTCATTTTGAAAGCTGCATTTTTTCTCTTAATACAAGTTTGTTGCCTGACTTATGACGACCTCTGTACATAAATGTACAGTACATAAATACCAAAAATCAGAATTTAATTTCAAACCGGGCAGGATAAAATTATTACTCTTATAATTTTTACCTCAATAACATGACGTATTTTTTGTTTAAAAGATCGACGCTAAGTAAGAGACCTGTCAAATTGGTATAAAACAGCGCCAATTAGTAAACACCCACATTTTAATGTACCCCCTTATTTCTCAAAATATTGTTTTTTGAAAAACGATTTCCTTAGTGGAAATAGAAACGTCAAAAAACAAACGTAAAATGTAATTTTTATTACATTCAAGAGTGTTTTAGTACCATATAAATAGAATACTTAATTTAAACATGCTACAAAAAAAATAGTTTTCTGAACCTTTTTAGTTTAATTTGCTTTATTAGGTAGCAATTATACTAGGTACATATTGTAATGTGTAGGAATTTTTACAGATACTGTCAAATTTAATATTTTGGTCCTAAAGTTAAACTTGTTTGATTATTAAACATCAGTATAATATTTCATAACTTTAAGATTTAGATACTTTTTAAATCAAATTAATTTTTAAAATTAATAATTATATATCTGTATTTTTGTCATAAAAACTCGACTGCTACAAAGTACGTACTTTTGATGAGTAACTATAAAATCTTAAAGAAAGGGCAGTAACGCGTAAAAAGTGTACCTCATTTTGTTTCAGATGCACGTTAAAGTGCTTACGTGAGCGTCCCCATTTTGTGAACTTCGAATAATTTTTGAAACAACATTCTCGTCCCGGTTATGCAATTTGTTTGTGTTTCGCAAGTTTTCACAGAAATTTGGAAAACTTGATAAAAGTTTTAAAGTAATATTTAAAATTAATTTGATTTAATATTTATAACAATACCTTTATTGTAATATTACTTATTGCTTGTTTTTCTTAATTTCATATAATGTGCTTTACACTTAATTTTATATAAAATTCAGTTTAGCATAAGTCTTACTTTTCGTTAAACAATAAACATCTCTGACAATAAAACACTACAACTGTTCTGGCAGAGTGCCTTTCTCAAGTGATCTATTTTGTGGTACGCGTTTAAACTTTACAGTCTTTAACTGAATCAGTTAAGGAGAGCAGAATTGTTTGTCTTGCATTTATTTTGAATGTGAAAAATTTGGAATTGGTCATTAAAATAATAAACATGGTCTAAAAGGTAAAGTGTGTATGTAGAATCTGTTTTTATATCAAAGGAGAATTATTTGTCTGGCTAATTGGCTCGGCCAAGGCCATCAAACTAAAATAAAAAAAGGAAAATTCTTCATTTCCATTATTTTTAATAAACTTTAAACGACAAAAACGTTGTTTTCTTTAAGCAATCCGTTAGTAAACTATGTTATAACCGAAAATAGTTAAAACAGAATAATAATTTCTAAAATAAATTCAAATTACGGGGTGAACCTAATTTTATGCTCGGAAGTGTATATTATAACGTATAAATTTCTTTAATTTTAAAACTTTTTTCGAACCGGTATTTTCATGTTAACTCTCTGTCCAAGAAATTAATTTTTTGTTTGAATACAGATAAGTTTGCATATTTCCCATGAACACGTGCAGTTTTCACCCTGATCATAGTCCACTTGAGAGCGATCTTACATAATTTCTCAAGATTTTACTAGCTGTGGCTATAATTATAAGTTCAAGTGTAAAGATTTACCCATGTAACATGGATACAATCAAGAACAAAAATCATCACTTTTACCATATAACTGTATATCCTTCCCCAAAAATAATTAGCTTTGGCCAGACGTTATAAACGAGCAAAACCCAATTTCAGTCTCAGCTGGTAGTTTGCTATTTGTCGAAATGAATTTTTCAATAATGTAATTGTTTAATTGTGATTAAGAATTTACAATGTTATGTGGTAAATTGATCACTTTTTACTTTTTTAATCAATTCCAATATTAATATCATTTTTTTCCGAATATTATAGAGTCCCACTGCCAAGGTTTTTTTTTAATGAGGCCCGGTCATTAATCAAATGCTGGTTACTGCCTTTATCAGCCTTATTATCAACAACACGAAAAATATTCAGGGTGTTGCACTCTGATCTTTTTTGACATTTGAGCCACCTGTTTTGGTTGTTTTCTTCGGATATCGTGAAAATGTCTTAGATGCTTCTTTGATATCATGTTAATTCTTTTGAACAAAAAAATGAAACATTAAGCTATTGACCAAACAAATTTAATTTAAAGCTATTAAAATGTATGTTATGTATGAATTTTATAATAATTGTAAACAAAATTACTTCGAAACATAATCCAGCTTTCAACAAAAAAACATATTTAAACGAATTCGAATTTACACATTGATAGATAAAACAAGTTATATAAAATAAATCCAATATATTGTATTAATGGTATATTTACTAAAACAACAAATGCAATGGAATTTGGTGTATTTAAATTAAAATTTGAAATATGCTTGCTCTTTCAGTGATTTGTTTTATTAAATGCGTATTAGTTGCGATGGAATTACCACAATTTGTTGCAAAACCTATTTGTTTCATTTGCCAAACATAAATTACAACAAGATATTTTCAATAATATAGGCAATAGTTTTAAAACACTAAAATGTTTCCTTTACTGGATGATTTACAACAATTTAAAGTTACAGTCGAATATAGTTAATGAAATTTTTAGTGTTGATTTGTTCTCCTAATAATTTTTTTAAATTACAGGGAAACTTTTTGCCTAGTCTCACTGCTTATCATAAGTTGCTTGTATTTATGGTCATTAGTTTCAAGTGAAGAAGATTTAAGAATATAACACGACTAAAAGTACATAAAATAAACCTTAGTAAGGGTCCCCAATACTTGTAAATGATAAATAATGGATGCAGTCTCTTGTATATGTGTTCATCTTCCGCGTACCTTAAGCCCTTGTCAACTCATGGTAACAATCTGAATATTATTGGCTTGCTGCCTCCATTGGCTGCAATCCTGTGCCATATGGACCGCTTCATGTAGTGATTTTTCCACTAGAGTTTTTGTTTGGTCTGTCCATCGCATTGGAGATCTTTCTCTTGGTCTTCAGATTGACAGGTCCATTCTAACTTATTTCTAGGATATGGTAGAATTCTATAGACTTACGTTTCGAAGGCTTAAATCTTGCTCCTCGATTTTTTTTGTATCCATGTTTTATTGGATAACCAAAAGCTACTACTTAACCTGAGGTTAGTATTCCTCGGAAATATTCCTATACGTGGATTCATGGCGTTTATTAGAGATCCTCGCCTAATATTTATAACGCTTTATTAAAGATATAAAGAATACTTACAGAAAAAAGTTCCTGGGAGGAATTAGGGAAGTTCTTTTTCGAACAGTGGGAAAGTTTAGGCTTAATAAAAAAACGTTTGGTTATATTAAGTAGGTACGCATTACAGAATTATTCTTCTGTTTTTTTTTTTGAAATATTTCTACTACTTTATTCTTATTAATTTTTATTTCTTGTTGTGTTCCGTTAGTAGTTTTTCAAGTCTTTTTACGTTTGAAGACTTTCTCTCTGGAGTAGCAGTGGAAACAGGTATGGTAGCCAGTATTTGCAACAATTTGTAATTATTTAAATTTAGTTTTGGTCGCACTTATCTAAGCATTTTAAGGCAGATTTTGAAGTAGGTGAGGTTAGAGTCAAGTTCTGCTTTGACCATAAATAAACATATTTCTGGCAGAACTGCCGAATAGCAGAAAATGCATCTTCAATTTTACAACAGATCGCAAAAGTTAACGGCAATATACCAGGTGATACTGATAATAAATTACGATGCTATGTAAACCTGTCAATCAATTATTGAGTTAAATGGTCGAGAAATGGGAATAAATTTAATTTGTAATATCCAAAGCAGGGATGTTCAATCTGAGTGATTAAAATGCCTTACGACGATACGTGACATAAGATAGATAGATCTTTATTTAAATAGAAACCCTAATATACATACAATATACAAGAAAATACACTATAAATATATAATAAATTTTTGATGTATTGTTTAAGTAACAGTTTGAAATTATTGAGACTAGTACATTTTTTTACAGATGTTGGTAACTGATTAAATTTAACGAAACTTTTAAAAGAGAGCGAATTCATCGTACTTTTATACATAGTTCTAGGTACATAATATGTCTGTAAAACCTCGGGTATGATAAGAATGAATACTTTTGTTAAAACAAATGCATTCTTAAAAATATTCAGGTGATAAGCCATTTACTATTTTGAAGACCAAAATCATGGTGAAATAAAAACAGTCTATTTTCAACAGAAAACCAATTTAGAGTAGTTAACATTTGTAGCATGTTAAGTTTGTTAAGGTTAAATAAATATAAAATTGATGAGCAATGGTCAAAATGAGGTTGAATAATTATGTTATATACTGTTATTTTTGTTTCCATTGATAAATTTTGAGATATTCTACTTAGAAAGTAAAGTTGTTTTGATATTTTTTTATGGACGTAGTCGAAGCGACTCTCAAAATTCAGAATATTGTCAAGCTGGAATCCCAAATATTTACCTGTTGTGACAATTTCAATTTTTTCATTATTAATATTTAAATTTATGATTTCATTATCAAGCAAGCTATATTTATGTTTGGTAGTGAAAATCATTGCCTTTGTTTTTTTCGCATTCAACTTCAGTTTATTCGTTTTTAAACATATATTAACCATATCTAAAATAGTGTTCATTTTTTGAATAGCTAAATCAAAACTTTTATCACTACAACAGATTAGAGTATCATCGGCAAAAAAATTAATAAATTTATAATAAGTAGTATTGTCGTCTCGTTGGAGAAAGAGGTCGAACCGCCTTTGAGTTCTCGTATGCTCTGCAGAGGGCTTCGACAGTTACAGGTAAAGAATCCTACGCTTAATCCATCTTTGGCTATGGACGCCAAAAACGCCAATATTTACTTGAAGTAATAAATCATCCTGCATGAAGTAATAATCGAGCGCTGCTGAGATATGAACAAAGACGTGTACATATGCTTTATAGACTACGCAAAACCATTCGATAATGTAAAGCACGAAAAGATATTTGAAGTTCTCCATAAGATCGGAGTCGACTACAGAGACATTCGAACAATAGCGAGTCTCTATTGGGGTCAAACAGCTAAAGTGAAAGTAGGATCTACATTAACTAATACAATTGAGATCAAGAAAGGGGTACGACAGGGCTGTATCTTGTCTCCTATTCTCTTTAATATATACTCAGAAGAAGTATTTAAGACAGCGCTAGAGGAAAGCACAGAAGACATAAAGATAAATGGAGAAATAATTAATAACATAAGGTATGCTGATGACACTATGATTCTAGTAAGTAGCATGGAGGACTAAGTTGCCCAAGGAGTAAGATACAAAAAACAAGTGCACAATACGAACTCAGACTAAATATCACAAAAACCAAATGGATGTTAGTAAGCAAAACCCAAAAACCACCACAGCAACTGATATTAGACAATGAAAGAATTGAACACGTGGATTCGTACATCTACTTGGGAACAACAGTTAACTTAAATTGGGATCAAGCGAAGGAAATACGTATAAAAGTAGAAAAGGCAAGAGTATCGTGCAATACCATGAATCAAATTTTCACCTCTAAAAGCTTCACCCTACCTCTCAAAATTCGACTTCTGAAATGTTATGTATTCCCGGTTTTGTTATATGGAATGGAGGCGTGGACAATGACCGCAACATTGATGAAAAAAGTAGAGACCTTCGAAATGTGAGCTTAGACGTATATTACGTATATCCTGGACTGAGCACGTGACCAACGAAGAGGTACTACGCCGGATAGGGAGAAAGAGGTAGGAATAAGCATAAAGAAAAGAAAGTTGGAATACTTGAGTCACGTTATGAGACATAATAAATATAGAGTACTAAAGCTGATCGTTCAAGGGAAAATAGACAGCAGAAGGGGCCCAGGGAGGAGAAGACACTCGTGGCTCCAAAACTTGCGGCAATGGTTCGGATTGTCATTTGCTGAACTATTCAGATCTGTCGTAAACAAAGTCAGAATAGCCATGTTGATTGCCAACGTTCGAAACGGACAAGGCACATGAAGAAGAAGAATAAATCAGCCGCAAAGTCTTGAAATAGTAGAAGAAGCAGAGCCCCTGGAGTGCAGGTAACTCTAGGAGAGCCCTCTGGGAAAATCTCCTACTTTTATACAAGCGTATTGTACCGATTTTGGGGATTTCCAGGTCAATTGGCCCATATGAAGAATTATCGGAGTGCGGACTAGTCCACAGTCTAAAGCACTTGACGACATTACCTCTTCTTTGAAGACTCTATCGCTTAAAAAAATTATTATAAAAAAACACATAAGAATACAAGCTATAAAGTAGAGAAAAACATTAGATAATACAATTCGAAGTAATAAATGTTCAATGAGCACAGCGCAATACTTAAGATAGCTTCCACAGACCGGTGTTAGTGACATCATGTCCTTCTTCTGCAGGTACCATCCTCGATCGATGTACCAACTCCTTCAGCGGGTTTGTCTTCTTCTCAGTCATCCGGTTCTTATCTGTTATATCCCGTGGTATTTCGTAGTATAGTGTCCCTAGGCTTACGTGGCAACTCGGACCACATCTTTGTAGAGAGGCAGTAACTGGGCATACTCCGGAAACTTCCGTAGCTTCTGTGGCTTCGATCTTTGAAGAATCTTGGTTCATCGAAGATATCTGGTACACTGAAGGCATCAGGACTATAGAAGATCTCGATGGCGGAATGTTAGAATTAGCACTCTAACATCTGATGCTTCTGCCCACTTTCTTTTTAAATCCAGTCCACGGTTGATTCAACAGAGCTGTCTTTTTACAAAAATGTGTCTAAAATATGTTTATTTCTATGTTATCCGCATTTGTAGTTCTCTTAAAAAAGCCAAATATATTTAGTATCATTTTCTATTAATTTTAAAATCAACTTACGCTTATGCACTTATAGACTTTTTAAAAGTTGTTGAGGGAAGATGCAGGTGTGTTTGTCCTTAGAGCTTTTCCTGATGGCTTTATTTCACGTACATGTCATAGGACACTAGTTTTTCCTTTAGGAACAAGTTTTGTTCTTAGGGAAAAAGGTTCACTTTATATACTTCTTTGAAGGACCATACAGTAAACTGGGACAATTGAAAGTTGCGCAAAGAACGTTTTAACAAGTCTGTTTAAACAAATACCACAACATATTTTTAGACGACAATAACTTGTTTACGATAGCTGACTTATAAAATTTAGTTTAAATTTATATGCAAAAACTAAATAACTTGTCGGTAATACAATATTGACACGAACTGAATAAACTTATTAATATAACAACTGTTTTAAATCTTCTAAGTTGCGGCTAGCAACTCTCTAACAAGAGCCTAGCGCTTATCCAATGCTGGATTCGAACTGATGTTCACTCACTCCCTTCAATCACTCCGCTCATAATCGCTTCTTAACATTCAGAAATTGCCACCCTGACCCTCGACGTATATAAAGGATATGAACGTATATAAAGGATATGAAAATTTAAATTACTTTCATTGGTAAAACTACCCGAGAAGGGCATTTTTCAACTTTCATTAGTGTTGGGAATTTTCAAATAAACCAATAATTTGGAAATTATTAATCCTTTCATTGTTATGATTCTTTGACGATTTTAGAAGCTTATGTCTAAAAAGTTATTTGCGTTTTACTGATTATTAGATGATGCAAAAGAATTTTATAAATCTGAAACTAATATACAGTGTGATATGATGATATGATACAAAAATAAATAAACATATTCAATATTGTTGTTACGCAACAGTTGTATCACACAATTAGGTTGATTTTAACTTAATTACTGCCTTGTTTTGTTCGAATATTTATTATGTTATATTGTTTTATAAAACATTTACTTAATATTGTTCTGAAGCTATTTTCTTGTGGCATTGTAAATTAATTACTATTAAACTGGGAATAAGCCACAATTAAAGATAAAAATACGTTTATTGACGTTTCAATTTCCATTTCGGAAATCGTTTTCAAAATACAAACAGTAAATTAAACAAATTTTGTTTTTTGTTACATAGTGAAAAATTCTTCTAATAATTTAATTTTATCTGACTCATTTATATTGACAATTCAGACATACATTATGCATTTTAAAGTAGACGACTTATTGTTGAGTTGCGCTCCTGGGACGACTTTACTTATAAGATAGTTCATTCGATTACATGAAATCAACTTTAACTTGAGAATATCCGTCGGAAAAAATCACAGCATCTAATTCGTCTTTAAAAAGACAAACACATGACATGATGACAGTAAAATTCTCCTGTTAGTGATTCCATAGTACATTATGAGGGAAAACCAGGAAAAAAACCTCATAATACTATCCCGACATTGTAAGTATTTGTTCGTGAATTTAGTTTACCTTCAACAAACATCAAAATTCTGATTTTATATGTTACGTTATTTAAAAAAACATAAATGATGTATCCTCTATATGTTACTGACTTACTAATACTGGTATTTTCTTATTAATAACTTCCTCTTTCAATATTGGTAACCAGATCCTACTACATTTGCCGCTTCTTTGATTTTTCTTTTTTTACCATCCGTTTCTTTTAGGACTACATTTGAATTACTCCATTGAACCCTATGTTCATTATCCCATGCGTGTTTACAGATTTGAGATCTATCAAATTCTTTATTTTTAATATAAGATTTATGTTCACTTATTCTAACATTTAATGGCCTTGATGATTGACCTAAATAAATTAATAAATAAATAAATAAATTCAACATTTCAACAACATTCAAAACAACAAACACGTTGAGATTTATTTTGTCCAAAACCAAACCTAACAATGAACAAGAAAGGACAAAGAATTGCATTTATAAAATACCTTGTGAATGCGATCAGTTTTATTTAGGTGAATCATCAAGGCCATTAAATGTTAGAATAAGTGAACATCAATCTTATATTAAAAATAAAGAATTTGATAGATCTCAAATCTGTAAACACGCATGGGATAATGAACATAGGGTTCAATGGAGTAATTCAAATGTAGTCCTAAAAGAAACGGATGGTAAAAAAAGAAAAATCAAAGAGGCGGCTCTAATTATGCTAAATGAGGCCAATTGTGTCGCAAATTCCTCGGCAGAATGTAGTAGGATCTGGTTACCAATATTGAAAGAGGAAGTTATTAATAAAAAAAATACCAGTATTAGTAAGTCAGTAACATATAGAGGATACATCATTTATGTTTTTTTAAATACCGTAACATATAAAATCAGAATTTTGATGTTTGTTGAAGGTAAACTAAATTCACGAACAAATACTTACAATGTCGGGATAGTATTATGAGGTTTTTTTTCCTGGTTTTCCCTCATAATTTACTATGGAATCACTAACAGGAGAATTTTACTATCATCACGTCATGCGTTTGTCTTTTTAAAGACGAATTACGTGCTATGATTTTTTCTGATGGATATTCTCAAGTTAAAGTTGATTTCATGTAATCGAATGAACTATCTTATAAGTAAAGTCGTCCCAGGAGCGCAACTCAACAATATTGGCAATATTATTTTAAAGTCGTCTACTTTAAAATGCATAATGTATGTCTGAATTGTCAATATAAATGAGTCAGATAAAATTAAATTATTAGAAGAATTTTTCACTATGTAACAAAAAACAAAATTTGTTTAATTTACTGTTTGTATTTTGAGAACGATTTCCGAAGTGGAAATTGAAACGTCAATAAACGTATTTTTATCTTTAATTGTGGCTTATTCCCAGTTTAATAGTAATTAAACATTTACTTGTTTGCAAATACATATTTTCAGTGTAAATAAATTTCGTAATATAAATAAACAGTTTCAGTCAAAATAAATTTGTTTTCTGTTGGACGTATTTTCGCTTAACATTGTAAATAATATTTCTCAAACATTTTTCCCGACTAAAAATATATACGTGTTAGCTAACCTACATTAAAGTTTCCAAATGGTAAATATTGCTGAGAAACAAGCGGAAAGTACCAACAGCTGGCCAACTTTTCTACAGTTAACTTTGTATTTTCTTTTGTAAGATTGTTCTTCTGCCACCTTTACCTATAAAAAAGTAAAAAAAATCTATTGTAGTGATATTTAAAGAGTGTAAAAGTTAGGTTTTTATCGAGCCAGGCAAGTTTCCAGGAAAAAGTCTTTTTATTTCAGTTTTAATGTTATTTTAACAGGAAACTTGGTTACTAGAATATAATTAAAAGCAAATAAGGCTTTGAATATAATACAGACGTAATAATTATAAAATGGCAAATACCCCGGTGAATATTTTTGAGTTTTTTTTTAATATACATTATGTATATTAAAAAAAAACTCAAAAATATAATATAATATATATATATATAATATATATATATATATATATATATATATAATATATATATATATAATATATATAATATAATATAATAATATACATAACCATAATATAATAATAAAAATAAACCAGTATCTAAAATTATTATTTTACATATTATTATTAATATAAAAAGTTAAGCTATTAATGATGATGGTATTAACATATTAACGCTGTAACTGTGACATTTTTTCTACCTTCACACTAGCCATATCATTTATCACACATTGTCATATTATTAACTTTTGCTTAATAAATTCAATTTTTCTCACTAAATGCAAACGGTCAAATGTTCCTTTACCGAAGACTAAAATAAAAAAAAGCATGAATAAATTAAGTCCAATAAGTATACTCCCTTCATTATCTAAAATTTTGGAAAAGGTGATCGATATTCAGTTACAAACGCATTTAATAAATACCAATATGATCCCTACAGCGCAATTCGGTTTTAGATCTAGATATAGCTGTCTTACTGCTTTATTAAATATCTCAGATGATATTTTTAGAGCCTATTACCAAAACAAAATATCAATTTTAATTCTTCTAGGCTACTTAAAAGCTTTTGATACAATTAAACACAATTTGGTATTCTCTATTTTAAAATCTATTGGTCTAGAAGTGAGAGGAGTTGATGTTATGAAAATGTATCTTTTTAATAGATGTCAAGTAGTAAAACTTAATCAAAATATTTCTTCATTTCTAGATCTTAATACTTGAGTACCTCAAGGATCTATATTCTTCTTATTCTCTTTTTCCTTCTAGTATGTAGGGTTTACAGCCTGTTTCTTCTTCCTAGCCTCCTAAATTGTTTAAACTGTCGCACCATCTTTTTCTTGGTCTGCCAATACTTCTTCGCCCATTTGGTGACTTATCTCGTGCTATTCGTACTATTCTATTCTCTGACATTCTACTAATGTGTTCGTTCCACTCCTGTTTTCGTTTTGTCACCCATCCATTTATGCCTTCTATATTGCATGTTCTTCTTATATTTTTGCTTCTTTCACTATCCAACAGACTTCTCCCTGATATTCGTCGGAGTATTTTTATCTCTGTTGTTTCTAACAGTCGTCTCGTTTTAGATGTGTCATGTCTTGTCTCCACCGTGTATGTTAATATAGGTCTAATTGCTGCTTTATAGATTCGTGTGTTTGTGTCTTGTCTTAGGTGTTTGTTCTTCCAGATTGTGTCATTAAGAAAACGCGCCGCTTTACTTGCTTTTAAGCTTTGTTGTCATACTTTTTCTTCAACAACTCCGTAACTAGTTATATCTATTTCCAGATATCTAAATCTGCTTTATTATTTTCCCATCAATTTCGATTTTACACCGTAGTAGGTATTTAGACGTTGTCATACATTTGGTTTTTTCTGCTGATATTATCACATTGTATATCTTAGCTCTTGTATCGAGGATATATGTTAATCTTTGGAGCTCGTCTTCTCTCTCGGCGATTAATGTGGCGTCGTCTGCATACCATAATATTTGCATTTCTTTGTTCCCCATTCTGTAGCCATGACCTTTACGTACTGCTTATATTATTTCGTCCATTATTATATTAAAGAGTAGTTGACTTAACGAGTCACCCTGTCTGACTCCGCTTTGTACCGGTATACACTGTGTTAGTTAGTGTAATAGTATAATATTGATTGCTATGTTTCTTTTATACAGTAGGTGTAAGACGTCTTCGACTTGGATGCGATCGAAAGCCTTTGTCAGGTCTATAAAACATAGATATGCTGGTTTATTGTATTCGATGTGATTGTCTTTTCTGTGATTTTTCTTAGTACAAATACGGCGTCTTCGCAGGATCTTCCGGAGCTGAATCCTTTGTGTTCATCTGATAAAGTTGTTAATTTAATTATGCTAATGCTATAATTGTTGGAGTCTTCTTTATCTCCTTTCTTAAACAAGCAGTGCAATATTAGTTTTTGTATAAGTTTTGTCATCTCTAGGGTTATACTTTCTCCTCCGTGTTTTAGAAGCTCGTTGGTTATTCCGTCTGGTTCTGGTGACTTTCTATTTTTGAGTAAATTTATGGCTATTTCTACCTAAAAACTGATTTCTATTTCATGTCTTAATTCAGGTACGGTATTGTGTTAATTATTATTTTTCTTTGCTTTAAACAGTTCCATCAGGTATCTTTCCCATCCGTTTGCTGGTATTTTATTGGATTCTTTCATTTCTGCAATGTCTTTCCGTTGGTTTCTGATAAATCTCCATATTTGTTTTTGTGTACCGTAGAAGTCGCTTTCCATCCTTTTTGTAAACTGTTCCCAGTGTTCATTTTTTGTTCTTCTTATCAATTGCTTTGTTTTATTTCGTATTCTTTTATAGTTCTTTTGGGATTATGGGGTATTTGATTATTACCGTAGAATTTTAAAAATTCCTTGGACAGCACGAAAAACAAATGAAGAAGTACTAGCTAGACTCAATTTAGAAAAAGAACTATTGAGAACAGTCAAAAAAAAGAATCATTTAGGGCATTTGTTGCGCAACGAGAAATACTACATCCCTCAGTTGATAATAAAAGGCAAAATAGAAGGAAAGCGAGGAATTGGAAGAAAAAAATTGTCCTGGCTACGTAATATCAGAAACTGGACAGGACTTGGATTTGAGGAACTCTTAAGAGCAGCTGAAGATAGACAAACGTTTGCCACCATAACCGCTAACCTCCATTGATGGAGACGGCACTTGAAGAAGAAGGTATTTGATGTTTTGTACTTCGTGTAGGCCTCTCGTTCTCTTTACATTTATTTTTTATTTCTTTTCTTAACCATGGTATATTGTGTTGTTTCTTTTGTTCAGTATGACTTTGTGTTTTTTCTAGAGCCACTGTTGCTGCTTCTTCAATGTTGTTTTTAATTTTCTCTCAACTCGCGTTCATATCTCCGATATCATCGTTGTTTCAGCTGTATCTTGTTTAATAGCCTCCTTTGGTACATTTCTATTGTAGAGTCGTTCCACAGTGATTCTACTTTAAATTTTTTCTCGGTGATTTCCTATAGAAAATTTTGTTTTGGGTGTTTATTTTCATTCTTATCTTTGCTAGTAATAGTTTGTGTCCACTCACTACGTCTGCTGAGTTTAAAGTTTGGATAACTAGAATTTCCTTTTGGTGGATTTTTCTATTAGTAACTATAAAATCAATCATAGAGCTTTGCTCCATGGAGTTTTCAAATGTATATTTATACTGGAGCTTATGATCGAAAAATGTATTATTGATTCTGAGTTCGTTAAAAGCACAGAGATTAGCCATGAGTTCTCCATTTGGTTTGTATTTCGTTAGATATTTCATCGAGGATGGTTTGCAATTGTTCGTAGTATGCATCTCGTTCCTCCTTAGGTTTGTTGTTCTCAGGGCTATAGGTAGATATGACATTTACATTTTGGTAGTTTATTGTGATGTTCATATGTATTATTCTTTCGGAGATATACCGGCAGTTATTTATGTTGTATTTAAATTTTTTATAGACAAGTACACCTACGCCTGATCGTGCTCGTTATTCTTTCTTCCCTCCACTGTATGCTTGGAAATATTGATTATATTCTCTTTGGCCTTTACCTTTCTTCTTGGTTTCTTAGATTGCATAAATGTCTATGTTTTTATTTATCAGTTCTATTATCTCTTGCTCTTTGTTGTTGAAAGAAGTAATATTCCATGTTGCTAATGTGATTGTAGGCTTATTATTCCTTATCATTTTCATTTTCTTTGCTTGGTTCGTCATCTTAGGTTACGTCTGATTCCAAGGCTTTATATCGGTTCTTTGAGCCTTGTTTCCTTTTACAATGAGTACAATGCTAACCTGGCCCATCAACCCTCCTCTTTTATCCGGGCTTGGGACTGGCTGTGGGCATGAACGGGACTTCTGAGCTACTTAATCTACCCAGTCATCGCGCTCATAGCCCCCAGACAAAGTTCACAAAGGCACTCACTATCCAAGGATCTATATGAGGTCCAATTTTATTCTCTACATACACATCTAATTTTCCCTCTGTGTTTTTGATATCTTCACAGCATTATTACGTGGACGATACCCAACTCTATATTATGTGATTTTATCCAAATTATGCAGTGAAAAATAGAAGGAAAAAAATGGAACTAAAACGGAATCCAGGCCGTAGAAGAATGTTATGGTTGCGTAATTTGAGAGAGTGGTTTGGCTGTACCACTAATAAACTCTTTAGGTCAGCTGTAAACAAGATCAGGATAACCTTGATGATTTCCAATCTCCAATGGGAGTGGCACAAGAAGAAGAAGAATCCAAATGAGTGTGATCAAGCGGTAAATGCAATAAATCATGACCTTACTCATCAGCCGATTTTTTCTCAAAATCATTGTTTACAATTTAATATATTCAAAACTCAGGGTATCGTATTTAGGAGAAATCTCCATAGGAAAAAATTTTTAGGGAATTATGTCAATCGAATTATCTTAGAAAATTAAATTTAATTTTAAGCAAAAATACTAAAAGGCTTGGGGTTTGGTTAGAAGCAGATTTAAGGTTTACAAATCAAGTATTTGTTTACAAGGAGCTTAGGCCGTTTTAAAATTAGCATATCAAAAAAAATTCCTATATCAGAAAAAATTGGAGGCCCAAAATAAATTACTATCATATGCTGTAATACTATTGTCAAAATTTGAAATTCCCAGTACATTTTACTAAAATTTTGCAGGTGTCTAACTTAGGAAATTGATATCGATCTCGATAATACGTTTACTTAGACGACTACGCGCTGGATAACAAATAGAATAAAAAATAAGTTACTTGCTTCTAAATTTAAAATGACTAGTGATAAAAGTATAATAAAATAAAAGCGTTTCCTCGTTTTCCAGCTCCAACATTCTCTACTCCTTTTTAAAAGGAGTAAAACATTCTTTACTCCTTTTTAAACCTTAAGCAAACATTTCAACAGAAATACTAAACCTACCACAACTGCTGCAATAACACATAATTCCTTTCTCTTTATATTACAAATCTTCTGTTGCATTAGGGTACGTAATTTGAATATGAAACAGAGATTTAGATTTAATGTACCGCAGCCAGCACGAACGCGAGATATTTAAAAGGTCTTCTGTTACTAGTTACTTACTGCAGCTCCATAATTCATTGCCAAGATAATCCTCTAATTCGCTTACCTGAAATTCAGTATTTAGTAGCGGGTTTGAGGGCAGGAGAATGTTTGTTTTTATTTATAAAGCAGGCTTACCGCATCCCAACAAGGAGATTCAATTTGCGTTAAAAGCTTATCAAGAATTACATTTCAAAAACATACAATACGTTGCTAATAGAATCAGGGTAAATATATGATGAAAAAAGAAATATGTTTTTCTAATATGCTTTAATCATTATACAGTGAACAATAAAAAAAAAACACGCACAGTGAATATTCTTATTTTAGCAATTTACTTAAAATTGATGTCGTCGGTGGACTAAAATGACATAATAATCCTCATTTATTTTCCCGATTTTCTTCAATTATTACAGACTACAATTCTTATTATTTATCTTTTTCATCTCATTTTGCTCAGTTTATGTCTCAGTAGCATCTGGCAAGTAAACAATGTGGTGGTTTTGTATACTCTTTGGCAAGTATAAAAAATTCCAGCTATGGGTGGCCAATGGCTCGCTATGGGCGAGCCAAATTGTAGAGATGAGATTTGCTAGCGTAAGCACAACAATTTTGTTTTTATTATTCAAAGCAATTATACATCGCAAAATTATATATCGGAGAATATACAAGCTATATGAAGAGAGAATACAAGACAGCCAGTTTGGATTCATGAAAGGCGTAGGTACGAGATGTGCACTGTTTAGTCTACAGGTGTTGTTCACAATATATAGAGAGTTGTGACTTGCGATATCTACACCTGCTTTGTGGACTATTAAAAAGTATTTAACATAGTTCAACAATAAAAAATTATGTATATTCTAACAAAAGCCCAAATAGATGATAAAGACCTTCGTATAATACAAAATTTTTACTGGAATCAATCAGCCACAATAAGAATAAATCTTGGAAAAAAACCGACGAAAGCAATCCATATTCTGCGAGGCATTATACAAGGATGTATACTTTCACCTATATTAGCGAACAAATTCAAAAAACAATAAGGCACCTGGACCAAATGAGATCTCGTCAGAAATACTCAAATTACTAGATGAAAGGGGAATTTCAGCACTACACAAAAATATTTAATTTAATTTATGAAACTTGCTGCTATCCTCAACAGTGGTTACGCTCTACCTTTACTCCCCTGCCCAAGAAAGTCAATGCAAACAGATGTAAGGATCACAGACTCATTAGCCTGATGAGTCACACTTTAAACATATTCTTAAAAATACTACATCAAAGATTATACAAAAAATGTGAATGGGACATCAGTGATTCCCAGTTCGGGTTTAGGCAAGGTTTAGGAACACGAGAAGCAATAGTAGCAACACAGGTGCTGGTCCAAAATTGTAACGATCAGAGGAAGGATGTGTTCCTATGCTTTTTAGATTACCAAAAAGCGTTTGATCGTGTCCAACACCACAAGTTAATGCAGATTCTCCAGAAGGTTGATATAGACCAAAAAGACATAAGGTGCATTGAAAACTTGTACTGGCATCAAACGGCACAGTTAAAAATAGACAATTCTATATCCAAACCCATACATATAAGAAGAGGCGTTCGACAGGGATGTGTGCTTTCCCCTCTTTTATTTAACATTTAATCGAAAGCCATATTTCAAGAGTCTTTGGGTTATGCAGAGATGGGAATCAAGGTGAATGGAGTATTGATCAACAATATACGATATGCTGATGATGGTGTCTTCAACAGCTTTTCACTATAATCGGAGAATACAGTAAGCGAATGGGATTAGAGATTAATACCAAAAAGACCAAATTCATGATCATCTCCAGAAACTTGGATGCACTTGAAAACTCCACCATAACACTGAATACTAAATCCATTGAAAAAGTGAGTAAATTTAAATACCTGGGATCGTGGCTTTTTGAAGACTGGGCATGGGACAGGGAAGTAAAATGTCGCATTGAGCAAGCTCGACAAACTTTCGTAAAATTCAAGAAGGTACTGACTTGTTCAGATTTAGATCTTCAACTCAGACTAAGGTTTACTAAGTGCTACGTATGGTCAGTGCTGCTATATGCCGTAGAGGGCTGGACACTCAAAACGAGGAATATAATCAGATTAAAAGCTTTCGAAATGTGGCTTTATCGCCGTATCCTAAAAATACCATAGACAGTGAAAATCACCAATATAGATGTCCTTAAAAGAATAAACCAAGAACGCCAACTTTTCGAAACCATCAAGAAAAGGAAAACGGCGTATCTAGGTCACTAGGACTGAACAAGTCATGTCTTTTGGTCGCTCCAGACCTACGTATACAGAAAGACTGAATATGGGCAATCTCACTACATTTGAACAACTTCGACTTCGAGGCGATTTAATTATTACGTTTCGGATAGTAAAATACAACTTTGGAAATGTGGGGGATATGTTTATACTAGACAATGTCAATCGTCTTTATGGCCACAAACTTAAGTTTAAAAAGGAAACTTTTTTAACAACAACTAGACAATTTTTTCTCTGTAATCGAGTGTTCTCGATATAGAATAGCTTTCCGGCTGAGATCATAGATTCTACATCTGTCAATATTTTCAAAAACAAACTGGATGACCATTTGTTCCATAGTTGAACATTTAATTTGTGCTAAACACTTGCTATTACCTATGTTTTTGTATATTCATTTAGTTAGTTAGTGCTTAATATGTAACTATTGTAATGTAACCATTTAATTGCACACTATATAAAATTGTATTCACATGGACATATGAGTTTTGCGACCCCTGCTCAAATTTGTTGTAAATAATCATAATAAATAATAAAATACGAAACTTTTATTTATATAAAACGATTTCCGAAGTGGAAATCAAAACGTTAAATTTAATTTATTGTAAAGTAAAATTGTGGCATATTCCCAATAAAAAACAGTTAGATGCCATTTAAATCAATTCGCCCAAAGTTGAACATTATTCAAATGCTAAAAAGACAACAGCTCAAATAAAACCAATAAATTTGGCAACGTTGAACTTCCTCTCTTCTGTGGAATGTATTATTTCCATTAATGCATTTTTGACGATTTTTATCGGTGCACCAAAACCTAGGGACTGTTATTTACAGACAAAATGTCTCGAAATTTGGACACAGTATTCGAAATTACGTTGCTTTTAAAATGATGGTTTTACTTTTTTATTTTTTTGATACTTCTGTTTGAAAATTTGATTATACTGTTTAACGTTCTATTATAGCCAAACTTTTTACGCCCATCACTTGAAAGAGTTTTTTTTACTGTAATCGTTGATTTTTTTTTACCTTTCTGTGTCCAGTAATAATCGAGAAAAGCGTGTTCCAACTTTAAAGAAAATTGCTAAAAAATACTAAAATCTAATAGTGAAACGTGTTACTCATCATTGTCGTTTATTTTCACCGTTATCGCCTTGGTGACGTCAAATCTCATGAACGTACGGTCAGTTAGTTCGTGTTAACTAATTTGAATGGAGAGTAATGCATTTGTTATCATTAAACTAGTCGTCGGCTGCGCCACTGAGTAAAGATAGTCTTGCGTAAGCAGTGTAGAAAAGTAAGTTATAGGTACGCCCATTTCAAATCGCAGTGTGCTTTAACTGCTAAAAACAGCCACAAAGGGCGGACCTAATTTACCTCTCTATTTTTAAACGGGTGTTTCTCACTCTATCTCACGTTAGGTCCATACTGACGATAGATTACCACCCAGGCCGTATAATGCTCTAATTAAAAGAGCGAACAGTACAAGGTGTAAATATAACAAATAGACTGAGATAACTAATATTTATAACACTACGACCAATATAACAATTTATAATAAACTCTCGAAAAATGTATTATTAACGCAGGTGATATAATTTTATTGATTGAGTCTACCTTAAATAGGTCCACTGTAAATGCCTATTTTATTCAGGAATCTCCTCACATTCAAATCACTTCTATTAATTTTCAATTAGAATTTATACTCTAGCACTAGAGTAGTAAAAAAACATAATTTTTCTTAAAAAATATATATTTTATCGTACTTTTGTTTCAGGATGGAGTAAATGGAGTGATTGGTCATCATGTAGCGTATCATGTTCTGCAGGTATCCAACAAAGGACAAGACACTGCATAAAAATTAGTTGTCATGGTTATAATGTTGAACAGCGACATTGTAATCTTTTTGGGTAAGTGGCCTTGTTTTACCAATGAATGCATACTAATTGAATATATGCAACAATAATGAATAAGTATTGGTTTCTTTATTTCGATTTTTAAAATATTCACTTATGACGAATCTATAACGTATTGTTTTTATATTATTTTCACTCAATAATAATATTTCTACAGATAAGAAGAACTATGAGGCTAATTTTTTTTATGGAAAAAAGTTAACATTACTGAAGAGCTAGGATATTTTGTAATGTAATATACACTGTGTCTGTAAAGTATGGAACAAATTCTTTTTTTGAGTAATGACGTCACCGTCATTTTTTTTAAATGGAACACCCCCACTTTGTCTCACCTTTCGGATTACTCTAGCTGAGCTGATTACAAAAATGTATCACATGTTGATTCAAATTGGTACAGGGTGGACAAAAATACAATAGTTTTGTGTGTGCTCGTAAAGTAACGCGTTAGTTAAATTAAAAATATCAAAAATACTTATTGTCTGAATAATAGAAAATTATTTCTTATCAATTTAAAAGAAACATAGTAGGCTATGTTTTTTAAATGTCATTATTTGTTTAGTAATTTATTGATGTTCAGTGACAGTTCAGTACTACAATATTTTTGGTATTTGTGAATGTTTTAATTATTGCTTAGATTTAATTTAAAGTAGAAATGGAGTTAAGTGTAAAGCAAAGAATTGAAATACTTATGATGATTGGGTATGGAGACAAATCGCGAACTCAGATGGAAGTGTGCAATTTGTTTAATGATAAATATCCAGAAAGACCTATAACGCGTTCAACCGTCAGTAAGATTGAAAAGAAATTTCGAGAAACTGCTACGGTTAAAAATGCACGGAAATCAGGTCGTCCCTCTGCAAATACTGATACAGCATTAGATGTTTTACTTAGTTTTGAAGAAGATGCGCACACTTCTGTGCCTAAAGTTAGTCGCGATATCGGTGTTAGCAAAACAACGGTACACAAACTATTAAAGCTTGAAAAATGGCATCCTTATAAAATCAAACTTGTGCAGGAATTAAACGAAGATGATCCCGATAGAAGAATGCAATTTTGCGAAGCAATGATGGATAACTGCCACCGAGACCCTCTCTTGGTACAAAACAATATTTTTTCTGATGAGGCCACTTTCACGTTAAATGGCGAGTTTAACCGTCAGAATTGTAGATACTGCGCAAAAGAAAACCCCACTGGATGCGTCAGCATCATACACAATACTCGCAAAAGGTAAATGTATGGGCTGCAATTGTAAAAAATCGAATCATCGGACCCTACTTTATCGAAGGTAATTTAAACGGGGCAACGTAGCTTGAGTTTTTAAGGGGGTATCTCATACCTACTTTACGTAATTTGTTTCCCAGCGACGTAATCCTGGAGGTTTTGATGAAAGTTTATGATTGCAACAGGATGGTGCACCTCCACATTATGCTGTAGATGTTAGAAGGTACCTAAATGAAATTTTTTCCAAACAGGTGGATTGGTAGACGTGGACCTATTGAATGGCCAGCGAGGTCACCAGATTTCAATCCTTTGGATTATTTTATGTGAGGCCATCTAAATAATGTTGTGCACAATAAACAAGGTTCAACAAGAAATTTGTACAACGTTTGGGTTACTGTCAAATACAGCAAGGGCTGCAGTTCGAACATTTATAAGTCATGTATTTCATCATATTCTGTCCGCCAGACAATAAGTATTTTTGATATTGTTAATTTAACTAACGCGTTACTTTATGAACACACACAAAACTATTGTAATTTTGTCCACCCTGTACCAATTTCAATAAACATGTGATGCATTTTTGGAATCAGCTCTGATAAATAAAATAACTATACTGTGTATACTATGTCGATGTAAAAAGTTTATTAAACAATAATTATTAGCCTGAGAAACTGAGAATATTAATTAAACACAAGTGTAACCGTTATTACGTATTTGAGAACATTGACCTAACCTTAAAACTCAATTTTTCTTTTTCTTCTATCTTGAATATTACATTAGTGTGGGAGCTTATATTAACAAGCTCAGCTAGAGTTATCCGAAAATTAGGACAAAATGGGGGTGTTCTATTTAAAAAAAAAATGACGGTGACGTCATTACTCGAAAGTAATTCACCATGTATATTCGAATATTATTTTAAAATACGCTAAATTAAAATCAAAGATCGACATGTTTAAGGATTATTTCTTTAAAAGGCGCTGTTTGGCTAAAAAAGAAGTTGTTCCATACTTTACGGACAATGTGTATATTGATGCATAGCCAAATGGTACGTGCCGGTAAAACGTTTACCAGGTCCTGTAACATATCGTTGTTGTTGCATAAATGAATTATACAATTTGTCGTACATTTTGATTTTAGCTTTTTTAAACGCCCGATAAATAACTTTCGAAAATGCATTACTCACAAAAAACTTTGACGTATGTCATACGTCAAAGTTTTTTGTGAGTAATGTAGTTTCGAAAGTTATTTATCGGGCGTTTGAAAAAGCTAAAATCAAAACCGTGTATATTTATATATTTAAAATTAAATTTTACCCATTTTACTGGCAACATCATTTAGTAATTTGTTTATTTAATTCCAAATAACCTTATGCAATTAAATTTATCATTATCATCATTGACTCGATAACCATTCTTGGATCTTCACCTGTTCCAGGATTATTCTCGTTTCTGATCGATGTCGTGCTTTTTTTCTTCAATTTTTTATTCTTAAGATTGTTATCATTTTCTATTTTTATGTTCAAAACTTTAGTATAGGTACCACCAATCATTGGGATTTATCCTTTTAAATTTTCAATTTGTTTTGTCTATCTCAGTCGTCCAAGTCTTTGGTATATGAACCTATTGCTATTTTAGCTCTAAAGATCTTTGTTAGGATCGGTAATAAAATGTCCAATCCTTTTTGTACAAGGGCCAGAAATATTTCATCGTCCCCTGCAGATTTAAATGGAGAAAAGTTTCTTTTAGGGTGGCAGTGAATAAAATTAAGATAGCTATGATGGTAACCAACGTTCTGAAAGGAGATGGTACATGAAGAAGACGAAGAAAGGTGCCATCGGTTGATATCCTTCACACTTTAGAAATTTTAGATCCCTGTAGTGAATTATAGGTGATTATATATAAGATTAAGTCAATGTGTCGGTGATGCTTATTCGACTAACCTTTTAACACCTTCCAGCATGCCTATTATAACTTATCGGCATATATAATATTGTCATATTCTTGTGATAAAGGTAGCTTTATTACCTTTATTATTAAATATGAGCCTTTTTGTAGAATGTAACTAAAACTAAAAAAAAGAGGCTGACGTCATTCACAACTAGTAATCAGCTGTAGTCAATTTCCCATAAGAAAAGTCTACGAGCGACACCAATCAATACCAAAATTAGAAAGCATAGGTTAAGATGATTTGTGCATGTTCAACTGGAGACGTGGGGAACAATTGATGATCTTCAAGTTCTTGGGAAGAGTGTAACAATAAAATTTGCCTACCACATTGGTTATCACTTATAGGTAGTTAAAAGTGGGGACTGAGCAATTCTTGGGCTGAAGATAGGCTAAGCAAACAAACCGAAATCTTTGCGAACGGGCAGTCTTATTTTGGTTGTAGAGTTGGGTCGGAAGTAAGTGAATACAGGAGGGACTGGAAGAAGTAAATACAAAGGAAAAATTAAAAAAACATACTTACATAGATTTCCTGGACAACAAAACAAGACTATTCAAGACAAGACAAAAGAAAGTTCCTAAACTATTTGAATTGGACGCCGTTTAAAATAAATAATCTTGCTGTATAGAAAGAAAGGCTTTTCTTTCCTAAAAAAGAGTAAAGGGTGGAAATCTATTTAAAGGAAATATTTTAACAACTCCTGGTTTAGAGAGAAATATTACATATTTATTATTGCTTCAGATCAACAGTTATTACACATAGTATTAACAAAATTTATGAGCAAACCTTATAGATTGGGCGACAGTTGTAATAATTTTACAACTAATTAAAAATAAGTAAAAATTATTTAAATTTTTAACGGAGCTTACATTGAGTTTAACCTTTAAATAAAACAGAAACTTAATTGACTGTCATAATGTCAAAATGAAATAATAAACCTTTTTGAAAGATTTATTTTAATTATAACAGTTAACTTTATTTAAAGGAAGACTAATATGACATTTTTAAACTTTAATAGTATACAAGGCAACTATCGAACACAGTGATTAATTAAATCTTGCCCAAGTACTTTCGATCAATAGATCATCTTCAGGGGCATTTTGTCAGTTGACAGAATCTGTCTCCGGTTTCTGTATAACATGTAGCTTCTCCTTTAAAAATTTTAAAGTGTTTGTTTGTCTTTGTGTATTGTATTGTTATGTCCAATTTTACTTTTATGACATTCTACTCATGTCGGATAGCCCACAACTAACGAAATGCCCCTGAAGATGATCTATTGATCGAAAGTACTTGGGCAAGATTTAATTAATCACTGTGTTCGATAGTTGCCTTGTATACTATCAAAGTTTAATTATTCGAACATTCAACCTTATATTGAATATGACATTTAGCTAATCCATAAAACTTATAATTTTATTTATTTAGAATTTTTTAGTTTGTCATGAAAGCAAATTTTTTTATTAATCAAAATTGTTTATTTTTACTTTGAATAATTATTTTAATAAAAATTACCTGGTATTACTGGCTTGTGTATTTCCTTTAAGAAAGTTTTTGGATTGGAATTAAATCAAAAACACTGCAAACAACACACAACTGTGTCCCACACCAACTGCAGTTGGTTGGGCTGACCATGGAACACAAACGGACAATTCTTGAAAAATTTGACACTGATTCGGGCTTCAGATTGACAATAAATTGAAATCTTTCAAACTCGGCTACTCAATTCCTTGTTAAAATCATGTGGAATTCTTAAATGGATCAAAACGTCGTCTTTGAAATCGCTCACATAAGGCACAGCATAAACAATCGGTAATTAACTTAACAAAAACTGCCAAATAGCAATTTGAGCCCAAATTTACCTCTTAAATTGAAAAATTGCTGCCTTAGAAGACTCCACGCCGAAAGCTATCTCTTGCAAATCCAAATCTCCTCTGCTAACTCTTAACTGCTACTACCACTCGATACGATATTTTCATGACAAATACGAGTAACAAACAACAAAAAAAAAATAACAACATTGAAGAAAAATCCGGACTTAAACAATAACTGACTACTTCCGCGGTCTATCGTCGAATGTCATCATAATCTCGCCGCATAACTTTCTCTCTAATCTAAGTGGAAATGTTTATATTTATTTGACGCGCAATATTAGACAGAATTAACATCAAAAGAAATACCCATCTGTGTTATATAAAAAAACTAAAAATGTTAATGTTATCAATCTCACCGACGCAAAAAGATTGAGAATATTTTTGGGTGTTTTAATACATATGCAGGGAAATCGAAATGCTACAATAATAGAATAGGCAGAACAAAGTAGACATTAAACGCTTAGGCAGGACAACGTTGGTAACTGGGATTGCTATTAGTATAAACCACGATAAAAACTTATACAGAAATGTAATTAAAGAGGCCGACCTCGCATAGCAACAAGGACAGCGATAATGATGATGATCATGATGATGATGATCATGAGATGATGATTATTATTAACTACATCTTGTCATATTATTCGGAAATAGATTTTGTATCCAAGGTCATATAAATCCAAACAAACTGTGTTTTTACTAGTTTTTGTATTCAGGGAGTACGCTTTACCCACAGGTCCGATAAAATCATCTTGTCAGAGTAAGAAATAAATTTTACTAATAAAAGCAAGATATCATAAGCAGGAAGAAATCTATTTAGCTTCTCGTAGAAATCACTTTTATCAGCATCACTTGCATCTTCAGTGAAACCATGCTCCGAAATTCTTTTGCATTTTACTAGAAATAATAACCTGTGTTCCTTCCACTTCTGCCCTATTCTGTGATTCACTGTTAGGTTACTGAGAAGACCAACAAGTGTCGCTGGTTTTATATATCAAATAGCTCAGGCTAGGTTAAGATTGATAACTATTTTTAAAATACCAGAATGTAAGGTACATGTAGGTGATATCATCTATTAAAAAATATTTCATAAAAAAGCTTGATTTGCGATTTGACATTTTTGATATTACCATTTTATTTACCAATATTATATATTTGTTCAGATATCATTCTTGGTTACAGTTAAGCTGTAGGAATATCAGATATTGATTATATTTGTCAAGTGAGTGAATTATTCAATTACTATTTCAGTTGTAAATTTGTTAATGCTTTTCAAATATTCTCAGAAAGGGACGCCAATAATTAAAGCCATTAAAATCCCATTAAAATTTATGTATTCTAACCGACGATAATTAGGATAAATATTTGGTATACCATAGATAGAAAATCGTACTGCTTTATTTATAACGTTTTTCGTCAAAAGCATTAAAGTGAACGAAGTGGGTAAAACGTTTCGCAGCTGAATATTTACACATAATCAAATATTCCAGAAAAACGTAACGAAAGAAGACGAGCACCATTTTATACTTTACAGGGCGCGGCCTATTATCATGCACGTATAGTTTCCGGTACGTAGCGTTTCCAGTCCAGCTATCGGACTGCGCGTTCACATTTTCATACATAGTAGGTTTCAGTTTGGTGCGGTAAAGATGTGTTCTCGCTTTTCCAAATATTTTCTTTTTTATTTGCATTATAATAGCAGTTATCATTGTATTTATATAAAATTTCTTCACCGCGTTCGAGTTTAATTAATTTTTCGAAATCCATTTTAACTTGTACTATTAAACTGTAAATATCAAACCAAAGAGAATTTTTACAAAAAGAAGAGGTATCACTTCTTTTTAAAATTTTGTAAACATTTTACATACTCTGTATTAAAATCAAGCAAATACCTGAATAAAAAATGAGGGGAAAACGACGGACTCTTAGTTTACATTATCTCGGAATTATCTCGCAATTTCGACTCGTTCGGTAGCGGTCGGAATCCGTAAAATATTGGTTTCGAATGTACTGAACGGATACGTAAGGTGTCTGATACGATACGTTCTTGACAGTTTGAATTGTTCATATTTAAAACCGTTTAAATTATATTTTTCGGTAACTAAACACTACGGGCTGGAAACGCAACGTGCATGATAATATGCCACCACCTTCTTCTTCTTCTTCTTCTTCTTCTTTGGGTGTCATCTTCTTAGCGAAGGTTGGCGCTAACCTCTGCAAAGTCTTCTTTATTTTGGGCTTTCCATATTAAACTTTGGAAGTCTAATCCTGTCCAATCTTTAATGTTTCGCAGCCAGGTCATTTCTCGTCTACCCGGGCCGCGTCTGCCTTCTATTTTTCCTTCTATAATAAGCTGAAGGAAGTTGTCCTGTCGTGTCTAAATATGTGTCCAAGATAAGACGTTTTACGCTTCTTGACAATTTCTGTGAGTTCACGTTCTCTATTCATACGCCTTAAAACTTCTTCATTTCTAACGCGGTCGGTCCATGGAATTTTCAGCATACAACGAAATACTCACATTTCAAAGCTCTCTAAACGTCGTAACGAGCTGACTGTTAACGTCCAAGCTTCCACGCCGTGTAATAGTACACTATATACGTAACACTTTATCATGCGGTATCGAAGGGACAAATCAAGATTACGGGTAGTGAGTCACTGTCGCATCTTTAAGAAGGTATTTCTTGCCTGTTCTATTCTACATTTATTCTCTTGTTCTTGGTCTAAGGTTTCATGTATCCAACATCCTAGATACTTAAACTTTTTCCAAATCCACTAGGAAACTAAGTTCCTGTAGCTGGCTGTATACCATATATCACAAAATTTTTTATTTCAAATCCTTTATAAAAGGTATACAATAAAATGCCCAAACGGGCTATCACAATTACATTACAGAACGTTTTCGGAATGTTAATTCCATCATCAGTGTAAACGGGGTATACATGCTATGAGCCACCAAAATATATGGGTCAAAACCCTTTAAATGTTTCAAATTTCTAGTTGTTTTACATTTTTTATAATTACAAATTAGGATGTTTAAGTTACTGTTGTAATTGGTAACATGGCGACGTATGACCCTACATAGGTTATATGGTCCTGAGACGAAGTGTCTTCGAGTACCTGTTGATCACAACTGACCAGTTTCTACAAGCCACTGTGTTTTTACTTCCACTATCTGTTTTCTTATTAGTCTTTGTATTTCTTCATATTTATTCCAGTCTTTGTTCTTGTGTTGTTGTCTCACATTCATCATTTCTAATATTTCATTAGTCATCCATGGTTTCTTGCCTCTTTGATTCGTGTATTTAATATGGTCTTCAGCTTTTAGAAATACAGTCTTAAGTTCTTTCCATATTTGGTTTAAGTCGTCGGATTCTTTTGGTACATCATTTTCCTTTTGTCTGTTTTTAAGTTCTCGACATTTGTGATTAAGTTCTTTCTTTTGTCTCGTTTATATATCCTTGAGTAAGCTCATGTTCTCTCTTCTTTCTCTGTATGCTTTTCAGCATATCTTTGAATTTGCCGACGAGCAAGGTGTGGTCTGAAGGGACATCTGCACCGGGGTAAGCTTTTGCACTTTGTATGCTATCTCGGTATCTCTGGTTGATCATGATATAATCTATTTAATTTCTGGCGCAATTTTTATCATTGTCTTTTGGCGATTTCCATGTGTATAGTTTGCGCGCAGGTAACTTGAACCATGTATTTATAATAGTAATATTCTGTTCTTGGGAAAATTGAAACAGCCTATCGCCTCTTTCATTTTCCTGACCTAATCCATGTTCTCCAATGATATTTTCAGATCTACCTTTTCCTACTTTTGCATTGAGGTCTCCCAGTATTATTGATATTTCATGCTTTTTTGTAAGCTGCATCACTCCTTGTAGGTCTCCGTAGAACTCTTCAATTTCAGTGTCGGGTTTATCAGTTGTTGGAGCATATACCTGTATGATATTGATATCGATTAGACTTCCATGTAATTGTAGAAGTAGCATATTATCCGAGTGGTAGACCACGTTTTTAATGCATTTTTATATACCTTCGCTTACGATGATATCAACTCCATTCCAATGCTGTACTTGATTGTTAGCCATAGCACAAGATGGACAGTGGACAAGACATATTATGGAATGGAGGCCCAGAAACTATAAAAGAAGCCGAGGACGACCACCGACTAGATGGACCGATGATATAAAACGTGTAGCGGGAAACTGGCTACAAGCGGCCCAGTATAGAGAACACTGGAAAGAACTGAGGAAGGTCTATGTGTAGCAGTGGACGCGATTGGCTGATTGATGATGATGATGATTTTATTGTTACCTAAGTAGTAATTTGTCTTGTTGTCAATTTTCATCGTTCCTGAATTTGGCCACCTCATCTTAATAATGCCAAGGATACTAATGTCAACTCTATTCATTTCTTGGATGGTGTTGTGGATTTTTCGTCTTCAAACGTTGCCTTCTACATCCTTATACCGTTGACCCTATATAGATTTATGCGCCTTTGAGGTAAATTTCTCAAACCCAGGACAAAAAAGTGCCCTACCACCTACCAACTCATCTGCCCGAAGTCGTTGGTCAGTAAGTAGGGGATTACTTATCCCGGCACGATCTTAAACCGCCACGACCTTAAATATTATATACATAACTAATTTTGTGGGTTCTCATCCATTAAAGACTAGCTGGTAAGAAACGCAAGAGCCTCACAGCTCCATGTCATATGTTCATATTGGCTTGAAAATTGTTTTATAAATTAAAATTTTATTATTTATTGACAGCTTAAAGTTTTTTTCAATTAAGTACTTATGAATTTCTTTGGCTGTGAAAGTTGGACAATGGACTCTAAAATATAATGAAAATACAATGAAATATAATGGAAGGTAAAGTGCATGGCAAAAAGATCAGTAGGAAGACGCCCATCCGCTCATCCACAGAAATCTTTCGCGCAGCAGTTTCCAAAACCACAATTGCCATTTGGATCGCCAACCTTCGCAAGGAGACGGCGCCATGAGAAGGAGATTAACTTCTTTTTGTCATACTTGTATTTGTTTTTTTATGTGTCCCTTCCAAGACAGGTTTGGTGCAGGTAGTAGCTTGGTAGCTGAAGAAAATGCCGGCGTTTGAGATGGAATTATTTGTGATTACACGTGCTTATAATATTCTACTGAATTATCGGGCCGTTATTCGCTGGAATTTTGAGTGGACTATATTATTTTGATTGTCTATGGTACGTAAAGAATAAGGGGTAACTTAAAACTAACTTTTATTTCTCTACGTATTATACGTAACACAAACAGGTAGGTACAATATGTGACAATATATGTGGTTACACAAATTTGTTAGTTTCACAATCAAATTTTCTTCTTGTTAAATACTTGAGAGTTATATACACGCTCTGAGAATCGCAAATATCAAAATCACAAATTTTGTTATTAAAGCACCATATTTCTTCCGCGAGAGTTTCGAGCAGACAGGTCATTTGACGCACAGTTTTTTAAAAAGTGCTTACTACCTAAACAGTTAAATCGGAGCTTATTGGTCTGTGAATATTCAATTTTATCGAATACAGGCAGTGAATAAAACTTAGTGCATAAGTAGATGCGGTAATTTTGCTGCAAGCAGTAACTACATGCTTTGGGCTGTAAGGTATATAGCTTTGATTTTTAATCCATTTGACTAGCGGGGATTGATTAAGAGTGAAAAGATACCTTGAACTTACTTGGGTGAGAATGGTAATTACCTTGGAATCTAGTCACTTTGGGCGTAGGTTGTTGGACCGCAATGGAATTCTCAGAGTTGATATTTTCCAGAAAAACATAACGCTTACTCAAAAATTAATCAATAGAAGGATGTTGATTCACTGAAACTTGTTCTTTAAATGAGCGACGAGTGCTAGAATCAAGTTTTTGTTCCAATGAAGGAACAAGTAAGAATTCAAACAATTCTGTTTTACTTAACCGTACCTAAGGCATCGAAAATTGCCTTAGAATTTGTCATACTTAGCTAAGTTCTCCTTGAGAGGGTCTATACGAAACTTTACGTACTTTTCTATGCGGGTGAATTGCGCCTGTAAGTACTACGCTTTTTCTTAAGAGTGTCCATCTTAGTATTTACACACAACGAGTTGACTGAAAATTTACTAACAACTACTTATACTAAGAATACTAAAAAAGAGAAGTATTTTTTTCCAAACTAACACTTCGAGTAAAATGCAAAGATAAGACACAGAATGAGAGAGAGAGAGTTGCAGAGAGGTATATATATATATATATATATTATATATATATATATATATATATATATATAATATATATATATATATATATATATATATATATATTGCTATGATGTTTTGTTTGTATATAAGTAATGAGTATTTTAAAATAACATATATAAATATAGCGTTTTTATCGCGGTTCTCAAAGAATTAGTTTGTAAGTACTTTTTTAAATTATCTTTATTATAACTATTATGAAACACACATATATTTCTAATATAGACAACATAAATTTAGAAAAACCTATCTTAAATTTAAAATTCTTACAATAATTAAATTGTATTAACAAAATTTGGTACCTTTCTATCACTGAATGCCTAAATGAAACTGTTTTTCAAAATTAAAGGTTTAATCACCACTCAATGTTTTAATTATCAGCTTCCAACAATTTAAAATATTTTTCTTTCTTTATTGTTCTTTGTTTCTTACTTATAATCTTATTTTTTTCTTAATAATCTCCAATCACCATATAGATATTATAATTTTATTATACTTTCAAATACTATAAAACTTTGAATCACTGACTACTGCACCCTGTACTGTATAATTAATACTTTCATACTGACTACTGTATACCATATACTATGAACTGCTTGTACTATTTACTAACTGACTAACTTCTTAATAAATTCACTAACTAACTGTTGAACTGTCTCTTGTTTAACTTCTTAATTAACCAACTCCATACTGTCTTACTGTAACTATTACCTGTATTAATTTACTCTCATACTGTCTAACTTAATACTGCCTAATTTACTCTCATACTGTCTTGAACTGTCTAATCTCCCCTTGCTCCAAATTACATGGTTTTTATATCTTTTCATCGTTCCCGAATATTTTAAGAATAAATCATGTTCGAATTTGTTCTATTTCATCAACATCTGAATGTTCTCGAATGGTTTACCTCGCAAATAGGGTTAAGTTTCTTATATTGACGTTTTATAGAGAATTCCTTAATTTTATATGGATAATTATATGGACGTTTAGGCTTTTGAGGTCAGAATATACACTTATATATATATAAAACATCTTAAAGTAATACCCATAGTAATAATAGCCTCATATAAATATTTTTTTATAATGTTCTTATTTCTTTAATCACTATATCACTATATAAGTTTATTAATTAAAAACTCATAATATTATTATGCTAATTTCTTCATATATATATATATATATATATATATATATATAATATATATATATAATATATATATATATATATATATATATATATATATATATATATATATAATATATATATATATATATATATATAGGGGCAAATGCTGAACAAGACACAGAACGAGAAATAAAGAGAAGTATTCATGCTAAATCCAAATGAAAGTAACAGTATATAAAATAAAATAAATTATTCAATATAAATAAATTTTACTTTAAAATGTACTATGTAGCAATATGTAAATTAAGTTTTCTATTATGCGTAAAAATGAAGAATTTAATTATATTTAAATTGCAACTTTGTCACTCGCACTGTAACAGAATCACCAAATATTATGAGAAGAGTGATAGATTAATTGATAATCTACGGTTATACATTACTCTTGAATACATAATTAAATAATACATATGCCAATCTGGTTTACGATGCAATAACTAAAGAAATGCAGAATAAAACAACTAATTTGTAGCTTTTATTATTCTCGTAGCATCATCTGAAACATACAAAAAACATTCCAGACCGGCATATCTTTCTCAAATTTATACAATCTAAAATATGTTCTAAATTACTTAATTATATTCACTTCTGAGAAAACAATCTGCTTATGTGTTTAATGCTATCACTGCATTTTGTTTAGAGAGAGAGTTTACCTCGATACACTAGGCTTTCGGGGAGGCCTATGTCTACTTGCGTCTGCTTCTTGCGGTTGCTGTGCATCTTCCAACTCGATTGGGCTTTAAATGCAAAGCACCATGGAGTAAACGCCGGCATTTTCTCTAGTAGTCCAAGACGTTTGGTTGATTTAGTCCTGGGTATTTCCTCATTGTTGATATAGGTGGTGGTGTTTCTCGTCGTAAGGGTAAAGTTATTTGGGTGGAGTTGCTTTCATTAATTTTTATTTTTCCATTGTTCTAGCCAGTTTTCAAGCTTCTGCAAGTAGTCTTGGAGTTATTCTCTAGCTATGTTGATGTGTTTATGACTTGTAGATGCTACTGTATCATCTGCAGATGTGTTAATTCGTATGTTATTTGAAGTTGGTAGATCAAACGTATAGAAACGTATATAAACGAAGCCTACACGGCAAAAATGATGAAGGCCACTTTTATTAATTTTGTATAAAAGTTAATTTTAAAGTTCAAAGACTAATTTTAAAATATTCTAATATAAATTTAAAGTCAAACTGTTTTTCAATGGATATATAATTTATCGGTGAAAACGATAAAAATATTCTTAAAGGGTTTTTTTTTCAATTTTTTTATTTTTGATGTTTTGATCAAAAATATATAAAACAAATGATAAAAACGGTGTATGTCATTAAAGTAAAAACCAAAAGAATGTAAGTCAAAAATAAAATTATGTAACTACCACTACTAAATATAACAATAATTGTCTTTTTTATATTATATTTTCTTGTCACAATTTTTGCAGCCTGTTTTTTCTTTACAAGACTTACTCTTGTCCTTTGTTCCGTTGTGTTGTGAGCGAGGCTATCGAAAATATGTTTGGCAACATTACCAAAAAACTACTTAAGGTGTTGTAAGTCCTTCCACTTTTCCAAACTAATTTACAACAAATCTGAAAGATAGAATATTGAAGAAAAGTGGGTATAAATAAGAATTTATTTCCTTTATAACTTCTGTTGGATAAAAAAATTCTTGGGTTCCTGACATATCATCAGTTGGTGAAATAGTATTGGTACGTATCACATAAGTTTCAAAAGGCCCATTGTAGCTTGTTCTAAATAAAATATATTGCGGATGAATGGCTTCACGAACTATTTCTCGAATAGGTCTGATAGCAAATGGGCATTTTGTATTAACACTGGATGAAAGAAACTAAGTCCATTAGCGAATTAGGGACTGATCTACTTATACGACTTTAAATGGGCTAGGTTTTGAGCGTGCTTCCTTAAATTCGTCCAACCAATCTTCACCGTTTCAGCTTTGATTCGCTGGTTAATGACTCCCATTTTCCTGTCACAATCCAAGTATAAATGACCTCTTATTGGAAAAATCATTTTAATTTTGACAAGTCATCTTGTGAAAATAACTATGTAATGAATGAATTTAAAGACGTTATAGTTTTTATTTTGACTTCCACAAAAGTCGCCTAATATAAGTAAATCGACTGCAAAATATAAAATTATACAAAACGAAATAACTTCCTCTGATTCCATAGCTGCGATATTTTCGCGGTAACAATGAAAGTAGAAATCGCTAGTAGACAACACGTGAATAATAAAAGGATATAAAGTAAGTTGCTTTCTACAATACACGTCGTTGGTTGTAATGTTTTGTATAGGAAGGTTTTTTTGGAAATCCATCGCTATTAATTCGAACTCTTTACTCTTCATACTTCTCTTTCTTGCTTCTTTATCACAATCATAGAACACTTTGGTTTTTCGTAAATGTAATTCGTGTTCTATTTTCTTCTTTCTTAGTTCTTGAAGAATTTTCGTGTCATTTTCTGGCGTCGTTGAATTATTTTTATTTTTCAATAGTACTGTTTTCTCAATAGTATATTTATCGCAACTACTACAGGTATTGCTGCGTGAATATCTAAATTTAATGTTGAAGTTATTATTAAAAATTTTACGATAAAACTGATATTAAATATCTGGAAGAGATAAAACCTTATACAAATTGTATATTTTTCTTATTGTTAGACTGTCTGGTAAGTAAATCACTGTAGATTTTTTTCTACTGTAGAGGCTCTGTCGGCCCTTAAAGGAACTAATATGATCTTTTACAGCCGCAAATGTGGTTGAATAAAGGCTTTTTATAATATACGTGTTTATATTTACTCCTCATATCTATAGGTGCCTTACCAGTTTTCTTTAGAGACTCTTGAATCGTTTGTAGACGACATCCAGTAATGCCATGTGATGAAACAGAAGCTCTTATGCAAACTGGCACTCTAATACAGTTACTATGGTTATCAACCGGACGCTGAACTCTTACTTTATAAAAATATGCTTTATCGTCAAACTTGGCATCATTTTCATTTTTTCATGGTCTGCTCTTTTTTATTGAAGTCATGGATACAAGACCAGTCAAGTAACTGTTCTGCTTATCTCTGCTCGACATTCTATTAAATACCTTAATAATGGTAGTTCTTTCCAAAAATGCAATCTTTTGAAAGCACTTGTACCGGGAGCACTTACAATCTGGCCCTATTTCATGTGAACTTAACCTCAGCTGCTTTATAACATCACATAACTTTTCACTATTCCTTTTTCTCTTCTTAGATCCCACGTTTAGGTTCTTCACAGTACTGAAGACTGATCACTGCTGTTAGAATTTAATGTCTCTGTCTTTCTTTCCATTAAACTATTTTAAAATACACTACTACTTATTTGAAGATGGACATAAAAAACAGACTCTAAACTAAACCGCATACTTGCACGTGTACGAGACACGAGTGACTAATTTTTTTAACCGTGCGTAGCATAGCGACCGCGCAAAAAGACTTACAATGTTTTTCCAGTGTTTCACATGGCCTAGACTGCCAAGCAGTCTAGGCGATTCGAATCCACTTTTTACAAGTAGTTTTTTGGTACAATATTTTTTTTTTCTTTTCTTCACATTTTGTATTTACCTTCTTTCTAGTTCATGGTGTTTTCTTTTTTGATATATTAGTATTTGATTTTTGACTGTTAGTGTTCGACTTTTTGTTTAGAATTTCAGGATGAATCTTATTTTACATAATACTAGGCTATGATCGCTACCTACATCTGCTGAATTGAGGTATCTTACGTCCATTATTTTCCATGGATGTATATCTCTGTTACAGTTACAGTTAAAAATAGACAATTCTATATCCAAACCCATACATATAAGAAGAGGCGTTCGACAGGGATGTGTGCTTTCCCCTCTTGTATTTAACATTTATTCGGAAGCCATATTTTAAGAGTTTTTGGAGGATGCAGAGATGGAAGTCAAGGTGAATGGAGTATTGATCAACAACATACGATATGCTGATGATGGTGTCTTAATTTGTGATAACATAGTCGATCTTCAACAACTTGTCACTATAATCGGAGAATACAGTAAGCGAATGGGATTAGAGATTAATACCAAAAAGACCAAATTCATGATCATCTCCAGAAACTTGGATGCACTTGAAAACTCCACCATAACACTGAATACTAAGTCCATTGAAAGAGTGAGTAAATTTAAATACCTGGGATCGTGGCTTTTTGTAGACTGGGCATCGGACAGGGAAGTAAAATGTCGCATTGAGCAAGCTCGACAAGCTTTCGTAAAATTTAGGAAGGTACTGACTTGTTCAGAGTTCGATCTTTAACTGAGACTAAGGTTTACTAAGTGCTACGTATGGTCAGTGCTGCTATATGGCGTAGAGGGCTGGACACTTAAAACGAGGGATATAAACAGATTAGAAGCTTTCGAAATGTGGCTTTATCGCCGTATCCTAAAAATTCCATGGTCAGCGAAAATCACAAATATAGATGTCCTTAAAAGAATAAACTAAGAACGCCAACTTTTCGAAACCATCAAGAAAAGGAAAACGGCGTATCTAGGTCACATCATGCGAAATGAAAAATACCAGTTCCTCCAACTTATAATCGAGGGTAAAATTGAAGGCAAGAGAGGAATGGGACGGGAATCACAAATATAGATGTTCTTAAAAGAATAAACTAAGAACGCCAACTTTTCGAAACCATCAAGAAAAGGAAAACGGCGTATCTAGGTCACATCATGCGAAATGAAAAATACCAGTTCTTCCAACTTATAATCGAGGGTAAAACTGAAGGCAAGAGAGGAATGGGACGCAAGAAAATGTCCTGGCTTAGAAACGTAAGGCAATGGACAGGGATTAACGACATACAATCTCTGATACATTTTGCAAGAAATAGAGAATTAATGGAAAATGTGATCGCTTACATCCATTAGTGGATTTGCATCTGAAGAAGAAGATATCTCTGTTGGTGATAACATATTCTATCATAGATCTTTGTCCACGGCTGTTATTAAATGTATATTTATGTTGGTCTTTGTGGACAAAAAAGGTGTTGTTTATTCTTAGTTCGTTATTCGTGCAGAAGTTGATCATTAGTTCTTCATTTTTGTTTTTAACATTCTCGTCATGTTTTTGTTTAATGCCGGGTATTACTTGAATGCGTATTCGAGCGTTAAACATTATTAACTTCCCTATGACTTGATTTACTACTTGTATTCAAGTTTAAACTTTAATAATTAAACTTCAATTTAGACACTTGAAAACCTTGAAAATAAACATTTTCAGGCCACGAAATTCGTATTTTCGCATTTTTATGTTTTAAACTGCTTATAACTTGAAAACTATCATCTTAACAGAAAATAGACAAGACACCTTATTTGTTTAAAATGACCGAAAAAGCATAAAAGCAAAAAAGGTAATTTTTGGAATTTGTTTCAAAAGATTGTTTACACAATTTGTGCTCAAAATTTATTTTCATCTTTACGCATCAGATGACTTCTAAGGGACATTTTTTAATAATAATCGGCAAATAAACCAAATCAAAAACATTTTTTATACGACTGCACTCTCACAACCTGGAATATTGCAAAGCACATTCTCATCAACAAATTCAATAAATCTCAATAAACTATTTTAAAATAAATCACAAGTTGTCTATGCGAAAAATTTATACACCTATTTATAAATCAAAAAATCAGTTAACATTCTTTTCACCTTACCATTCTCATGGAGTAATAATATTTGGAGGAGCAAAATGTTCCAATAAATTAGTTTTCTCACTAGGATCAGATTAAATCTGTTCTCAACTAGAATGAACTGGAGATGGGAGCTTTGTCCTAGTTTAATCAGGTAATAAAGAGGGCAATTTACTGATAATGGCACTAGAAACAGCAACAGTGGCGTAACAATGTATTGTTATTCACGAAGTATGGAAATTATAACAAGGATGGGTACGTCATGGAACATACTTAATAATTGATTCAATTTAATTTAAATATATAATGTACCTGTAAAATATATAATGTACATCAAAAACTGTAGTTTAAATAGACAACACAGAAAAATTAAAAAAGCTTAATAGATAAAAATGTAGAAACAGCAGAGGAGAAATTATGTATAAAACTTTAACTTTTTTTTCCCCATTTTTAGTGTCTTTTACTTACAATGCACTATACAATAAACAATAAACTAACTAGATCATTTTCCCTAATTGTTTATGTTTTGATTTGTCTTTCCAATTGCAAGAAATAACTCTTGCAGGCACTTTTTAGTGTATTACATTATGTTTTTGACATCATTTCCAGCAAATTCTAGCAAATTGCAGTTAAATTATGACTCCATGTTTTTAAAAATACCACACAATTTAACTCGCTTAATGTCATAGAAGACGAAGAGGCCTTGGAGTGGTTTAACAAACTTTGTCTTATCGAACACCAATGTCTGTTAAACTTTCTTAATTTTTTGACTATACTTTGAAAAGTTCTGCAAACATCATTCAGTTAAGATGTGCCGATATCTTCTATATACTTATCGTTTCTAAAGATATGGCCAAAATAAGCTGATTTTCTCTACATAACTATTGACAATCATCATTATCATCACCCAGCCCTTTGCGTCCACTGCTCGACATAAGCCTTCCTCATTTGTTTCATTGTGCACTCTGTCTTAAGCACTTTTTATCCAATTTCTTGACATTTTCTTGAGTTCGGCAGTCCAAAGAGTAGGGGGTCTTTCTTGACTTCTTTTGTATAATCTTGACCTGCACTCAAGTAATCTCTTCGTCTACCTTTCATCACCGATTCGGGCGACCTATCCGGCCCAGTTTCATTTCAGTGTAGCAATTCGAAAAATTACATCGGTAACACCTGACCTTCGTTTTAAGTCCTCATTTCTAACTCGGTCACGGAGGGATTCTTCTTCTAGTTCCATGAACGTTATCGATCGTGACTTTATTGACAGCAGCTCTAAATAACGATGTAGTTGATTTTCCATACCATTGCCTTAGATTTTTCAGCCATGATGTTCTTCTTCTACCAGGACCACGATTACCTTGGATCTTTTCCTGAATGATCAGATGTAAAAGATCATATTTTTCAGGGTGTCTCATAATCTGACCGAAGTATTCCAGCTTGCGTTTCTTTATTATATTGACCAGTTGTGTTGTTTGGTTCAGCCGTCTAAGGACCTCCTCATTTCTAACTCTGTCGACCCAGCTTATTTTCAGTAGTCGTCTGTATATCCACATCTCAAAGGCTGTCAAGCATTTAAGCATAGCCTCAGTTAGGGTCCACGCTTCTACTCCATCCAGCAGGACAGGAAAGATGTAGCAAGATATCATACGAACTCTAAGGTCAATGCTAAGATCGTGACTGCAAAGTACGTTTCTCGTTTTTACAAAGGCAGCTCGGGCTTGTTCTATTCGGCTTTTAATTTCTGCGGTTGGATCCCAGCTCTCATTGATATTACTGCCGAGATACACGAGTTTCTCTACTCTGTCTAGTGTGGCATCTCCGACTTTTATACCGTCATCATGTATATAATTTTGTTTGCTAACTATCATATATTTAGTTTTCTTAACGTTGAGTTTTAATCCATACTGATCACAAGTCTGTTTTATTTTGTTCATTAGATTTTGAAGGTCTTCTCCGCAATTAGCAAGGACTAAGGTATCGTCGGCATATCTAATATTGTTGACGGTTACTCCATTCACAATAATACCTTCGGTTGTCTCCACGGAGGGATATACTCAGCATTGTTTTCATTTTTCTCTGAGATATTTGCAGCGTTTTAGAAGTTGTAGCTGTCATTGTCAAAGTTTCGCCACCATAGGTCATCACAGGCAACACATATTGGTCAAATGTTTTACGTTTTAAAAACATTGGTATAGCGATTTTGAAGATGTCTTTCATAAGCTGCCCATGCTAGGTTTATTTTTCTTCGTAGTTCACATGTTTGGTTGTCTCTTGTGACTTTATTTCGTGTCCAAGGTATATGTATTTTGCAACCAGCTCTAGTTCGTTGTCTTAAATATTGATATTTCTGCTAGGTACTAGGTACTAGGTTTAAGACCTACACTAGCATACACTAACTGAAGTTCATGTCGTATTGTAAATATCTCCTTGAGGTGGTCCGAGAACAAAACTATGTCGTCTGAGAATTTGAAATATGTTAATCTTCTACCCAGTTAAGTGTTTTACAAGCATATTCTAGTACTGCGGTAAACAGTTTAGGCGATAAGGTATCACCTTTTCGGATTCCTCTACTGATTGGGATATGATTCGTGTTTTTATTTAGTTTCACCTACATAGTTGCGTTCTTGAATGTATTATAAGTATAACATGATTAGAGTGCTTCCGAGATTTTATCAAATTCTACCATGTCAAAATCTTCATGGAAATCTACAAAAGCCAGAACGAGTGGTCGAGTATATTCCATATTACTGTTTAAAAAACACATATTAAAAAGGTTTTTTATTTTCTTAAGTGGTCAAGTTAATATTTCTGGGACTTAATCTTCTCTGCTATTTACTTTGTGTTGGCTTGTGTACAGCAATTTGTAAAAGTATTCAACTGTTTTAAGGGTTTCTTCTGTTCTCTCTGTTGCTTGTAAGATGATCATTTCTATATTTAATATTTTTTTATTTAAACAAAAATGACCCTGCATCAACTACTAAGAGTTATTAGCAGGAGGTTCAAACGCAAATTACAAGTGTTTAATTTCTTATAATATATATATATATATATATATATTATATATATATATATATATATATATATATATATATATATATATAACTTAAATATGTTACGAAGTTGACGAGTTGGCGAATCTTTCTCACAGGACAGGTTAGTGGAAAGTGGAGGTGCCTCAGGGTTCTGTCCTTGGACCTCTGCTTTTTACGGTTTACACCAGCGATATTTCTTATTATGTCTCAAGTAAAATATCGTTCTACACGACACAAAAATATATGCCAATCCAATCACAAACCAGCTAACCCTTCAAATGGACTTGTACTCTATTTTAACTTGGTGTTCCCAGTGGTTACTACTCTTAAACACGGAAAAATGTGTAATGCTTCGAATTGGTAAAAATAACCCACATAACCCACTTGTGCCGTACTTTCTTAACGGGCAGCCATTAGAATCTGTGTTTTCGTATAACGATCTTGGTGTTATCGTGACCAGCAGCCTAACTTGATCTGACCGTATTACCTCTATTTGTAAACGTGCAAACTCCAGACTGTATCTTGTTCGGAGGTGTTTTTCGAGAGTTTCAATACAATCATTCTGTAAACTTTACACTCTATACGTAAGACCCATACTTGAATACGCTGGACCAACGTGGTACCCTGATCTGGTTAGAGACAAGACTTTGTTGGAAAACGTTCAAAGAAAAGCCACTCGAATTTCTTTGGGACCGAGAAGACCGTCTTATGCAGAAAGACTTTTAGTCCTTTAGAAAAGACTACAACATTTAAAATACTAAAATTCAATTTTGGAAACCTCGATGAAAAGTTTATCATAAATCAAGATGAACGCCTCAGAGGTCATCAGTATAAACTAAAGAAAGAAAATTTTTCTACAAGACCAAGACAGAACTTTCTTCCAAATAGAGTTTTTGAGTGCTGGACACATAACATTGTCTCCGCTCCCTCTACCAATTCGTTCAAAAACAAACTTGACCGTTTTATATTATAGTTAAAATATTGTTTTTTTTAAACCATATAATTGTAATTTTATTTCCTTAATTTGTTTATTTACTATTACTAATTAATTTTTGATATTTATTAGTAGGTGATTAATGAAATTTCTTTGTTTTTGGGCATAATAGGGACTTAGTTCCTCTGCCCTCGCTTATGTTATAATAATAATAATAATGTTCTATTAAACACTGTAAAATTTAATGTCTTTCAAATATTTCAGCACTTTGTTGAACTGGCAGCTTAGTAGATCCTTCATGTTGGCAGAGAGGTTATTTTTTCTTCTTTATTGGGTGTATGTTTTGCATTCTAACAGAATATGTTCCACAGTAATTTGGATCTTGCAGTTGTGGCAGAAAATGGCTTCTTTATTTGTTAAGTGAATATGGGTTGGTATAGTATGTCCTAATCGTAGTCGAGTTATTATCACTTGTTAACAACGTTTGAGAGGGAGTGGTAAGGTGGTGCCGACAGTTTCTATAATATCTTTAATTTGTTGGATGTAGAATTCCAGTTACACTGCCATAAGTTGATAATATGTTTTTTAATGGAGGATTTATGGTCGTTTCTTGTTATCATGTGTGACACAGAGATGCTTTCATCCAGTGCAGCTTCATTCCCAAGTTGGTCCACTGCCTCATTCCCGTTGATTCCCACGTGTGATGGCACCCATAAAAAAGTTTTTTTATATTTTTTGTTGATAGTAGTATGAGTTCATTTTTTATTAGCATTATAATTTCATTTGATGGATACAATTGCTCTAAAGCTTTTAGTGTACTTAATGAGTCAAATATTATATTATAATTAGGTACGGATTTTCTTCTGCAAACTTTCAATGCCTATAAAATAGCCGTTGCTTCTCCAGTAAATATGCTACCTTTAATCTTTATTATCTGCATTTTCTCCGTTCTTAGTCTTTTTCTAAACATTTTGATACCTTTAGTGTTCTCAATGGTATGTTCGATTTGTCCTTGGTTATATTTTCGAGTGTATTGTCTAATAGCTTTGGTTTTTTTTTATTTAATATTTGTAATTTGTCGGCTTTAGTTTCCTTCTTGCTTCCTATTTCTCTTGTTTTTTTGGATTAGTTGCCTGGTATTTTGTCTAATCTTCTCTTCCTTTTGAGTTCTAGGAATAATTTTTTTTTAATTTTCAGTAAGGCTTTTGTTATTAATTCGTTATTAAAGTCGTTTATATTATTTTATATTTCAGAATTACTAAGTATGTTGGAAACATATTGCTGAGAACTATCTACGTCTGATGGTTTCATCCATTATTTTAATTTGTTCTTCTTTTTGATCATCTTATATCTATCCTTCTTTAAGCTTATTTCTATTTTACCTTGTACCATTCTATGATCGCTACTGTAACAAATCTGTTTTGAACCGTGATAATTTTAACGGTGTGTGTTTTTGTCCGTGATTATAAAATCTATTTCATTTTTAGCAGCTGTAGTCCGTCTGAAGAGGTTTACTCTACGGACACTGGAACTCACTCAAACCATGGGTGTATGTTACCTGAAGCCATATCTAATCTAATATCAAACATCACATATTTAAAACAACATTATGTACAACATTTTATAACTAAATTTATTTTAAAGGGTTTTTACCCAAATATTTTGATGGCTCAGGCATGTCGCCCTAGTGTTTTTTAAACCTGTTGATGGAATTGTCATTCCGAAAACGTTTGTGTTTTTTAATGTAGCCCTTTTAAGGGATTTTAAATATACCAAATTACAAAGATTAACCTCTTTTTTTTATTTTATTTTATATAAATTCTATTTCCATTAGGACTCTGCCATGTCCATCTTCTCTGGAATTTCTTAAAAAAAAACTGTTTATTTGGAATAGTTCATATTGCAGTATGAATGTTGTCAATAGTATCTTATATTTAAACATTTTCGTATTTTATAAACAAACATAAGTAATTTAGTTTTATAGGACTAAAGAACATTTTAGTAAATAAAAATATTTAGATATTATTAGATTAAACTAACTGACATTGTTATACATTGTTGGACTAAACTTTTTCTTGAATTACGACATAAATTAGCTACTTTTTGCTGTCTTTTGACTATGAGATTTGAAATAAAATTAACTTAATATTATTAATAACTTTTATAATATAAGAATATAAAACTTTTAATTTGAAACAAAATTAAATAAATAAAAATTATTCAGATTCGGACTTAGGCCCTTATCTACTCCATCTTTTTTCTGCAAATGTTGGTAAAATCTTGTAAAATTGCAAATCTTGGTAGAATTGTTTCTTTTTATTTTTATAGGTTAAAGGGCATTTTTTGAAGATTGTTTTTAGCTGGATTTTCTTATTTTATCCTTGATTCCTAAGTTATTTACTATTTCGTTAGGTGTCAATAGTCTTGAAAGTATCTTGTGCATAAGAAGTTTTATAAAAAATTGTATTCGGCTACATTTTTTCTATTTTGATTATTTTTAAGTCATTCTAAATAACTTCTTCTTCTTTATTTTTACTGAAATTTTTACTCATTTCCATACTTAGTACCTTTTTATCACAAATATCTTAAGTACAAATTTCATTCACTTCTTCTTAACGTGCTCTATCAAGTCCCCTTGACGGTGACGATTAATATGGCGAAACTGTCTCTGTCTCGAGCTATTCTAAAGAGTTGCTCAGCTTTCCTTATTCCTGTCCACTCCCTGATATTCTGCGTCCTTCGATTTTACCCAACTTAATAAGTTGAAGAATATTATATCAGTCTCCCCTTACTACGTGTCCAAAATAGGCCATCTTTCTACATTTGATGTTATCAAGCAGCTCGCGAGCAGCATTTGCTCTCTCAAGGACTGTCAAATTTGTCAGCATAGCCGTCCATGGAATTTTTAGTATACGTCTGTGCAGCCACATTTCAAAAGCCTCCAGACGATTAATGGTGGTGTAATGTCCATGCTTCGACACCGTATAAGAGGACTGACCAATGTAGCATTTAACCATGCGCTTTCGAAGTTGAAGTTGCGAGTTATCATTACAGAAGAATGACCTTATTTTTTAAAATGTCGTGCGGGCTATCTCAATTCTACATTTTATCTCTTGATCTGGATCAAGTTGTTCAGTAATATGGCAATCAAGATAATTAAAACTGGACACTCTTTAAATTATATGACCATCGACATATAATCGTGCATCTTGATGTGCTAAACGGCTAAACACCATGTGTTTTGTTTTTGAACAGTTTATGTTTAGGCCAAACTCCCTTCCCACTGTATCAATGGCATTTAAAAGGCATTGTAGTCCATTTATGTCATCACTTAAAATAACTGTATCGTCTGCATATCTGATTGTATTTATCAGAATTCTATTTTTCCAACTTTCACGCCATATTCCAAATTATGCAACGCTTCTTTAAATATTCTACCTGAATATAAATTAAATAACAGTGGGGATAGTATACAACCCTGTCTGACACTTCTTTGTATTTTACATATTTCTGTTGATTTTTCGTTTATGCAAGCTGTCGCTGTTTGACGCCAGTATAACTTTTCTATGAATCGTATGTCTTGACTAAGTCTTGATTTATCTTTTAATATTTCATTCACATTGTATTTTTGTGCTGTTTTTTTCATAGTTGTTATTTGCTTGATATATATTTGAGTATACTTGCCCACTGTATAGGGACGTAAATTGGACAACTTTTAATAACACGCTTTTTCTCTTTATGGTGGCACGCATGCTATCCCCTTCATTTTGTGTGTGACAGTTCTCTAAAAATTTGTATGCAATTATCTTGATTTTGTTGACATGCATCACACAGAACAGGTACATACAAATCAAAAATTTATTTTTATTTGCCCTGCGCAAATTATCATAGTAGAAAACGATATGTTCCCCTTTGCATGCTTTACTTAAAAAAAATATAGATACAGCTACCAATTTCATTGGCCCTTCTCTTTGTAATTATGTCATGTCAGAAAAAGCAGTATTCAAGTTTTGAAACACAGTAAAGTTGTAACTAGACAGTTTTCGTTTATAATGTCGGCTTAAAAGTCGAAACACAACACTTGATCGTTTTTACCTAATTGAAAATGTTGAATATTTTCTTGTCGGCTTAAATCTTTCTCACTTAAATTCGCTTAAGATCTTTCTCACTTTCGATTTATTTGCTTCTCAGTTTATTTTTCTATTCATCATTTCCATTTGTGTAACTAGTACATAAGGTGCATTGGTCTTTTTTGGAAAAGCGAAAAGCGATGTTAGTCTCCGTATTCAATATTTTTGAATATAGAAAAATTGTGGCAACTTGTTTATTATTAAACGTGCAGCTTTCCACGTCAAGGCGATGCATAGTAGAAATGTTCAGACTTCCATCCAGATATGTGATCTCGGCATAAATGTAATTTCTTCCTCAGAAATGAATTGTGGTCTCTTATTCCTTGAAGTACTTTTTCTTTGATTCTTTTTTGTTTCCCATGGTTTCCGCGTTGATCAGTTAATAAATAGCCTTGCTTTTCTTTCGTTTTTTTGAAGCTCCTTTTTCTATTCGGACTGCCGAATATACGCCTCTCCTAATTCTCGCCATTTATCTCTGTTGTTTGTAAGACGTTTCCACATTGGTCCTGCAGTTTTTTTATTATCGTCGCTCCATCACATTTGCGGTCTTCCTCGTGGTCTTTTGGCTTCATATGGCCGCCAATTCCCGATTTCTTTATTCCATCGGCCATCTGTCAGACGTTCGTTATGTTCAGACCATTTTCATTTTAGTTTAGCTGTATCTTTTATTTTTGTTCTATTACGAATGTCTTTATTGGTTTTATGGTCTTTGAGTGAGATACCCAGCATATGTCGTTCCATAGCTCTCTGAGTTTTACTGATCTTCTCCATGTTTATTTTAGCGAATGTCAAGGTTTGAGCTCCATATGTAAGTACAGGTAGAACACACTAATTAAACACTTTGGTTTGCAGTCTTTGAGGTATATTTTTATTTTTAAGTACCTATGAAAGTCTTCCGAATGCTGGCCATTCCATTTTTACACGTCTGCTTATTTCTGTCGTCTGATTTTTTTTCTTACCTTGACATTTTGACCCAGATATGTATATTCATCTACGTGTTCTATCTCTGTCCCTTCGATGTTTAGCATAGGTTTTTAGGGATTCTATCTGTAGTTCATTAATCATTGTATTCAGTGCATTCCACATGTCGGCTTTTAGTACTACATCATCTGCGTATCTAAGATGGTTAAAGTATCTTCCGTTAATAGGGATTCCCTTATTTTCCCAGTCTGTTGACTTACAGATTTCTTCTAGGGCATCTGTAAATAATTTTGGAGATATTGTGTCTCCTTGTCTTACTCCTCGGTTAATTTTTATTGGTCTTGTTTTGATTCCATTACCCAACGTCACTATCATTTCAGCTTATTGGTTAATATTATGTATTAATACTCTGTACCTGTAGTCGATTCGGTTGTTGACTAATGCTTCTTCTATTGCCCACAGTTCTGCGCTATCAAAAGCTTTTTCATAATCTATAAAAGCCAGACATAATGAGAGATTTTATTCGTTAGTCTTTTCTATTAGGATTTTTAAAGTATATAGATGGTTACAGATGCTGTACCCTTTTCTAAATCCGGCTTGTTCTACTGATCAATATCCGTCAAATTTAATTGTGAACCTTTTGTGAAGAACCAATATTTCTTCTTGTTCAATACTGTAACAAGTCAAGTTGTTACACTATTGAACTAAAACATTTATAAATTTGTATTTGTTATATCTACAAATTAAAAGACAGATTACGAATGCCATGATTGCTTCTTCTTCTTCTTCTTCTTCAGTTTTAAGTAATACAACTTTGGACATAGGCCTCCCCAAATCAAACCAGTATTTTCTATGTCGCGTGTCACTTGCTTGCAGTTGTATCTTCCGATCTTCTTAATGTCATAAGCCCATCTCATTTGTAGTCTTCTTCTTCTTCTCTTTCCTCACCATGGTTTTCATTGTTGTATTTCGTGGTTCCATCTTTATTCTTCAGTCGAGCATTGTGTCCTACGTCCATATTCTCCTACGTTTTCTACTTTGGTTTTGCTTCTACTCCATTTGTGTGTTTTTTGTCTATAAGTCTTACCCCTAGCATTGGTCTTTCCATCGCTCTTTCTGCCTTTACTATTTTATCCACATTAGACTTGATAAGTCTAATGTGGATAAAATAGTCTATATCCACGTCTATGAACCATTCGCGAGTATAAGGAGGATACACTGATCGAAAATTCTGGTTTTCAGATATTGCTCTATTTTAGAGCTTTTTAAGATCCAACTCAGTTTTCCAAATCCTGTCCACGCTAACCTTATTATTTTGGTAATTTCGGCAGTTTGATTTACTTTGTTAACTTTCATTATCTGTGCCAGGTAGATGTATTCGCTTATTGTTTCTAAATTTATCTCATTCAATGTTATTTTGCCAATGTTCACTGTATTTGTCATTATTTTGTTTTTTTTTAAGTTCATCTTAAGACCTACTTTTTCCGAAGCTTGAAATAGTTGCGTCATGTTCTGATTTGACATTTGTTTTTTGACATCTTTCTTTTAAAATCCTTCTTTGCAGTGTTATCTGGGTTCTTGTTTGAGGACTATAAACCACGGTAAAATGTTTGAGTACCTTTAAGGATTTCGTTCTTCTCTCTTCTTGCTTTTTCATCTTTATTCTTCAATGAGATTATTATAGGCTTTCCTAAGTTTGATCCTAAGCATTTCAGGCCTAAATTCGTTTCTATTATTGTTTTTACCTTATTTTCATTGTAGATCCTTAAATCTTTCTTTACTCCCTTCTTTATTTGTTTATTCAATTCTTTGAAACCATAGGTGTTTCTCTTTCCTTCGCTTAGAAATTTGCGCGTCTTTTCCATCAAACGTTGTGTTCCGTCACTTATTCTGTCTTCTTTCTTTAACGTTTTCTTTACAACAGTCAGTTCTGCTTTCAAGAATTTCGTTGCATTTCTTTATTAATCATGTTCATGTCGGAATAACCTTGTTGATATCGCTTTGTTTTGGAAGTGGAAATGTAGGATAATGTAAGATCGTCAGTCCATATATTTTTTAACTTTATTGTTAGTAGCCTTTGGTGATAGTTTAGTAGATGTTCTTTTTCCCTTCTTTTACTAACCCCAATGTTTTTTTTAGATTTCGGTTTTTTGTGTTTTGTTATAGTTATTGTTGTTGGCTATTTATCATGTATTCAATGTTATCCTCTATTTATACAATATATTTATAAATACTGAATCATTTGCTTATATGCAAAATGTAAGGCGCTTCGTAAATCTAAATTTAAGAAAATCTGTCAAATTCGATGGATTAGCCGTTTCTCTACCATCGTCCTCAATGTAATTTATAGATACGAAAACTTTGTTCTAGTTTAATTAGGTTATAAATTAATGTCACTAGCATCGAAAACAGGAGCGGAACAAGTTTTATGATAACAAGTATATATTTAGTGTATAGTGTATAAATTAGTTGAAAGCAACCAATTATAAAATATTTTATGAAACTATTTACCATGATTTTTATTTAATAATGAGTATTTCTTATTACTATATTTATACTTTGTAGCAACCTTAGTTGCTAGTTGATTTAGTCTAATTTTTTTCTGTGATGATTGAATTGCCAGGAGATTCAAGATTGTCTGGCGCCTTTTGTGCAAGTTCATTTAGCGTTACCCAGGGTGCACGTGTAGTGTTCTACTACGGACGCGAACTAGCTTTACACCCCCTTTAATCCAGCGAACTAGCTGCTATAAAAGAGTCAATCGAGTATATTTATAATCTAGATGTTTGTAGAATAATATTTTTATATTTACTGTTGTTTGTAATTTATATCATTTATATATTTATATTTATATGAACCTGTGATGTAGCCATACGCTAAATAAATTAGTCTAATTTACCAATTTATTCGTTGGTTTGTTTTAGACTTGTTAATTTCACAAAGCACAAAAGAGACAAAGTTTAAAAACGGCGAAGTTCTTCCTGATTCAATTTCTAGCTCTGTTGGTTACCTCTGAGTATATTTTAATTATACTCTTTACCTTTGTATCACTTATATTGATGAAAATATAATATAAATTAACAACTGTAACATTACTATTTGGTTTTTGTTATCTTAGAGACGAAATTCGTTCAACAATAATTTAATTCTGGCTCACTTGTAATAATAATTCTAACAAATTATACATTTTCGCCGTTGAGGAAACACTCTTCTTACTGTTATTTGTATAATGGCTATAAGATATTTCAAAATTAACATCGAGTATATTCTTAGGAAAAAAAATAATTTGGTGAGCATATTTTAGTATAGCTTGTCTCAAAATATATCGCCTTGGTTTCCCCTCGTTGTGTTATTATTGCCACTATCATCAAAGAAATAACCAAAGTTATTAATTAATATTAACAAAACATCAGAATCGCATTCCAGGTAAAAATATTGCAATTTTATTTCAAGATCTCCATTCTATTGCAAAACAATGTTTTATTGATTAAATTGATGGCTTTAAAAATCGTATAAAAATAATAATACAAATAGAATACAATAGAATAGATTAGAATGGAATAGAATAGAATAGAATAGAATAGAATAGAATAGAATAGAATAGAATAGAATAGAATAGAATAGTATAGAATAGAATAGAATAGAATAGAATAGAATAGAATAGAATAGAATAGAATAGAATAGAATAGAATAGAATAGAATAGAATAGAATAGAATAGAATAGAATAGAATAGAATAGAATAGAATAGAATAGAATAGAATAGAATAGAATAGAATAGAATAGAATAGAATAGAATAGATAGAATAGAATAGAATAGAATAGAATAGAATAGAATAGAATAGAATAGAATAGAATAGAATAGAATAGAATAGAATAGAATAGAATAGAATAGAATAGAATAGAATAGAATAGAATAGAATAGAATAGAATAGAATAGAATAGAATAGAATAGAATAGAATAGAATAGAATAGATAGAATAGAATAGAATAGAAATAGAATAGAATAGAATAGAATAGAATAGAATAGAATAGAATAGAATAGAATAGAATAGAATAGAATAGAATAGAATAGAATAGAATAGAATAGAATAGAATAGAATAGAATAGAATAGAATAGAATAGAATAGAATAGAATAGAATAATAGAATAGAATAGAATAGAATAGAATAGAATAGAATAGAATAGAATAGAATAGAATAGAATAGAATAGAATAGAATAGAATAGAATAGAATAGAATAGAATAGAAATAGAATAGAATAGAATAGAATAGAATAGAATAGAATAGAATAGAATAGAATAGAATAGAATAGAATAGAATAGAATAGAATAGAATAGAATAGAATAGAATAGAATAGAATAGAATAGAATAGAATAGAATAGAATAGAATAGAATAGAATAGAATAGAATAGAATAGAATAGAATAGAATAGATAGAATAGAATAGAATAGAATAGAATAGAATAGAATAGAATAGAATAGATAGAATAGAATAGAATAGAATAGAATAGATAGAATAGAATAGAATAGAATAGAATAGAATAGAATAGAATAGAATAGAATAGAATAGAATAGAATAGAATAGAATAGAATAGAATAGAATAGAATAGAATAGAATAGAATAGAATAGAATAGAATAGAATAGAATAGAATAGAATAGAATATAATTCTATTCTTTGTTTGTAAACAGAATTAGGGTGCCACCACAGAATAATAAACAATCAGAATGTCCACTCTCAGATGCCGCCTTTGAAGTTTTTCAGCACGCGCGCCATGTTTTAGAAGGAAACACATAACACAGACATATGATTTGTGAGGCTATGTAATTGTTTATACTTATGTTTAATTCTATTATATTTATATTATTATATTTAACAATGTTAATTTAATTGTATAGTATATCTATGATTGCCGTAAGTCAATTAAACCGGGTTAATTTTGTCTATACACACCACATAAACAACACTGGTTCCCCCTAGAACATGGCGGAACGTCTGCGCGAAGGAGATGTGCGTACGTAATTTTCCATGGAGAGTGGGCATTCTGATTGTTCATTATTCTGTGGTGCCACCATGAGCCGAACTTGGCCGATCATATCTGCAATTTTGGTATATTTTTCTACAAAAAAAAAGGTCGTTAACTTCAAACCAGTGTTCGCTAACCGCAACTATCGGAGAAATCCCAATTCCTCTAGAAACAAAAATAATATATCTATTTTATATCTTATAGAACGAAAATTAATCAGAACCATGCTAGAGTTGTTATCACTATATTAATTTAAGGTTTCTAGTCCCAGAGAACATGTCATAATATTTAAAATTTCGTTTTGGAGAAGCAACAGAATAGTAGTTTCGGTGACTTTTGACCTTGATTTTTGTAGAAAAGCAAGATGTAGTTTAATGGCTTTCAAGATATCTGGTTTCCTTAATCTTGCTAAAAGATATCGACTGTTCGAGTTATTGTTTAATCCAACTCCTGGTGGGGTTAAAGGATCCAGATTTATCGATGGTTCCAAAGTATCATTTTTAATAAAGTTAATATGAGAATGGAAAGCATTCTTTGATTTACAAATTTTGATGGCCTGCTTGTCTGTGACTATTTTTGTATTTTCAACTTCACTTTTGTTGTTGCTTAAAATGGTAATTGGATTTTCCAAGTTAACGGGGCTTCTGATGTTCTTCGGACTCATATTTGACTCAGATGAAGGCATTGGTTCGGAATATAAGATTCTGTAAACCATTTAATGTTTACACCAGGTGGTCAAATTTCCTTATTAAATAAGAGGTCAATGGTGGTTTAAGATTTTATGCCTATTTTAAATGAGAAACCACTTACTCTGTCGGAATCTTAAAGTAGTATATTAGAATACATCTAATATATTCCTTGAGACCCAGCTGCTCTTTAATAAACTAAACAACTTGTATAGGGGTGTAAATTGGGGTTAAGTTGGTAACAACTACAGTTGTAGCAGATTTGCAATATATCTTGTTCGATTTTTGGTTTTTTTTAGTTTTTCTTCTTTATTAGTATATTTTATTACATATATAAGCTATACAATTTATTTGTATCGCTTTATTTAGACTTTCATATTTACACATCTAGCTACTAAAAACTAATGAAAAAATATTCAGTTACTTAAACGTATATTAAAAGATTATTCCATAATAAAATGATGTCATAAAACATAGTTGTCATCCCCTGGATATAATTATTCTGCGCCTATGCACGTCTTATATTAGGTTACTCTAGACAGGAATTACGTGTCGCAGCGTCAAAACAATTTACTATCCTAATAATGAAGTCCTTTCATCCTCACGTCTATTCTCAAGTCTTTTTAAGGGTATTATAAGACTTTATGAGGAAGCGTTACTTGAATTATATGAAAATGCGTGTTTTTTACTAAAAAAATATTTCAATAAAGTAGAAGTTAAGATATCATAAAGTTTTAGTGATATTACTTTAAAAACAACTTCGTTGTTACTCCATGTAGTAAAACATGGATTGTGTTACAAAATGTCGTTATTCTTTAACGTAAGGAAAATTAATAGACTTTTTACATTTCCATCTAAAAGTTACATAAATATGGATATGGTAGCTAAACTTAACAAACGAAGATTGCGCATAAAGAAAAAGTGGATGAATGTATACCAACCTGCTTTACCGACATGTACCGATATGTACCGCTTTCCTCTCCTACTTCTTACTGTAAACCACAGATCATCATATTGGGTGATCCTTTCCTAATATAATTCTTAATTGTATCTTTTTTTGTCAGTCCACTTATCTATCTAAGCATTTTAATTTCAGCCACATGAGTTCGTTGTTACTCCTTTCTAAAATTGAAGATTCCAGATATTTTTAATACTTTTTTTTTGTCAAAAAACGTTATAGGGAAATTGCAAGTGTTCTTATTAACTGCAATTTTATTGACCCTTGGACGGAAAATCGCTGCGCACATGGAACCAAGAAATGCATAAAAGCAGCGTACTTTCCGATCGGAGAATAAAGCTAGTTTTTAATCTTGATACTGTCAAGACCTATTTTGGCTGAGTAACAACTGAGTTTCACGAAACTCTGCGTTTTATTTCTCACTTATACGACTCAACTACGAGATGTCGTCATGGAGAAAGTTTCATAGCTCTTTAACTGTTGAGATAAATACGAGATCTTACGATTTCGATATTATCAAACAATCAAAAAGTGTAGGAAACCGGTCTATACTGGAAAAAATTCTTATCTTTTGTTTGAGATAAAGAAAAGTCTGGAAACGGATTTAAAATTTTCTAACAAAGACCATCAAACAGCTCTAAGAAAACACTGCACTGGTCAGAAAGAAATTGGTCTTTAAAATGGATAAAAGTCAGATCGACATAAAACGATTTCAGATCGTGTCAAACACTGTGCCACAGTGTTCCAAATGATCACCGATGATTAGGAGTAAATAAAAACTCGAGTGGACTTGGTATTACTCCTCAATTGGTGAACGAGCTGAAGCAGAACATTGTCGCCAAACCATTTATTGGAAAGGTTGGATATAAGCAAAGGTCTCAACGGGACTTCGAATTATTTTACGACAGGTAGTGGAAAGTCCGGAAGGGACAATTATTAAACAAACCAAGGCTAGTCGAAGTGTTGATACTCTGCCAGCTACACACCGAAAAGAGTAAACTCGATTACACGCCGAGGCTTGAAGAGCCGTTATCTCTGTTGGTATTCAAGGTGTCTACTGTGCGTAGAGTACCAATAAACATTTCATGTAATATATATTTAAGTTTATTAAATTCGAACTGATAAAGTACGCTACATTGCAGTGGCACCTTGTTGACAACAAAGATCCCGGTGAAACTTTGTCAAGTATAAGTCGAGGATACGTTAATTTCAGATTAACAAGAGGATGAAATCAAAGAACCTTCGTTCCTCCTTAAGATGTGCTGCTAGAAACTATCCTGGAACTCCACACAATATAGGGATGATCCAACAGTATTTGGAATGAATTAGTTTATTATTAGTTAGCCATGGAAGCATCATGCTTTGGCCTTACACGAACAGATTTACGAAGAATGGCTGTACAATTAGTTAGACAGAATTACGTTCAGCACCCTTTCAAACATGAAATGGCTAGTCAAAAAAAAAAAGTTATCAGCATGAGAACCAACTGGCTTGTCCTTTGCAAGAGCTTTAGAATTCAGTAAAGAAAATACCGATAGATCTTGTAATCTTCTAAAAGAGGTTTATAACAAAGAAAAATTTATTCCTGATAGAATTTTTAATGTAGATAAAACTGGTATATCTATCGTACAGTCAAAAGTGGCTAAAGTAATTGGTTTGTGTGAAAAAATACAAATACAGTCGTTGCCTGTATGAATGCAACTGGAATCTTCATTCCCCTTCTCGGCATTTTTTCAAGCAAAAATTTGAGCGATCAACTGAAAAAAGAGGCTTCAGCGGGAACCATATTTGCGGCACATCCCTTAGGATGGATACAAACAAATCTGTTTACAATGTGGTTCCAACACTTTATAGCATTTTTAAAACCTTTGAAAGACAATCCTGTCCTTTTCATCTTAGACGGATATTTCAGTCACACCCAAAATATTGACTTACTGATTTGGCTAGACAAAGCTATGTTTCAATTGTATCACTTCCACCCCATTCATCACATAAAATAAAACCACTTGACAGGACATTCATTGGACTTCTGAAAGCCATGTACAGTACAGACAATGGTTATGACATAGTAATCGGCCTGTTAGTGCTTATGATGTAATGGAGCTTTTTAGGAGAGCCTACATTAAATGTCAGAAGGCTGAGATAACTATCAATGGCTTTAAAAATGCTGGAATTTTTCCTATTAACCTAAACATATTCAAAGAATCTGAATACATTGTTGAGGCACGTAATGAATCAACAGCTTGCTCCAAATTATACCACTTTTCAGGAACTAGACAAGCAGATTAAATTAAATCCCTAGTTATCTATCTATCTAATCAGCCTTTAACGCCCACTCTTGGGCATAGGCCTCCCCTGTTAATCTCCATTGGTCTCTATTTTGGGCGATCTGCATCCAGTCCTTTCCTGCCGTTCTCTTAAGATCGTCAGTCCATCTCATCTGTGGTCTTCCTCTTTTTCTTTTCTCTTTCCATGGTCTCCAGTGTAGAATTCGCTTATTCCATCTTTCATCTTTTTGCCAGAGAGTGTGACCGGCGAAGTTCCATTTAAGTTTTGCAAGCTGTCTTGATACATCGTTCACCTTTGTTTTTTCTCTGATCCATGTCGACGTTCTCCTTTGTGAAAGTCCATTTTTGTGAACCATATGTGATAACTGGTAAAATGCACTGGTTGAAAACTTTCGGTAGCATATACTGAGGGAACTTTTTATTTTTTAGAATATATGATAGTCTACCAAATGATCCCCATGCTAGTATAGTTCTTCTTTTTATTTCTTCTGTTTGATTGTCCCTGAATAGCTTTATTATCTGTCCTAGGTATATGTATTCTGCCACCTGCTCTAATTTATTCTGTTTGACTACTATTTCTAATATGGTCTTCTTGGTTTGTCATAGTCTTGGTTTTATTATAGTTCATCTCTAGACCTACCTTTGTCGCTTTTCTATCTAGTTCCTCAACCATCTTCTGTAACTCTTCCTTCTTATCTGTTATCAGGACTATATCGTCTGCATATCTCAAGTGGTTCAAGAGCTCTCCATTTATTCTTATTCCGTATGTATCCCATTCTAATTTTTTAAATGTGTCTTTCATAGCCTGATTGAACAATTTTGGCGATATTGTGTCTTCCTGCCTGATTCTTTTTCGAATTTTATTGGTTCTTTAGCGTGTTCGTTCGTCAATTTTATTGTGGTACTTGCATTTTTGTATATGTTTGTTATTAGGTCCGTGTACCTGAAATCAATTCTGCCGTTCTGTAGTCAGTTTTTGATGGCCCAATATTCTATGCTGTCAAACGCCTTTCGGAAGTCTACAATGCCATATATAATGGGATTTGATACTCGTTTGACTTTTCAATCAGTATTTTTACTGTTAGCAGATGGTCACTAGTACTAAAACATTTTCTGAATCCCGCTTGTTCTCTTGCTTGGTAGTAGTCAAGCTTAGTTGTTAGTCTATTTGTCATGATCTTCGTTAGTAGTTTAAATATATTACTTAGTAATGTTATAGGTCTATAGTTTTCTAAGTTCTTTCGGTCACCTTTTTTGAACATTAATAGTGTCTGCGCATCGTTCCAGCTATCGGGTATTTCTTTTGTGGTCAATATTTTGTTTGAGAATATGTAGGACTTCTCTAGTTGTTTTCCCTGCCCTCTTCAGCATCTCTGCAGTTATTCCATCTTTTCCAGGTGCCTTATGGTTTTTTAATTCTTGAATTGCTTTCTTGATTTCTGTTTTACTTATTTCTGGTTGTAGGTTAGAGTTTATATTTTTTATTTTTGTGTTTAATTGTTTAAGAATTTCTTGCTGTGGTTTATGTCTTGTTCTGTATAGGTGCGTATAGTATTCTTGTGTCAACTTTATTATTTGTTTTATATCATTAATGGTTGTTCCTTTGCTGGTTGTTCCTTCGCTGTTTGTCATTTTATTTATCTGAGTTTTACCGAGTCGTTGTTTTAAGCATTTCATATTTTTGTTTTGCTGGATTACTCTTTCAATCTTTGCTTCCTGCGTTTTTCTCTTGGTTTCTTTTATGTTATTTTTTAATTGTTCTATTGATTTTAGTATACTCTACTGTGTTTCTTTTGTTCTGTTCAAGTAGGCTTCTTCTTTTTTTCATCAGGTTTTCTCCTTCTTCTAAGATATAATTGACCTTTTTTGTCGTCGATTTTGCAATTCTTTCCCCGGCCTGTAGCAATGTAGTTGTTAGTATTTCATTCATTTCCTTTGTTTCTTTATTTATTAAGTCCCAGTGAAACTAAATTGAATGGTGTTGAAGTTGACATGGCTGTACCATCAACATTAAGAGCATCTGATTTAAATAGTGTTGAAGTTGACCTAGCTGTACCATCAACATTAAGAGCATCTGATTTAGTTGTTCCGCCAAAGTCATCTGGATCCTGTCAAGCTAACCTGTCATGCTCAAAGAAACAAAATTCTACCCAGAGCCAACCTTAAACTGAACATGTAACACAGCAAAATTCTTTCCATACAAGCCCATTTCGCATCAATCCTATACCAAAAATTAAGAAAAGAGCTTCTACTAGAGGACGTAAAGCAACCAGTTTAGCACTTATAACTTCTTCTCCTTATAAATCGCAATTAAAAGAGGCTGCAACAATTAGCGAAAAGAACGTAGCTAAGGCCAGTAAACAACCGACACGTGGTAAAGGTCGTGGACGTAAAGGAATTTCTAACTCATTTGAGTTAGAAATTCCACCAGGTGTATCTTTCGTCACAGCTAAAGAGGATGCGGAGTGCTTGTTTTGTTGTGTAAAATTTTCAGATAACTGTAAAGGAGAGCGTTGGGTTAAATTCCTTATGTATTCCCTCTGGGCTCACGTTGAGTGTGCAGGCGCAGAAGAAGACAACTATATTTGCGATTATTGTCGTACTTGACTGTTAATTATTATATTTTCAATGTAAAATTACAATGTTTAGTTAAATTGTTAGCGTTTTATTTTTAAGTTTTTCTTAAAATTTTTTCTAATATTTTTTTAAAGGCACAAAAATGCAATGTTCAAGAAAAAAGTTACACGTCTACAAAACTTAATAAAAAAATATAAATTAAATAAACACCTATGTAAAACATAGTAAGATATAATATTGAAAAATGTTTTATTATTTTTTTCAAATTTGAATTTTTTACGAGAATTTTAAACGGATTTTTCATTATTCTAATAAAAAAAGATGTAGAAGGAAACATCCTAAATGATACGGCCTCAATCCTAAACAGATGGGTTGAATTTTTCGATGCAAAATTAAATGGCCATCATATCGAAGAAGCAGATAACATCCTAGCAAATCGAAATGATTGGAATCCTTTCAACCCAAACAAAAGACCACCTACCATCGAAAACGTTTGCCCAAGCCATTAAAAAGCTTAAAAATAATAAATCACCAGGATTTGATCAAATTTGCAGTGAGCTCTACAAGAATGGTGGCGATGCCCTACTACAGACACTGCATAAGCTTTTACTTCTTGTTTGGCATAATGAGACCATGCCTTGTGAATGGTCTCAAGGCGTGATATGCCCGTTACATAAAAAAGGTGACCAGCTCCAGTGTGACAACTATAGAGGTATAACCCTGTTAACAACTGCTTACAAAATACTAGCAAATATTCTCTACGAAAGGTTGCAAGTTTACACAGTGGGCATAGTTGGTAAATATCAAGTTGGATTCACTCCAGAAAAATCAACGATTGACCAGATTCATTCAATAAGACAGATTCTCGAGAAAACATTAGAATTCAATATTGAAACCCATCACCTATTCGTCGACTTCAAGGCAGCATACGACAGTGTCAAGAGAACAGTGCTATACCAATCAATGCATAAGTTTGGTATACCAGAGAAACTTATCCGACTAACGAGCATGACAATGTCTAACTTAGAAGCCACTGTTAGAATACAGGGAGAGAGTTCTAGATCCTTTGAGATAAAGGATGGACTCAGACAAGGAGATGCTCTGGCTTGCCTCCTATTTAATATTGCCTTAGAAAAGGCAGTCCGAGGTACACGAATTAGGGACGGCGGTACTATTTACAATAGATCGATACAAGTCTTAGCATATGCTGATAACATTGACATAATAGGGCGTAGCAAGCGAGATGTAGAGCAATATCTCCTAGAATTGGAAACAGCGGCGAAACAGGTCGGTCTAGTCATCAACGAAGAAAAAACCAAGTACATGTTGGTTACAAAGGATCAGATAGCAAATGAGGAACGAGAAACAGTCTTTGGAAGTCATACCTTTGGACGTGTTGACAACTTCATATACCTTGGGTCGCTATTGACTGCTACCAATAAAACAAGCCAAGAAATCAAAAGACGAATAAATCTTACAAATAGGGCATACTATTGACTCCAAAAGCATTTCCACTCAAGAAACATTCAAAGAAGAACTAAAATTAATATATACAAAACATAGCTGAGGCCGGTCCTCACATATGGAGCAGAAACATGGACACTAACGCAGAAAGATGAAAGACTTTTGGGAATATTTGAGCGTAAAATACTCCGCAAAATATTTGGAGCTGTAAACGACCAAGGGCAGTGGCGCAGAAGATATAATTTTGAATTGTATCAGCTCTTTGATGAGCCAGATGTCATAACGTTCATTAAAACACAGCGACTTAGATGGGCTGGACACATAATACGAATGCCAGAAAATACCATGGCTAAAAAGCTAACCACAGGAACACCTGTAGGAAAAAGAAGCAAAGGCCGACCGCGAATTAGGTGGTTAGATGGAGTAGAAACCGACTTACGAATATTAAAAATCAGAAGATGGCAACATGTTGCCAAAAACCGAACAGAATGGCGACGAATCTTAGAGCAGGCCAAGATCCACATGGGATTGTCAAGCCAAAGATGATGATGATAATAAAAAAAGATAAATGGCATATTTTTTTAATTTATAATAATATCAGTAAATAAATATGATAGCAATGAGTTTTTAACTTGTCTTTAAATTATTCTATAACTCGGTGTACTTACAAGTGTAATAGTATGCAAATATAGAGCATGAATACACAATGAAGACGGAATTTCTGTAAGCTATTTTCTTGTCACAACGTAGAGCGAAGCTCTCCGACTTCGCTCCTTTTAACATGTTATTATTTTTAAAAGGATTATTGTCCAAGTACGTGCTTCTTCTCAACTTTTAAGTGCAATATGGTTGGTTCTTTTAATTAACTATTTTATGAAGAAAACCGCGAACGACAAGATGTATTACATTTACGTCTTGAGAATTGCAAAATAACCTAAATTTATGTATTTGCATTTGTCTACACGTTTTGACTTACTTTTTAATTTATTTCAAAATAATTTAAATTTGAAAATTTGATTTATTTAACCCTTATCCGGGCAACACCTCTTTCTTAGTAACAGGGCAACACGGGTCGGTTGGACCCACCACTTTTCTTGAATGTACTATTTATATTTACCAATATATTTCTAATATTATTTTTTGATTTTTTATTGGAATTAAATGGAAATTGTCTAGATTAAAAAAAAAAAACACAATAGATTAATCAACTAATTTTTTTTACTACAATGTTCACAAACTTTTTTAATTCACTGAAGGACAATGTGCTGAATGCGTGCAAAATATCAGATTTGTTAAGTTGGCTCTAGTTTTTGAGATAAAGACGATTAAAAGATTTCATTAAAAAAACTTCACTACAACACCATTGGGAACTAAAAATTTATTTTTATTGAGCGCGTTTACAGAAAGTATATAAAAATAAAAAATATATATGTTGTTTACCTACATTCGAAAAAAAAAATTACAAAAAACTTTTTCTGTAACTTTTTCTACTATGTGTTTGCTCAGGACAATCCCTTTTTAAGGTTCAGCAGTAGTCTGCTAACATGTGGATGTCCCATCGACCTTGGTATCATTCTTCCAATATATTAATATCCTGGTGAAACCGTTCTCCTTGTTCCTCACTGTCATCGCCCAGTTTATCTGGGAATCTGTCCAAATGGCTGTATAAAAAATGCACTTTTATGCTCATATTAGCTCCCAGCCGATTAAAATTTTGAAGCATATTAGCAACTATTGCTGAATAGTCTGGTGCCTTATGATTTCCCAAAAAATTTTTGACTACTAAAACATAGCTTAGCCAAGCTTCAGACTCAATTTGTGTCATATGGTTTATGAATGTATTGTCTTTCATAAGAGTACGGATTTGCGGCCCATCGAAGATACCTGCTTTTAACTTTTCCATACTTAGGGCTGGAAATTTTTGACATACATATTTAAAACAGTTACCGTTCCTATCAAGCGCTTTAATAAATTGTTTCATTAGTCCAAGCTTGATGTGAAGTGTTGAAAGAATGATTTTTTCTCGACTTATCAGTGGTTTATTAATCACATTTGCTTTTCCTACCTCCATATTTTCTCTCAAAGGCCAGTCCTTTCTAACCCAATGTTCATCTTTTGCACGACTATCCCATAGACATATGAAATAGGGGTATTTAGTATAACCACCTTCCTGGCCCAATAAAAAATTCACCATCTTCAAGTCCACGCATACTGACCACTGATGTTGTGCATACGAAATCTTCTCTAAAACAATTTTAATATTTTGGTATTCTTCTTTAGGTTTCGTAGTATGTCCGATTGGAAGCGAAGCAAATGTATTTCCATTATGCAACAATGCACATTTTAGGCTTCTTTTCGAGCTATCTAAAAAAAGCCTCCAATGTTCAGGCTTATATTCGGGAAGGCCCATACAACTTAAGAGTCCAGCAACATCGTTACAAAATATGAGATTGTTTTCTTCGGTAAAGTAAGGAAGAAGGTCTCGTTCTCGACTCCTAAAGGACGTAATTGCAACACCCAGTTGAAGGCAGTGTTTTTCTTTTAGTCTGGATGCCCGAATTTCAGACGATTTTTTTGATAAATTCAAATCACGCACCAAGTCATTGAGCTCCTCCTGAGAAAATCCATGTTTCGTAGAACTACTTTCTTCGAACTCACTTTCATTGCCATCCATCTGATTTACTGATTTCTCTAATATTTCAACATCAGCAGCGTTTGAAGTAGATGGCCCTGAAAATACTGGAATTGGCAAATCATCGCTGTGCAATACTGGGCGTTTAGCAGATTTCACATTAGGATAAACCTAAGTACGTTTTTTGTGCCGGTTCATACCCTTTACTTTTACTGAACAAAAGTAGCAGTCATTCAAATAATTGGTTGGCTCGGTCTACATCATCGGCACTCCAAATGGAAGACCTTTACGTCCTCCTTGGCTCCAATAACGCAAAGATTCTACACAAGACTTGCATACGATATTGGAAACCCAATATTTATTCTTTTGCTTGAGATGTATCCCAAAGTAAGCTACATAGGTTTGTTTCACAAACTCTGTTTTCTTTTTTCTTTGATTTTGTAAACAAAATTTGCCACATATGGAACAATAACTGTTGGGGTCATTAACACAAGGTTAACGTGACGAACTCATTTAAAAAAAAACGTACTTTAACTAATCACTTCAAAGTCTAATGCCTAATTGGTAAAACAGCTATGTGAATAGATAACAAAACTTATCTGGGAACAAACCACCGTTGTTTACGTTTAAAAACGTAACGTAAACGAAACAAGTGTTTATTAAGAACCATTAACAAAATGAATGCCGCAGATTTTTTTCTTTTTTTTTGTTTCGCAGTGATACATTTGTTATCGATGCACACATGTCTACTACATATTTCGCAAAGTTTCTGTTTCCTGTCCTTTTTTGTTGGATGGATAGATGGTTTATTGGTAAGACATGAATACAAAAGTATTTTTTACAAGTCAAAAAATATAAATATAAAACATAAACATACTGTGTTTTAACTTGGAATGTTGACAATTAAAACAAATTAAAATTGGAAGTAAAATACTTCTCATATGTAAAAAATGCATTCACTTTGATAAGATGGGCAACAAAGAAATGGGTCGATAATTGTTGTAATCATCAATGGAGCCTTTATTCTTAAACAGAAGTACTACCTTTGCAGTTATGAAAACTTGTTGTAAGGAAAATTTTTGTTTTCATAACTTTGCAGTTATGAAAGCTTGTATAAGGTTGTAAGAAGTTGAACAATTATATTTTTAATTTTTTTAATAATTTTTGTGTTAAATCCATCAGGATCTATGCTGTTACTATTGTTTATTTCTGAAATAGCTAAATCAACTTCACTAAAGTTTACTGTCTGAAAACTAAAACACGGGATATTTTCCTGTGGTATACACTTTAAATAGTCATCAAGAGTTAGCTGAGGAACCTCAAGTTCATTTATTACTCTTTCAGCAGTTGAGCAGCAGTGGATATTAAAACTACCTGCCTTGAAAATCATAAATGTGTTGCTTGTGTGAGTCCATTTCAAATAGGTAAAGAAATAATAAATAAGACTTACTCACAATCAATTCAATTTAACTATCAGATGACCGGTTTCGCTTTCTACAATATGCAAAGCATCCTCAGGTCTCGATACAAAGTTAAATTGTGCCCAAGACTGAGATGTAGTGCATTAAAGTCCTTCCCCCCTTTTAATTTTATTGTTTGTTTCGTCCCTTCTAAGTGTTTTCTGTTTTAGTGTGTTTAAATTGTCCTTAATTGTTTTTATTCTAGTATTTTATTTACTTGACTTTTCAATAATTTACTAATTGCCAATAGAACTTTATCAAAGTAATTTGATAACTACAAGTTTAAAAATAATTGCACACCCACACAATTTTTACATCTAAACTTATTCATTGTCATAAAACTGTCACCTTCATAAAACAATTACTCAATAAATAACACACATTTCATAAATATATCTCTCGAATTAAGTATAAATAACTTTTAATAATACAATGGTATATTACATCACTTTCATTTAACAATCACACATATATCTCTTCTTCATTGGATCAAATCTATCTCCTCAAGAACTTCCCGTTTACTGTCAAACAACTGCAATAACAGAATTGATTTCTTCATGCAACAATACATAGTAATTTCAACCATGTTCTACCATCCATCAATTAATAGAGTACCGGTATCGAGACCTGAGGATGCTTTGCATATTGTAGAAAGCGAAACCGGTCGTCTGATAGTTAAATTAAATTGATTGTGAGTAAGTCTTATTTATTATTTCTTTACCTATCTGCCTTGTGTTTAGAATTATCAGTGAAAACATTTTTATGTTTGTTATCATTAAAATTTGAATCACAACAGATCATGCCTTGATCGACAATCTTTAGATTTTTCATTCTTTTAGCACGACTGGGATGATATAATAAGGAACAATTCATACATTTTAGTCCATTACTCACTTTTTTAATACAGTGAATGCACAAGCAACTTAACACGTCCTTATCAGTCGAGGCCATTTTGGCTACTAGCCATTGGGCATATGTTACACCATTTCTTTGTTAAAACTGTAGGTTTTTCTAATTTTGACTGTGGATTAACATCTTGAACAATATACTGTTTTATTTTCCGATGTAAACCTCATGATTTTATACACTAGCTGTTTTGCTGCCATTGTAAGAAATAATCTTGTCCTTGTAATAAATGAGGCTTCCCAGCACGTCTGAAATATTCATAAAAAATTCAAAATACCAGCGGTTAGTCCGTCTTTTGCACATACACTCTGAAGTATTTATTATAGTGTATCGACTCCACGTACTATCAGAAGATATTATCATATCTGGTTCTTTGTTAACATCATCTTTACAGTCAGCATTGTAAAGCATGAAATACACGATTAAGAGAATTCTTAATTTTTTCGAAACATAGTGTTGTATATTTTTATATTGTTCTAATTTATTTGTCTTTATTCTAATTTATTGTCTATATTCTAATTTATTAAAACTCACGATAACTAATTACTAATTTATTAAATAGCTGTACAAATGTATTTATGTCACGTTTCGTTACAAGTAAACCGCGTTTCCCGATCTTCTTATGACTGCTCGCCAAATAAAAAATCTTTCATTTATATACACAACTGTTGTCATCTAGAAAATTCGGCGAACTTCTTGAATAATCTCGTATTTTGGTGAAGGCGCTCGACTCGTTTTACAACTGTTCGAAAAGCCTCGAGACGTGGATTACTCATAAAATTAGGGTCTAAAGGTTTCTGTAAACAACTTCGAATTTACTGGAACAGAAAACAGAATTAGTCATAATATATTGATAGTTATAAACGCCATAATTATCGTAACAATAGGAAACAAGAAAAGTTTTTGGTGTGAATCCGAAAATTAAAAATTTCTCTAAATGGTTTCTGTTTGGTAGAAAATCCTGAGAAACAAACCTTTTTTTACTGTGCCCACCAGATTCAGTGAGTTTACTAGTAAATCATGTACAAGAGCAGGATCAATGAAATAGATATTGCAAGTCACATTTCTGTTGGAATTATAATAAGGCTCAACGAGTTGCTTTACAACTTAATATGCAATGTCTTTTGCTACTGTACTTTCGTTTTTTCCTGTATATGGTATTTTTATACTACCCACCTACTACCCACCCTATTTTTATACCACATTTATATAGCTTTGATTGTATATATTGCTTAAAAGAACACTTTTCTTAATACGGAACAAGTTACTGATCTATTGGTATATTTTTGCCTGGTAAATAATATTTCTGAAAAGTTTGGTTGACAATTTCATACATCGCATATTTCTGCTAATTTATCGTTTCCTCTTCTTTCAGGCCTCTCGTCTTTATCGTCAAATCAAACAAATTTTATCAAATTTTTGATTCGTTTTATCCTCATGGTAGGTTTAAATATAGGAGGTTCATAAAACTTATTTTAAAGTATATCTACATTATGATTGTAAGCACTCAGGTATCCTGCAGTCAGTAATAGTCCAATAAATTTAAATACCTATGTCGAGTCGTAATATTTTTAATTCTCTATTCCCAAGAACTTTTTGGGCTCTTTATTTTACTAATGTCGTTTACAATTTTTTCGTCCACAAACAAACAAAAGGGTTCAACAGGTTCATCTCTACTTTGACCAGAGGCTAAGACTACTTTGTGGATTTTGGTATTTATTATATTGCAGCTTCGCATACATCCTGTTGGTTATGCTTCCAATTAATTACATCCTTAGTTTCAAAACTTACATAATTTTAAATCTGGAAACTTGTAACTGCACATTTTCCTTCAAGATCATTTAATACTTCTTGCTGATCATCATCTTCACCGAAAAATGATCTACAATTTTAGTATCACTTTCAGTGCCACCTATTTCAGGAAATTCTTTATCGTCGGAGTACCATAAATTATTGACAATCTCTTGTAGTTCTACAACTGACATAGGCTTTTGAAACATTTTATTCGCACTTTCTGTTTTCAGTGAAATTCAATATAATCTTAGGAGCTTAGTTGTCGACACTACCATCGATATCAACTGACTAAAAGCAAATGTATTATTTACAATTATAACTTACTATATTATTGTATTTAAAAAATCATTATCAGTTTTTAAAATCCATTTAGAATAGATCTAATACCTATTGTAAACACCTCTTTCCAAGATTGTATTATTGGATTCCCAGAATTATTCCCAGCTTCGAAGGATTATGATTAGTGACTTCGTCATCGCCTCCCACTCTTGCTGCCACTGACCGATTAAAACTAATCTCTCGACTCCCTCACTCTCTTTCTGTAACCTTTGTGTACTACTGTCTTCGTCTTATCTCTTTTGAGAGAAAGATCATACTCGCTCATCCAATCCTCAACAAGGACACAAGCATGCGTAATTCGAAATAAGAGTTCCTGCTTGTCCTCTTCCGCCACCAGCATAGCGAAGTCATCTGCGAATACTAAGAAGGTAACACTCTCCTCATATTCGCAGTTTAAGATCCCGTCATATGCCAGGTCTCACAGCGTCGGACCCAGGACGAAGCCTAGCGAGATCCTAGCCTCTACATCCACCATCACATCATTCTCCACCACAATCTTTCAGTGGTGGAGAACAGTTCCTTGGTTCTAAACAGCTCACTACGTGACCTCGTTTTAATGTTTTAAAAGCATTTTGGACTTCAACGAATATCAGGATGACCCATCGGTGATCATTCTCAAATCCTGTACAACCCAAAGCATATCGGTCACCGCATCCTCTGTACAAGACACTTTGATCTGAGGTCAATACCCAAGGGCACAGTGAAGTTCTTACCAAAACAGTACTCTGGCGAAACTCGGTAGCGGTAGGAGTGCGGAGTAGCGGATAATTTTGTACTCTGGTGAAGTTCTTGGTTTGTGGTTGACACTAAGAATAGGCTGTTTTTAATTGATATGAGTGCAATATTGTTAATCTTATCAGAGTCATGAACTTAACGGGAACTGTTTGCAAATTTAAAAAGAGAACTTTGATATTACACTGTGTTCATCTCGTGCCAATTTTTTCTGTGAGTACAACTGAAAAACCAAATCAAATTATTGATGCTTGTTAATAATGTGATCAATATATGCCAAGATTGTAACAATAAAAATTAAAGTAAAAGAAATTAAAAACAAGAGTCTACGCTGGTAGAATTGCAGAATGTTTTTGTAATGAATAAAAAGAAACAATGGCAAAACAAGCATGGTATCCGATGTAATAAATACTAGAGATATTTAACCCATCAGAAAAAATAGAGAAGACTTCCATTTACAAAAGGAGGTAAAGTTAAAAGAAATATTAGCGATTTGTTTCCACAAGAAACATTGAACTAACAAAGAATATGTGGACATTACCTATGGACATCACCCTTATTAAAAAGCAGGATAAGTTAATGGGTTTTTGTATCTACTACCACCTACCAGCTTAATCTAGGTAATGTCCATAGGACATTACCTATGGACATCACCCTTATTAAAAAGCAGAATAAGTTAATGGGTTTTGTATCTACTACCACCTACCAGCTCAATGTGGTAAAAAGGAAATAGTTACCCCGAGTGCAGGATAGTCGATAAATTAAATGTTCTCTCTGGGTCCCGTGGGTTTTGCTAAGCTCTCTAAGCACTGCGTGACCAGAAGTAATAAGAGACCATCTTCGATTATCACCAGCATAAGTACAACAGTAGCTGGTGAGATAATTAAAATATACGGTAAAATAAATATGTCGTTAGGTACTCGCCAGACGATTGTCCGCCAAAAAATATTAATGATTTAATCTCCAACCAGCTATGTGTAGGTATTACTTTGTAGTAGATTTTAACAAAGCAGTCTTCAAAGTAGTGGATATTTTCCATTTTACGACAAAAAAGTATCGCTTATTAACTAGCTGTGTCGTATTTAAGAAAACCATAATGACTTGATGAATCCTGAAACGAAGAAAGTCTAAGGATGGTGGTCAGAGACGTCAATGATAAATAGTTTTATTGGCAAAAGTTTTGGTTATAGTTTGAGATATCCTTTATATTAGAGTCATGAATTTAACGGACACTGTTTGCAACAGTCCCGTCGGTTTTCTAAGCTTAACCTACAAAGTGGATAGTGGCAAGTAGTAATAGTGCCAGCTGTTTGGCAAGTAGTAATGGTGCCAGCTGTTTGAGAAAAAACTGCACCCCCCCATATCATCAGGTCTTTAGCAATTTACGATTATTTCTTTTGGTGTATGTAATGTTGTTATAATTAAGAGGATAATGGAGACTTAAGAGGACTAATCTAAAGGAAGTACTTTCCCAATAAATTTGCAGCTGCACTAAAATTCAGCCCAAAAAATATCATGTAAGATAGAAGATGAGATAAGATAGTATATACTGTGTGTGTTATTTGTATTAAATCAAGTGGAATTTAATTTTCCTAGCTTTTTGCACAGTATAAAATTTAAGTTTGCTAGATAATTCAGTGCTGCTTTTTTAGTAACTGTTTGATAGTTTATTTTTTGATAATTTTTATTGTTAATTTTTTTTATCAGTCAATTATAAAGTATATATAAATGTATAACTTTAAAATAAACTTTAGTTTCAAGTTTAATTTGAGGCATAAAATCTTAATATAAATTATTAAAAGTACTTTTCCTTATTGACTTTTCCTCATTTAATATTTTAATATATTTTCAAGACACTAAAATAAATAACAAACATAATATCGTTACTGCGATCTCTAACTTGTAGAAACTCTTCTCTCAAGGGAACTCCTGAACCACTCTCATACATTTCAAAAAATATCCTCAAACTATTTTCATTTACTCGCTATATAAACGTATAGTATTTCTTTAATTTTCAACTTCGTAACTAGTTGCTCTTTAAGTTATCTAAGCTATGATGAAAATATTTAACAGAGGAAGAACGTTTTATTGATTATCCACTTCCATGTCCAATTAAGCTTAAAAAAACTATATATATATATATAATATATATATATATATATATATATATAATATATATATATTGTTATGATGTTTTGTTTGTATATGAGAATGAGTATAGGGCTTCAATCGCGGTTCTCAAAGAATTAGTTTGTAAGTACTTTTTTAAATTATCTTTATTATAACTATTATGAAACAGACGTATATATCTAATATAAACAATATAAATGTAAAACAACCATTCTAAATTTGAAATTCTTACAATTATTAAATTACATTAACAAAATTTGGTACCTTTCTGTCACTGAACGCCTAAAGTTTTCCAAAATAAAAGTTATAATCACCACTATATCTTTTTAATCAGCTTCGGTTATCCATGTATTTGTGAAATTGCATATTATAATTTGAAATTCTTGTAATCTCCATATTATATATTGTACTCCTGTATTGAAATGTCTATATTGAATTAATTTACTCTCCAACTGTATCTGACTTAATGAATTCTTCCAAGATAATCCTTTCTTCTTATTTAATTTAATTATAACTGTCTTGAACTAACTTTTTTGATAAATCTAATTTAATGACTTAATTGTACCTGACTGACTTCTTCTCACTTAATCCTTTTTTCTAACTTAATTGTAGTAATCAATTGTAACTGACTGACTGACTTAATGTAACTTAATTCTTAAATTCTTCTAACTAATTCACTTAATAATTGACTCTAACTGAATAATTGACTGTAACTTAATGACTTCCTGTAACTTAATGATTTCTTCTAACTTTACCTACTAACTTCACGAATCAACTGTAACTTACTTAATAATCCCCACTTGCTCCAAATTACATCGTTTATGTATCTTTTCATGGTTCCAGAATGATCGGGAAAGAAATCATGTTCTAAACTTTTCATCTTATCCATAGATGAAAGTTCTGGAATCATCTACTATGCAAATAGGATTAACTGTCTTGTGTATTGACGTTTTCCAGAAAATTTTAGTGAGAATTCTATGGACATTTAGGCTTTTTCAGATCAGAATTCACTATTACATATATAAACTAAATATCTTACACTAATATACTACTATTTTACATCCATAATTATATTTAAATTAAAATCCCAAATAATAAATAACCCCACTTCACATCTAAATGTCAAATAACACAGTGTATGTTTGACTGCCTATGCACAAGGCTCACTTGTGAGCAAATATATTTATTTATAGAATAGAATAAAATAAAAAAACTTTTAAAATTTAATCCTATGCTAAATTTTCAAAAATACCCTCATATAATTAATTTTTTAATAATATTCGCTAGTTTATAACTTATAATAATTATTTCTTTAACCACTATTTAAGTAAGTTTATTAATTAAACATCATAATATTACTATGCTAATTACTTGTATATCTAATTATTATTCCAATATATATATATATATATATATATATATATATATATATATATAGATATATATATATATATATTTATATATATATATATACATATATATATATATATAATATATATATATATATATATATATATATATATATATATATATATATATATATATATATAAGAAGTACTTGCGACTCGTTTGGAAAAAATATAAAGCTGCTTTAAATGGGTTGGAGTCAATAAAAGAGGCTACTTTTTAACTACTTTTTACTCCAGCTTTCAATTGTGTTTACAATTATTATCAAGAGCTGCTGAAAAATACAAAATATCCTACGAAGTTGAACTAGAAATAAAAAATTTTGTTAACTCACCAAATAAAATTAATTTTGTATAAAAAAAATGCTGCTAACATATTACAAAAAATATTAATAAAAAAATATTCTATTCTAATAAATGTTTCTCTGAAATTGTAATTTGAAAAAGTTTCTTAACAAAAACAATTGAATTTGTAAATAAATTTGCAAAATATTATAATTCATATAAACAATAAGTTAAAGAACGTGTAACACAGTTCCGCATTTGTTTGTATAAAATATGCTTTTAATAAATCTAATCGAGGTTTGTTGATAAAACAAACTTGACCCAGTAATGAACAATTGCTGATATATGCATATGCTCATATCTTATGCACGGATAGCTTGCTTGATCGGATCGATGATGAATGATCCATTGATGACTCTATATCCTCTGACCATCTTCCTCTTCTAGTCAACGCTGACTTCAATTCCTTACCTCAAACAAGACCTGCCGTCTATAGGATAAATTATCGTAAAGCAAATTGGGTTCTTTACTAAGAACATATCAACCAAAACCTCCCCGAGTTAGGCAATATGTCAACACATAATCAAGTTGACACAGGGATTTCCAAAGTTGAGAAACTTCTCCAAGAAGCCTCGGCCCTGGCTATTCCAAAAACAAGGTACAATCCATATACTCCAACTCTTCCACCGCAAATTCTCCGTCAACTCCGTCAAAAAAAAAAGGAGTTCCCCATTCCTTAAAGAGGCGCAAGCCTAAACAAGGTTAAAACTCAAGATTCAGTCATATATGCAAGGCCTACTATAAAACCGACAACAATCATTATCTCAAAGATCAGAACTAATTTAACGTCAAGATGGCAAGCTAATGTATTGCGTATTGATAATTATGAGGGAGTCTCATATTAACATCACATAAGTACGAATTACGACTAGACTAAGTAATTTTAAGTAAAAGTGTACTGTTGTGTTTTAAATAAATGGTCATATAATTCAACAACCCATTATTTACCATTTACGACGTTATTTACCATAATATGAAGGCAAGATGGATATGTAAAAAGTGTGAAAAAGGTTTTTTGAAAAATACCATACAAATACCTAATATCCATTTGGGGACGCCCTTGTAGTTAAAAATGTTTTTGAAAAAAAAAAAGAATGTAATAAAATATAATTCAAACATCAAAATTTTCTATCGTTTACCATTTTTTCCAAGCTAAATTATTTTTAGGCGTTAATGTGTTAAACACATTATATCTGTTGATTATATTATATGAGGAGCCTAGAAGCAAGAGGTACAACTGTAATTTTAAACTAAATGAAGTTAAGTGCACTAAGTAGTTACTATAGAGTGAAATATTGTTGTGGCAAAGGGATACAAGCGTATCAGTGTACAGTGCTGCAATCTAGCGGATGGTATAAGTACTACCTCAAATATTAGCTCAAATACAAACGACACTTGTACCCCTTAGCCTCCAACTGACTGTCATCAGAGTTGTTTGTTGTTGAATGTTGTACACGCTTGTCGACACTGTTGTGTGTAATCTTTTAATTAAAACTTTACCCACATTATGCTACGATAGTTGGACACTTTAAGAGCAAAGTAACCAAAGTTTTGCTTCTTCTTCTTTAAGTTCCATCTTCTATCGAAGGTTGGAAATCATCATGGCTATGCGGACTCTGTTGACTGCCGCTCTAAAAAGTTCTGCACTACTGCATTCAAACCATTCCCTTAAGTTCTTCAGCGAGGATATTCTTTGTCTTCCCACATTTCGCTTTCCTCGGATTTTCCCCTGCATAATAAGTTGTAATAATGCGTATTTTTGCCCTCTCATCACATGTGCCAAGTACTTAAGTTTTCGTCTTTTAATAGTTAATATTTTATTTATAAAGTTTTGCTACATTAATTGAAATGGACATCGCAAGTATTGTAGATGAAGAGAGAACAAAAGTCTCAACATAACCTTTTTAGCGATAAGTGAAAATTCTGTAAAGTTCATAGTTTTTGTTTATAAACACTATGGATCAGATTGTTATCAGATAAAACTAGCGCATTTCTTATTTTTTCAAACGACTCAGATGCAGATTCTACATATCAGCCTCAATCTAGTGACAGTGACAGTGAATGCGAAGTAGAACCTGAACTACCTAAACCAGGACCATGGAAAGAACATAACAAACAGCCCAGTAAGAAAAGGCTGAGAAGGTCAGACAATTGGGCACGGGTATATGCAAAGCAGGCAAAAAATGAAGTGAACCTTTATATTGACTGAAAAGGAGCAGTTTATGAAGCATAGCATATGGAAGAGTTTAACTATAACTGTAGATACGGTTGTAATACAAGTATCCCTAATGACAAATGCCAATCTATTTATGATACTTATTAGGGACTTAAAAGCTGGGACCTTCAATCTTCTTTTTTAAGTTCTTGGATTAGCCTTCAAGATCCTACAAGAAAATACCTAATGCGAGCTATGTAAAAAGAACAAGCTGTACTTACACATTAGAAGGGTATAGAGACTTTTTTATGAAAACCGTTGATGTCAGTAATAAACAAATTACTAACGTTATAATGAAAAAAATGACCAGCACAAACTCGGTTTCTCACGTGAACCAATGAGGTCGTAAAGCTCTATCGAATGAAACAACAGATGAAACCATTAACTTAATCAAAGAACACTTAAAGTCGCTTTCTAAGTACAGCAGCCATTACTCTAGGATTAGACTTCCAAGTGTGAACTATTTGAACTTGAAACTGACAACGAAAAAAAATCTACACTTTATATGTAGAACTGTGTATGGAAAGAAACGTAAACACTGCGAAGGAGAGTTACTATAGGTATATTTTCCGTACTAATTTTAATCTTTTACTCAAGAGACCTCGAACCGATACGTGTGATAAATGTGACACACTACAGACTATTATTAATAATGCTGTTGATCCAGAAAGAGTTGCAATAGCAAAAATTAAAAAAGAATTACACTGCATTTAAGCTACAAAAATGCAAAAGATGATGATGCATCGAATTTCAAAGATGACCAAACTACAGTAATTGTATGCTTTGATTTACAAAAGATTCTTCCAACTCCTAGATCCTGCAGAGACCTGCAGAAAAGCTTACTATAGCCGTCGACTTTGGACTTATAATTTTTGTGTGCACAATGTTTGCTCTGGACAGGCACAGATGTTTTCGTGTTATGAAGACCAATGTAATTTGATGAAATTGCTTCCTACCTTTGGAAATACATCCGAACGCTGCCACCAACCGTTAGGCGCATAATTCTGTACAGTGACAACTGTGGTGGCCAAAACAAAAGTCATTATATTGCAAAGTTCTGGCATTATGTAGTCCAAAAGACAAATTGATACTATTGACCACATGTTTCTGGTAGTGGAACATTTATTTATGGAATGTGACCAAGATTTCGAGATTATCGAAAAAGCGAAAAACAGAAACCATCAGCAGGTTTATGTACCAAGTGTGTGGGCAGACATCATAGTGAAATCTAGTAGAAAGTTCAGGCTGACGCAAATGGAGGATGATGACTTTGTGTATTTAGATTCACTAGAACCTTACTTTAGGAAAAATGTACCAGGTATCAGTAAAATGCAGCATGTGCATTTTGACAAAGCATATCCATACACACTGTTTTACACAGAAAGTGTCAACTTTCCTAGCTTTTACCAGCTGAACATGAAGTTCTCAAGAGCTGGTCAATCTCTCAACGAACTCCCGGTATTAGCAGCAATGGGAGACAAGCCAAAATTCAAGAAACTTAAATTTGACAACTTACAGTCACTTTTAATATACGTTCCCCCTCTCTACGACGACTTCTTCAATACCTTACAATACGGTAATGGGCCTAACAATGTTTCTGTCGAAATCAACCAGAATTCTTTTGTTTCCCCAGATGCTGAAGAGCCAGGAAACATTTTTGATAGCGAGTGAGAAACTGGTTAGTCATACTTCGAGAATGATAGTATTAAACTGATTTAAACAATTTTGTAACTCATTCTGTTAATTATTTTGTGTTAAATTACATTATTTTTACCACACTTGTATTTTTTATTTTATCCAATATCATATACAAAACAAACTCAAAGGGTTCAGTGAATACCTAGTTCTTTTTTTGGGAGCCAAGGGGTACAAGTGATCACTCTTATCACCTTATCAAGGATTGTAAAATAAAGGCAAGAAAACAAGATCTAAAACTTATTCTATAGATAATGTTGCACTCCTAAGTTATTTTAAAAAGTGTTTCATGAGTATAAAACAATTATTTTAACACTCTTTTTCATATTATCAATATTTAGTCACTTGTACCCCTTGGCTTCTAGGCTCCTTATATAAAATGATATTTAACTTTTTAAAATAAAAACAGTTATAATGCTCTTATTGTAATATACATTTATAAATGATAATAAAATATAATAAAATAATCAAAATAAAAAGACAATTTGGGTTGGATCATATATTTTATTGAGAGCAGACTAATCGTAAATTCTCAATTGCCTAATAATAAGTAATTTTAAAATAATAATAAATCCTTTAAATAAGAGCTCTAGTCAGTAACTAAATTATCAGATATAGATTCCACCCCAAATTTATTATCTCTCTATTCTATGCTGCTTCTTTGCTCCAGTGTTTGTTTGTTCCAGATGCGAGGACATCATCAACCCGCTATCCAGTTATAGAAATAGCGAGGATGGACATAAATCTTTCCACCCTTCTATGGAAAAATGGCAAAGGTTGCCCGACCGGCCGACTGCTTGGCGTTTATACCCCGATTCCTACATTTGGCTGCCGGCCAAGGAGATTTTCCAGCAGAATAAAAACCAGGCTTTTCCGAAAGAGTTTTCTGTGTTCCTTACCGTCAGGATAATTAACGTAAGCCTCTGATACGCTGTTTTTGGGTTTTAATCGCACTTTTAAAGGCGCGGCGACAATAAAGTGGAATAAGAATTTACTTAATTAAATTATTTTACTTTCATTTTATTACTTATTAGCTATTAGTTGATAAGATAAATTTCTAACGATTATGTTTAAAATACTGGTTTATTTTCTAAATAAAGGATATAACAATCGAAAAATATTCATTTTAAGAATGGTTTTGCAAAACAAAGATTAAAAATTTTGTTTAAAATTTGTTTTTCTTTAAAATGTTTAATAGAAACACCTATTTATTGTAAATTATAATGGAGCTGGATTAAATTCGTAACAAAATGGTGCAAACCGCATGTTGATAGCTTTTGTCGAACTCGAGATATGAATAAAAACGCATAAACATAAGTTAGTATAGTATTGACTCACCCTTTATTATAACTTAAAATTAAATATGTGAAAGATCATACAAATATCTTGATTATTAAAACTTAATGTCCAATTGTTTGTTCAAATTGTTTTACATCGTTGTCCACACAAAGATTTAATCTTTCGCGCGTAGACATAACAGCTGCTTAAATCTCAGCTGTTGATATACTACTTATTGCGTTTATAATGCGCTGTTTCATGTCGTCTCGCGTGGTTGGTGGAGTTTGGTACACTAAGTCCTTTTATCTTCCCCATAGATGAAAGTCCAGACATGTTAAATCTGGAGATCTAGCTGGCCATGAAAATATACTTCCCCTTCCAATCGATTTATTTGAATAACTTGCATACAAATAATCTCAAGTCGTCTAGAAAAGTGTGCAGGAACCCGTCATGTTGTAATATCATATCTCTTCTTGTTTGTATGGAAATATCTTTCAATAAAATAGGCAACTGATTTACCAGAAAATCCAAATATGTTTCGCAATTTAAAGTTCTATCAAAGAAATATGAACCTACGATCTTTTCATCAACTATACCAAACTAACATTAAGACTCCATCTACCTTGAACCTGCACCTCATATATCTAGTGCGGATTTTCTTTAGCCCAATAATGCATATTATGCAGATTAACACCACCCGCCTATTAAACGTAGCCTCGTGTGTCCACAAAATCTTTGACATGATATGCGGTTGTTCTTCTAGCAGACCTAACATCCAATTGCAGTAATCCAGCCTTGCATCAAAATCTCTCTCATGTAAAGGTTGGTGGAGAACTACATGATAAGTATGCATTCTAAAAAACAGAACAACAAATATTGGTTAAAAGAATTGCATTATATTTACTAAAACTCAAAAAATCTTGAAAAATCCACAATTTGTTTCACAAGTTAAATCGTGCATAAAAAAATAAATAAAAGTATAAAATCGTCGTGTTGCCGTTTTTATCGGAATATTAAAATAACAGTTGAATCTAAAGTGCCAAGGGAATTCCAAGTTTCTGACCTAAACATCCCTTTATAATATGAAAAACCAACCTGTGATATTTTAAAATCCTTAGAACAGTAGTTTTGGATATGTTTAATTCTATAGAGATTTACCGACTACTTATATGTGGATTCTGTTGAATTAAAGCAAGAACATTGATTGAATTATCTTCGGTGATACCTCTACTATGTCGTTTAAAACAAGGACGATGAAAACTACCAGTTTGTCTTAATCTTCTTACCTTTCTTTCAAATATTTCTTTGCCATAATGTCTCCTGTCAGGATATCTTACAAAATATATACGTGAGGCAATAGCGGAATTTTTGGTGACATTCGAAATAAACTTCAGTCATATCATACAATTCTGCATTTGATATACTCATCACGAATTATTAGCACTGATAATTAATTACTAATATTACCAATATTAATATCTATTTAAAAAAGTGCAATTTTCAATTCGAATTATAATATAACATTTTTTAACCATGTTTTGATTGCTGTCAATAAATAAACAATATGACTTCCCCGTCAGATTAATTGGCTTAGCCTACTTAGTTTCGAAAAAAGTATTTTTAATCATATGAAATAACAATGGTCAAAATAGTTATCAACATTAAGATTCTCCTGCTATAAAAGACAAAAGCTATTAACTATGTTAAAGCGTAACAAAATGGCGCAAACCGCCATTTTGTTACAAATTTAATCCAGTTCCATTATAATTTACAATAAATAGGTGTTTTTATTAAACATTTTGAAAAAAAAAACAAATTTTAATTTTTTCTATTCGAAAGTACCCTCTACCTATGACAATTAAAACTAAATACAATTATTTTATAGTAGATGTAAATTAATTCATTCACACTCTTTCTAATGACACTAATTTGGTTAAAATCGGTTGATCCAAACCAAATTTATAAGTATTTATCCACAAATACTATCCCACTATCTCTCACCCTTTATTTGAAAAAAATTAAAAAAGTACTTGAACAATTTTGTGCAAAATTTAGGCCTCTTTTTAGTTTACTTATTTAACGCTTGGTATAATTGGGCATATTTCTCAAAAAACTAGTTTTTAAAATTATCTTCACAGGTTACGCCCCCTAGCGGGTAACTCAGAAACTTGAAAGTTATTTCCAGCGATTTTTCTTGGCCACTTTTACCAAGGAATTTTTTCTCCTACAGTTATAACATGAATAATTTCTGATATATAGCCAATAGATCGGCTTATTGGACCACCCGGTACAATATCAGTTTATATTTATTGATTTTCAGACCAACTGTATTTCTTTCGTACTCAACTCTTCGCAGGAGATTAAACATTTATTGTTCATTTGCTGCTATAAGTGTAGTATCATCAGCAAATCTTAAATTGAAGATTTTCCTACCAGCCACTGCTACTCCACCGGCCAATCCATCTAAAGCCATCCTCATGACATGTTCACCACAAATGTTGAATAAGTCAGATGACAACAGGCATCCTTGACTAATACCCGCTCGGTCTTAAATTGGTTTGAAAACTTCTGATCTAGCCATACTGTTGCTATGTTGGACTGGTACACATTTTTGATAAGTGTCACCAGGTGCATTGGTGTGTCCACTAACTACAGGTTTATCCAGCTTACATAATTAAATACCTTTTGGTAGTCAACGACGCATATAATCGTAGATACTTAAAATTCTCTATACTTTTCAATGGGTTGTCTCAGGTTCAGGATTTGTTCCCGTGTACCTTTGCCCTTTACAAACCCCGCTTGGTCCTGAGGTATTTGGTAATATAGATAGGTTTTTAAATCTGTTTTTGATGATATGCAACAAAATTTTACTGGCATGTGTTATTAGGGACAGTGTGCGGTAGTTTTTTACATCTGGTAGTAGTTCCTTTTTAATGGTCATTTGCCTGAATTCCAAACAGCGACACAGATAGAATGGATTATATTTTGTAATCCTTTGTTACCTAGTAACTGTAGTATTTCACCTGGTATTAAATCAATGCCTGGGAATTTATTTCTCATTAGCGATTTAATTGCATCTTTGACTTCAGCGAGTAAGACAGTAGGTTCTCTAGAGTTGTCAGAGGGCCAATGATTTTCTGCGGTACCTCGTTATTTTTATGTAGCTCGCCACAGTAGTTTCGTTATGTTATAAATATATCCTCAGTATCGGTCTTTATATTACCCTTCTTATCTATTACAGACCACGCTTGAGATTTAAATTCTCTGGTAAGGAATTTGATCTTCTGAATTAAGTCCCTCGGTTCATTTTGACACCAATGTTCCTCTATCTCTCTGGATATTTGAAAGATGTAATCATCAGCTTTACCTTTGCAGCACTGTTTTCAAAGTTCTTTTGATAACGCTCTGTATTTAGCATTTGTTTCGTATTTAGCTTTATGCTCTTTTCTGCCTTGAATTACAGTCCACGTATTATCGGATATCCACAGCTTACGGCCCGTGGAAACCGCTGCCTTTTGCAGCCTCGATTACCTTATCTTTGATATGAATCCATGTTCTCTCAGGTTCACTATCTACTTGGTCTAACGAAAAAAGCTTCTCTAGGTTTTTTTTGGAAGTCATTGATTTTTGATGGATTTAGAGACATGACTTTTTTAGGGTTTTTTGGGACTTTAAAATTATGTGGAACGTTCAATACCAAGAGTTGATGATTGCTTTCAGAGTCTGCGTTAGGATATGTTTTACAGTAGATGGCCGACGACCTCAATCTTGATCTTATTAGGATGTAGTCTATTTGATCTGGGCTGCGATATGAGTATAATCTCCATGGATGATGTTGATACGTTTTTGTAATTGTGAGATGTTCTTCACAGAACTCCACTAAATGGTCGCCATTCTCATTTCTCTGTCACAGTCCATTTGTGTCCTGCACTTCTTCATTATTTTTATTAGATGACCCTACTGCGTCGTTAAAGTCTTCTAATACTAATCATGAATATGTTGCTTGTGTGAGTCCATTTCAAATAGGTAAAGAAATAATAAATAAGACTTACTCACAATCAATTTAATTTAACTATCTGACGACCGGTTTCGCTTTCTATAATATGCAAAGCATCCTCAGGTCTCGATACAAAGTTAAACAAATGCTGAAATAATAAAAACCCATATTAGGGTGTTGTCCAATAACGATAAACAAAGTAGATGTTGTAAATTACAATAATTATGCCAATATTACATGTCTGTGGTTTTATTTAAATGATTAAGTTGAATAAAAGGTATAAAAAATTTTAAAAGTTTAAACAGACAAGGTAAAGCCCACAAATTGTTATAAAATAGTCTCTTCGAATGTAATAAATTAACAAATGAGCAAATAAATAAATAAAATAAACATTACTTACATGCCGGTACTCTATTAATTGATGGATGGTAGAACATGGTTGAAACTACTATATATTGTTGAATGGAGAACTCAATTCTATCACTGCAGTTGTTTGACAGTAAACGGGAAGTTCTTGAGGAGATAGATTTGATCCAATGAAGAAGAGATATGTGTGTGATTGTTTGTTAAATGAAAGTAATGTAATATATCATTGTGTTATTAAAAGCTATTTATACTTATTCGAGAGATATATTTTTAAAATGTGTGTTATTTATTGAGTAATTGTTTTAAGAAGGTGACAGTTTTATGACAATGAATAAGTTTAGATGTAAAAATTGTGTGGATGTGCAATTATTTTCCAACCTGTAGTTATCAAATTACTTTGATAAAGTACTATTGGCAATTAGTAAATTATTGGAAAGTCAAGTAAATAAAATATTAAAATACAAACAATTAAGGACAATTTAAACACACTAAAACAGAAAACACTTAGAAGGGACGAAACAAACATTGAATTTAAAAAGGGGGGAAGGGAATGCACTACATCGTAGTCTTGGGCACAATGAGTTTTTTTTTATGTTTTATCTATTAGATTTTAGTGGTAAATTTGACAGATGTAGGTTAGCATGTGACAGTTCTTCTTCTGTTTCTCAATACTGTAAGTTAAGTTATCTAGTTTTATGAAATATGCTGTTATTAATGAATGTCTATAAATTGTTTCAATTTAGATATCAAAAGTAAATTGATGTGTTTAATATTGGCATACTTTAACAATCTTTATTTAATCAAATTTAATTTAACAATATGGATAATTGAAATACATCCTACAATATAACTAACTCAGTCTAATGTCCAAATTACTAAACAAATTAAAGTATTTAGTTAATTAATTAATTATAATCAAATGTATAATAAGTTTACAAAGTTTTTTATTTTTATTTGAAATTGTTGTATGTGTGAGTTATCTGTCAGGATATTTTTTAATTATTTGAGATATTTATTTTAAATTCTGATATATTAATATCTAATATACGAATATGTAACCATCCATTTGTTACTTTGGTTACATATTAGTATATTAGATATTAATATATCAGAATTTGAAATAAATATCTCAAATAATTAAAAAATATCCTGACAGATAACTCACATATACAACAATTTCAAATAAAAATAAAAAACTTTGTAAACTTATTAAACATTTGATTATAAAATGTACATGTTCAGTTGCCAAAGAATTACTTTAATTTGTTCAGTAATTTGGACATTAGACTGAGTTAGTTATATTGTAAGATGTATTTCAATTATCCATATTGTTACATTAAATTTGATTAATTAAAGATTGTTAAAGTATGCCAATATTAAACACATCAATTTACTTTTGATATCTAAATTGAAACAATTTATAGACATTCAATAATAACAGCATATTTCATAAAACTAGATAACTTAACTTACAGTATTGAGAAACAAAAGAAGAACTGTCACATGCTAACCAACATCTGTCAAATTTACCACTAAAATCTAATAGATAAAACATAAAAAAAAATTCATTGTGCCCAAGACTACGATGTGGTGCATTAAAGCCCTTCCCCCCTTTTTAAATTCAATGTTTGTTTCGTCCCTTCTAAGTGTTTTCTGTTTTAGTGTGTTTAAATTGTCCTTAATTGTTTGTATTTTAATATTTTATTTACTTGACTTTCCAATAATTTACTAATTGCCAATAGAACTTTATCAAAGTAATTTGATAACTACAGGTTGGAAAATAATTGCACACCCACACAATTTTTACATCTAAACTTATTCATTGTCATAAAACTGTCACCTTCTTAAAACAATTACTTAATAAATAACACACATTTCAAAAATATATCTCTCGAATAAGTATAAATAGCTTTTAATAACACAATGATATATTACATTACTTTCATTTAACAAACAATCACACACATATCTCTTCTTCATTGGATCAAATCTATCTCCTCAAGAACTTCCCGTTTACTGTCAAACAACTGCAGTAATAGAATTGAGTTCTCCATTCAACAATATATAGTAGTTTCAACCATGTTCTACCATCCATCAATTAATAGAGTACCGGCATGTAAGTAATGTTTATTTTATTTATTTATTTGCTCATTTGTTAATTTATTACAATCGAAGAGACTATTTTATAACAATTTGTGGGCCTTACCTTGTCTGTTTAAACTTTTAAAAATTTTTATACCTTTTATTCAACTTACTCATTTAAATAAAACCACAGACATGTAATATTGGCATAATTATTGTAATTTACAACATCTACTTTGTTTATCGTTATTGGACAACACCCTAATATGGGTTTTTATTATTTCAGCATTTGTTTAACTTTGTATCAAGACCTGAGGATGCTTTGCATATTGTAGAAAGCGAAACCGGTCGTCAGATAGTTAAATTAAATTGATTGTGAGTAAGTCTTATTTATTATTTCTTTACCTATCTTGTAATACTATGATTAGTTTACGATTCGGAATATCGCTAACAGTTTCTTCTAGATATCCATAACTGTTAATGTCTTCTTCTGTGCTGTTGTAGGAGCGTATATCTGGACAAGATGTAGGGTATTGGTAGATATTCTCAATTCAATGAATATTATCCTGTCATTTACAGTATTATATCCAATTACGTAGTCGTTCAATTTAGAGGGACAATTACTGCGACTCCATTTTTAGTCATTGAGAGCGCCAGTACCTAAAGATTATAGTCTGCACAATTGTTTTTCGATTATGTTTAACTTTCCACGGTTTTGGATTAGTCCCTGGACGTTCAATATACCAATTGGCTGATGGCGCCGAGCGTTAGTCGAGTCGCTACACATCCCATCTTAACTTACTGAAATTGTCATCGTTATGGGAAGAAAACTGAAATTTTTCTTAAAAAAATACTGCAGTAATTTCCCATTGCCTTCTGCACCGCTGTATATGTGCCATTTCTGTGGCTATCATTCTCGCCGCATGGTTAGTTGTGGAACATCCAGCTGCCACTTTTCAACCTATCGCCACTTCTGGCTACCCTCACTTTGTTTGTAGAAGAGTATGTAGTAGAATAAAATATGTGACCCGTCTGCTCTCGGAATCCTAATGGCCATTCGGGGTCGAATTCCCGAATCCCCGAATCCCTCGAAGAGTCCAATAAGGGGTACTGCATATTGGTTAACAAATAAGGTGAACATTAAAACCTTTCTTAAAGCAGTTCTTTATTAATAGTATTTTATTCATCATTTTATATTTTCATAAACTCATGTATAGCTTATACTTACGTTTAATATTTACTCTTAGTTAAGGTGACACCTAAAAGTCATCAGTCTACTGTAGTTCAAAATTTTTTTTTGTTGGTTTGAAGCTCGAGGTCCACAAAAAATAATGGTAATGGTTCACGGCTCAATCTGTGTCAGACATTTGTAACGTTCCTTACCTTATGAACCTTTTTCTGGATTTCCGCTTTTATTTCATCTCTCGGAAAAGAGTGATGTAGTTCTCGAATAACTGCTCTGTATGCTCTGTCTTCCTTAGGTTGGTATGTATGATGGGCGATATTTTCTTCTCGTACGTGATGTATTAGTTTTCTGTAGGATTCAGGTGTCTTTGGTAAAATTTTTATTGTGTTGTTTGTTAGGACTTTAGTAAAGTAAGTTTCTACTTCTACTGCTTGAGCTAAATTATCTATTATTTTACTATAGTCATTCACGTCATACATAAAAATTGGAGGGGGTTTTGAGATTAGTGGATTTTTATTCGTATCATTTACGGAGTTTTCCTATGGAAGTGGCTGAAACCCTCGATGCAGAAACCTCTCAAACAATACTGAACAAAAGCTAAAAGTCAGTTTGACAGTATTCATGCACGATCTCCAATCAAATCCCACCAAAAAGAGTACCACTAAATGAATCACCCTTTATATTTATTATTTATTCAATATATATTTCAACAGTCTTTATAGATAATTATATAATCTATAGACTTTATAGATAATTATTTACAATTTATGCAGGCTTTCATGTGATTTTTTCTCAATATTTAATTTAATTTAAAAGCAACATAAAATCGCCGAACAATTTTTTGCCCAATTCTGTTAACAGATCTGAACCGCTTGTATTTGCTAGTATTCTAATCAAAATTCTTTTTTTGTGTAGTGCTCCCTCGGCACGATTTTCAGCCTGCGTAGCCGCAGCCGACAGGACACTTATTTATCCTTAGAGCTGACGTCACTGGCGGCGGCGTCGCTGGAGTCTGTACAATCGGGAGAATCTGGAGAGTTGAAACTCATCCACGCTTCGTCGCTGAACGGTACCGACGTCGTCAGGATTCCTGCGCCTCTCGACGACGGTCATTGGCACCAGCTCGCTTTAAGGTTAGTCATACAACAATAGAAAAAAATACCACTCTGTTGGAACTAGATATTTTTTAACTACACTGCTAAAACCATGGCAAAATATTTATCAAAATATATTTAAAATGATTATTCACGATATTCTAAGATATTAACTATATAAAAAAATTAAAAAGTACAATTCCAAACTATTTTGTTTAAACAACAGACTAACAATGGTTTAGAAAAGCTTCTTTTATATATATATATAATATATATATATATATATATATATATATATATATATATAATATATATATATAGTAAACTCTTAAATATTAAGGAAATCTGCAAGAAAAACTCTAATAATGAGTATCAATTGTTTCACCGAACGTTTTCGCCAAAGTGAATTAATTTGGCCTCTTCAGAGCTGAAAGAGAATAAATTATAATTAGCTACCATATATTATCTATTAAAAAACATTTGATCTTACCGTAACTTAGAATTGTCCTCGTTAGCCTTGTCGTTGTATCCTTATTCAGCAACGTTCATTTAGGAATATGTTTGGCTTCAATAGAGATCAACTGGGACCGTATTAGAGGTTGTTGTTCCATTTATCAGCATCGTCGAATTTCTCCTTTAACAACACTTACTTCTCATTTAATGATAAATTTTATCAACAAACTTTCGGTACCCCTATGGGAGCAAAGATTTCTCCTATTATTCCTTTACTATCCTTTCAAATCCCATTTATTAAAAAATATGTTGATGATATCATTTTGGCTATACCCAGTGACAAGGTAATATTAGACACTTTCAATAGTTATGACCCATACATCCAGTTCACTATAGAGAGGGAAGATGGTAATTGTTCCGTCCTCTTTCTAGACATGAGGATGATCCGGGAAAATAACAACATTAAAATAGATTGGTATCAAAAACCGACCTATTCTGGTAGATACCTTAACTACCACTCTTACCATAATATTTCTACTAAAGTCAACTTAATCAAACAGATGAAAAAGACTAATAAAACTATCAGATCTTTCATTTCATACAAAAAACTTACAAATCCTACAGACACTTTTTATTTCAAACGCTTATCCAACACCATTACTAAATAAGATTTTGTTTAAAACTATCCATAACGAAGATACTTCACCGTCATTCGCGAGTAATAATGCTGATCTTGATATTTTACTTTGATTGGTATCAAAAACCGACCTTTTCTGGTAGATACCTTAACTACCACTCTTACCATAATATTTCTACTAAAGTCAACTTAATCAAGCAGATGAAAAAGACTAATAAAACTATCAGATCTTTCATTTCATACAAAAAACTTACAAATCCTACAGACACTTTTTATTTCAAACGCTTATCCAACACCATTAGTAAATAAGATTTTGTTTAAAACTATCCATAACGAAGATACTTCACCTTCATTCGCGAGTAATAATGCTGATCTTGATATTTTACGGATATATATATATATATATATATATATATATATATCGGAAAAAGGAGTACGACCGTCAATCCAATATATATATAAGGATCACTCAGACGAGTGGTGGGTTCTTATATCGGTCTCTAGGTGGAGAAATAAAAGACAAAGTTGATAGGCTACTTTATCTATTTTGAAGACGTTTCGCTTTCGAGTTTTGAAAGCATCATCAGTTCATCTAAAAAATTATTACAATATGAAAAACCACACAATCATGGAAACGATGTTAATTGTTACCTTAAAAAGATATGTAGCAGTCAATGTTATTAACAAATATGTGAATGAAACTAAGTAAATGGACATAGTACGCTGATCTTGTATAAACAGTTAAGCAACTAACAACATATATGAACTTGTACAAAAATTAGCACAGCAATTGACCATGTGGTCCGAAATAAATTCAATGTTATTTAATGTTAATAAGTGAGAAAGAACCAAGAAAATCATAAATAACCTCCAACTATTTAATGGATATTAAACTTTGATTTTAACTTTCGGTAGCATTATAAGTAATATTAATAAAATTCTAAAAAATAGTGAATATGAAGTTACCGATCAAAGCCCTATGGATGTCGCCGTGAAAATGGCGTTAGATGAAACAGGAACGAACTAAACCGCAAAAAGACAGCCAACCTTGAGGTCAAAATTACTTTTGACAGATCAACAAGGTGTAAATACCAACCCAAAATTTTGGGCGGTTAATTTAATTTTAACTGAGTCTGGATGACCACCAGGTTGTAAAGGACAACAACAGTGAAAAAAGTTGGTAGTGTAAACACAACTCCCCTCACTAACCGGCCCAAATTTACAAACCAGAGATTTTCATTCAAACTCATAATAATGTAATGACGTTAATCATATGGCAAGTTAAATAGCCAGGTGGTTAACGATATTATAATTTCCAAACAGCCCAAGGTTCAATATACTTGGAGCTGTGATTTGTAAAGGATTCTATGAATCAATTACAATGTTTGTATTATTTTATATATAATTTGAAACACTAATCAAAGAAAATAGTGTAATGAAATGCAATATGGGTTGCATATGTAATAGTAAAATTAAGTAAAGAAATTAAGTTATTTATTTGATATATTTATTTATTTTATTTCTATTTATGTATGTAAATTGTTTTATGAAAAGTGGAAAAAAGTTCAACTAGTACACCTAATATGACATTAATGTAGTGAAAAGATTAAGTAGCCTAATTCTGCAAAATTAAAGCATGATATATCTGGCTCAAGTTACTTATGTCAGTTCTCTTATTCAATGCATTAGGATGTTTTAATATTGAACACATTTCCAAAAACTGTCTTTTAGCTAGATTGCGTTCAGTGGCAAGAATCTTAACTTCATTAAAATCCACTTCATGTTTTGTATTTATCGCATGTTGTGCTAGAGCACAAGTGTGTTTCGATAAGTTAATGTCGCTACGATGTGAAGTGAGACGACCTTTCAATGATCTACCAGATTGCCCAATGTAACAAAGATCGCAATTAGCGCATGGAATTTTATAAATTGTGTTCACTTGTTCCAAAGTGGACAAGGGTGTTTTAGTTTTAGAGAACAAATTTCTAACAGTTTTTGCATTCTTAACAGCAATTTTAACAGGTATATTATTTTGTTTGTACAATTTAATAAGCTTCTCAGTAACTTGAGGGAAATATGGTAAGGAAGAGTAATGCGTGATAGTATTCTCAAGATCGGTATTATGCAGAACAGTGCTATTTATAGAATTATTAGAGATGTTTATAAGTTGGTCACCATCGGGTATGTCATTAATTGAGGATCCATAACTATGTGAATAAAGGTATCTATTGATGATAGAGGAAGGATATGAATTCTCTATTAGAATATTTCTCAATAATTAAAGGATTCCCTTCGATTAATTGGATGTGTCAATTTATTTAATCTAAAGCTTAAAGCTTTTATAAGGTTAAGTTTGTATTTCATAGGGTGACAGGAATGGTAGTTAAGGAACCTATTAGAGGCCATTGATTTTCTATACCAACTTGTGGTTAGGGTGTTGTCTCCCATTCTGATGACACGCATGTCAAGGAAGGGTATACTATTGGTGGTAGTGTCCTCAAGTTCAACAGTGAACTGTAAATGAGGATCAAACTCATTAAAGTGGGATAGGGTACCCTGAACCTTGTCAGGTGGTAGGGCTAATAATAAATCATCCACATACCTTTTAATAAAAGGGATTTGAAAATCCAAAAGACCCAAACGGTCAGAAACCAAATCATCCAATACAAAGTTAACTAGGATGGGAGAGATTGAGGAACCCATAGGTGTACCAAATGTTTGAAGGTAAAATTTGTCATCAAAGACTAAAAAATTAGTGTCAAACACAAGTTGTAACAGTTCTGCAAATATATCCCAAGACACCGGGCAGTTAGGTTTGATAGAATTCCAATGGTTTTTTAAGGAAGTAATTACACTGGACAAAGGTAAGTTAGTGAAAAGAGATACCACATCAAAACTTACTAAAATGTACCCTTGAGGTAGTTGAAAATTGTTAATAAATTCACTAAAGTTGAAAGAATCAACAATGTTGAAATCATTGTTGTAATTATATGATTTAGACAAGATGTCTGTTAGAAATTTAGCTATTTTAATATTAGGTGAGTTAATAGATGACACAATAGGTCTCATGCTCAACGTAGGTTTATGTATTTTAGGTAAACAGTAGAATCTTGGAGCATATCCATCGTAATTATGTAAAGACTTAGCTAAAGGTTGATCTATGATCTTAATGTTTTTTAAATGTGTTATAAATTTATTTATTTTATTTGTGAATTTAGAACAAGGATTAGAAGAAAGTGGTTGATAGTATCTATCATCATCCAACAGTGATTTACTCAAACTGAAATATTGATCTTTGTCCATAAGGACAGTAGCATTACCTTTGTCACTCGTAAGAACGAGAAGATTAGGGTGGGTTTTTAAAAACGATACCGTTTCCCTGTAAATCTTATCTAACTCTGATAAGGGTTGCCTAGGGCGTTTAGTGAAATTCAACAAGATGTTGTTCGAAGAAGACCTAAGAGATAGAAGGTCGGAATTGTCCACATGAGACAAAATATTCTCAACATCTGCTAAGATTCTACTAATTGAGTAGTCCTTGAACGAAGGTTGAAGGCCAAATTTAGGACCCAAAGATAACAGCTTCAGTATGTCAGGAGGAACCTCAATATTAGATAAATTCTTAATCCACTTAGGATTAAATGGGATTTTCTTGAAATCAGGTGTGTCTAAGTTATTAAGTTTATTTTTAAGTTTAATTATGGATTTATTATAAAAGTAATTAAATTTTCTATGTAGAGAAGCCTCAAAAGTGTCCAACAAATTGTCAGGTAGGTGACTATCCAGAAACGAAGTAACATTATTTATTTGAAAAGTTAAAGATTTAATATCTGTGTGAACCTTAGAAATATGGAAATTAAGCAATCGCACCCTCACCTGTCTATTTAAAGCTTGGCTTCTACGGTACAGTCCGTTATCTGTGGAACTAGATGTCGATGTAAGGAGAAAATCCCACGTTTCATTGTTGACACCACCTCCAACATCCTTACATCGACATCTAGTTCCACAGATAACGGACTGTACCGTAGAAGCCAAGCTTTAAATAGACAGGTGAGGGTGCGATTGCTTAATTTCCATATTTCTAAGGTTCACACAGATATTAAATCTTTAACTTTTCAAATAAATAATGTTACTTCGTTTCTGGATAGTCACCTACCTGACAATTTGTTGGACACTTTTGAGGCTTCTCTACATAGAAAATTTAATTACTTTTATAATAAATCCATAATTAAACTTAAAAATAAACTTAATAACTTAGACACACCTGATTTCAAGAAAATCCCATTTAATCCTAAGTGGATTAAGAATTTATCTAATATTGAGGTTCCTCCTGACATACTGAAGCTGTTATCTTTGGGTCCTAAATTTGGCCTTCAACCTTCGTTCAAGGACTACTCAATTAGTAGAATCTTAGCAGATGTTGAGAATATTTTGTCTCATGCGGACAATTCCGACCTTCTATCTCTTAGGTCTTCTTCGAACAACATCTTGTTGAATTTCACTAAACGCCCTAGGCAACCCTTATCAGAGTTAGATAAGATTTACAGGGAAACGGTATCGTTTTTAAAAACCCACCCTAATCTTCTCGTTCTTACGAGTGACAAAGGTAATGCTACTGTCCTTATGGACAAAGATCAATATTTCAGTTTGAGTAAATCACTGTTGATGATGATAGATACTATCAACCACTTTCTTCTAATCCTTGTTCTAAATTCACAAATAAAATAAATAAATTTATAACACATTTAAAAAACATTAAGATCATAGATCAACCTTTAGCTAAGTCTTTACATAATTACGATGGATATGCTCCAAGATTCTACTGTTTACCTAAAATACATAAACCTACGTTGAGCATGAGACCTATTGTGTCATCTATTAACTCACCTAATATTAAAATAGCTAAATTTCTAACAGACATCTTGTCTAAATCATATAATTACAACAATGATTTCAACATTGTTGATTCTTTCAACTTTAGTGAATTTATTAACAATTTTCAACTACCTCAAGGGTACATTTTAGTAAGTTTTGATGTGGTATCTCTTTTCACTAACTTACCTTTGTCCAGTGTAATTACTTCCTTAAAAAACCATTGGAATTCTATCAAACCTAACTGCCCGGTGTCTTGGGATATATTTGCAGAACTGTTACAACTTGTGTTTGACACTAATTTTTTAGTCTTTGATGACAAATTTTACCTTCAAACATTTGGTACACCTATGGGTTCCTCAATCTCTCCCATCCTAGTTAACTTTGTATTGGATGATTTGGTTTCTGACCGTTTGGGTCTTTTGGATTTTCAAATCCCTTTTATTAAAAGGTATGTGGATGATTTATTATTAGCCCTACCACCTGACAAGGTTCAGGGTACCCTATCCCACTTTAATGAGTTTGATCCTCATTTACAGTTCACTGTTGAACTTGAGGACACTACCACCAATAGTATACCCTTCCTTGACATGCGTGTCATCAGAATGGGAGACAACACCCTAACCACAAGTTGGTATAGAAAATCAATGGCCTCTAATAGGTTCCTTAACTACCATTCCTGTCACCCTATGAAATACAAACTTAACCTTATAAAAGCTTTAAGCTTTAGATTAAATAAATTGACACATCCAATTAATCGAAGGGAATCCTTTAAGTTATTGAGAAATATTCTAATAGAGAATTCATATCCTTCCTCTATCATCAATAGATACCTTTATTCACATAGTTATGGATCCTCAATTAATGACATACCCGATGGTGACCAACTTATAAACATCTCTAATAATTCTATAAATAGCACTGTTCTGCATAATACCGATCTTGAGAATACTATCACGCATTACTCTTCCTTACCATATTTCCCTCAAGTTACTGAGAAGCTTATTAAATTGTACAAACAAAATAATATACCTGTTAAAATTGCTGTTAAGAATGCAAAAACTGTTAGAAATTTGTTCTCTAAAACTAAAACACCCTTGTCCACTTTGGAACAAGTGAACACAATTTATAAAATTCCATGCGCTAATTGCGATCTTTGTTACATTGGGCAATCTGGTAGATCATTGAAAGGTCGTCTCACTTCACATCGTAGCGACATTAACTTATCGAAACACACTTGTGCTCTAGCACAACATGCGATAAATACAAAACATGAAGTGGATTTTAATGAAGTTAAGATTCTTGCCACTGAACGCAATCTAGCTAAAAGACAGTTTTTGGAAATGTGTTCAATATTAAAACATCCTAATGCATTGAATAAGAGAACTGACATAAGTAACTTGAGCCAGATATATCATGCTTTAATTTTGCAGAATTAGGCTACTTAATCTTTTCACTACATTAATGTCATATTAGGTGTACTAGTTGAACTTTTTTCCACTTTTCATAAAACAATTTACATACATAAATAGAAATAAAATAAATAAATATATCAAATAAATAACTTAATTTCTTTACTTAATTTTACTATTACATATGCAACCCATATTGCATTTCATTACACTATTTTCTTTGATTAGTGTTTCAAATTATATATAAAATAATACAAACATTGTAATTGATTCATAGAATCCTTTACAAATCACAGCTCCAAGTATATTGAACCTTGGGCTGTTTGGAAATTATAATATCGTTAACCACCTGGCTATTTAACTTGCCACATGATTAACGTCATTACATTATTATGAGTTTGAATGAAAATCTCTGGTTTGTAAATTTGGGCCGGTTAGTGAGGGGAGTTGTGTTTACACTACCAACTTTTTTCACTGTTGTTGTCCTTTACAACCTGGTGGTCATCCAGACTCAGTTAAAATTAAATTAACCGCCCAAAATTTTGGGTTGGTATTTACACCTTGTTGATCTGTCAAAAGTAATTTTGACCTCAAGGTTGGCTGTCTTTTTGCGGTTTAGTTCGTTCCTGTTTCATCTAACGCCATTTTCACGGCGACATCCATAGGGCTTTGATCGGTAACTTCATATTCACTATTTTTTAGAATTTTATTAATATTACTTATAATGCTACCGAAAGTTAAAATCAAAGTTTAATATCCATTAAATAGTTGGAGGTTATTTATGATTTTCTTGGTTCTTTCTCACTTATTAACATTAAATAACATTGAATTTATTTCGGACCACATGGTCAATTGCTGTGCTAATTTTTGTACAAGTTCATATATGTTGTTAGTTGCTTAACTGTTTATACAAGATCAGCGTACTATGTCCATTTACTTAGTTTCATTCACATATTTGTTAATAACATTGACTGCTACATATCTTTTTAAGGTAACAATTAACATCGTTTCCATGATTGTGTGGTTTTTCATATTGTAATAATTTTTTAGATGAACTGATGATGCTTTCAAAACTCGAAAGCGAAACGTCTTCAAAATAGATAAAGTAGCCTATCAACTTTGTCTTTTATTTCTCCACCTAGAGACCGATATAAGAACCCACCACTCGTCTGAGTGATCCTTATATATATATATATATATATATATATATATATTATATATATATATATATATATATATATATATATATATATATATATTAATATAATATATATATATATATATATATATATATAATGCTGATCTCGGATACTCCTATCAACAAATATTTTTTATTACCACATTTCAGAGATATCACTCCGGGTTAACAAGGATTCTAAAAAGTGTTGAAAATAGCTTTGGTAATAATAATAACAACATTAAACTTAATGTGGCTTGTAGATCAGCCCTAACAATTAATAATTTTTATTCAAAGATAAAAGATAAGACTCCCATAGATAGGCTTAGTAACATTGTCTACAACATTCCATGCCTCTCTTGCAGCAATTCCTACGCCAAACATCTCAATTATTGAAATCACGTATTACACTACACAAAAGTCATTCTCGACCTCACCCTGACCGCTGTGCATTAGCCAAACATGTTCATTCCACTGGTCATCTCATGGACTATACTAACACTACAATTTTCCACCGTGAGAACAATAAATCTTAAAGAGAGTTCATTAAACTGTCTTATATTTTCCTTAACGATTTCTCCATCAATGTTAAGAGTGACATTAGGAATCTAAGCGATATATACCACTTCTTACTTAAATCAGATACCAAGAACAATACAAAATCACAGATAACTAACTTGACTAATATCCATTAACAACTAACCTACTTAATAATAATTTTCATCAACTAAAAAATATAACATTCCCTTGCGCTTTTCTTAGATACATCTCAATAAGATATTATTATAATAATACATGAACAATATAATATAATTAAAAAATAATTTCAATTAAGAAAATCAAAAATATTTCCCCAAACTGGGATTTAACTTCATTCGGTTTTACCAATGAACCTTAACGACATAAAGATTCAAAAGTACTACTTGAATTGTCGGCACATGCGTTCTGATTCTGAACAGAACCTCACATTTCAACTTTCTAACAATCAAAAATTTAGTTACTGCTGACAATTGAAAAGAATATATATATCTTGTATATATATAGTATACATATGTATATATATATATATAACTATATATGAATAATAGGTAATCGAGGATAGTCGGCGAGAGGTGAGATGGCCAGTACTAAACAAGATGTGCTACGACAACGTAGTTTACCTGCTCGGATTGAAATGATTATGTTAAAGCATGTTAGTGATCAAAAAAGTTGATATTCTCCAAACTGTTTAGTTGTGAAGGTACAACAATTGTATCAATATTGGATCCAAGATTTGAGGTAATTTTTATATTTTGGTATATCAGTATAAATATGTGGGGAAACCCTAAATTATAATTCTAACCTAAAAATTTCTAGACATGTGTAAATTGAGAGTAGTTATTCAATGCGCCATCTCCCCTCATATAAATAGGATAGATGGCTCACGTATTGAGAGGAGAGATGGTGCACTTGCAAGGAGAGGACTATTTGATATAATAATAGTTTTTTGTATAAAAATGCAATAATGTTTTATCGTTTTATTCATAAAATCTTTTATTACAGAAATGCCTACAAAATACATAAGAAAGGGTAATTCTTGTCGAGGTCAATGGACTGAGCAACAATTAACAGAGGCAGTTAATGCAGTAAATACTAAACAAATGAAAGTGAATAAAGCTGCACGTGAATATAATATTTTAGCTTCTTCATTACGTAGAAAAATATCAAACAATGATTGTAAAAAGCATACTTTGGGACCATCTTCAACACTGGGATTGGTAGAACGCAAGATTGTAACTCATGTTAAAAGGCTGCAAAAACGAAGCTTTGCTCCGACTAGAGAAGATGTACGTTCCATGGCATTCAAGTTAGCTGAAATGCATGGGAATCCCACATAAGTTTAACAAGAATACTGGAAAAGCTAGATATCCTTGGTCAACATTATTTCTTTCACGAAATCCAGATTTGTCCGTAAGAAAAGCCGAAGGGGTGTCTCTTGCTCGTTCTAATGGAATGTGCCGTAAAGATGTTGAACAATACTTTATACTTTTGGAGTCTATTCTCATTGAAATGAATCTATTAGATAAACCTGATCATATTAATAACATGGATGAGACTGAACTACAGCTAAATAATAATCCAGGATATGTTTTAGCCATAAAGGTTCAAAAAACGTAGCAGCCATCACATCTGGTGAGAAAGGCGAAACAATTTATTAAAACATTAATAGCATGCTGCAATGCAGAAGGTACATTTATACCTCCTGCATGTATTTTTAAGGAAGAAATAAAAAGAAAGAGTTTGAAGACGGAATGCCTCCAGGGTCAGTGGTTTACATGTCTGAAAAATCGGCTTATATAAACAGTTCTATTTTCGTGGCCTGGTTACGAGACCAATTTACTCCACGAAAACTCACAGGGCAATGTTTTGCTGATTGTGGATGGTATTCTTCGCATTGCAGCGATCCTGACATTCTTGAATATGCGGAACAAAATGGCATAACCCTATTTTGCCTAAGAAAAATAACTCGGCTTCAATTTGGGAAATTAATTAAATTTACTTGGGGAAAGTCTGCTACGGTTAGTAACGCAGTATCCGCTTTTGAATCAACTGGAATTGTACCTTTGGATTCTTCTGTAATTCTCGACGATGCTTTTTTGTCGATGGAGGACAATGTACCGAAGGAAAAAGAAATTAACCCTCACCTTTCAAGGCCTGAATTACAACCTAAAGCTGGTTATAGCAACTGGAGTGATTATCAGCTTAACAAAAAGGGGGAACTAGATTTGTTACAGAGTACATAAAGTACAAGCAAAAATCACTATGAAGTTGATATGTCGATTAAAACTGTAACCTCTGAAATTACTTCAGGAAAATTGCTTGATGAAATCTCACCTCTACCAAATAAACGTGGAGTAGCTGCGGTCAGAAAGAGAATAATACCTAATATTAACTTTTATGTTACAAACTTATTAAAGCTTCCAAGTATTCAGGTTTGAAATCTTATCTTTCTGGACTATCTGGCATGTTTACTCTTACTTTTATTATCTGATCTGTGTCAAAATATATCTTTATTTTTTGGTTTATCTCAACACGTAATATCCAAGTATCAGATTAATAATAGGGTCTGTTATACACCAGTCATACTGCAGCCAATTGGATTATTCCACATCTCTCCTTAAGTCCTAAGATACTCCACATACCTATTATATTATATGCTCTCTGCTCACACTCGATGGACCTGTTATTTAACCCTGGTCTACCTCGGTCCTCTGTATCAAAGCGACATACCAACATTAGAAAATATGCCTTAATGTGCTAAAGGTTTTAGGACATTGATTAAGTCGTAAACCTATTTGAAAGAGACTCAATAATAGTAAATTAAGTTATTGGGTGTATCCCATGTGTATTTATATTTAAAATTAATATATTGAGGGTTCAAAATAATTTTCAGTGTTTACACAAAACGTAAATAATATAAATAAATATAAATTACACGCATCACAAATATGTACCCGACCCGATTTTAAAATATCAAATATTTTTTGGAAGTGTACGGAAAAATAAAGGCCTACATATCACAGAGTCGTCAAATACACTACAAACGATATCAATGTATCTTTCTCGTGTTTTTGTATCAGACTTTATCCCTTTTTTGTTTTTTTTTGCATTTTTATAATGGCGGTTGTTTTGTTCTCGGTCGTTTGGGATTGAAAGGATCCAGAACAAATACGCATTAGTGTGGGATGGATTTATATGTCGACGCTTTTAATGGCAGAACAAGTAATGAGCTTCTCTTATAAGGGATAAACATAAAAGAGAATTTCTCAGAATACTCTTCACTACCACTGAACCCAATGCACGATGAAAATTCTTTGCTTTTAGTCTCCAAGAAGTCTGAGAAGGGAGTAATGTGAAAAGTGATTTTATCGATTTTATACAATGCATCAGTGTTTTTACTCTTGTTGAAAGTTTATTTTTACAACAGTATTTTTTGTCTATACAGAACAGTACACAAGAACTTGTGATTTGATAGTATATTTGACATGTTAACATTAATTGCAATCAAAATGACAATATATAGACCAAATAAGATTCTAAATTTTATTATTTTAGGTTTATTTGGATAAATTTGATAATTTGCATTAAGACAAAATTATGTTTGCTACAATATATCATGTTTTAAAACAATGACTATAAAAATTCACTTTTTCTCCTTAACCTATATGGTCTAGTTTCTATTCTCATTTAATTTTAAGGTATTTTGTAGAATTTTCAGGAAAAAATAAAATCAGGATTTTATATTTCTAGATGAGTAAAATTATAAATTTTATACAAGAAGGAAAAATGGCAATCAAATTTTTTTTCTATTTAAAACACCATCCTCTACCAAGATTCAAGCCGTCACAGCCTTATTAACTTCAATTTCTCCAACTTTGACGAGGTCGACCTCTTTTCTTTCGTTCTATAGATATCTACTTCTGTAGATCATTACCGCCAGCATGACCAAACCAAGTTAATTATGATATTTTAATGTTTTTTTGTATATTTCGCAACATATTCAATTTATCAATATAAGGTTGAATGTTCGAATAATTAAACTTTGATAGTATACAAGGCAACTATCGAACACAGTGATTAATTAAATCTTGCCCAAGTACTTTCGATCAATAGATCATCTTCAGGGCATCTGAAATAAGCCAAGAAACGTTTTTTTAATAAGAAGGAAAATAATTCACTTGGATAAAAAATCCAAGTTTGTGGTTGAAAAAGTTTTTATGTGATAAACGTTTATAAACTTACTTCGTCAGTTGTGGGCTATCCGACATGAGTAGAATGTCATAAAAGTAAAATTGGACATAACAATACAATACACAAAGACAAACAAACACTTTAAAATTTTTAAGGAGAAGCTACATGTTATACAGAAACCGAGACAGAATGGGCTCCCGGTCTAGCGGAAATGTTGAGATGACAAGTGACAAATGACAGCTTGTAAAGGGCAGTTATGTGATCTGCACCTTTCAAAATTCTATGAAACTAAATATTGACCAAAGGTCCAACTGACACTACTATAGGAAATCAACTAATAAAATATAAAATTAGTATATTTTTATGTAGATTGAATAATCCAAATCTCACACTCAAACCTGTCTATAATAATTAGGATGTTAGTTTGAGAGCGATTGAAGTTGACATAAAGTATGAATGTAAGATAAGACTAAACAATATATTAGACAGTGGATGGTTGACTACAATAAAATGGTCCACCAAACACTATCAGTACTGTAAAAAGAAAAATCTGAACCTTCAGTTAAATTACTAAAAGTTAAAATCAAAATTGAAAGCAAAATATATGAATGGGTTATAACCCAAGTAGTTCAGTTGAATCCACAGTTTTATCTCACGTCAGAAATAGGCGTGAGAGATTGGAGAAGAAACCAAGGGACCGGAAAAAATGAATGAAAATAACCAAGTTTTTGGATGCCCTATTTCGTTGCAGTCGACTTTGCAGTCGTTTGGATTTTAGGTTGGTACCAGATTTGTCATGTATTGTGTCTTTCCAAAATTAATATTCAAACCAACCTTATTATAGGTGGCACCTAACTCAGTAAGCATAGCTCCAGTCTCTTTAAGTTATCTGTTTATCCGAATATTGTCATCGGCAAATCGTAGGAGGGAGTGTATTTCGTCGTCGATATTATTTTATTTGGCTTCCTACTTCAATTTTTTTAAAGCATGTTCTAGAACTGCCGTAAAAAGTTTGGGAGATAACGTGTCTCCTTGCCTGATTCCTCTTTAGACGAGATGCTTTTTGATTTACATGACATAAACAAAGTTAAAACTTTATTGCAAATTCAGATTCTGCATAAAATTTGTAAAAGCTGTATCTTTAGTACTATAAAAACTAGTTTTCATACTTTTTATCTGTATTTAATTGTAAATCGAAAAACAAATCCGATAAAACTTATTTACATTCTTAAGTATGTAGAATCTTAATCTTTAATAAAAAATGTGGTTTTTCATTTAAAATTACAATATGTCGTATTTTGTACCTCCATTTCGATAGATTTTTGAAAAATATTAATCCTGGAAATTACTTAAGACAACTCTTAGTTAGTGTAATTTCCCTATTTCATTACACTTCGTCACATCAATTTATCTATTCTGTATCTTCTTTCCACAGTTATTCTATCTTTGAACGGCATGCAAATTGGCCGAACCATTCTTCTTCTTCTTCTTCTTCTTCGTCTAGCCATTCACGTCCACATCTGAACATAAGCCTCTTCAAGTCTTCCTTTCCATTGTTTTTTATTGTACGCTACTTGTAGCCAATTTTTCCCGGCAGTCCTTTTCAGATCATCTGTCCATCTCATAGGAGGTCTGCCTCTGGGTCTTTTGTGTTGGTATGGTCTCCAGGTTAAAATTGATCTGTGCCATTTGTTTAGATCGCTCCTAGCTACATGTCCAGCGTATTCCCATTTCAGCTTTAATGCTTTTTGCACCACATCGGTGACTTTGGTTTTCTGTCTTATCCATGTGTTTGTTTTCTTGTCCTTAAGTGATATACCTAGCATTGCTCTTTCCATCGCGTGTTGAGTGACTCTAAGTATATTCATATTCTTTTTTGTGATTGTCCATGTTTGTGCCGCATAAGTTAATATCGGGATAATGCATGCATCAAAAACTTTAGATCTAAGATGTAATTGAATTTGTTGATTTCTGAGTATATAGTTCAGTTTACCGAATGCTGCCCAAGCTAACTTTCTTCTTCTTTTTATTTCTTCAGTCTGAATTTCCCTATTTAGGATTATTTTTTGTCCCAAGTATATATATTCTTCAACTTTTTCTATAACTTTATCGTTTATTATTGTCACGGTGTCTTCGGAGTGCATGACTTTTGTTTTGTTTAAATTCATTTTCAGTCCTATTTTAGAAGATTCGGTATGAAGTTCTACAAGCATGGTTTTGGCCGAACCATTCATTGAGTGTCAATTGGCCATACTCCGGAATAGACTGCTAGCCAATATAATATTTTGATTTTGTTACATTAACACATTTTTGTTACCTTGATGTATCACGATACATTTTATAGTTTGCTGGTCTATTAATTTAACTCCAAATTATTTTATTACACACCTACAAACACTGTATCAAAAATATATACGTACAAACAAAAATACAATAATAAAACCTAAACCTTACTATAACAAAAATATTATGTCTACAGTAAACTACGGTTTTAATAAATTCGAAACAGCATTCAAAAGCCATTTGTTATTATTATTTATTTAAGGAAAGCTTCATTTAAAGAACACATACAACATAACAATGCGAGCTGTGTCTAAAAGAATCTTTTGTAACTATTGTTACTTAAATATTTTAGTTTGTTCGCTTTCCTAACTTTACAGGCACTCTTTGATTAAAGTGTATTGCTCCAGAAAAATTGAGACTGACCTCAAGAGATTTAAGTATATTATTTTTAGATTGATACAATGAATTATCAAACATTGGTATTAATTATTTAATTAAACGATGAAAGAATCAATATTAAGGGACCAATAATTAAATTCATAAACCAAAGAAAAACATCAAATAGGTAGTAAAATACGAATAATGAAAGATTTTCATATTCACAATATATATATATATATATATATATATATATTATATATATATATATATATATGTATATATATTATTAATATATATATATATATATATATATATTAATATATAATATATATATATTAATATATATATATATATAATATATATATATATATATATATATATATATATATTATATATATATATATATATATATATATATACCGGGTTTCTTTTGGTTGCTGTTGACGGGCTTACAAAGTTCATGTTTGTACATCTTTTGGCTAATGCTACTTTTAAATTTATTAAAAATCAAGTTTTCCCTAATTTTTGGTACCACAGATCTTTATCATACTAAACGAGTTCATAAGATCATTGTTACTGCAATTAGGTCTTTCATTAAAGACAAACATAAATATTGAGACAATTAGATTTTTAAAATAGCTCTAGCTATTCGACTAGCTAAATATAAAGTGGCACAGTTTTCTCTTTCATTTCTACCATTTGCTAAAAACATTCCTGTTGATGGTTCCTTCTTTAATGTTATCAAATAAATCGCTAACAATGTTATTAGTATTCACAATAAACTTCTTCTTCTTCAAGTTCCACTCCTATCGGAGATTGGAAATCATTCTGGCAATTATAATTTTATTGGTTACTCGCCTGAATAGTTCAATTGTACTGCATCGTAGCCACGAGATTTTACGTCTTCCTACGCTTCTTCTACTTTTGATTTTACCCTGCATTATATTCCTTAGTAGTTCGTACTTTTCACCTCTCATGATGTGCTCCAAGTATTCCAATTTCCTGATTTTTATGGAACTTAAAACTTCGCATTGTTTTCCTAGTATTGTTCGCACAATAAACTGTTTTATCCCAAATCTTTGGAAAATATTTCTCTCATATTTAACTAAGTTAAGAAGAGGATACGTTACTGTTAATGTACAAACACCATTAAAAATAAAGTTTTCTCTCCATTGGTATATTATCTTAAGAATCTAGATCAGCCGTACTCAAACTGTGGTACGCGTACCACTGGTGGTACGCAAAGAACTTTAAGGTGGTACTCTATAAACTAGAAGAAACGAAGAATTTTAATCAAATTTATCAACGAATGTTATCTTTTACGTGGTGCATGGCAACGCTGCGAGTTGGAAACACAAGCGCGTAATGTCTTATTCATTGTTGGCAACACTGGAATCCCGGCAAACTGCCACCGCCCTTGATTCACGTCATCAGTGGTCATTAGTTTCCTCGTGGCCGTCAGTCGTTGTGGTTAATTTTGTCGAAACGAGTAATTTGCTGTTACTGATTCGTGCTAATTTTTGCATATAAAAAATGGATAAGTGGCTTAAAAGAGACAACAGAACATCTGAAAATCCCGGTCTATCGAGCTCCACTTCAGAGTCGGAGCCTATCCAGGGTGATGACAAAAAGAATTATTTCAAAAAACTAAAAGTGGCGGTTAGGAAATATGATCCTGAATACATTAATATGGGATTTACATTCACGAATATAAATGATGAGCCAAGGCCCCAATGTGTAATCTGTTCGGAAATTCTTTCTAACCAGTGTATGAAACCTTCGCTATTAAAACGCCACTTCAGTACAAAACATTCAGTGTTGGAAAATAAACCTAAGGATTACTTCGTTCGGAAGTTAACGGAGATGAGAGGCACAAAAAAATTAATGTCGAATTTCACCGGCAGCAACCAAAAAGCAGTAGAGGCATCCTTCCTCGTGAGTTTAAGAATTGCGAAGTGTGGAAAAGCGCATACAATCGGCGAAGAACTAGTTCTGCCTGCCGCACAAGATATGGTAACGTGTATTTTTGGAGAGAATTCAGGTAAACAGCTTAGTATTATACCATTATCCAATGATACCGTACGTCGTAGGATTGAAATAATGGCATTAAATGTTAAAGAGAAATTGATAAACCGGATAAAAAATAGTATTTTTTTTGCAATACAACTTGATGAGAGCACAGATATTACAAACTATGCTCAGCTTATGGTTTATGTGCGGTATATATTTCAAACCAAAATCGAAGAAGAGTACTTATTTTGTGAGGCGTTAACGGAACGAACTACTGCCGATGAAATATTCAAGAAAATCAATGATTTTTTTGTGGAAAATGGACTAGACTGGAAACAATGCGTTGGTTTCTGTTCGGATGGTGCCCGAGCCATGACAGGAAAATACGGAGGTGTAACTGCCAAAGTAAAACTGGTTGCAGAAAATTGTACTTTTAACCATTGTAGTATCCACAAAGAAGCTTTGGTAGCAAAGCGAATGCCCAATGAATTTAAACATGTTCTCCATGAAGCCGTTCAGATAGTCAATTTCATAAAATCTCGAGCCTTAAACTCGCGTTTATTTTCAAAACTATGCTCTGAAATGGGAAGTGATCATATTCAGTTATTGCTACACACGGAGATAAGATGGCTATCAAAAGGAAAAATGTTGAACAGGTTATTCGAGTTGCGTTCTGAAGTACATGTGTTTTTAATGGAAACCAATTTTGAACTGCGTGATCGGTTATTAGATGAATTGTGGCTTACAACACTGCTTACTTAACAGATATATTTAATCGATTAAATGACCTAAACTTAAGCTTACAAGGTAAATCACATAATCGATTTTCTGTAAACGACAAAATAAATGCTTTTATCAAGAAATGTTATATGATGAAAAATAGTGTTTCAAACAAAGACTTGCAGTCGTTTACCAATTTAGAAAATTTTGTGGTTGAGCATGAAATAAAGATTAAAGATGATCTTATTTTTAACATAAAACAGCATTGTCAAATGCTAATTGATAGTTTTAAAGAATATTTTGACGAAGACTATGCTCAGTTTCTTTGGATACGACAACCATTTATTTTGGATAGCATTCCTGAATCATTAAAACAGGATGAAAAAGAATCTTTAATAGAACTATCTTGTGATGGAGGCTTGAAAATAGAGTTTTCTAAATTAGAATTAGCTGAATTCTGGCTAAATATTAAAAATGAATATCCAGCCTTATCAGAAAAAGCATTGTTATTTTTACTTCCTTTTACGACAACCTACCTGTGTGAAACTGGATTTTCTGCTATGCTACAACTGAAAAATAAATTTCGCAGTAGGCTTAATGTTGATCCAAATTACGAATGAAACTAAGCACAATTGATCCTGATATCGATTCACTTGTTGTAGCTATGCAGAACCATCCTTCTCACTGAATTTTTGGATTGGGTCAGACTGTAAGTTTTATTTTGTAACATTTATAATGCCCTTTTTTAAATAAATACATTTTTGCCAAAATTAGTAAATTTTATTATCTACTTTTTTAATAGGTGGTACGCGATTGACGCAGAATTTATGTAAGTGGTACGTGTAAAAAAAGTTTGAGAATCGCTGATCTAGATGGTAAATACCTTGGCAATTTTCATATTCAGGATACTAAATTAGATATTACTGATTCTAGTGATAGCAATGATTAATCTCAACAATTTTTTTGTACCACGGTAAAGCATTCTCTTTAATTGTTTTATCTCTTTATAATATTGCATTTTGCTGGAAAATATGTGGATACTGAATGGGAAAAGAGAGTGGACCAGTCATATAAGCCATATGATATTGTATAAGTTAGTCAAGATAGCAAAACACAAATTGCCATTGGGTAGAAGAAGGTTAGACCAACCACGAAAAGGATAGACACACAATATATCATAAAGTAACAATCCAAGCAACTAGAAGCAGGCAGATTTATCTAATACGTAAATAGAAGAAGAAGGCGGTGAAAATCAAAAGCTCCAAATTTGGTCTCAAACTAAATGCTAAAAAGAAAAAATTGATGGTAGTGAGTAAGAATTACGAGTCTAATGGCAATCAAGATGAAACTACAGTAAACAACAGTGCTATCGAGGGAGTTAACACTTATTATTTCATTTTTTGCTTTTTAAATAAAAAGTAGGACAATGCTCAATAAGTCGGATGTCGATTTCTTTCTTGTTCTGGTAAGAGAACGCTTCAGTACTTCATTGATTAGATAATATTTGTCCCTGCAGTTAGCTCCAAAGCAATGTGGAATATATCGGCAATTGAATCGTTTATTTGGACTATCTTCCTTAAGAGATTTACGTGTTCAATTCGAGAAAATTATTCTTCAAAACGAATGCAATTTGACAAGACTGTGAGTTCTTGTGGGAATTCTCTCAGATCACATTCCACCGTAGGTGATGATGATTCTCGTTTTCAGCAAAAGGGCCAAAAACTAAAGGCTGTACAATAATTACTTTTATTATTTTAGGAATACACGTTTGGACAGATTTAATACGATAATAAACTTAGGTCTATAAAAATTTACGTGTTTTAATTATAACCGAGTGCCTAATTTCTACCAGCGCCTAATTCAATTATTTTTGTCTACATTCTACTCGCAATAGGGCGTAGAGGTACATCTTCTTTGTGTATTTTAGGTAAGCCATACAAGTGTGGTGGGACTGCTTCGCTGTTGCATATACTTGTCTTTAAGTCCTCTAGTATGTTCGAAGATTTTATAAGTCTATTGATTTTCCATAGGGTGACTGCTGTGGGATCTTTTTTAAGTTTTTTATATACCGCACGATCTAGAAGATTTTGTATGTTCGTTTTGTAGTCGGTTGTCTTCATTACGACGGTGGCGTTTCCCTTGTTTGTTGGTAAAATAACAACTGTTAAGGGTAAAATTACAACTGAAAATCAAGGACTATTTAAGATCGGTAAAGGACAAACGCGACCCGTTAGCAACGGTCGGAGTATACCGAATACCATGTACATGTGGAATGGTATATGTATATATAAAAGCCATTGTCGTTTAGGACATTTCGACAAATCTGCCATTGGTAAACACGGATACTATTTGAAGAAACGCAGATGCTGGATAAAACATGACATTACTACCCACGGTTGTATAGGGAAGTGGTGGAAATATATAAGCACCCAAATAATTTCAATCCGATAGAAAAAAGACTAAGAATCAATAAAACATGGACTAATATTAAAATCCACAAACACCCTTCCCGCAAAACACAAAGAAAGAAAAGCTACGACAAAGTACGACAGCCTCCTCATCCCGAAACTAGTGGAGGGGAGGGGAGTAGAAAATATAAATATGGCCTCCGTAGTACAACGCGGCGTCAGTATCAGCTTACAAGTGAAGCAGTAACATCTCCAGAAGATGCCAACCCCTAGTGTTGGCGAAACGTCAAGAACTAATCTCAGACGACAACGGCCTAACAGCCCGAACAAACAGCCTAACAAGTTAGACGATGGACGTGAAATCCTGACGTATTTTATTTACACATATTGATTACATACATTAATTCATAAGATATTTTTTAACCCTACGTTAGTCTGGTGGGGTCTAATAAACCCTTTGGTTCAAATATCTAAGCTCCATTTATATGTACCTAATCTTACTAAGCTATTGCGGCGAGTATTTGCCTACGTTTAGCCGAGACATCCATAGTCAATGTAATTTTAACAGTCGAGCAACGCCTGGGTTCTCAGACTCTACCTTCTTCTTCTTAACGTACCCTATCAAGTCCCCTTGACGTTGGCGATTAACATGGCGAAACTGTCTCTGTCTCGAGCTATTCTAAATAGTTGCTCAGCTTTCTTTATTCCTCATTCCTGACTCCAGACTCTAACAGAGATATATTTTTTTGTGAGTGATAAGTTTATCTGCATGAATTTGTGAGTAATTTTATAAACTTATTTGGTCTAATATTTATAAATAATTAAAACAAATTATTATTACTTAGACCCATATTGACCAACAACGAATAAACTGCTATTCGAAGATTAACTTTATACGTAGAATAAATTATATCAATTTCGTTTCACCAACTACAAGTCTTATTCGTCTTTTATTCGTTGAGTAACTAAATTAGATTGGATATATATAGATTTATTTGTTGTTGGTAAATATGACCCTCTTTTATTTTTTATCTATTAATTAATATTGATATAACAAAAATTATAATACAGGTATAAAATGGAAGATTGGGAAAAACATAAGCTACGCTTTTAACTCTATATAAAGAATGTGACTTACATGCTTATGCAATAAGCTTAGGATTTGAAGCTGATGATTCTGAATTTGAAAACGATCTATTAGAAGTTAGAGAAAATTATTGCTAAAAGAATTGGCTAAATCCTATTGATGTTTTCATTGAATATATATATATATATATAGCAAAACTGGTAAGATTATCGACCAAAACGTAAAAAAACAATTTATTGTGTTGGAATATCGGGTATGCGGTCTGTTATTATTAAAAAAAGACTGTTTATTCTTTTAATCCTCTATATTCGCTGATTTTTTGTCAGCTTCATCAGGAGACAACTAAAAATTTGAATAAAAGTTATAAATATAAAAATCAGTTTGAATAAAAAGTGACTCACTTACGGATTTAGAGTGGAAAGTATTTAAACAAGTTGAACATAATTTGTTCAAAACAGTACTGACAGTTTTTGTTAAAAGTACCTAGGTCACTAGTAATTAAATGTAAAAATATAAAAACAGAGCAAACAAAAACAACTAAACAATTAAAACACAATAAAATTACACATTAAAAATATACAGGGTGATTTAAAATATAATTGTTAACAGAAAAATCATTTAGACATACTAAGAATATTACAGTAGATATTGCTCAACTGTCCCGTGTCTGCCTTGTAATTTACTGTATAGTTTTCTTTATTTATATGACACATTTCCAAAAACAATCTTTTTTTATAATATATTATATATATATATATATATATATATATATATATATATATAATAGAAAATATATTTATACAAACTGAATAGTTATTGTAGAAAATATAAAAACGAATTGGTAAATTTAAAATTGAATTTCAAATAATATGGTTCTACAAGTTATGCACAAAATCGCTTACCTTAAATTGGTGTTCTTTATAATTTGGTTAACTATGCAAATTCAAATGTGATTACTCAATTCATCACTGCTCAATCACTTCAATGGATTCCTTCCATGATATTCCTGTTGGACGCGAGACGGTACCGCCAGATACGTAAGGTACCGAATTCTTAACCTTTTTCGTTGAAGGTTGGAAGCAAAGTCGTACCTTGTCGATTAAAATCTACTCATTGGAGTATGCCCATTTGGATATATGAGCGATTGTGTGCGTGGAAGTAAAATCATATATCGCGCTTTGAATGAAATGCGACCAATAAGCACTAAGGTTATTCTGCATCATTTCAAGGAAATATAATTATTAAAGATCTAAATCTTATTCTACCCGAAATAAATTAAATATTATAATAATATTCAGTATAAAATAAAGAAATAAGGATTCCCGAACACAAATACAATATGGCTAACATGAAATATTTAAAATGTCGATAGTAGAGTTGGTTAACCTAAAAATAGTGATAAATAACTTTTAGCGAATACAATTAAAACCAGATAAGCAAACGTTTTTGTTTCTTGTTTTGAAACAGATGTTTTAAAAACATCATCATTAAAAACCGTTTCACTAGCTTCATATTTCATTCAGAGCACATCCGTACCGTTTTTTCATTTGTAAAACAAACATAATTCCCTTTTCTCTTTTTCAGTATTCGGGACCAAAGCGTAGTGGAGGTTTACGTGGACTGCATTTGGTCGAAAACCGAAATTTTGCGATTTCATTCGCTTGATCTGCCAGACGACTCCGATCTCATAATAGGATACTTATTTACAGTAAGCTCCATTGCTCTTTAGACTTTTTTAAATAGTCTTTTTATTTCAGAGGCGTGGACTGTTTTTTAACAGGTTCGTTATTGTGTGTTGAAGTCTATTACAAATTTGATTCACGATCTATTTTGTTCAAAATTTTATCACAGGCTGATAAAAAATGGTCTGCAAAAATAGTTTAGATCCTGTTATAGATTTTTACATATTATTTTATATTATGTATTGTCAGGAATAAAAGTTTTTATGAGTTTCTGGCGGACCTCAAACTTTACTGTCCATCCCGTCCAGTAAGGTAACTACGCCACCTAGTAAAGAAATCTGAACTACGATCATCTGGCATTTCAGTCATATTTTGTTCTTGAAACAATACGATTATTTTTTTTGGATAAATTGCCAAAAATATTGGATGCAGTAATTTTAAAATAAGATTTAGTCAACAAAATAATTTAAAGCTTTATGTCAGTTTAGATTTAAACTTTCATTTTTAAATAAATATATTCATATCTAGTAACGACGATATAAATAGAATGAACAAGGAAGTTTCAAGAGAAATCAGAAAAGACTTAAGAAAATACAAAGATGAGAAAATCATCAAAACCATTGAGAAAAATAAGAGTATGAAAATAATGAGACGCAAACTCACAAATGGAAATAAACAAATAGTCAAACTCAAGGATAGAAATGGCAACATCACATCAAACAGAGAACATTTGTTACAAATTGTGGAATCATTCTATGAGACATTATATAGCAACCAATCGACTCTAGATATAGTCGAATATCAACAAGGAAGGTCCAAAATCAGGGTTCCGAAGATATTCCAGAAATCTCCTTGGACGAAATTTACAAGGCTCTAAAAAAGATGAAGAATAACAAAGCTCCGGGGGAGGACGGTGTCGTCACGGAAGCGATAAAGTTAGGAGGCTCAGTACTGATAGCCAAAATTCAAAAGCTCTTTAATCTATGCCTATGGAATCAAAATATCCCAACAAAGTGGAATAATTCAATAACTGTACTGTTACACAAGAAGGGAGATATAGCAGACCTGGAAAGATACAGACCAATCAGTCTCCTTAACCATCTTTATAAATTATACACCCGAATAATAACGAATAGATTAGAGACAAAGCTGGATTTTTACCAACCTCGGGAACAAGCTGGTTTCCGCCCTAATTATGGCACAAACGATCACCTGCAGTGCCTAAAAACCCTAATAGAAAAAACTAACGAATATAACCGTCCCTTGGCATTGATATTTGTAGACTTTAAAAAGGCGTTTGATACAGTGGAACTACCGTCCATCTTAAGAGCACTACAAGATTGCAGGATCGACCACAGATATTGTAATATAATTAAAAATATATATGAAAATGCCACAACAACCATAAGTCTATATTCTGCAACTAATAAAATAAAGATAAAAAGGAGAGTCAGGCAAGGTGATACCATGTCACCAAAGCTGTTTATTACCGTTCTTGAGTATGCATTTAAAAGACTAACATGGCAACAGAAAGGAATATCCATCGATGGAGAAAGATTAAACCATCTACGTTTTGCGGACGATATCGTGCTTCTGTCAGATAATCTGGGAGAGATCAAAGACATGCTCCAAGAACTGAATGACATACTACAAGAAACTGGGCTGGAGATAAATTTTGAGAAAACCAAAATGATGACCAATATGGTTCCCAGCGAAGAGATACAGATCAATAACAACAAGGTAGAATTAATCGATAAATACACATACTTGGGTCATGAAATTAGAATAACCAGAGACAACCAAACCTGCGAGCTAAATAGACGAATCACGTTGGGATGGGCGGCATATGGACGGATGAGAGACATTTTTAAAACAAATATCCCAATTCACCTGAAAAGGAAGGCATTTAACCAATGCATCTTACCAGTCTTGACCTACGGAGCAGAGACCTTAACTTTAACGAAAGCTACTGCCGAAAAACTGAGGGTAACACAAAGGCGAATGGAGAGATCAATGCTGGGCCTGACCTTGAAAGATCGCGTAAGAAATGAGGAGATACGCCGACGAACTGGCGTAGACGATATTATACTGCGAATCAATAAACAAAAGTGGAGGTGGGCTGGACATGTTGCTAGAATGGAAGACGGAAGATGGACGAAGAGATTATTGGAGTGGAGACCAAGAGCCGACAAGCGAAGTCGAGGCAGACCACCCACCCGATGGACCGACGACCTAAAGAGAATAGAAACAAACTGGATTGCAGCAGCTAGAGATAGAGAGAACTGGAGACGTTTGGAGGAGGCCTATATCCAACAATGGATGTGAAAATTCGGCTGGATGATGATGATGATATTCATATCTAACCATTAACAATAAAATTTCTAGAACTCAACCTCCCACATGTGTCTAGCTTCTATTTTCTGGGTACCAAATGTTTGAGAAACATAAAGGACATTATACTAAAATCTGTTTTCAACTACATATTTTTTTAATTACTATTAAACTGGGAATAAGCCACAATTAAAGATAAAAATACGTTTATTGACTGAATTTTACTGTTTGTATTTTGAGAACGATTTCCGAAGTGGAAATTGAAACGTCCAATAAACGTATTTTTTATCTTTAATTGTGGCTTATTCCCAGTTTAATAGTAATTAATTTACAATGCCACAAGAAAATAGCTTCAGAACAATACATATTTTTTCTTTCCACATCTCATCTTATATACATAAATTAAAACAACAACATTGATGGTTGATACTGTTATATTAATTTATTTTATTTTCACAATTTTAAATAACGTTGGCTTAAGTAGAAACATACAGTTATATTGACTGCTCTGTTACAACTTTCGTCATAACTTAACAACATTGTCATTAAATGTCATTGCCATTCAGTTGCTCTCATCCAGTCCTCGTAGACACACCGTCTCAGGACTAGCAACTTCAACGTGGAGTCATATGTCGCCATGTTACCTAATCCAACGGTAACTTTAACATCTTAAATCATTATAAGAAATTTTATAAACTAAACGTAATTAATTATTTGTTAACGGGTTTTTACCCATATATTTAGTGGCTACATTCATGTACTCCTAGTAAGTATTAACCACATTTGCATTAACCTTAGTCAAAATTTTAAACCTATGTTCTCTTTAATTAAGTGGTTATATATTTTCTAGGACACTGATGATGGAATATGGATTCCGAAAACGTTTTGTCTGTCTAACTTAGCCCGTTTGGGTTCTTAAATATATACCTTTTACAAAGGATTATAATAAATTTTCTTAATAAAAGTATTGTAAGTTGCATTTATGTTACATGTATATGTTACGGTAAAAGTAGATAATCTGATAATTGTACACAATTTGTGTATACTTTTACCGCAAATTTTATACATTTCGCAGAGGACCTTGGTTAAAGTAAGAAATTCAAATTATACCGACACGAAAGAGCAATGCCTTTAGGGAGTGAAGGTATAACAAGAATTATAACAGAAGTACAAGAGAATAAAGGTAGAAATCAAAATGATCTATTTGAATAGGTGTGAAACTTGTTAGAAAAAAGTTCCCAAAAAAGGTTTACTAGTGACACCTATACTATCAAAAGAAATGAATAGTAGATGTCAAGTTGACTTGATAGATATGCAAGTTTGTACCTTTAGAGCTTCTAGCAGTCTTCAAAGCAACAATGGACGAGAATTATCTATCAGAATTATACTGTGCTCTATGTGGAAAAATTTAAAAATAGTACACGGTAAGCCAAGACAAGTCAGTCACCAGGATCGGTTAAGCGTGCAAATCAAGATATCGAAAATATGCTAAATTCCTGGTTATAAAGCAACCAAAAAAACAAGAGTTCAGAGTGTCTTTCATTTGTACAATTCATTAAAACAGAGCTTACCATTCTGACATCAAGTGCAGTCAATATAAAACTATGTACGGGGTTTTTGGCAAAAATTGCTTTAAAACTTCATCACTGCCAGAAGATGATCTAAAAAATATTTTGACTGAAGAATATTTGGAAGCGTTGGTAAAACAAGTAGAAGAAACCCAGTAAGGTCCTGATTCTAAACTGAACGTAAAGAAGTAGAAGTTGATGAAATAAATGAGCTTCTTATAGAACCAGGACCAAAACAACTTAAACAACCATCAGTGAATAAATATAATGCGATTTTAGAAGAACTATTTGCTAATCAAATTTCTGAGAAGCAAGATTCTGTTGCAATTAAACGAACATAAGAAACCTCTAAAAGTTACTTACGTTCAGACGATCCAGTAATCTACGTGGGTAATAAAAGCATCTACACTGTTTAAATTATAATACAAGAACTAATAAATATCCTAGAATTATCGTTATAAAAATTGGTTTAAAATTTTCTACAACGAAAACTAAAGTAGTGAGCTTCTCTAAAGGCAACTGAAACCCAAATCTTCCTTATCTAACTGGTTGTAATGACAACCTTCATTACGTTAACAGAATTAAATTGTTTGATGTTGTTTTTAATGCAATGCTCATTTGAACGAATTACGTACAAAAACAACATAAAAGTCTTTTCCAATACCATAATATATGAGGTGCAGAATGCTCCATAATATTAAAAAAATATAATATAGTGCACTTATTGAATTAAAAATTGACTACGCTTCAATAGTTTATTCTTCTGCAAATAAGTTCTTATTAAAACAATTAGATATTATCTACCTTCAGACTACAGCTCGAAAACTCGCTCTTGGTGCATATAGAACAATCTCAGTGGAAAGTTGAAAGTACGTTAAATTCAACGAATATCCTTTGGACATTAGAAGAATTTTAGTAACCTTAAATTACGCAAAGATAGGAACAAGTCAAAAAACTCCAACACACCAACACCTTTTCTTAACTTTTTCGTAGTCTATGTATAGTTAAAAAAATATATCTTCCTTCTTCATTTAAAGAATCTCTCACTATCAAAAAACCTAGCTAGATTTCTTTTAAGTGATTACAATAAATTGTCCCTTTCTAAGGGACATAAAAACTCCCAGTTGTAATACAAGTTTAACTAACTTGTCAAAATATGATTTTTCTAGAATTTATAGTGCAAAACTCTCGAGATAAGAAAACATACCACAACTATTATTTTTCTGTCGACACACATGCCTCTAAAAACCCTGATTCCCAGCGGTTGCGGGAAGCCGTCGATAACAATTTCAACTTCCTTTAGAATACTCCATATTTTCTGGTGATTCGTATGCATTGTCTCAGACACTTCAAAAATAAAAATCCAAGATCTTTCAAAGGCAGTGCCTTCAATATTTACAGACTGTATATTTGCCACACACGCAATCCAAACACACTATCATACTCATCCAACGCTACTACAAATAAAGCAACATTTACACGAAATACAAATTATTTCTTTATTTCGAAGGAAGTTGAGTTTGTTTAGATACCATTTTACATAGGGTTTTTATGTAATAAAAAAGCAAACAGAGCAGACAAATGGCTTGATTTTTCACAATTTTAGCTTTGCAATAACAATTAATAAAAACTTCTTGAAATTTTTAAGCAAAATCAAAGTTTTTTGTGCATTTTTACCAGTGCAAGTTATTAATAATTTTGAAAAAATCAACTTTTGAAGCTAATTTTTAAATTAATTAGGTAACGATTTAAAAAAAAATTAGAAACCCTTTTCTATGCTTTTTCAGTAAAATAATGTCATTTTTCCATATAATTTAGTGGTTTTCATCTTTAGTATTTACAATCAAATAGCGATCTTATATTGCTTATGTATTGTTTATAAAATGTGTCAATTTTAAAACGTACAATGGGCTATCTCTCACGAACAAAAGCTGATATCGAAAAATGCTTGAAACCGTTTCTAGTATAGTAAGGGGGAACTAAAATGACATGAAAGAGAACTCAACCCCATCAATCCTCTAGGCCCCACTCACCACAACCAAACAAGTTTAAATTACAAACTCCTACTTGCGATACATTATTGAAAATTCTATAATAGATGCAATCCAATGGTATAAATAATAATTATACAGGGTGAAGCAATAGTTGTGAAACTTTGGCTTAAATGGAAAATTTAATGAGGTTTTTGTTGAACAACAAATTTGTTCAAAAATGTCAATTAAGTAAATGTTTCAAAGTGAGTTCCGTTGTTTTGTAAACAATATTACAGCCTATTTTCAAATTATGTAAATGCTGTTCTAGTAATAGAGCGAATTCTTGCGTAATTCTTTCTCGCAATTTCCCAAGTAATGGTGGTTGAGATTTATAAACAACTGACTTGAGGTAACCCCATAGAAAAATATCAGGTGGCGGTAAGTCTGATAACCTCGGTGACCACTCAATATTACCTCTCCTTCCAATACATTCGTTCGGATAATTAATATCCAACCATTGTCTAACTGGAGCTGCATAGTGAGGAGGTGCTCCATCTTGATGGAAGTGCAGTAAATCTTCGTCTAGAGGTAGGTTGCCTTGACCGTCACTTTGGTTCTGTAATTCATGCACAATTAAAGGTTCGATGGTGTTTTCCAGCATATCAAGATAAATGTCGCCACTTAAATTTCCTGGTATGAACAAGATAGGGATGGCAGTTCTTGACAAAACACCGGTTTTCGGTTATACCGTCTTTTTTTGCTTACGATTTAACCTGGCGGTTATAACCAGCCAAAAAAAACCGGTTCTCCTAAAATGAATTGAATAGGTTACAAAGTTACATTCACAATGCACTTTAGTTTGCGATGCTTATTTATAAAATAAAATAAAATTTGAATTATGGTTTTGTTTGTAATAATTACTTAAGAATAATAATTACGAGTGGGATCCAAAATAATACTTAACCTAATCATAATCACCGTAAAAACCTGATAACCGGTTTTCACTTTAAAAATAAAAAACCGGTTATAACCGGGACAAAAAACAACCAATAAAACGGGTTATTCCGAAGTAAAAAAAAGCAGTAGGTTTTTCCCATACCTAGAACAAGAGGCCACTTATAGCATCGCCTAATATTACGGGTTCGCATCACTCCAGTACCGACAGTTTTGTTTATTTACATCACCATTCAGCATAAAAGTACATTCATCAGTAAAACAAATATTTTTTAACATTCTCGGTTCATCGCGAATTCTTTAAGTCATGAGTTCACAAAACTCAATTCATGGGTCTGGATCATCATCGCCTAGTTATTGAAGCATTTGTATACGGGTGAAACTTATGTAATTTCAACACCTTTCTAACCGGCTCATGTGAAAGTTCTGTCATTGCAGATACTTGATGTGTTGATGCAGTAATACTGGAGCAACCCTTTTTTATTTTGCACTGATCCCGTTTCTCTAAACTTTTCAACATAATAGGGGATGTACACGTGACTTACATTTTTGTCAGCATGTCTTTCATGAAATATTGAAGCTGTTATAAATAACACTGGTTTTGGCAGACAAATATGAAAATGATCTCGTACAAATGATGAAAACATTTAAAATTCTCACATAAACTAAAAATTATTAAATCTGACAGAATCCAAAGTCAGATGTTTTCAACTTGTTTTGCAAAAACGGCAAATTAAGTTTAAAAAAATATATTCCGAGGAGCACTTATCATTAAAAGCCGGCTGATATTAACACCCTGTATAATTATTAAACAATAATTACACAGGGTCATCAACAGAATCAACTAAAACCTCATTAAATTTTCCATTTAAGCCAAAATTTCATAATTATTGCTTCGTCCTGTATAATTATTATTTACACAATTGGATAGCATTTTTTATAGTCTTTACAATGATGTATCAAAAGTAGGTGTTTGCAGTTTAAACTTTTTTGGTTGTGGAGGGTAAGGCCTAGCGGGTTGATGGGAGTGAGTTCTCTTTCATGTTATTTTAGTTCCCTCTTACTATCCTGGAAACGGTTTCAAGCATTTTTCGATATTAGATTTTGTTCGTGACATATAGCTTATTGTAAATTTAAAATTAACATACATTAAGTAAAAAATAACGTTTAATCTTTCCCATATTTTGTTTATAATATATCTTTACTGCCAAATTTATTAAAATTTGTTGTTAGATACCTACATCAACGAATGTCACGAAAAAATCTTTAGTTCTTTGGTCTATAAACTTTCAAAATTGTCAAAATATTTTAAACTTTATGAAATAGGCTAAAATGTACAAAAATAATTAAATATTGTTATTTATTATTTGTCACTAACTGTTCCTCCGGTAATACTTACTTTACTTAATCGTATCCGGACATGTCATTCATAAAATTTCGGCCCAATATCGCGCTATATGGTTCCATCTTTGTTGGCGGGCCACAAATCTATGAGGGTACATCGATGAGGACAGTTTCTGCATGTAAGAAGATGTTCCATATTCTGTGTTTCTCCATAATCAGAGATCACATCACCTTGGTCTATTTTTTTTTCCATTTTGCCATATTTGATTTTACTGAAGCGATCCCCGTTATTATCCTATTTATAGTTTTGCACGTTTTAAAGTCTAGGAGCTGGCCGGTCCATTGAAACTGGGGTAGGGAAAATACTCAGGCAGTTCATCCTGCACTGTTCCAAGAAAGCTTTTTCTGGTGTTCGAGCTTTGTATAGGACATACCACTCGTCTGCGATCTGTTAATTTTCTCTATGTACTTTGCAACACCTCTGCATGTTCAGAGTTCTGCAAAAACCCGTTGCTTTATACTAATATAGATTTGAGAATATCGTTGGTTTCATGCACACCGTTACTATCCAGCACGTCTCATTTAGTGCAGTATCAACTTATTTGGTGTGGGCAGATCTGCCCCAAACGGGGCACGCAAATTCAGTAGTTGAGAAACATTATGCCTGCGCCTTTGTTCTTAAAACGTCAGGACGTGCACCCCATTTACTTCCCGTTAGCTTTCTTAATATGCTGTTCTTATGTGTTACTTTCCCTCTCATTTTTATGCAATGTTATCTGCAGGTAAAAGACCGGTCAAGAGTTACTCCAAGATATATAGGTTGGTTTGTGTGTGCTAATGTATGACCATTCCATGCAGTCTGAGGTTTTCGCTTGGCTTCTTTGAAAACCATTTTCTTAAGAATATATTGTAAAACTTTACCATAGAGAAAGTGCTTGGTTTCGGTTGGGGTAGGTTAGTTGTTTGTGTATATATTGAATAGCATTGGTGGGAAACACTTCCCTCTGGGATGCCGTTTTTTTAACTTTCCACCTACTTACTTTACCCTCCAGCATAACGAAAACACGTCTGTTTTACAGTAAGGAATATAACCTTAACTACATGGTGGTCATTGATACTGTTGTATAATTTGCGAAGCAATGTTTTGTGCGTTACTGTGTCATAGGCAGCTGTTAAACCTACGAAAGCAACCCCTGTTATAAGTTTTTCTTAAAAGCTCTCTTCAATGCGTTCTGTTAGTGCGAGGACTTGACTGGTGCCAGATTTGCCGGGTCTTTATCCTCCTTGTTGTGGGATGAGGCTTGACATTTTTTTTCTATTCTGGCGAGTATGAGTCTCTCGTATAGTTTAAAAAAGTGACACAACAGCGAAATAGGTCTGTAGCTACTATGATTTTCTGGGTCCTTTCCTGGTTTTAACAAGGCTATTACTTTAGATTTTCTTCATGATTTTGGAATTTTGCAGGCTTTGCAGCACGTGTCATAAAGTTGCAAGATCCAGTTTTTTTGCTGCTTAACCTAGATGCTTTATTTGTTCACTGCATATATCATCCATACCTGCAGCTTTCTCATCTTTTAAGGTGTTAAGTTCCTAGGTGGTTTGTCTCGAATCCAATCGTCTTTTAGTATTTGGGCCCTTATATCGGTTCGTAGTTCTTTCATTCACAAGGAGTTGAGCAGCGACTTGGTTTGTTGTAACCTTGCAAGGGTGGTTTATGTTCTTTTGGATCACCGCTAAGTTTTTTTACAAGGTTTCGTGTTATTTTACTACTAAGTGTCATGTCACTTTTTTCCAGGGTTTCAATCTACTTTTCCTGTCTGGCCTGACTTAGCTGTTGGAGTAGTACTGCTCCGCAGTCAACCGTTTCTTGGCTAAAAGGGTCCGTGGAATAGAGGGCCTCGTAGGTTCTCATTAGTTCTTTGTACACGCTGGACATGCTAGGAACATATTCTTGTCTACATTCTCTGGGGATAGCTTCTTTAGATACTTTACTGAGTACCTCAATTTTTCGTAGTTTTCTACTTTTGATTGAAGACGTAGCAGCCCAGAATCTAGCATGCCTGAATACTTCTGCTAGTTTGCATTTTGAAGTTAAATCTTCTTTTGAATGGTAAAGCTTGTAGTCTGGCAATTGGAAAGATATTTATACCAATATTGGTCCATGCTGAGTTTTTGGTATTGGGTCATATACTAATTTGGTACATGGGTCTTCGAGGTTATTACTTGAAAAACAGATATCTGGGTTATAACCTCTTTTTCAAACTGTGCTATGAACAGATGACGAAAGTTAAGGATCATGGATTAAGGTGGGGCCACTCGTTTGGACCATGCTTCTACCGCGTCTCCATTTGCTTCCGAACCAGCATAGCCCCAGAGTAAACTGTGACTGTTAAAATCTCCTAGTACAGTAGCAGTAAAGGCTGGTTTGGGGGCGTGTATATCGAGGTTACTGTGCCTTCATTGCTTGTTTGGCTGTAGTGATTCCCTCGACATTTATGATCGCTACTGTCAGTGCTGGCTCTGAGAAGAACCGTTGTGACTTGATGTTTGTTGTCTGATTTATTTTGGTCTGGTGTTGGAAGGGTTAATTATCTACTAGTAGATGTTTCCAGTAAACGCCGTCAATAGTGTTAGTGTTTACTTTGTAATTGATGTGACACTACTGATCTTGTGGAAGCTTCTTCCTTGTCCCCCCACCGGTAATAACCTTTTATGGTTGATGCGGTCAATAAAAAAAAGATGAACCCAAGATTGAAAATAAGAAAGAAATGAAAGAAAAAGAAAAAAACAGGTTCTTTTCTAGTCCTAAACCTTTTCTTTTAAGTCCTAAAATTATTGAACACCATTATTATAGCATATTTTTATTGATTTTAAAAATTCCACAGCTCTATTAACTTTAGATTGTAACAAACTCATTTTACTTTCCATTCATTTCCAAATGTTGTTTTGATATGATGAAAAATATTGTGTATATTATCAGACTTCCGTGTGTTGTTTAATCATTTTCAACTAGCATTACTTTGAACAATTAAACATTACGAATCCTTAGTCTCCTCAAACTATTATTAAGAACTACTTTTATATGACGTTTTATTATAACCAACCTACTAGAGAAAATATAGAATATATAACTTTTAATTTTTTTAGGATTTTAAAAGAATATAACTTATTTATTCTAAATATTACGTTATTTTATTTACTTGTTTTAATAAGAAAAGTCTTTTTCGACAATAATTGCGATTCCTGTATAAAATTGAGCTCTAGTTCGAAATTGTTCAACTTTAATCCGACAATAGGGGTAGCTTAAAAGTTCCGACTCCTCAATCTTCGCCCATGCTTTACTATCTCCCTCGTTCTTTTTTTCGACAACGGTTTGGACTGTACGTTTCAGCTGGATACATTGTTTTTTTATTGGATTCCCTTGGCCCGTTTTATAATTTTAAATGAACCGAATGCCGAATGGCATTTATCTTGGAAACTTTCCTCGACGTATCTAATCGATTCTGTTCTTTATCGTACCTACTAGGTGTTGTAATCTGGATCTAGATTTATTTCCAACTCTAAAAATGCACAATAAATGTCTAAAATATTGATATTTTGTAGAACGTTGTTTAAAATGCTTTGAATCAGACAAAAAAATGTAAGATTTTTATCATATACATAATGGTCATGTAAAACTGAAAATAGAACCGCTTCATTTCTCTCCTGATGCACAAGATACAATTTATTTAACTTTATCTTTAATTAAAAATCTTTCTCTCTTCTTGTCATTTACCACAACATAAGATTTTATAGTATTAACTTCAAATTTCTGCATTTGGCACACGGTTACTTCATTTGCTGTATTCTGTTTATATCTATTTTTGACGCCTCCTCGTTCAATATGATACTTCATAGGTATTTAAATACTAAGCAATTTTAAATTCTTGTGATAAAAAAATAAGGATCCTGTTCGTTTTTAAAGGTGCCTCTTGTTTACTTGGAATCAGAAATCCACGAATCATTTGCAATAAAACAGCATTGTGTTTTTTTTGGTATTATCAAAACACAATATTTTTTGATATTAGCAAAGCATATGATATAGTTTGGAAATATATAATCATTAAAATACTCAGAAACTTGTTACTAAGGGGTAAAATATTAAAATACATTTCAAATTTTCTCAAAAGACAATTTCAAGTTCGAGTTGACTGAACATATTCTCAAACAAAATGGTATACCACAAGGATGAAACCTACGCACAACTTTATTCTTAGTAGAAATAAATTCGATATTAACACAAATTGAAAACCCCGTCACAGCTAGATTATATGCTGACGACCTAGTTATTTTCTGTAAAGATAAAACATAGCAACGATTCACAATCACATTAAAAAATCGTTAACACACATTGAGAAATGGTCAGCTACAAGTGGACTACAATTTAACACTTCAAAGACGAAAGCAATATGTTACTCAAAGAGAAATCAAATTCAAACAAAAGAGTTATATCTACACGAACAAAAACTAGATTATGTAGAAGAAATCCGATTCTTGGGTATGACGTTTTATAAAAAATTACCTTGGATGACATATATTCAAGAGCTAAAAAAATCCTGTCTACCTGGTATAAATTTACTACGATCACTTGCCTTTAAAAACTTTAAAAATGCCGATTATTCAAGTTTAATACTTATTTACAAATCCATAATTCGATCAAAACTTAACTATGGAACCATCGTCTATAGCTCCTTCAAAAAAACACATTTTATAGTCACTGGATATTATCCAAAATAGATGTCTACGTATTTATTTAGGTGCTCACTACACAAGCCCAGTTTAAAGTTTCTATTGGAAAGGCGGAGAACTTTGTCTTTCTTTCAGAAGACAATATCTAAGCCTAATATATGCAGCAGCAGTGTCATCAAACCGAAGTAATCTAGTACTGCATAACGTTTTTGCTGATCAATTTACAAATAAATTTCAACATACACATCAACTTGATCATCCTTTTTACTTTGTTCAATCTTTTATTTTAATCCACAACCCTGCACCATGGACAATATCTATTCCTGCTATTGACATCAGTCTAACAAACTTAAGAAAATCAAAGGTATCATAAAGCGTCATTAAACAAAAATTTCATACGTTATTAAACAAATATGGCATTACCTACAACGTATACACCGATGCGCCAAAAACATGAAGACAGATTTAAAGCAGCAATTTATTCGGTTTCAATTTTCCGTCCATTACAACCATATTTTTGGCTGAATTATTCGCAATTCTAAAAGTACTATCGTTAATACAAAATAAAAATAAAGAAACTTGTATAATAATCAACAATTCTCTAAGTTCATTATCCTCACTGACTTAATTGTTCTCTGACAACCCCCTTCTACTTCATGTTAAAAAAGAACTTAAAAATATTTCAAATAAGAACATCCAAGTGCACTTTTTATGGGTGCCTTCTCATTTAGGAATTTAAGCTGTAGATGGCTAAAAACGCACCAATTAAACTCTTGTCTGAAGAAAGTAACATATTGGTACAAACGATTTAAAACCATACTTAAAACAAAAAATAATTCAAAAATGGCAACAAACTTGGATCAACAATCCATCAAGGCTATACGAAGTCAACAAACATCGAGATCTTTGGAAACCAACAATAAAAGACAGAAGAGAGCAAGTGATACTTACCCGTCTACGTATCGGCCATACACGACTTACTCATAACTATTTATTACAGCGTAAAAATAAAACAGTGTGTGAAGTGTGCAACAGTGTTCTAACAGTAAAACATTTTTTATTACAGTATCCTAAATATAACAGTGAACGACTCAAACATAGCATACCCAACTCCCTTAGAGATGCCCTAGAAGGAAATACAGGTACCGAAAGAATATTCTATTATCTTAAAGACTGTCAACTTTTTCAAAAGATCTAATACATACATTCTAATACACATACATATTAATATTATTGTAAACTAATGTATATACACTAATTGTATCAATTGTCACATTAAACTAAATACGCTAATGACCCTGCGTGGTTGATGAGTTATTAAAATAATAAAAAGGGTGCCTCTAAACGAGCCATATTTTTACTGAAATATGTGACTGCATTCTGATTGAGAGCCATAGCATCGACCAAGTAATAGCTTACAAATATCTATGCCATGAGATTCGCTTAGGCCGAGATAATCAGACAACTGAAATACAAAGAAGGATATGTCTCACATGGGCTGCCTTTGGTAGATTGAATAACATTTTCAAATCTACTATCCCCGTTTGTCTAAAAAGAAAGGTGTTTAACCAATGCGTTTTTACCGGTTTTACATATGGTCCAGAAACGCTGACTTTGACGAAAAGAACAATGGATAAGATAAGGGTTACACAACGCGCTATGAAAAGATCAATATTAGGTATTACCATCAGAGATAAAATACCAAACCTAGAAATAAGAAATAGAACAGGAGTCACAGATGCAGTTGAAAAAATAGCCATACCTAAATGGGTTTGGGTCAGGCATGTTGCCAGGTTAACGGATGATAGATGGACCAAAAAGATTCTGCAATGGCGACCAAGGCAAGATGCATATCGAAGCAGAGGACGACCACCGACTAGATGGACGGATGATATCAAGCGCATCACCACAAACTGCATGCAAGAAGCTCAAAATAGAAATGGGTGAAATTTTACAGGAGACCTACGTTCAGCAGTGGTCAAATATAGGCTAATTGGTTGATAATCATGACTGCAATATAGTAGCTGGCAATATTTCCAACAATAATATCCAGGCTATTCAATATAGGAGAATTTTTTTAGTGTAGTTCGGAAGCGTCAGTTCACAGGGTCACACAGCGATACAGTGATTCAAAAATAGTTCATTCCAATATTGACTAATAAAAAACCTGACTGGGAGAGAGCTTTAAAATAAACGCTTCTGACGCATTATAAGTTTTTCTAAAAAATATCCAACAGGTAGCTTGGGAGAAAAACAAATCAGAGAACTCTTAATAGAAAAAAAATTAAAAAAAAAATGGCAGCAATACAGAGCTCCACGAGACAAAACTAGTCTAAATAATGCTAGACAAAAACTAAAAAGGGAGATACAGAATATAAAAAAATAATAGTGACACTTCATAACATCGACAGTTCGTAACTATGACTATTCGTAACGGTATAATATGTAACGTCAAAATTGAGTTATTCTTTTTATTTTTGTTAACGTGATAATTTTTCGACTGTTCTAACAACCATTCAAATTTCGTCTATTTGTGTTATGTGGAACAATTTCACCCAATCATGTCAACATTAGACTGATAATTGCATTCAGTGCAATTTTCAATCCCTATGACAACACGATCGAGTTTGACAACTCCATCCAAATAAATTTCAAAATGTCACGTTTAGGCAATGAGAATGTTATGTTAATGTTAACTTAAATTTTAATAATTGTACTTTCACTAACTGTACTTTTAATAAATAAATGTTTCGTTATGTTGAGTTATGATTTTTTTTTCGAAAAATTATCCGCCGAATATCCCTCGGACATTGATGAATGCCTCATAATTTCATGACAAATTTCTCAAGCTCGTTGTTACCAAGGAACGAGCTTTCGATTGTCATGAAATTATCTCGTCTGTTATCAATGTCCTAGGGATATTACTACTGAAAACCAACTTTAAATACCGTTTTAATTTAACAAAACAAAACAAACATTAACAAACAACAAAATTAACAACAAAACAAAACTAAGTAAAATTTAATAAAATTAAGTAAAAGCTATAACTGTAAAAAGACTGCTTGTTATACCTTATATGCTATACTGCTTCATTTTTCATGCAAAACCCCATAAGAAACTGCTCATTGGATGATAACAACTCAAGTCCTCGTAGACACATCGTAGGTCAGCAACTTTATGTGGAGTCATACGTCGCTATGTTACCAAATACACTGGTAACTCTAACATCCTAATATATAATTTCATATAATGTAAACTAAATTTAAACTAATAACTTTTAACGGGTTTTTGACCAGATATTTAGTGACCCAATACATGTACACCTAGACACTGATGATGGAATATGGATTCCGAAAACGTTTTGTGATATAGCCCGATTGGATTTTTTAACTTATATCTTTTAAAGCATTTTTAATAATTTGTTTGTGATACATGGTATACAGCCAACTACAGGAACTTGTACTGGAACTTATAAATGGACTTCAGGTTATTCTGGATGATAACAATATGTGATCTTTCAAACTCGGCTGCTTATTTTTCACTTAAACGATGCCGGCTTACTTAAACCTCAGGACGTTGTTATCAAATCCCTTGTCACAGGATAGAGCTTACAAAAAAACGGTAATTAACTTACTTTATAAAGATGATCAAACAATAAATCAAATCACAAATAAAATCAATCAATCAATCAATCAATCAATCAAACAACAAATAAAAAACAAAATTAGTGTAGAAAAGAACTAAAAGGTCCAAGAATGCACATTTTTTATACATGTAAAGTTTTTTACCTATAATTTTTTTTTAACATACATGTCCAACTACCACATGTTTTTTTTTGCTGTGCTAATTTTATGAAAATTGTCAACTATATTTAGTTCAATTTATTGTTTATACAACATAATTATACAATGTCCAATGTCGTAAGCTTCTTTACAATAATTGTGAATATCTTTGACTGCTACATATCTTTTTGAGGTAACATACTTAATAGCTTTTCATTGGATGTTAGGTTTTTCATATTGTTCTTTTTAGATGAACTGATGATATATATATATATATATATATATATATATTATATATATATATATATATATATATATATATATATATATTGTGTGTTCCTTGGACATTTTTGATGTATTTAGTATATCAATAGTACATTGTTTACCGGGTAGGAAAAGCTTAACATTCCTGGACGACTGTGAAGATTGCTAAGTCGAGGCGCAAGCCGAGACTTAGCAACACAGAGTCCAGGAATGTGGCTTTTCCTACGAGGTAAACATACTATTTTTCCGCAAATCGTTTAAAATTCGACAGATATTGATTGATTTAAAAAAAACGCGATAATTTTATTCCCAAATAAATGGTGCTTTGAAATTCCTAATAAAATTACTTGGGTTACTATGGAAACGTATTGAGGTTGAATTGTCAAACTTGACGCTTATAAATTTAATTGCTGGTGTTCTCGAAAGTAAAATGATAAGTGATGATGAAATTTTTATTCCTGGGACTCCTCCAGAGCTGGTTGAGGCAGTGAATACTGCTTCGTTAGAATTATTGCCAAAGAAATCAAGAGAAAAGTACGAAAATGCATACAGACAATTCATGGATTATCGCATGAGTAAAAATTACGAGTTCTTTCTCAAAAAATGTTGTAATGGCATACTTCCTAGACCTTTGTTTAAAGATGAAATCTTCAACATTATGGGCCAATTATTCAATGCTGAAGTCAACCCTTGCACTTAAACACAATGTAGATATATCTACATACTCAAAACTTCGTTCTTTATTGAAACGGCAAGCTGTAGGTTATAGGGCAAAGATTTTTAACGAAGGAAGAAATTGAAAAAATTTATTCAGGAAGCTCCAGATAAAGAAAATTTAATGATTAAGGTAATTTACAAGGTTTTAATTTCTATTTAGATTATAGCTTTATTTATTTCTTAGGTGGCTGTAATATTTGGTATTTCTGGGGCCTGTAGAATGGATGAGTTAGTCCGAATGACTGTACACGATATAGAAGACTTAGAATCTAAGCTTTTAATCAGCATACCTGATTTGAAAACCAACAAACCAAGATCATTTGTAATTAATCAGATCTACTTGAAAGTTTATCGAAGGTACGTTTCGTTAAGACCAGAAAATATGAACAGTGACCGATTTTTCTTTATATATCAAAGCGGAAAGGGTTGTGAGACAAGTGGTAGGAATGCATCAATTTAGAAAAATGCCCAAAATAATTGCTACTTATTTGAACTTAGTAAATCCGACAGAATATACTGGTCACTGCTTTCGTCGGTCTTCTGCAACAATATTGGTTGACTCTGGTGCCGACATAACTAGTTTAAAGAGGCATGGCGGATGGAAGTCATCAAACGTTGCTGAAGGATATATCGAAGAATCGCTTAACAATAAGGTTGAGGTGGCAAATAAAATTTTCACAGTACAAAATATTCAACAAAATGACACTTCCACCCTGCATGTTGTCCAAAATGTTTCTCATAGTTCTAAGAGTGTTCCTCCAATGTTCAATAATTGTACTAACTGTCAAATTACTGTAAATATAACAAATTGATCTTAAAAAGGTATTCAGCAATGACTTGATGTTTTCAAAATATAAATTAATTCCTTATAAGCAATGTGTTTTCTATTATTTATGTAGAATACTAACAACTGTACGGAAATATCATTTCCTTACAGTAAGGAAATAACATTTCCTTACAGTAAGGAAGTCCTGACTTTTTCTTCAAGAAATTTTGACAGGAATGTCAAAATTTCCTGGTGATTTGCGGAAAAAAGTTTTATTTAAAAACTTAAATATTTTTGTCATTTAATAGTCGTCAATGGCCAATATAACATTCTTGTTATTGCACATATAATATTTTAGCCTAATAATATTTTCTCTTATCTAATTACTTTTTCCATTCTTCCACTTGTATTATAGCTGCAAAATAATTAAGCCTCACACCACTTTACAAAAACCCTTCAAAAGAACCAGATTTTAGCCTTATAAAATAATTCCATTCATTTTTTATAAAACAGTTGTATAAAATTACGTAAAATTTTCCAAAAACTCAAAAGCTTTGAATAAAATAAATACTTTTAGTATCATTTTCATCCAACACACCATGTTACACTTATTTAATGGAATGTATTTAAAACATTTTGCTCGTCCACCCGAAGTTTTTCATTAAACTTTTCAGAGCTTTTTTACCGCGAGGGGCAAAAAGCGGACACTCCTTTTCCCTTCTCTTTTTCATTCTTTTTTCTATCGGTACGTTTCAGTTAGATACCTCCATTGCTTTTTTATTGGTTTCCAGCTTAAGGACTCCCTCGTGTCCCTTTCGCAATACGAAAAGAATCGAATGCCAATTATCCTTTGTAGATTTTAGGATGAAAGTTTTTCAGGTCGTGAATAATGCTGTTATAAAGTTTTTAATAACGTTTTAACTTTTAACAACTATTATTCGCTACACATAGATTTTGCAAAAAGCTATAAAATAAAAAATCAATAATGAAAATAAGTAAATGAAACAACTTTTTTTAAAACTGATTATTGAATAAAACTGAATAATAGGTAATTAGGTTTTATATTCATTAAATACAGTGCTTTATTGTACATTTAACACATTGTTTCTTCTTTTAGTACCAATTCTGTAAAAGATATTTTTATCAAGTATAAGATTTCATATTAAATGGGTTAATATGGTTTATAACCGTATAGTCAGCTTTTTGTCCGTCCTAGAATTCTTGGGACAGACTGATAATCAGTGTGAGGTTTTGGACATATCCCACCCATCTGTATTCGTTTTAAAATCTTAGAATTATATTTAATTCTGTCTCTTGTGTTTTAAGACTTGTGCTAATATCGGTCAAATAAGACATAAATAAAAAAAATAACATTTATTTATGATTTTGCATTCTTTTCAGCCTATATTACATTAAACAAGATAATAAATTTAAATAAAATAATATTAATCCTAAAAAAAAAGGAATTTCAAAGTTACAACACTTATGCACGGAGAAAATTGTTAATCACAACACATTTAGTACTAGAATTTTAAAGTTACAACACTTTTGCACTGAGAAAATTGTAAAAAGTGTAGACATATTTTCTGTTAGTTTTGTTTTCCTCTTCTCGTATATCATCTTGGGCCAAAATATTTTTATAAAAACTATGATGGGCTTCTGGTATCATACCCGAATGGCAATAAATCATCAAGTAAGTAAAGAAAAAATTATCCCCAACAGCAATTGGGGTTTATTATGGTATTAAACTTTATATTTAATAGATTCCAAGGCAGTTTATTCTTTCTATGTCTGTACATGTTTCTGTTTTTGATAGCCACGATTCCTTGGCTTTGTAATGACAATGTCATAACAGGATAGAAAAATTATTTGTAAAACTTTCAATCTTCTTCTTCAAGTTCCACTCCTATCGGAGATTGGAAATCATTCTGGCAATTATATTTTATTGGTTACTCGCCTGAATAGTTCAATTGAACTGCATCCAAACCATTCACGGAGATTGCGTAGCCACGAGATTTTACGTCTTCATACGCTTCTTCTACCTTTGATTTTACCCTGCATTATATTCCTTAGTAGTTCATACTTTTCACCTCTCATTATGTGCCCCAAGTATTCCAGTTTCCTGATTTTTATGGAATTTAAAACTTCGCATTGTTTTCCTTGTTGTTCGAGAACTTGTTCGTTTGTTTTGCGATCCATCCATGATATTTTTAAAATACGTCGGTAACACCACATTTCAAATGCTTCTAGGTTTTTAATGTTATATTTTTTAAGTGTCCAAGCTTCAACTCCATACAAAAAGGTAGAGAAAATAAAACATCGAAGCATTCTTATCCGGAGCGATATATTGATATCGCGATTACAAAAAAGTTTTCTCATTCTATTAAAAGTTGACCGCGCAATTTCAAAGCGGCATCTTATTTCTTTTGTCTGATCAGTATCTTCTGTGATCCATGCTCCAAGGTATTTGTACGAAGATATTTGTTCAATTTCTGTATTATCTAGTACTAGCTTAACTTTGATGTTTTGTGCTTTTGTAAATACCATGAACTTGGTTTTCTTCAAATTGATTTTTAGTCTATAATCGTTGCAATATATATTTAGTTGTTCAGCAAGATGTTGCAGTTCTTCTAGTGTTCCTGCCAGAAGGACGGTGTCGTCAGCATATCTTATGTTATTAAGTGGCTCACCGTTTATTATAAGGCCCTCACTGATCTCGGCAAGCGCTAATTCTGAGATGGCTTCACTGTATAAATTGAATAACAAGGGTGATAAAATACACCCTTGGCGGACCCCACGGCGAATCTGGATATCCTTGGTCACTCTGCGAAAGAACACTTAATGCAAACAGTGCATCTCGTGTTCCCAGTCCTTTCCTAAATCCCATTTGTGTATTATTTATGCCTTCATCTAATTTCTTATGTATTCTATTGTGAATTTCTTTTAAAAACAATTTCAAGACATAACTCATTAAGGCTATGGTGCGATGTTCATTGCACTCCTTTGCATTGGCTTTTTTGGGAAGCAGTATGAATGTTGATTGGAGCCATTCTTTAGGTATTATACCTGTTTTATGTATGGTATTGAATAGATATAAAAGAAGATCAATAGATTCAGTATTCACAATTTTAAGTAATTCGATAGGAACTTCATCAGGCCCGGGGATTTACCACCTTTAGCTTGTTTCATTGCATATTCAATTTCTTCTCGTTTAATGTCAGGCCCAGTATCATCCTTAAATTCTTTTGGTGCTTGTGTTCTCTCTTTGTCTTCAAAAAGTTGTGCTATATATTGTGTACATCTCTGCATTTTTTGGTTTATATCTGTTATAAGTGCACCCCTTTCATCTCTTAGTTGCCTAGTTTGAAGTGTTTTTCTTATTCCTGTTAATTCTCTAATTCTTTTATGCATGTTAAAAAAGTCATATTTTTTCTCAATTTCTTCTAGTTCTTGGCACTGCTCATGTAACATTCTCTCCTTAGCTTCTTTTATTCTCTTTTTTATTAATCGATCAGTTTCATTATCATTTAATTGGATTTTTTGTGTTGAATGATTTTCTTTCATTCATTAATAGTAGTATTTCTTCAGTCATCCAATCTTTATGTTTTCTATTCTTTGGTTTTAAGTTTTCATTTGCTGTTACAGTTGTACAGTTTGTTCCTTTGTTTGTGGTTCCCTTAATCTCTTAATAGCAATTCTACTTTGTGTGGGTTTCTCACAGAACTTTCAATATTTTTATTTAAATTTAAAACAAAAGTACTATTAAAAATATGCAAATCAGGCTACATTGAATATAGTGATTAACAAAAGGATATAAATCCACTACCTTGGTAAAAGTTGGCAATTACGAGAGACAATATGATAAGACAATCGCTCCGGAAGGTTACATGAATTCTGATCTTTTTGTATATTATACAAAAAGATCAGAATTATACATCAACCGATGGCATAACATCACCTTTTAAAACCACGGCCACGTAAATAGTCAACCTCAACCGCCAACTGAAAATATTTTTATAATTTAAATCAATTTTTTGCAATTTTATTTCAGGATTTTGAAAACGATTTTCATTTCTTGAAAACGATTTTCGAATTGGAATTTAAAGTATCAAAATAAAACATGCATTTGTCTTAAAAGTTACTTGTAGTTCATTCCCAATTAAACAGTAAAAATACTTGCAAAACAATTTGATGTGAAATATATAGGTATTTATATTTTGTCTTGAATAATTGAGTATTTTATAAACTTATATTAGTAATATAAAATGTTTATATGTTATAATTGTTCCTTATTATTATTTTAGGGAGATCTGGAACAACTCTCGATATCACCTGACCCAAGAGCAGCCAGTCTACAATGTGAAGATAAAACGGTTACCATAACAGACTTTCAAGAAATTGTCAACAGATTTAGTTTTAAACGAAAAACTAGACCCAAACGAAATCATGATTAGTAATAAAGATAGTTTTTTTATAAAATTAAAAAACGTACAGTATTTCTACAATAAAAAATAAAAAGTGTAAGAAATGGTAACTACATTAGTTGATTTGTGGTTTAGTGAATGTACAAAAAGAAGGCTTAATATTAAATTGCTTGTTTAAACAAAACCTCATATTATAAAAATAAATTTGGCTTTGAAATTATTGACGAAAACGAACCTGTTTTGTTTAAGACGGAAAAGTCAAAGAGGCCTTTAATTTATAATTTAAGGATCAATCCCAACGAAATATTTTAAAAGATTAAGATTTTAAAAGTAATAGAAGAAAATTAAAATACTTTTGAAGACGATTTAACAGGTTGTGTGCAAGATTGGTAGCGTTGCCCTCAATTTTTTTTTTTATTGAAACACGCTTAGGAGGTCCTGAGAGACAACGAAGTTGTAGTCTGTTTAGTACAGCTTCTCCACACTCAGTCCTTGGAGTTCCAACTTAAACTATAGGTCGCGTATATTGATGTACATTGATTAATGATACTGCTTAAAGATATATATGCAATGAAGATACCGGTTGCTCTACTGGGAGTAAAATATGACAATGACATGAGCTAAGTTAAATAAACAGAGCCAAAATAAATTTCATCCTTTTTTTATTTCGACAATACTATTTTCTTTCATGCAATAAATCACTAAAAACATTTCTTTTCAATAGTCAAATTATTTTATTTATTTACTATATGCCCAACATAGCTATATTCTTTATTTCTTTTGATTGTTTTTATTGAATATAATTATTCTTAATATAATAATTAATTCAAATTTTGTAAGATCTTGACATACTTGTTAAAATAACTCTTAAGCTAGTCTTTGTCCGTTCTGTCAATGGATTAAGCAGTCTTCCTGTCTAAGGTAGTATAAACATTTTCTGTTGATAATTATCTTGTATGTTTTCCATCGTAACTGTTCTTTGAGTTAACAGGTTAAATGCCATGAGAGGCCAACACGGACTCTCACAAAAAAGTATATACGGGCCGCGTGATGCCAACGTGGACCCACGCACTAGTTCGTCAGAAAATGCTGTTTCTCTCAACAGCGGCTTTTCGAACTTATTTAAAATACACGGGGACATTTCGAGCCTGGCTAGATGGTCTATAAACTATATTTGGCCTGTGCCTCTGAGATGTCAACGAGGACTCACATGGCCCATAATATGTGTAACTAACAGTTGCGTAATTATACATATTTTGTTATATATTCATAGTAAGAACACATTTTAAGCAAAATAAGCTTTATTCTCATAAAACAAACGTAATAACATTATATCAAAGTTTTATCTAAAGTAATAATTTAATTTTTTGTTACGAAATGTGTGACAAAAACAGTCAAGACAATAGAATTTTTTACAGCCATAACATGTCAATGTGGTTTTGGTTGCTTTTCTCTGTGCTACTTGCCTTCCTTCCTCTTCTGCCATTTTTGCGTAACACGCTGTACATCGTCTTCTGCCTGCACAGCCAACATCGATGAGTTTGTGATTATTTTCCATAATGACTGGTGTGACAATAAAATCTCCTGATAGACTCCGAATTACCCCTTTCTTGAATTTCTTGCATGAATCGTCATGCTTTCATTGGCAATGCTTTGATGGGCGACATAGGCATTTATAAGTGCTGTTCCAGTCAAAAGCTCCATCGATAATTTTCTGTACCATTTTAGTCCTTTACGTAATGGCGAATTATAGCTTTTCATTTGATCTGATATATCAATGAACCTTTTGAATTTATTATATTCGATGATATTTTTTGGCTTTACAACATCACCGCGTGCCTTCTGCATTGTCACCCTTTCGTCTGCGAATTTGGTACTAATCATCAGCACATCTCGCTTGTTCTTCCACTTCTGAACAACGATGCCCGAATTACTTTGTTTAGCTACATATTCGCCTACTTTCAATTTTTTGGAAATGACGTTATTGGGATTATATTTGCGGTTTGCACGCAGCGTACCAATCATCTAAGTTTTTCGGAGTAGGTGTTCATGTGCAAGTGTGACAGAACTGTAGTAGTTATCAATCGCAAGTGTTCGTCCTTTGTCAAACAGTCCATCCATTAGTTTCATCACTACATTTGTTGGTACGCTACTACCTTCAGTATGTTTTTTTTACACAATATATGTTAAAATCGTAGGTATAACCACCTTCCAGACAAAGTTTGAATAATTTTATCCTAAATTTGTGCTCTTGTTGGTAATCTATTGCTTGAATTTTAGGCGCCTTTGAAAAGGCACTAAAGTTTCGTCAATGCACACGTTTTTTTTAGAATGATGGCAGCCTTGAATTTATCCTTCAGTCTGCTAACCAATGGAACAATCTTCTGCCTACGGTCATCTGTTGTTACTGAATTGTCATTGAAGTGCAGCGTTTTTCCACAATAGCTGGAAGCGATTCCTTGACATTACTTTTTTGATATTATTTCATGTTTTCATTATGTTTTCTTTGGTTTCAGGTCTCTGAAGTATCTGTTAGGATTGGACGTATTATTGTTCTGTAGAGTTTTACTTTTATATTTCTCGATATAATTGGTGATTTAAGAAGGATATTAAGTCCAAAAAGTATCTGGTAGCTATGCAAATTATGCGGTTTATCTTCGGCAGTATTATTTTTCATGTTAATAAGCGCTCTATGGTATATTCCTATACTGCTTCATAATAAAATTCGTTTACTGCTTTACTGACGTCGTTTTTAATATTAAGTGGTAAGGAGTACAGGAGAAAAAAAAAATCTAAACAAATAATTATAAGAAAAGTGAACTAAAATAACGAGTGTTTTCACCTCTACTACTATAACAGCCTCACATCGTTGGCCCATACTTAAAATTAATTGCCATATTTCATTTTGGTCTAGTTCTCTCCAAATCTGGATCAGCCTCTCTCCCACTTCCTGTAAGTTATTTGGTTGGATCGGTGTCACTCTTAATCACCTACCAAGAATATCCCAGATTTTTTCAATCGGATTTAGATCCGTACTATGTGTTGGCTATTCCATAGTGTTTATTTCTACCTCTTCTAGATAATTTCTGACGATCTGTGCAAAACTATAGCGATAAAACACAGTCAATAAATATAGAGTGTATGAATAGCATATACAAGGAGCTCGCAAAATATTTTAATAACAACGCTAATAAAATATTTTAATATTTCAAAGTGGTACGTTACTTTCTTAGAGAGGTGTATATTGAACCGGTGGTTGTGATTTGGGACATACGCATTACTTTCTCCAGAGCCAGATTGAACACAATAAATAGGAGAGAGGGTCTCCCTAGCGCAGCTCGCTATTTGTTTCAAAAGGTTCAGATCGTTTCCTCTGAATTCGTACATTCTACATTCATCTTTTTCAAGAGAAAGTTTTGTTGATTTATTTTTTACGTAGATATAACTAAGATTTATAAACTAAGATTTTTGACTTCTAATGGAAAGACTCTTTGACTTAAATTCACTATGTATGGAAAACTGTACTTATTTTATTTATTTATCTACTAAAAACATGTTTTATCTGGAATGTTTTTATACGAACTGAGTGGAGAGGTGGATATTCCAGAACAAATTATTTTTTTGATACATGCAATACATAAGTCCCAGTCGAAAAAAGTTGCAATCTTATGGTAACTATTTATATAATTTCTATAATTTTACCGTTTGTTTACGATTCTAATATTACATTTTCCCCTTGTCCTTGTAAATTGTAGAATATATAGCATTTTTCATATAAAAAAGCTTGCGCGTCATTCAAGATTTACGTCGTCAGAACCTCACAGCGTTGCCAAAACATCAGAATAGTTAGTAAGTGAGGAATTTTTAAAATGTCAACTATTTGTCAAACTATTATATTAACAGTAAATACAATTAGTTTTAAGACTACTGCAACACATTAATACATAGGAAAAAGAATTATATATTCTAAATTTTAAACTTACCTCTTTTGGGGCTTTAATAGTAAAAACGTCCCGCCAGAATTTCTTGTTCAAAATAATCTATCTGATATGAAAGCTTATCAGCTTTCTACAGCCTATTTATTTATTTTGGCATATCACAATCACAGTACACGATAATTAGTTTTTAAAGCTATTAATCTAAATTTAATATGTATTTATAAATACAATTCATTAATATATATTATATTATGATTAAATGGTGTAGGAAATCAAAACATAAACAAAATTCCTACTCTTAAAAAGAGGCAACACTTTATACACTTTTGCTACACGCTGAACTGTCAAATAAATAAATTCTCTGTCGAGAACGGTTAAATTGTGTAGTAAATCAAAACATAAACAAAATTCCTAAAATTATTATTTTGTGGAATATTAGACTTAATGAGTTATTTCATAAAATTTATATTATCAATAATAACAAATGTTTTTGGTTAAATAATAAATATAATTTCAAAATTTCCAATATAATGATAATTACATTTTTCTGATCATTACACCATGTTGACGCCTATGAAAGATCGAGCAGTTTCGTCAAGCAGAGACGTCACTTTGTATAAATCGTGACGTGCTAGTGTTTTACTTTGAAACTGATTTCTGTATTTTTACATATTAATATATAAGGTACTGTAAATAATGCTTCAAACGATACTATACATAAGAAAATCCTGGTGCAAAGAAATTTTATGGTATATTCGAAACTGGTATCAGCTTTATTATTCTTCTTCGGTTGTTTAATAAAATGTAGGAATATATACATACCTGCGATGGACATCATTACTCCTTAGTTGAAGAACATTTAAAATGAAAGCTTGAGGAATAAATTGATGTTTGTAATATTTTTAGAGGTATACGTTACTCAGCTATTTTTTAATAGCTTGTCTATAAATCGTCTGAGTACCGAGATTATGCCACCCGATTACAAAATTGTATACTATTTATATTAAAAATATCGATCGCTGGAAATAGTTTATGAATTCTTGAACAGGTAAGAATGGCTTAATAAAGACTTGATAGTTTAATAGGTAAATATTTCGAATTTAGGATAAACATTTTTGTAATTAGATACAAACCCATTATAATATTTACAACTAAGTCGACTTTAGAAAATAATTTTGTCATTTTTTGTATTTTTTTAAGTATGTCTATTACTGATTAGTCATATATTTGATAAACAACGATTTTTAATAAAAACTTAAAAACCTCATATATCTATAAATGGTTAAAATAATATTTGGGGAATATTAAAATGCTTTAGCCAGAAAGTTTTCTAAAATCATATTATAGAAGAACATAATTTCAACTTTCTTTGATGTCATAATACCTTAAAACGTTCCATTTTATTTACGTTCCATACAACACAATATTAAATTCTTTTCGAATTGTCTTTTATATGACAATTTAATATAAGAATATTTTCGGTTTACAATATCAACACATTCTGTTTGTGTTACAAGTCGGATTATTTATTGATCGCATGACACTTTAGCATATTTTTTATTGCTTAAACGTTTCGACTATTTGCCATTTTCAATAGGCACGTTAATTATATTATCATTACATAATACACAATTATATTTTATGAACGCACTTTTTGATTGTAAAAGAGGGAATGCAAAACTGGGGTCTATTCTCAAATAAATATGGCAGATACTTCAAATTACGAGTAGTTCAGGATCATAGGTTAAAAGCCTGCCAATGGTACATTTAAAAAATAACTCAATTTATTAAATTATAATATTTACTGAAAAGGTCTCTGATGACAGTCTTATTATTAACAGAACTTTGATCCTTTTTATGTGAATCTCATTTCCAATCTGCATCATTTTTGTAGTTTTTGTTTGTTTCCAAAATATGTATATTTTCAAAAGCAAAAGAATGGCTTTTTTCTAAAGAATGTTTACCTAAGGCAAATAAGTAAACGCTAAGGCGTTTAATTTGTTGTTTTAACACTATTATTGTGCGTAATAACCCTTCTATATAGATAGTGTTGTGTTTGCCCAATATATGTTGAATTGCCTTTAAAGGTTTTTTTTTATTTAAACATAGAGAACCCACATCAACCACCAAGGGTTACTAGTGGAGGAACATACACAGTAGTACAGTTTGATAAATTAAAGTTTATTATAAATGTTCATATCTTTTAGAAACTGCAATAAATCCGAGATATTTGTCGTAAGCGAACTTCTCAGGTTTTCACTAATTCCTCGGCATGTTCTCTGAGGTTGGAACTGCGGACAGTCGATTATCAGATGCTTCATGGTAAGTTGATTAGAGCAGTAGGTACAAATCGGAGGTGGTTTTTTATTTAGAAGGTGTTGTTATGTTAGTATTGTGTGGCCGATTTGAAGACGATTTACGATTACTTGATCTTTTCTTTTTCCTTGTTGGGGTAGAATGCCGTCTACTCGAGGCTTTATTGTTTTCAATGTAGAGTCTGTTACGTCCCAGGTTGCTTGCCATAAATTTATTATCTGATTCATGGACTGTCTTTTATGATCAGTGTGGGAATATTTAGTAATTTCTGGAAGATTTTTATTTCTGATGGATTTTAATGCAACTATGCTGCTACGGTGTATGCATAGAATCAAATACTTAGAGAATCTTAGCAAAATAAGTGCAAATAAACACCTTTAATGGGATTAAAATACATCTCCAGAAGAATTATATGCTTAATTTGAAAAGAAATATATGACGAACTACTTTAGTAGAAGGTTTATAATATCCTTTATTTTAAACCAAAAACTGCTACGTACTTAACAGGAATACTTGTAGACTATTATCGACTAAATATCAGAAACAGTGAGTATAGTAAATATTCACTGTGAGATAGTTGTCGAAACCTTTATACATATATTGTTAAAGCACTACTTCCTTAGCAAATTAAGAGCACATTATCTAAGAGCATAAGTGATGGATAAGAATTTAATCAAGACAATGCTTCTTCTTTTTTTTCCTTGTTCTTTTAGGAAATAGTCCTGTTAATTCTATAATCCTAGATCTTGTAATGTTGATGTTCAGCTGTCAGACCTTGCAGGGTCTTTCTAGTAGAATTTTTGTAATGAGATTCTTCCATGGTCCATTCTGCTGACATGATTTTTGTATTTGTGGCATCGTGCTTTTGTTCATCCCACTACATCCTGGACTCCAATTTCTCTAATGTATTATTATTTGTTATTTTATCTCTGAGAAAAATTCTTGTTTATGTTACTTAATGGTGATGATGTTCGTATAAATTTTTTTGTAAGCGACGTTTTAGTTCTTGTTTCCTTTGAGTATATTAGTATTTGCCACGTTCTTTATATTTTCGCTTTTTACTTTCTACGTTTATATATTTGTTCCTTCATATGAGTTCCCCCAAATAATATACTGATATTCTAACTGCCTTGTTGACTTGTTTTTTCTACTACTGAGGTATTTGAAATTCGCAATTTGTTCTGTTATGTGATTTTTAATCATTAGTTTACATTTAATGGGTCTCTTGACTATAACCATTGACTGGGTCTTTTCGTGGGATATTAACGTGCTTAACTGTATGCTGTTATGCTGAATCTGTTAAGTAGGCGCTGGAGGTCATCTTCATTTTCTACCATAATTACTTCATCATCCGTATAGTACATGATACTCAATGCCCGATTTACAATTTTGTACCCAATGTCCTTTTTCCTCTTCTTTTTATGTAGACATGACTATCTGTTTTTCAACGTACCTTCAGTAAGTTGTCGTTTCATCATTTACGTGCTTTTTCTACTGATCATATTTCTATGGGGAAGCCGTCTCTTGCCGTCTTTAATACTTCATTTAAAGTCATTCGGCTTTTATGATCGTTCCATTTTTCTATTCTATTTCTTACCCAGACCTTAATGTTTTCCTTCTTGCATCTATGTCGTACTTCTAGCTCTGACCTATAGGATTTTACCATCAATTTTTCTAATTGATTTCATCTCTGCTGTTTCTAACATCCTTTTTGTCTTCTCTGTGCCTGGTCGTATTTCTGCTGTGTATGTCATTAGTGGTCTGATGATTGTCTTGTAAATTCGGCCTTTTGTTTCTTTTCCGATATTTTTATTTCTCCATATTGTTTTATTCAAACGCTTACAAACGCTTTTGTGAGATCCACAAAGTACAAAAAAGTGGTGTGTTAAACTCTATGGACTTCTCTTCTAGTTGTCGTAATATGAAAATCGCGTCGGTTGTATATCTATTGGTTCTGAATCCAAATTGTTCTTCTGGTATTTCTACGGTATTAATTAAATTCTGTAACATGATTTGTGTTTACATGTTGATGTAGAGTGAAGCAGCATATTTTCCTTATGTGGGTTGGTTTTTAATCTTTATTTATATATTGGCATCGTTATTTTTGTTCTTCATTCCTCTGTTATGGTATTATATCTTGAAAATATTTTATATTTTAAAATAATTTTTTGAAATAGCTTTGTACTTAATAAGTTTGTTATTGATATCACCAGTTTCAGGAAATTTCCTCTTTTTCATTTTCTTGATTGCTATTTGTAGCTCTTCACTATGTAGATATATCTCCGTCAATGTCAATATCTACGTTAATTTGACCTGGTTATTTGGTGAATATATCGGTATAATTGAACACGATATTAAATTGTTCTATTCAGGCTTTAGGTTTTTTTAATGTTTGTATTTGTATTCTCTCATTTATTATTTTCTTTCTTTCTCTAAGCATGTTTCTTAACTTCTTTTGACCTCCATACATACTATGTTTCATTTGTGCTAAGAATCTTTCCCAGTATGTTTTTTTTTATTTTTTTTTCCTATTTATTTACTTTTAACCTAACTTATGCTCTTATTTTACATTAAATTTTATTATATAGTTTGGTTCGCTTCTTCTCGACGATTTATATGCAACAATCTTGGTTTTAAATAAATTTTTATAAAAAAAAGAGGTTGAATCTTTGTAAAATTTTTATGAACAAATTATGTTTTGTGATAGTATTTGTTGGCATTAGTCAGTTGTTCTTACATCAAGTATGTGGTTATGTCGATAATTTTGGCCTCTGGTGTTGTTAACTGTATATTTATGATATGGATTGCGATGGAAGAATGTACTGTGTTCAATCTTTATGACCGCACAGGTATATCAGTTTTTTTAAGTTTTCATTGTTTTGTTTGTCGCTGAATCTCTGCAAAATTCCTGGTATAGTGGTATTCTCAAGTTTTGAATTAAAATTGCCCATTACAAATTTTCCCTATTTCGTTTAATAATATTGTCTAGCATGTCATGTAACTGGTCAAATAATCTCTCTTTCTTTCATTGTTTTGCTCATATCATAAAATCGATCCTTCCATCCATCACAATTAGTGTAACCTGCATTATAGTCTGGTTTCACAGTTTCTTCGATGCTGCTTTCAAATTACTTATAAAGTGGTAAGCATTGCTACTCCTGCCAGATCTCGAGCAGCTTTCTCAACTCCAATGTAGAATATTTTGATATGATGAATGGTTATGGTGTTTCAGCTCTCAGATAATTTATTTGTCTTTGATATTCCAGGATGTGAAATTTCAGCTTTTGAGTCTTAGTATGTTCTTTTTACATATTTGTTTCTGTTTTAGTGCCATTTTGTTACCAGAGTGAAATCTAAGACAAATTCTATAGGTAAACCAAAGTTCTTGGGAGGAGTAGGAACGCGTTAGCTGTTTTAAGGATTGCAGAATTGAGACATCATCATTAAAAACAAGAAAAGAGGGATAATATAGATGTTATAAGTGGAACTATAATGTTTTCACCAAAAACATTAACAGTAACAGTACCTACATTAATAATTGTAAACATGCATTTATTTATTTTTTTATTTATCGTATGGCATACAATAAGAACACACAATTAAAAGATCAATATAAAACGTTACATGAAGTATTACAAACGAACATCTAATGTATTATTAATGTAATGTAAAACATTTTCGGTCGCATTCAGGAACTCATCGAAAACTTCAGGGAATCGCCTTCGGGGACATTCTTCAACAATGTGACGGACGGTCTGTCGTTGCGCACCACAGTCACACTCAGAAGTAAGGGCTTTTCCCCATCTATATAAGCTGTCAGCACATCTACCGCTGCTTGTTCTTATTCTGTTTAGCGTTGTCCATGTATTGCGGGTCAGTTCAAAGCCTGGCGGTTTCTGATCGATACAGGCCATTTGATGTGCTTCCTGTGGTGAGTCGCTCTCCCATTGTGTTCTCCAAGCTTTGGTCAGTTTGAAATGTTCCTGATGTAAGGAGTTGGCTCTTAGCAATGGAGGATATCTGGAACGCAGTCTGTTTATTTCGATATCAAGCTTATCTTGGTGTATGGGTAGTTGATGGTTAGCCTCAATTTTTCGATATTCTCTGAGAAGAAAATGACTTCTTCGCAGTTTCGGCGGTGGAATGTGACTCAGAATGGGAAGCCAATAGTTCGGTGTGGGTCTAATTGTACCTGAGATCATTCGCATTGTCTGGTTTAATTGAGTGTCAATAATCTTTGTGTGTTTGCTATTGAGCCATACAGGGGAAGCATATTCAGCCACCGAGTATACAAGTCCGAGAGCGGATGATCTGAGTACGGAGGCTGAGGATCCCCATGTAGTGCCACATAGCTTATGGACTATATTATTTCTCGTTTTCAGCTTTGCTGTCGTTCTTTAAAGATGTTCTTTAAAACTCAATGTTCTGTCCAGAGTCACTCCAAGATATTTTGGTGTTGAGTTATGAGTGAGCAGTCTGTTTTCGAAGTGGATGGAGAGTTTTTTGTTGGCTTGGGCATTATTCAGATAGAAACAGCACACTTCGGTTTTCGTTGCATTAGGCCGTAGCCTCCATTTGCGAAACTATTCTCCCATAATGGCAAGGTCATCCGCTAATATTGTTTCTGTGATATCCATGTTATTATGTCTTGCTGCAATGGCCCAATCGTCAGCGTAGCCAAATTTCTGCGAAGTTGTCCTAGGTAGGTCCGCGATATATAAATTGAAGAGTAAGGGTGCCAAAACAGATCCCTGTGGCAGTCCATTGCTGAGCTTTATTTGGAAACTTTTAGAATTGTCTATTGTGACTTGAAAAGGTCTGAAAAGGTCTCAGTGAGCATGTTATCAATGAGTTTAGTTACCTTTTGACACGGGACGGCACGGATTAGCTTGCAGATTAGTTCTTGTCTCCAGACAGTATCGTATGCAGCTGATAGGTCAATGAAAGCAACGGATGTTTTTTGTTTTCTTTGAAAACCAGCTTCAATATATGTTGTTAAGGATAGGATCTGATCTGTGCAGCTGCGGTTAGGTCTGAATCCTGCTTGCTCAATAGGTATCAGTTCAAATACGTTTCTACTAATTCTGTTGTAGATTAAGCGTTCCAACAGTTTATAAACACAGCTCAGCAAAGCAATCGGACGGTAGTTTTGAGACTGATTATTTGCCTTTCCTGGTTTTAATATGGCTATAATTTAGGCCTTTTTTAATGAATGGGGGATTTCTCCTGATTTTAACATATCTGTACAGAAATCAGAAATCAATTTCTATTACAACTAGTCTATGTTGGCTATGTGGAAAATCTGGCAATACTGTACGTGAAGCTGTCAGTGGTTGATTGTTTTCATTTGTGGAAACAAAACATAGGTCTGGATTGTATTCTCGCCTCCAGGCTGCAAATCGAAAAGTTGCCCGATTTTTAGCATCATGTAAACATGCATTACATGCATAACATTAATCAGAAAACTTGATTAAACAACAAATTTTACCAAATATGACTATTAAATATAATTTTTATTCTTTGGTTATGTTACAGTACAATATTATCGTAATATACTTTTAAGTACAGCTCATACTTGCATAAAATTCTATAAGTATATATTTTTTGGGGTATATCATCCCTTATATTTTTTCCGTATTTATAAAAGGTTCTCAAATTTTCTATTCCCCAAATTAGGAGATGCAGTATAATCATGGTAGCAAAAATGGCATACAATAAAGTTGTAATAAAGTCTGTATTTAAATTAATTTATGGAGAAACATGTATGTATCTATATCAGATTTGCAATGGCTTGTAGAAAAGGCACTTGTTATATTAACACTTAACTGAATTTACTTTGTTACCTAAAATTGACAATAAGCTAATATTTTAAAGTCTGTTAATGACAAAGAGTATTATTACCTAAAAATGGACTAAGAAATCAAAATTGAATTTAAAAATCTATTAAGATTTGTTCCGAGCCAAATGTCTCACTAGATTTATTATATATTATAGTTAATAGTGTTATAAAAGTATATGTATTCATAAATATTTTGTATTTGTCAAGTGTATAGATAAATATGTAATATGATAAGGGCAAATTTTATGTAAACCTTTAATAAAAATCGAAAGTTGTTTTGTTTAGTTTTATTCAGCCGATTGTTTACAATTGTATACTTTAGGTTTTCCTCCTATACATGTATATTCTATGATAGCTTGATTGCACAATGGTATACAAACATAAAATCTGTATATTATACTCAATTTATCTCAGAAACAAATCTTATGTTCTATAATCCGTGTACCAAACCAACGGAGTTATGAAGTGAATACCACGTGAAATCATAAAATATTTTTTTTTATTAAAATTAACGTGTCTCGACATCTATGGCCATTGACACGGGTACAAAAACGTCTGGAGTATTACATTTTACATATAAGACTATTACATTACATAAGATAAATACAGTAAGTTACATTGGATTTGGAAAGACATAGTGTTACAAATTTGTTATTTTTTTTTTAAATAATAATGTTACAATATTTGTTACATACGATTATATAATCTGCAATCTTTTAAAAAGTCAATTAGAGCACTGTACATTGGCGATTGGCACTGTACATCTGTTTCAGAAGAAGACAAACAAAGGCAACCTTTTTTAAAGAGCATAAATAGATCTATCATAAAAAAAGACTCTAGCTCAAAAATTGAGTGAGTTATGATGAAAATAAGGCCAATACCTCATTTTTTTACAAAAAAATCGATGAAAACAACCCCCTACCCACTCCCATATTTAAAATTGATCTTCACCCTTCTGCAATTCTCTTTGTACATGTATTGTTAATACTTCCAAGAAGTTTGACCTATTTAAAATGCTTAGTTTTAGAAAAAGTACAGCTTAAATCGAGAAACGATTTACAATTTCATATTTTTTACCCTTCTTTTTTTAAATATCCTTGAAAATACTGAATATATGAAAGAAATAAAAATGTACTAAATTGTAGCTTTTTTAATGACTAAAATTTTCCTTTATTTAGATTTATTGTACAATGAACATTTGGCGAGATATAGCCGTTTAAAGCATCCATTCACGATCAAGCACCATCTTTTTCGAGCCCTTTAAACTCACCCCATTTAAAAATCAAGGGTTTCAGAGAGATTTAATTCACAAATCCTTGTAGCTCTTAAAAACCTCTACAAAATCGTTTTTGAGGAAACACTCTATCATTAAAAATGAGGGAAATACGTTAAAAAACCAATTAATTTTTTTTTCGGAAAATTTCATTAGTATAGTACAGTACATTTTGGAGCATAATAATCTACAAAACCGGTATATTAGGTAGTGGGGCGTTATACATTCGAAATTTTAAGCGTTCTTATTTTGAAATCCCATACAACACAATAAAACATTTGCTCACATGTTTATGGCTTGGCAATGAAAATATCAGAGCAACAGAATGGGGACGGTATTCCAAAGATGGTTTGTTGTTACCCGTACGCATAAACAAACAACCTGCACCCGATAAACTTTTGAAAATTATTTTTTGCCAATGCAAAAAAGGATGCGGCGTTTTATGTGGGTGCAGAAAAGTTGGTTTATACTGTAACTTTACTTGTTTTGGGTGCTCAAAGTGACGGATGACGAATAAAATTAATATTATAATTGTTTTAACCTATAAATGTAAATATTTTCAACTATTTATGTAAATGTATAAGAATATATGGTGCCTTTTTATGTTGATAAATTTTTTTGTGTTAAATTCTACTTTTTTCAATATATATATATATATATATATATATATATATATATATTAAATTAGTTTATAAACTGCACCCTCTACAACTGACAGATAGTTGAACGATATTTTATACAATGTCTATACCCAGGTATGGATTTATTTTTGTCCAAGTTTTATATTGGTCCACTATTTCAAATGCAGTTCAAACAGACATATATTAAATTGTATGTTCCGTTTTAAATTCGTTCTATCTGTATTTATTTATGTTCTGATGCCTATACTATTCTTTTAACCTTTCTTACTGTTTCTGATTTTTTTTTTATTTAGATTGATTTTGACAGATTATTGAGGTCCACAGAAATGATAAAACGGAATTAGTGAAAAAATAATTTATTCTTATACACCAAACATATTTTACCATTTTAACAAATTAGATAAATGGTAATTCTTCACTAAACAACAAATAAGAATATCAATGTAGATTTTGAGCACACCGCTATTTTTCCAACTTAAATATACATTACAACAAAGAAAAAAATGGTAATATCCAACATTTTTGTTGAATAATATATACAAAATTCAAGAGCTATTAATATACAAAATCAACTAATTTTTATAAATAATATAAAATAAATTAAATATCACATAAATAAATATTTATATTTTTATTGCTTTTAAATATACGTTATGTTACAGACCAAAATTAATATTGTGTCTAAAGTGGTTTCTCTTAAAAGAAATGAAGATTGGTCATTCGTCTATTTCAAAATTAATCTGTCAGTTCATTAGTTACTTATGTTGCCTAAGCCAAATGTTATATACCTATGTATCTCTAAAATAATAAACCTTAAAATATTATTTACTTTATACAGGGTGTTTCAAAAAGTTATCTCATAAATTAAATCGCGCATTCCGGGGACAAAAATAAATTGACTGAATCCAACTTACCTTAGTACAAAAGTGTACACAAAAAAAGTTACAGCCCTTTGCAGTTACAAAATAAAAATTGTTTTTTTTGCATTATCTAAACTACTTGTCAAGTGTAAACCAAGTCAAGGCTCTTAACGGAATTCTTTTAAACGAGAGGGTGGAAGTACTAGAAAGATGGCAGGAACATTTTAGTATGCTACTTAATGGAGAAAGTAGAGCTGAAGGTAGATATTATATAGAAATAGAACAGGAGGATACTGAACTACTAACTTTGGAAGAAATAACAAAACAATTCAGTCTCTAGTCAGAAACAAGTCACTCGGAGCAGACAACCTACCCGCAGAAATATTTAAATGTGGCGGTGAAACATTTGTAACCCTCCTTCACAAACTACTAATACAGGTATGGCAACAACGCGCATTACCAGAAGATTGGAATTCTTCTTCTTCTAGTTCCATGACCGTTATCGATCGTTGTATATCATGGCTACCATATTCGCTATCGTGACTTTATTGACAGCAGCTCTAAATAACGATGCAGTTGATTTTCCATACCATTGCCTTAGATTTTTCAGCCATGAATGATCAGATGTAAAAGATCATATTTTTTCAGGGTGTCTCATAATGTGACCGAAGTATTCCAATTTGCGTTTCTTTATTATATTGACCAGTTGTGTTGTTTGGCTCAGCCGTCTAAGGACCTCCTCATTTCTAACTCTGTCGACCCAGCTTATTTTCAGTAGTCGTCTGTATACCCACATCTCAAACGCTGTCAAGCGTTTAAGCATATCCTCAGTTAGAGTCCACGCTTCCACTCCATACAGCAGGACAGGAAAGGTGTAGCAAGATGTCATACGAACTCTAAGGTCAATGCTAAGATCGTGACTGCAAAGTACGTTTCTCATTTTTACAAAGGCAGCTCGGGCTTGTTCTACTCGGCTTTTAATTTCTGCGGTTGGATCCCAGCTCTCATTGATATTACTGCCGAGATACACGAGTTTCTCTACTTTGTCCAGTGTGGCATCTCCGACTTTTATACCGTCATCCTGTATATAATTTTGTTTGCTAACTATCATATATTTAGTTTTCGTTGAGTTTTATTCAATACTGATCACACATCTGTTTTCTTTTGTTCATTAGATTTTGAAGGTCTTCTCCGCAATTGGCAAGGAGTAAGGTATCGTCGGCGTATCTAATATTGTTGACGGTTACTCCATTCACAATAATATTCTTCGGTTGTCTCCATTAAGGCTTCCTTAAATATTTCCTCCGAATATAAGTTAAAAAAGTAAAGGCGACAATATACAGCCTTGTCTCACTCCTCTTTTTATATTTATTTCATCCGACAGTTCTTGTTGAACCTTTATTCTTACCACTTCATGCCAGTATAGATATGTAATTATTTCTAGATCTTTATCGTTCAATCCAGCTGTTTCCATTCCAAGATTTTAATACTGGAATTATATGCCCCATACACAATGGGGCTACCATTGATCGCATATCATCCATCAGACAAATATTAGAAAAAACGACGGAGTACGACATAGACTGCCATTACATCTTCGTAGACTTTAAGGCAGCGTACGATACAATTGACAGGTCCCAATTATATTCGGCGACGATCGAATTAGGAATACCAAAAGGTTTGGTAGAATTAATGAAAATGACAATGATGAAAGTCGAATGTAAAGTGCGCGTACAAGGGGATGTTTCAAAACCATTTAAAACCAACAGAGGATTGCGCCAGGGAGATGCGCTATCGTGCACGCTGTTCAACCTAGCGCTAGAAAAAGTTCAACCTCCCGAATCTCTCACTATAAACTTACAAGGTACGATATATACCCGTAGCATACAAATAATGGTATACGCTGATGATATCGTCATAACTGGAAGAACCCAAAATAAAGCAGTGGAGGCTTTTACACGTATCAAAAATGCTGCAGAAAACATCGGACTACTGATTAACATCTAGAAAACTGAATATGTGCCGGCCAAATCAAGAACTCAACAAAATAACTTAGAGGTGCAATACGAAACGATAGAAATGGTAAGAAGAATTCTGCTACTTAGGATCAGTGGTAGACTACAAAAATAACTCATGCAACGAGATAAAAAAGAATATGCGTGGCTAACCGCTGTTATTTTGGGCTGGGCCCTCAACTAAGAGCGAGAAGTATGTCAATAGCAACGAAGTTCAAACTTTATAAATAAAAGAATAATACGCTCACATACGGATCGGAAATATGGGCAATGACGACCCGAGATGAAGAGTTACTACGAGTCTTTGCAAGAAAAGTATTGAGGACCATATATGGCGGAGTAAACGAACAGGGTCTGTGGAGAAGGCGATATAACTTTGAACTTTATAGACTTTTTGGTGATGCAGATATTGTGAAGACCATCAAAGTAAACCGCCTAAGGTGGGTGGGACACGTTATGCGGATGGATGAGAGTGATCCCACTAAAAATAACTATGCTAAACAGGCTGGTCGGAATAAGAAGAAGGGGGCGACCTAAACTCAGATATCTGGACGATCTACAGGAAGATCTTAATGAGATTGGAGTGAGGGGCTGGAGAAGATTGATACTCGATAGGGAAGGATGGAAGAATGTTTTGAAGCAGGCCAAAGCTCACGAAGGGCTGTAGCGCCAACTGATGATGAAACTACTTGACATTTTGTAATAAAAATGGATACGTTACTTTCTTGTTCTGAAAGCATTTTTTGATAAAAAAGAAACAACAAAAATCTAAGCGCCAGAAGCCCTAAATCCCTATGGATAGTTTGAATAATTTTATGATTTCACCTATTAACGCCACTTCACCGTATTTTAATAGTCATTGGATATTTTAAAGATTTTCTGTTTTTAAACTGGCCTAGTACTTTACTGACTTCCTCGGTGTTAATATTTGCTTTACACTCATGTCCTTTAAATGCATGTTAGATATTTTATACATGTAGTATGCACTTATTTTGTATACTATACGTCAAAATAATATATAAACAAAGAAAAATAGTCTCACTTACACAGAAAAGTTAATTGCATCAATGCTAAGTTTTTATCCAACGTTTTGCCTTGACATTTTATACGGTCTGACATGATGTGGTCCTTGGTACGTGTATAAAATTAATAAAATACCAACACATTTATTTACCCCGATAAATATATTGACCAACTATACCTATATCTTAGTTAAAAGAAACACTTTGATCTTTGTAAATCTAAAGTAGACTTACTTCTTAAATAATATAAAAAATATAGTCATTTTCTAGATTTTCTCAATAATTTTATCTTTGTTAATAATAATTTAGACTTTTCAATTGGCAAAATTTTATCTTTTGGCTATTGTTATACAGTTTTTACCCTTTCATGTTCTGGAAAGCAAAGTGTTTATCTAAATTATTTTCTCTTAGGCATAACTTGTGACAATCATTAAAAATTTGGTTTGTAACATAAATAATATAAAATAATAAGAAATGTACAGATATTTTGGTTTTTTATACAACATAATATACATACTTTACAATTATTATACAACAACCATTAAATAATTATTGATAATCAACTAATTAAACTTTACTAAGCCTATTTATATTAGGTGAACAGATGAAAGTTTTTATATTTGTAAGAATAAGAATAAGAATAAGAGTAAGTTATCTTATTAAAACAAAGTTTACAACAATTGACATAAAAAGTTTAAATATTTTAGAGTGAGACATTTAAACAGCGGTAGAACATACAGAACCAGAAAATAATATATTGATTCTGAACAAAATTAAATTGAACGGCCGTTTCCTAAACTTTAATTAATTTAATAATTAAGAATCGTCAGACCATCACACTAGAACTAGATCTCTTGGAGAACGCATTGCTATGATTTACCAACAAATCAAAGGTTCTTCTCGGAACCATATAATTTATGTTAGATTCAAGTATGCCAAATTAGTATCAAAGGCATTAACCGCAGTAAGAGCGAATTTCTCAGTACGCTTCTTCAGAAAAATAACATTGATATTGTTACAGTTCAAGAACCACACACAGCAAAAGACAGCCAAATTAACAAGCGATAAGCGATGACAAATATCTGGCTATATTCTAACGGCAGCCATAAAGCATCCACCGTATTGCGAGCTACTGTAGATACGATATTAAAATGTGACCATTCACATTTCTCCAAAGACATGTCTACTCTAGCTGTAAAAGTAAAAAATATAGCGCTGATAACCATATACACAACACCAAATGTAACGTGACCAAATGACTAGTTTTAAACACCCAACCATTTACACTGGGGACTTTAACAGTCATCACACTTTTTGGGAATATAGGGCACAATACTAATCTAATCTTCATTACCACCAAAGAACCGACGCTTTCAGTAAAGTGCTGACCAATTTCCCAAAGTTACAATACCACCACCGTAGGCGCGACAATAACCATAGGAAATTTTTTTCCTTTATTATAATGGAACTTTAAGAAAGCAAGTTGGAGTGACTTCCAGAGACAGATGGAAGATTACATTCTTCTTCTTCAAGTGCCATCTTCGTTCCGAAGGTTGGCGATCATCAGGGCTATACGTATTTTCGAAACTGCTGACCGAAACAATTCGTTGTTGCTACAGTTATACCATTCTCGTGGATTTTTTAGCCAGGAGTTTCGTCTTCTTCCTATAAACCTTTTTCCTGCTATTTTCCCTTGCATAATTATTCGAAGCAGTTCATATCTTTCGCCTGCTGTAATGTGTCCCAAGTATTGCAGTTTTCGTTTTTTGATCGTAAATATGACTTCCTTTTCTTTATTCATTCTTTTCAAGACCTCGACATTTGTGACTCTCTCGGTCCATGATATTCTCAGGATTTTGCGATAAATCCACAGTTCAAATGCCTCTAATTTTTTTATATCAATCTTTTTCAACGTCTATGACTCCATTCCGTAGAACAGAAGATTACATTTAATTTACATTAAACCAAAGGTCAAAAACTATTACAGATTCATTAAGTTGCACTCGAAAGCACATACCTTGTGTTCCCAAAAAGTGATAAATTTATACCTACATCCCATGTTAAACACCAGAAAGTGAACGGCGACATAACCAGAGTGAACAAAACAAAGGTTTGGATATAAGGGAGTAATTACTAGAGGCTTTAAGCAATGCTTCAGCAGATAGATGTTGCAAACATTAGAACGTTTAAACTTCACAAACAGTAGTTTGTGGACTGCGTGGAACCTACTTAAAAATTTAAAAAACGGAAACAAAATTATAATAATTTAAAATAATAATCCCAGCTCAGAAAGTATTACTAGCTAGCTAAAATGCCTCTTAAAACTAGTTATCGAAAAGATATATAAATACTCTTCTTTACAACAAATAACAAAACCAACAACAAATCTTCCTATTCCGAAGACCATTTAAGAAAAAACAAAATCTTAAAACGGCGGTTGAAGTTATTGATGTGCTTGTGATAAAGTCTGGAAAAAGGCCTACTTTTAAAGTTCAACGAATTGGTACCTTGTTACAGTTTTATCAAACTGGTAAATAAAACAATGAATAACTGCCTTTTCCATGTACTTGTTAATAGAAAAAATATATCAAAGACAAAGGTCATGATGATAGTGGATAGACTACACAACAATCATCCACACATAACCACAATTGACCGGTTCGAGGTTGTGAGCTCATACTTATACCTGGGATCATTAATCAGAAACACAGGGTCATTATAAGAAGAGATTAAACGTAGATGTGATCTAACAAAAGTTGCCACAGCAAAAATGACCAAAATGTGGAAGGACTGTCAAATTTCAAGAGCGATAAAGATGAGGTTGATCAACTGCTTAATATTCCCAATTTAGACCTACGAATGTGAATTTTGGACTCTGAGACAATCGGAGAGAAGAAAGATAGACGCCACTGAAATGTTCTGTTGGAGACGAATGTTACGAATTCCTTGGACCGACCGTAGAACAAATAATTCAATTTTAAGAGAGCTAAAAGTTAGCCAACGACTCTCTAGTAAAGTCCATCTCCAACAATTAAAATATTTTGGGCATGTTATAAGAGCAAACACAGAAAACATGGAAAGACTCATAATACAAGAAAAGGTAGAAGGCCGAAGATCACGAGGAAGATCCCCAACAAGATGGATAGATCAAATTACAGGAATATGCCAAAGACCTATGCATGAATTAAAAGAAATGACCAGAGACAGAGATCTCTGGAGACGGACAATACACGACATCACGTCGACCACTACACTCCCCCTGGGGGTCAGGATTGAAGAGAGAGTTAATAGAAAAACCAGTACGTTCAGAAACCTTCAGAAAGAGCTGCCCACAGTGTTCAAGCCTTTCACCTCTGTTCACCACTCCAGAATGTCCACATACCTATTTTTGTGGTTAATTAGAACTTATTGACACCATAGGCCCGAAATTAAAAATGAGTCAGCTAACATTATCATATTTTATAAATAATTTCTAAGTGGGCACTTGGAACGCTAGTAGTAGACAATCTTAATATTTTACTTATCAATTTCATGTTTTTAATCTACTTATATTTTTTCATATTTTTTTCTGTCTTTGGAATAAAGTATTGAAGAAAATGTGATAAGTAAATCAAATTGAATAATTTCCAAATAACATCTAACGAGTCAATCTAAAATTTAAGATAAAAAATAAACGTATAAGAAACTATTTACATTAGACAAGTCTGTGGAAAAATAAGCACTTTACATAAGATTAATAAATCACTGTTTATGATCTTATAATAACAAGAATTTTAGTACTAGTAATTAGCGAGATGTGTGAGTTTTCATTAGTGAAATATTTTACATATTTACTTTATTACCTACACGTAGAATTTATTAAATATTAACCAAATGTGCTTTCAAATTATTTATTTCCTGTATTTGAAAATTATTTTTAAGGAACTTTTTTAACACTAAATACCGACTTACATTAAGTCACAATTTTAAGTATCCATGGTACAAATTTTGATATCCTAGTACATACTCCTGGTAGATTGGCTTCCGCACATCCTATGCCCCAAGAAATGATTCCCGCCAAAAAGTACTTTCCGTCTTTTCCTTTTACCTAAAAAAATTTGAAAAAAAAATGTTAAAAATTATAAATTAATATTAAATCAATATATTAGTTTAAAATTTGTAAAAGAAATTTGTTCTTAGGTACTTTCTAACTAAGTTTTTTTTATACCGTAGTATACTTTTTTAATTTTACGCCTAGGGAAATATTTAAATCAAATAATTGTTAAATCTTCCTTCCCGAGTAAAATCTTTTTTACTAATTCCTAACGTAATATCTACGTTAATTCCTAACGTAATATCTACTTATATATTTTCTTGTTTTATTTTTGCATTCATTTAAATTGCGTGTCTGGTCTATTAACCCACCATTTTCTTTTTTTTTTCTCGTATATCTTTTAATAAGTTTTAGACCAGTTGAATTTATTATCGCTTAAAGGCCTGAAACTAATTTTATAAAGTCTTCTGAGAATATAATTTTTTTGTTTTTATAATATATTATAAATAATCTCAATTATCACTGAACCTTTAAAAATTATACGAGCCCTCTGAATTTCGCCGAAAATATTAATTTTAGCATGCTTAAAAAGATGCAAAAAACTTGACCACTTTGACCACCCCGTCTTCCCCTTAAACGCCCCACGTAGAGGGGAGAAAACGGAAAAAATCGATTTATCAAAAATCTTAACGCTATAGAAAAAAATGTTTCAGATAAAAAATGTAGCTAAGATAATTTTGGATAAAAACGGTAATTAGCATTTTTTGTGCAGAATAAACATTTTCTCAAAAACAACAATTGAAGCCATCGTACGATTTTGAATGTCAGTTCATCTTCTTCTTATAGTGCCGTACATCTCTAGTGCGTTGGCGAATCATCTTAAGGCCAGACGTCTGTCTTTTGCGGCATGCAAAAAATCTTGAGTGATATTTATTTCTTTATTTATTTATTTATTTCAACAGTAGAACCATTTACAATAAAATACAACAAATAGTAACAAGTAAAGATCGTGTACAATAAACATCAAAACAATAACAAAGAAACAAGTAAACAGTTAAAATTTGTACAATAACACAGTATATCAAATCACAAGAATTAAAAAAGAAGTATCAGTATCACATAGTAAGTATCACATATCTAGATTAATAGTCAGATTCTTAAGTTGCCTTTTGAGAGCATTAATGTTTGGGCAGAACGAATCCAATAGGTCATTGCAAGAGCTGAGCATTTGCGACAAGGGAAAATGACGAGCATAATCAGTCATATGAAAAGGAATATAAAGGAGTGCAGTGTGTCGAGTCCTATGTATTGTGTTTAAGTGTACATTGGTTAATAACGAGTGACAATTAATAACGTTGTTTAGAATTTTAAACAAAAAATAACATATCAGCTCTCAACCTGCGGTTCTTCAATGTAGCAATGTTAAATTGAGACATTATTATAGATTAATCTATGAAATAATTTTCAGTATTTTTTCTTAGAAACTTCCTCTGAACGCTCTCCAATCCATCAATGTATACTTCATGAAATGGAGACCAGACAACAGAGCAGTATTCAAGACCTGAGCGTACCAGTGAGCAATACAATAATTTGAATACAATAGGTGAGAGATCATGAGTGTTCCGATAAATAAAACCAAAATTACGAAATCCTGTTTCCTTAATTTTAAGAAAATGGCTTCTACATGTCAATGCACAATTTAATAATATACCCAAATCTCTAATCTCAGTAACTGAATCCAATAGTACATCATTTAGAACATATCTATATGCTATTAGATTATTTATACGACCAAATGAAATACAAGAACATTTAGTTGGATTTAAGCTTTAACCATTTTGTTTTGACCATAAACATATATTATTTACATCATCTTGCAGGAGATCTCTATCCGATTTATTATGTATACAACGAAATAACTTAAGATCATCAGCAAATAGCAGGAAGTGGGAGTTTTTGATAGACTTACCAATATTATTAATGAACAAGTTAAAAAATAAGGGACCACAATGAGACCCTTGTGGTACACCAGAATAACAATGAAATTCTTTTGAAATATAATTGTTAATACGAACTTGCTGGGTACGTCCCATCATAAAACTTTTAATCCAATTAACAGTGGGGTCACCAAAGCCAGATGCATGAAGTTTGTGGACCAAAATATTATGATTAACCTGGTCAAAGGCCTTTGAGAAATCAGTGTAAACCTTGTCGACCTAAATTTTATTCTCAAATGTACCCAACATTTGGTAATTGGTAAAACAACATGTATTGTTGGTAATTGACAAGGTTTGTTACAGTTGATTTCCCGTTAGAAAAATCATGTTTTTCATCAATAATTATATTTCTGCAAGCCTAGGTAAGATCTGCTGATTGAATAGTTATATCTCTATAATTGTTAACACACTCGCGATTACCAGATTTATATATAGGTGTAAGAAAACTATTTTTCCAATATTGTGAAAATACAGATGATGACAATGATAAATTGAAAATTTGTTGTAAAGGTTTACAAAGGGAAAAAATACAGTTCTTAATAAGTGCTGCAGGTATACCATCAGGTTCTGAAAAATATGTAGTTTTTAAACTCCTAATCCCCTCATTTGTAGACTTTAAAAAGGCGTTTGATACAGTGGAACTACCGTCCATCTTAAGAGCACTACAAGATTGCAGGATCGACCACAGATATTGTAATATAATTAAAAATATATATGAAAATGCCACAACAACCATAAGTCTATATTCTGCAACTAATAAAATTAAGATAAAAAGGGGAGTCAGGCAAGGTGATACCATGTCACCAAAGCTGTTCATTACCGTTCTTGAGTATGCATTTAAAAGACTAACATGGCAACAGAAAGGAATATCCATTGATGGAGAAAGATTAAACCATCTACGCTTTGCGGACGATATCGTGCTTCTGTCAGATAATCTGGGAGAGATCAAAGACATGCTCCAAGAACTGAATGACATACTACAAGAAACTGGGCTGGAGATAAATTTTGAGAAAACCAAAATGATGACCAATATGGTTCCCAGCGAAGAGATACAGATCAATAACAACAAGGTAGAATTAATCGATAAATACACATACTTGGGTCATGAAATTAGAATAACCAGAGACAACCAAACCTGCGAGCTAAATAGACGAATCACGTTGGGATGGGCGGCATATGGATGAGAGACATTTTTAAAACAAATATCCCAATTCACCTGAAAAGGAAGGCATTTAACCAATGCATCTTACCAGTCTTGACCTACGGAGCAGAGACCTTAACTTTAACAAAAGCTACTGCCGAAAAACTGAGGGTAACACAAAGGCGAATGGAGAGATCAATGCTGGGCCTGACTTTGAAAGATCGCGTAAGAAATGAGGAGATACGCCGACGAACTGGCGTAGACGATATTATACTGCGAATCAATAAACAAAAGTGGAGGTGGGCTGGACATGTTGCTAGAATGAAAGACGGAAGATGGACGAAGAGATTATTGGAGTGGAGACCAAGAGCCGACAAGCGAAGTCGAGGCAGACCACCCACCCGATGGACCGACGACCTAAAGAGAATAGAAACAAACTGGATTGCAGCAGCTAGAGATAGAGAGAACTGGAGACGTTTGGAGGAGGCCTATATCCAACAATGGATGTGAAAATTCGGCTGGATGATAATGATGATGAATCCCCTCATAAACATCAGTCAGATTAAACTTCAGAATCTGAAGATTCACACTATAGTCAAATTTAAAATTAGGTACATTATACTCACTATCATTATATGTACCTGAAAAATTACTGCAAATAGATTGACTATTTCATCACCATTCTGAGCTATTACATAGAAATTAGGATAAGCACTAGGCCTACGTGTAGTACTAACATAGATCCAAAAAGAGTGGAGATTACTTGAATGATTTGCTTGAAATATTTTCTAAATAGTTCTTATAATAAACTGCTTATAATGATTTACATATTTTCCTTAACAACGAAAATTCCTCATATGAGTTGCCTGATGCTTTGAAATTCCTGTGAGCTCACAACGTCCACATTTCAAAGGCCACCAACTTATTAATGTACTCTTAACGTTCATGTTTCCATGCCGTATAACAATATGGACCATACATAGCATTTAAACATCATGTAGCGGATATTGAAGGAAAGATTGTGGTTACATATTAGCGCTTTAAATTTAGTTTTAGTTTTAGTGTTTAGTTTATTTAACATCAACTGCATATCGTGTTGGTTGTCTGTTATTATCGCGGTGTCATCGGCGTAACGAATGTTATTTATCGGGAACCCGTTGACCTTTATTCCACACTCAGAGCTTTCCAGTGCTTCTGCAAAAATGTTTTCTACATAGGGTTTAAAGAACATAGACAACAAAATACACCCCTGTAGCACCCCTCTTAAAATTTCAAATTCTTCTGTGTTGGTTGATTTGTTTAGTGTCACTCGTGCTTTGTGATTCCAATAGAGTATCTGGATAACTCTTATATCTTTCTCGTTAATGTTAGCGTTGTGTAGCATTATTATCATTGCGTCATGTTTTACGGTCTCAAACGCTTTTTTATAATATTAGTTACGCCCTCGAAATAAATGCTCAATAAAATGCTTGTATCAGCTCGACGATAAAAAATCAAAATATTGTGATCCAAGTGTCCTATCGACAAAAATCAAGATATGTTTTTTAAAGGATAAGAATGCAGCTTTCACAATTTCCTAATTGGAATCAGTTTTTATAAAGTTGGACCAGTTTATCAAGACCGGCCACTATAAGTTTCCATAACTAAAACCTAGTCTTCACAATCTATAGCATCAAATTTTAGTTATGATTTTTGTCAACAAATGTGAGGCATTTGAGGTATACCTAAAAAACGCTAAATTCAAAATTTCAGATTACAAATGATCTAAAACGTTTAAAACTGCTCTTCTACTGCTTCTTCTACTTCTACTTTTAGTAACACTAGTACGTTTTTCAAAAATACTTAACTTCTGCTAGAAATTAAACCCAAAACCGTCTTCTTGGAAACATTTTCCGTGACGTGCGGTCATTTAAAATGTAAAAGTTTAAATTCTGAATTTTAAGTTATATTTTAAATGCCTCACATTTGCTGCCAAAAATCAAAATGGAATTTGCAGGCTATAGGTTTTAAAGGCTAGTCTTTCTCCAAAAATTGAAATTTAACTGGGACCGGTCAATGAAAGTAATAAATTTTATTGATTTCACAAGAATCGTAAAAAATAGCAAAAATCGTGCAAAGTTTGTTTATTGAACAGCTTTATAAAAAACGATTTTATTTGCGGCAATATACAAAACTTGCATACGAAAGCTGCACTCTTTACCTTTAAAATGCATTTTGATTTTTGTGGATATGACACACTGATCAAAAGATATTGATTTTTACCGTCGAGTTGATATAAATTTTATTTAACCTATAATAAACATTTTTATTCAAACTTATGTCAACTAGATTTTTTATTCAAATCATTTTTTTCTACGGCGTACAGATTCTTGGTAAATCTGATTTTTTGCGTTTTTCCCCACCTGCGAGGGTGGTTTTAGGGGGAAGCTCAAGGATTAGAGTAGTAAACTTTTTTAATGGTTCCAGAATTGACATTATATGCAAAATTTATCTTGCAGTAGGCAATAAGTAGTAGTAGTAGATGTTGGCAACCAACTGGTGTACAGTATTGCGCTGAAAAGATTTGTAGTTGTTGTGTTGAACCACCTACGTAGATTATTCAGCTAGGAAATTCTTCGCCCTCCTTTGAGTTTTTTCTTTTACTTGTCCTTGTAAAATCAGTTGCAACAATTTATATCTTTTGCTGTTCCTCGTGATGTAATCGAGGATTCGATTTTGTGTGTTTTTATTTAAGTTCTCTTTTCAGGTAGTTAAAAAACTGTTATGGTAAACTATTATTACTAGAATAAGTAATTGTACTAGATCGTTTTTTTCACTTAATTTTTATTTAATCAATTTGAATTCATATTTAATAGTCACACATATATAATATAGGTATAAATGCTGTATATTCTGTACCAAAGAGCACCCTAATATGGGATATTATATTTTCAGCATTTAGTTAACCATGTACCATTGACCTGAAGATGCATAGCAAATTATAGTGTCCGAAACTGGTCGTTGGTGGTAGAATAAATTGATTGTAAAGTAAGTCTTATTCTTATTTCTTTTTTACCTATTTGAAATGGACTCCCCCAGGCAACATATTCAAGATCAGCTTTTATTTATCCACTTTTGTTAGTTTTTTCGGTACAAAGTAGCGTGTATGAGAGTACACGACTCAACTCCGTACAATAGTATATAAACGATATAACATCGTACCAACCTGATTTTTATGGGTATTGATAAATCATGGCAAGAAACGCATATCTTGGTTTCTTTATTTTACAATTGATTTGTAAATAATGGTACCAATTTTATATATTCGTTTTCTTTTGTTATTATCATTATTACCGTGTATTGCTATTGATTCTTACCTGCAAAGGTCCACCTGAATCTCCTTGACATGAATCTTGTCCTCCTCCTTCATATCCCGCACAGAGAAAAATATCGGGAATGAATTCATGTCGACCGGCTCTTAAAAACATACTTTTGCATCTATCGTTACTTACTATAGGAACTTGAACCTAAAAACAGAACATTATAAGTATAATACTTATTGAAATTTAACATAAATGCAGGTTTTGACATATATTAACTGCGTATTAGTTAACAGTAGAATTGGGAAGTGGCTTAGAGTATAAATGGCAGCAGGCATTATAACTCTATTTTAGGACTACGTACAAATAGACAATTTTCTAGTAATTTTTAAGTTAATTAGTTAATCTAGTTAATTTTTTTAACTCCTTAGTTTATTAAAAGCCGTGCTATATAAGGCTTACTTAGCTGGATTGTTAAGTGAAAAATATTGAATGTCCAAACGATATTGTAAAATATATGTCACATATTGCAAACCAAAATAAAAATAAATCATTAAGACTGTAAACATTACACAGAGACTAGAAAGAGGCAAAAAGGTGAAAATATAAATAATAAAACAAAATAATGCAGTATTGGAGCAAACATGCTCAATCTAGAAACAAATGTAGGAGACAAATAAGCTTCGGCATCATGGAAATATTAAGAGGGCTTAGGCAAATTAAAAAAAAATTAATGTAAAAATAAAAAGAGCAACCTCCATAAAAAAGAAAACATAATAACAATAAGACAGCACAACAAAACTAACTTCTTCTTCTTCTTATAGTGCTGTGCACCTATAGTGCGTTGGCGAATTATCTTAAGGCTAGACGTCTGTCTTTTGCGGTATGCAAAAGATCGTGTAGCGGAGATTAAAGGAAAGATTGCGGTTACATAGTAGCGGTTTAAATTTGATAAAAGCTTGTCTTGCTTGTTCGGTACGGCATTTTATTTCTTGTTGAGGATCCCATTGGTCATTTATCATCATTCCCAAGTATTTAAACGTTTTCATTTGATCGATTGGAGCGTTACCACTTGCAGTTGTATTCTTAAAAGTGAGTTTTTTTTTATTGCCATGCATTTAGTTTTTCCAGCATTTATCTTCAAGCCATATATTTTGCTTACGGTGTCTGTTATTATCGCGGTATCGTCGGCGTAACGAATGTTATTTATCGGAAACCCGTTTACCTTTATTCCACACTCAGAGCCTTCCAGTGCCTCTGCAAAAATGGTCTCCACATATATATTAAAGAGCGTATGAAACAAAATACACCCATGTCGCACACCTTTTAAAATTTCAAATTCTTTTGTGTTGGTTGATTTGTTCAATCTCACTCGTGCTTTTTAATTCAAATAGAAATTCTTCATAACTCTTATATGTTTCTCGTCAATGTTAGCATTGTGTAGCATTTTTATTATTGCGTCATACTTTACGGTGTTAAACGCTTTTTCATAATCGAGGAATGTTATGTATATATCTTTTCGTTGATCCATGCAATTTTGTACAAGCGTATTCAAGCAGAAAGCTGCTTCACGTGTACCCAGTCAACTTTTAAAACCAAATTGTGTCTCACCGCTTAGATCTTCCAGCTTTATGAACATTCTTGTGTGAAAGATGCGAAGAAACACCTTAAGCAAATGGCTCATTAAACTTATCAGTCTTATCAACCTATCGGTCTTTGCATTTTGTCGCTCTTTGTGTTTTAGGGATTATTATAAAGGTAGAATAAAGCCAATCCGTTGGATGTAACTGGTGTTATATATGGCATTGAACATTGTTACCAACATGTCGATGTTATCATCTTCTAACAGTTTTATGGTTTGACATAGCTAACAGCAAAACTAACTAAAAAGAAAAAATACAACTGCTTCAAAAAAGATAAGATATAAGGATATTGAATGTAATATGTGAGAAAGTGGACTTAAGGTAAGGCTGAGTACGAGCTTCAGAACTTTGGCAACTAATGAGCAAACTTATAAACTTGAAGAGAGCGGCACAAGGTAGACCAAAACACGAGGAAGAGGTCTATGCCTAGCAGTGGACTGCGAAATTATTGCACTCTGAGCAGCTAAGATACATGATGTGAGCTGTCGAGATTAATTTTCTTCTTCTTCTTCTTCTTCTTCTTCCCCTTTTTAAGCAATTCTGCTTGTTCATTGCGCATTGTTCATTTATCCGATACTTCCTCTGCCGATTGGACACTTATGTCTTGCTATTTTGATAACACGGGTCTCCTTCATTCTGATTATATGGTTATTCCAGGTATTACATTTTTTTTTTATTTTGTATCCATTTATTTATACACTGTACGTTACATTTTTTTCTAATATCTTCACTTCTCATTTGATCTTTCAGCGCATTTCCTGTAATTTTTCTCAGTACTCTTATCTCTGCTGTTTCCAGTAGCCTTTGCGTTGTTGCAGTGTCGGGTCTTGTTTCTGAGGCATATGTCATTATTGGTCTTACATTGACTTTATAAATCCTTGACTTTATCTTGGTGTTAATGTGTCTGCTTCGCCATATAGTATTATTAAGGTATCCTGTCAGTCTATTTGATTTTTGTACTTGATCTCTCACTTCTTTGTCCAGGTCTCCATAGCTAAACAGTGTAATTCCCAGGTATGTTTTCCATGACTTGTTCAATACTGATGCCATCACATCAAATTTTATTTTACACCTTTGGTACTTTGCTGGATACTCTTATTTTAGTTTTCTGAGATTAGACTGTCATATTAAATTCTTTTGTTCTTATGTTAAGTCTGTGGACCAGTTTTTGCCAACTATCTTTATCTTGGGCTATCAATATTGCGTTGTCTGCGTAACAAAGTATTTTTATTTCTTTGTTTGCCATTTTGTATTCTCTACTTCTATAGGTCAGAAGATTAATTTAGCGAAAACCTAATACTTTACTAACAACAGAAGACAGCATGGCAGATTTTAAATGCCAATACAATATTAAACCAAAAGCTAGGAACGAGTATGTGCAGTTAACAAGAACCAAAAGAGATCTACAGAAGAACTAAACTGGGACTCGAAAACACAAGGACATCAGTTATACAACCGAACCCTATATGTGAGATATAAATAAATATGTAAAATAGTACTGCAGGAAGCCATGATATACGGTACAGAAAATTGGAAAACAAAACAGTACTAATACAGAAAGGAAGGTAGCTGCAACGAAGATAGAATATCTTCAAAGAGGCTATCCGAAAATAAGAAAGAAGGGAAATAATGAAAAAATAAGGCGGAGAACGTCGTTAACACAGAAATAATAGTATATATTAAAATATTTAAAGTGGTACGGAATGTAAGAAGAATCATAAATAATTGAGTAAAGCTCCATCGGTACGTGGTCGACCTGGTCGATCGTCTGGAAGATTCTGGAAATTCTAACTAGACAAATCCATGTAAAATCAAGAGGTTATAGGGAGAATTAACACCGAAACAAGAAAATGGGGCTTAAAATTTTTTGAAACAAAAACCAATTATGTAAAATTCAGAAGAACACCTAAAAATGAAAATAATATCGCAATAAATAACTTTACTGTCATGTCTTTACACATTAGCGAAATTAATTCACATAGGTATTTCTAGAGGCGATAGTACATACTATAATAATAAAATTTTGATAACATTGAAATTATTAGACAAAGGACCCAAAATTTGTATTTACAGAATATTAATTTAATCTATGGTAACGTATGGATGTAAGACCTGGGTAATAATAAAAAAAAAATATAAATGGCAGCTGAAGATATTCCAGAAAAAGATAATGAGAAAAATATATTGCCGGTGTAAGAGAAACATGAAGCATCAAAAGATACAAGATTAATGAAATAAATAAAGAGTAAGATTCTCTCTCTCTCTCTCTCTCTTTCTCTCTAGTGACGCTATACCCCAAATCGAGCTGTGGCATCCTCCAAACTATGTCTCCAACCTTGCCGGCTTGCGCCGATCGTCTTCAGATTCTCAGGTTTAGCTAAATTTGGCGCGTCTGCTGTCACTTTTTCTACATACTACGTGACCAGCCCACCAAAGTATTTAAAGTTTAATAAATTCTGAGATCAGTACCTCTTTGAACAGTTGATATAGAACTACTACATCTCCATTCTCCGTTTTCTTTAATATATCCAAATATCTTCCTAAGGACTTTTCTTTCGAAGACTTCCAGCTTTAGTATTGTGTTTTTTGTTTTTGTCATCGCCCATGTCTCACATCCATATAGTACTATTGGTCTGATAATCGTTTTGTAGGCCCTAATTTTTTATCTCCAGTTGGTGTTTTTGGAGCGAAACACATGGGCGAGTAAAAAGTTAGCTTTGCTTCACTTTACTAGTCTTCTTTGAAGTTCTGGTTAACACTATTACATCAGTGTTTAATTTAACTTCCAGATATGTGAAACTTTCTACAGTTTTAATACGTCCTCTAATTTAACGGATCGTCTGTTTCCCTTAGCTCTTGCCTGTGTTAGTTTTTTTGTCTTTTGAATACTTAGGTCTAGTCCATTTTCTTTTGCTTCTGGTTTTAATAGTAACTATATTTCTGCCGCCTCTTCTGTTCTACAAGATATACTGCTAATGTAATCGGCATAAGCGGCAATCTGTATTGATTTATTTGTTAGACGATTACCTCCTTCTTTATTCAGCTATCTTATTCAGCACATATTCTATCAGCACATATTCGAGAGTCAGGTTGAGTAGTGTTGGTGCCAGCTTGTCTCGTTTAATCCTTTGACTATTGAAAAATTCCCAGTGAGCTCATTTTGTAGTCTGACTGTTGTTGTTGACGAGTGCATTGCTGCTTCTTCTAGTCGGATGTAATTTTGGGGATGTTAAAGCTATCTTGTATTTGATATAACTTCTGTCTATTAATTCGTAGGTCTGTTTGAAATCTTTGAATATGTTGTGGACGTCAATATCATATTATAACGATGTATTTAGAATTTGTTTCATTGTGAATAGCTGATCAGTTGTAGATATTCTTTGTCGGAAACCGGTCTGATATTTCCGACAATATTTTCAGTTAGTTGTTAGATTCGTTTGTAAGTAATATAAGTAAAAACTTTGTAGGCTGTGCACAAGAGGATGATGCTGAGAGAATTTTTGCATTTTAGTATTCGATGTTGTACGACCTGAAAAATACAGGGGGTTGTCATGACTTGTACATATCAAAAGATAAGAAGATACCAAAGCGACAAAAAAATGTTATAATGAAAATTTCAAGAACAAAAAAAAAGAACAAACAACGAGATTATTGTATGACGCAGAAGTCGACATACAAACTATTAGTGCAAGAAAATGTTATACTCTAAATACTTAGGTTCATTTTCCAAAGAAAAGAAAAGTTTAATTTAAAAATAAAGAAATTTTGCTTCTTAATAAAAAAAAAATTCAAACTAAGCCTAGAAATAAATTGCTATTATATAACTAATATAAAGGAAAAGAAGAATCCTGTTTAAAAATCTAGGAAAATGATTTATGATCTTCAATTAGATCATTATTATGAAAAATGCGCATAGCCTTATTCCTTAGCTTTTCGACACTTTAATTTAATTATTTAACATTATTTAAATTAAACATCGATGCAACGTAGTTCGTAATCTTAAACTACTACAGTAATGTGCGAATTAATGGAATCACTGTGATTTTTTTTTATTTTTTTTAATATTCACAGTTGGCAACACTACCTACACAGTTGACAGCTGACCAAGCATTGAAAACATAACCTTACTGTGTGTTGGTGTATTTGAGTGTGTTTTAGGTCATTTCTTACCAAGCTTGTGTTGTTTTGGGGGTTTTTGTACTATTTTGTGTTGTTTGTGGTTTTATTCCAGCATGGATATTACGCCTAGGAAGCGTGAAAAGATTGTCACGTTGAGTGAACACACTAGTATGTCACAAAGAGAGATTGCTAGAACGTGTGGAGTAAGTCAGGGGGTAGTAAGCAAAATTTTGAAGCGTAAACGAGAAACGGGATCAGTGGATGTGAAAAGGTTAGGAAAATGTGGAAGAAAGAGAAAAACAACACTAGCAGGTGATAGATTTTTACTTCGACAGAGCAAATTGGGCCCAAGAAAATCAAGCCAAGACCTACAACAAGATCTAGCAGCATCAGCTATAGTGATTCATGACTAAACTGTTCGTAGAAGACTTTTGGAGAATGGTAGAAAGGGCAATTCGTCCACAGAAAAAAACAGCTTCTAACTGAACGAATGAAGAAACAAAGGCTACTGTGGGCCAAAAAATACTCTAATTGGACTGTAGGCGACTAGAAAAAAGTCCTATTTACAGATGAAACCCACTTTATAGTTCAGGGACAGCGGTCGAAATTCGTCAGGAAGTCTGACAATGAAAAGCTTACACCATCTCATATTAATCAAATCGTAAAACATCCAGTCAAGAAAATGTTTTGGGGATGTTTTTCATACTTGGGGGTTGGATCTTTGGTGCCAATTGAAGGCATGATGAACAGCTAAAAATACAAATCCATATTGGAAAAGTATTTGGACAAACAACTCCAAAAATGTCAACCCCAAAGAGGAGCGATTCTTCAATTCTGCGAAAAAATCGACTGTACCACTAAAACAAAAATGATAGAAGCGGCTATTCAGGTTTGGTATCGAGATGAAAGGATATCTGACAGCTGCCAGAAACTCATAGAATCTATGCCAAAACGGGTAAAAGCAGTAATTGCTGCCAAAGGGAGACATATTTCCTACTGAATGATGTAAGTTTACCTTTATAGTTTTGTCAAAATATAATTTTTTACTAAATAAACTGTTTTTTTATTAAAACAGCCTATGATTCCATTAATTCGCACAATACTGTATATTCAGTTGGTAAAATATTAAATAATATATACCTCTTGCAAAACCGAAGGTAAAGTACCACCTTCACTAAGCCTACCCCATCCAGTTACAGTGGCGTTTTTCTCCTATAAGTAGATCATTCGAGGCAGGTAAACAAATAGGCGAAATGTGTGGCAGGAACTCCAATGGTTTATCTACTTGAACTAAGGCAAGATCATACTCGTAGGTGAAGTAGTTATATTTTGGATGAACTATCTTCTGTGAAACTCCTCGTTCGACGTAGGGAAGCTGCTCTTGAATATTAGAAAAGTCGTATTCTCCTACTCTTATACGAATTTGTGATGTAAGTAAGCTAAAAACATATATAAAAATAAATTTTATTGCAATTTTAAAGACAAAAATATTATTAGGAGGTTATATTGGCAATGTAATTAGTGGATAATATTTTGAACAACGAATGGAAGGAACTTCGACTACTAAGATAAAGATGAGGAGGAAAGGAAAACAAGTAGAACATCAGGAAGTAACGTGGGGTAAAGGATAAAGATCTGGCTAAAGTCTCCAAGAGTAAAGTGCTGAAAGAGTTTAAGGAAAAACATACGTTAAATGATTGGTGGGATATTTTACATTTATAATAGGTAATACAAACTCACTCATCAACACAATGTCCGGCTGTCGCCATCCAGTTTTCATTTAACACAGCACCTCCACATCTATGTGTACTCGAAAATCCAAAAAAAGAAGTTCTTCTGACTGATACCTAAAACGTGAAACATAAACAGGGTTAAGTTGCTTCAGGGTTACCTGTTTTAATGATATTTATGTACAATAGTCTTAAAAAGTCTTAAAAAGACTTCTTCTTATGGTGCCCTATCCAATTAGTGGATGTTGGCGACAATTCTGGCATACTCCTCTCGATCTTGTGTGGCTGTAAAAAGTGCATGGGCATCGAGGTTTGTCCAATCCCTTATGTTTTTAAGCCATGAGTATTTCTTTCTTCCGATGCCTCGTTTTCCTTCTATCTTCCCTTCCGTAATAAGCTTTAAGAACTGGTACTTGGAATTTCGACATATTATATGATCCAGATAAGCAGTTTTCCTCCTTTTTATTATTGGCAGCAATTCTCGTTCTCTGCCCATTCGATCTAATACTTCGACATTTGTTGTGTCATCTTTCCAGGGAATTTTTAGTAGTCTTAGTAGTAAAAAGTGACAACTATTTATAATGGCCTGTATAACCCTTTATGGATCTTGGCCTGTTCTACGATTTTCCGCCATTCCGATCCATTAGGGACTTCAAGCTTCCAGTTGGTGATTTTTAAGGCTTTTTCTACGTATTCCATACATCTAAGCCTGGGTCTTGCTTTTGGTCTTTCTCCCCTTGGTACCTGTCTCATGATTTTATTACGTTCTACCGTTTTACCTAATGAATTCAGCGCAGTCTCTCAGTTTTATAAACCTTGTGGTAAATCATATTTAAAATCTTTGCAGGCTTAGATTATTTTGTCACTAATAGTGTTCAATATATATCTGGACTCGCCACAGTATACATGAATTTTCTAGTTTATTTGGGTGATTTGTAAATTTCTAAAAGCCGATGATTAATAGATGTGAAAAGCCATTACGACAGTACACGTGGCAATTAGTCCTGCTTGTGATAGGCATGTGGGATATGTATGATAATATAATTTTACACCAAGTATATCCCTTTGGTAGAATTACCGCATAGCATTATAAAAAATCATAAAAATAATATTTACTATCTATAATGAGAACTAATAATAATTTTGGTTTACAATACGTTAATTTTGATGTTTTATAATGATGTCCAATACCAAAAATAGTTGGTTTAACATGTATTTCGAGAACGATTTCTTAAGTGAAAAGCGCAGGGATTAGATAAACCTATTTTTAACTGAAATTATGGTTCATTCCCATTCAAATAGTAAATAGTATTAAAATGATGCAGTACTATCTGAAAATAATAAAAAGTGACTTATGTTTAGTATTGGACTTCAACGTACCACAGCGGGAAAATTTAATTTGTATTCATACAATCAAATTTACTTCGTCGCAATTAAATTAAAAAGCTTCGTCAATATCGTAATGAAAAAAGAAAAATATATTATTTAGATGAGACTTGGTTAAACTAATTTAAATACTAAAAGCAATCGACAAGCGGTCCTTGAATGCCACTCCTGAAAGCACAATCAGGTAACGGCCGGCATCCAATATTAGATATTGGTATTGAACATGTTTTTCTTCCTGACGGACTCTCAGTTGTCAGATGGATTGTTTCAGTTTCAGGACTTCCAGATGGATGCTGTGAAATTTGACACCTGGTTTTCATTTAAACTGACAAAAATTTAATCTTGCTGAATAATCATTTTAGATAATACTTCCTTCCATAGTCGTCAAATAGAAAAGCTTCCCATAACAAGTCCAAATTGTAAGCGAAAAGAAGAAATGTAATGAACTTAAATGACTAGATAGGAAAACAATTGGGTATGACAAGTCTATGATTAAGCTGGAATTACTAAATATTGCACGACAGCATAAACAAAAAAATCAAGAATAAATTGTTATTGAAATGGCTTGTAATCTTTTTTGTTTACCGATTGTCACCTTAAGATTGCGAATTATATCCTATTGAGCTAATTTGTTCGCAAGTAAAAAAAGAGGTAGCAAATCAAAATACTACCATTAAGTTATGTGATGTTAAAGTGTTTAGTAAAAGTGAGTTATACCAAAATTGATTAATTATTCAGTTTGAAAAGTATTTTCGTCAGTTTTCACCAAGAACTTAAGGCGAAGTTTGATAGTGTTATTAATATAATCCACAAGGAAAAAAGTTCCTGTAGCTGGCTGTATACCACGTATCACAAAAAAGAGGTTAGTCTTTGTAAATGGGTATATTTATTTAAAAAACCCTTAAAAGGGCTACATCAATAAAACAAACGTTTTCGGACCACACAGTCCATCATTAGGTTTTAAAATCGAAAATGCTAGGTCACAATGCCTGAGCCACAAAAATACTAGGGTAAAAACCCTTTGAATTACATTTAGTTATAAAAGATTGTACATTGTGTTGTAAAATAACTGTGATGTTTAGTATTAAATTAAATTTGACTAGAGGTAACACATGGCTGAAGCGAGTTCCAGAGCCGGTGAGAGAGAACCTCTACACGCGGAGAACAGATCGGAGAACACCTCTACAGTTCCCAGCTGTTCTCCGCGTGTAGAGGTTCTCTCTCACCGGCTCTGGAACTCGCTTCAGCCATGTGTTACCTCTAGTCAAATTTAATTTAATACTGAACATCACAGTTATTTTACAACACAATGTACAATCTTTTATAACTAAATGTAATTTAAAGGGTTTTTACCCTAGTATTTTGGTGGCTCAGGCATTGTGACCTAGCATTTTCGATTTTAAAACCTGATGATGGACTGTGTGGTCCGAAAACGTTTGTTTTATTGATGTAGCCCTTTTAAGGGTTTTTTAAATAAATATACCCATTTACAAAGACTAACCTCTTTTTTGTTATTAATATCTTTGGAAACACACATGTATTATTTGATGATGCCGTTTTATTTTGATTCTTTTATATTTGAAATCGAAAATGATAATATTATAGTCATTCATTTACTTGTATTAATGTACAAAGTTTAAAATTTTGTTATTCTATTTTAAAAATATTTTTGAGGTACTTAAAAAATTAAATATTAATATTTATAAAATTTTTGGAAATTTAAAAAACCTCGACGCAATTGGTCTTACACACGTCCTTCCGCTCTTACAATTTAACTGCCCATAGGTACATTAAAAATTAGTCACTCCGTACAATTTCCAGATCGTAGAATACAAGAAAATAGCTTCCGAATAATAGAGAGTTATTGAAGAGGTATTTTATGTCGTCTTATAATAAAAGCACCTTTATTTTGACATATACGCCTAAGCAGTTTCGCGTCCTTTATTTTTTTCCTTTAATAAAATACAGGCCGCCTTTATTTAAGTTAAAAATACAGGTCAGAGAATGTTATTTAAAAATTCTGTATTTTGACGAAACCTGTCAAATTACGTGTAGAAGGTAAAAATACATCTAACTTGACTTGATCTAATATAATGTATATGATCAAATTTGTTGTATGTTCTCTATTATTTAATGAAAATTGTTGTTAGTATTATTATTTTTCTTAATTTGAATTCACAACTCTATTCCTTCATCATTTGCGCCAGCTAAACTAGCTATATTAATGGTTCTTTCACATTGTAAGATAAGTATTATGGATTATAGAATGTTTTATACATATAAATTAATTAGATTGAAAGTTTTTCTCTTTTCAATGATATTATTTTAATGTTTTAACCTAGGAGTGGCTATATAAGTAACAAATGGGACCTTATAGGCATTTATGCGTTGTTTATATTATACAAAAATATTTAAAATGTCTTTAGTCAAAAAATAAGATTTCTCTTACATATTAGCAATAACTCTTAAGTATTTTGTACTTTATTATAGGATCTTGTAATTAAGGCGGCTGTCATCTTATGGTTTCAATAACTTTCTTATATCAAAAAATATATCTATATACAGACCTGCCAGGGCCACCGTCCGAAAGGTGCATTTTTTCCTCCCACTATTCTCGTTTGTGGTTTTGTGAACATTTGGGGTACTCCACAAGCTTAAAATTAACAAAACATAATTTAACAAATTAGATAACCAGATATTTGGTAAAGAGAAAAAAAAGAAAAAATAAAAGTGTAAAATATTTCTATAACCACTTCATTTATTACTTTTTTATAATAAGGATTACATTATTAAATTGTTACCAGTACCAGTATTTGATCTAGTATCAAGTAATGGTTTATTTTGTTACCGTATTTTTTGGATTTCCAGCGTGTTAGCGCCATCTGGTAGGTAGCAATAAAATGAGTACCACCGAAACATAAATTCCCATTATGTTGAATGTTTCTTTTTCTGATGTGCACCCGCTTCCCTAATATTTTGTACTACAACAACTGTTACTATCCTATAAGGAGTAAATTTATGTGGGTATTAAATTCGCTATGAACGATAATTCAGTGGAAGCAAAATTGGAAGTGTTTTCCTAGTTCATAAGCCTCAACCAGTTTTTAACAGGTACCGACCACAGAATGGTTAAAGCGTCGTTAGGAATGGACCTTGGGTACAAGAGATATCGCATGACCAAAAGGAAATCCACACATACCTGAACAGAGCCTAATAATATAAATGCATTTGAAGGACACATCAACAGCATTATCAAAAGCAATAGGAATACAGACACAAATATCAACACCCTGAATGATGTTAATAGAAGCTATACAGGAAAGCCAGAATTTACACTGCCAAAAGAAATCATATACTGAAAGAATAAGTCCCTAAACACAAGCATTAATGGAAGAGAAGAGAAAAATGCAAAGTAATAGAAGCAAAGAACATCATGAACTTAGAGAGATAAATAAAAGAATACAAGAATATGTAGGAATCTAGACTAAAACCACAAAAGTAAAGAAATTCAACAAACGATTGAAAATAACAAGAGTCTCAAAGTTCTCGGTAGGAAATTAAAAAATGGTAAAAAAAATATTGAAATTAGAGGATAAAGATAGAAATATCATCACCAACAGAGATGAATTACTTATGGTAGTAGGAGATTTCCATACAGAATTATACAAAACTTAACAAAACCAGATGAGCAAGTAAGACAAAAGTTAAAAAACTCAAGAAAAAGGTTAGTCAACCAAAGATCGGAATTGATGACTGATATATCAACAGACGAAATAAGGAACGCACTGAGTAAAATGAGAAAAAAAATATCCGTAAACTAATTTTCAAAACCAAATTCAGATTTTTGCTTTAATCTGTGGTTTCTAAAAATTGCAAGGCAAAACATCGTTGATAAAGATGTTAAAATGAAAAAAAATAAGCACCTGGAAAAGATAACATTCCTAGAGAAGCCGTAAAGATTGCAAGAGACAAACTTTCAGAGAAAATAAATAAATCGTTCAACTTATATCTGCACCAATGTTAAACACAGTGACACAGTGCATTTACCATTTTATTACGCAAAAATTACTGACTCATAAGCCTGTTTAACCACCTCTACAAGTTATTCACAAGAATAACAAATAAACTGAAAACAAAATTAGATTTTTACCAACCTAGGGACTAGGAAACAGGCAACTTTTAAAAAAAACTTTGACATCAACGACCCTCTTCATTAGGTAAAGGGGATTATAGAAAAATCCATCGAATACAACCGACTATTCGACCTAGCTTTCATAGACTTTTGCAAAGCATTTAATACAATAGCAATAGAAAATAACAGCGCAATGAGAGCGTTGGAGGAATGTCGCATAGATTCTTGGTACTTCAAACTGATCGCAATATGTACAATAATGCAACCATGAACGTAATACTACACTCAGATACAAACTATATAAAAATCAATAGAGAAATCAGACAAGAAGATACGTTATCTCCCAAATTCTTGACGGTAGTTCTGGAATATGCTTTTCAAAAAATTGGAGTGGGTAGCCACAGGTATCAAAAGAAATAGGAAAAACAGATAAATAGGAACTAATTAATAATAAGAACATGTAGTGCCTAAACATACCTTGGTGTTTAATTTAATTTAACAGATAAAGACGATTGAGAAATTAGAAAACGAATAGCATAAGCCAAAAGGCTACTTAAGCGTAATATGGTGAAGCTCTGATATAAAAAAAAGAATGGAAATATAACATTTTTGTAATCATTGTTAAAAGGGGTCTGACCTATGGTGGAGAGACATGGAGAATAACGAAAAACAACAAAAGAATGCTTAAAGCGACAGACATGGATATTTTCAGATTATTTTTCCAAATATAAAAAAGTGACAGAGTTAGAAATATTGACGTATGAGATAATGACATATATACAAGGGCTAGAAGCCCTAAATGGGAACCTTAAAATGCTTTAAAGTTAAAGCAAAGCCCTTCTGTTTGACACAAAAAGACCTTTCATATGACTTTTCAACCAGTAAAAAAGTTAACCAGAGGCACCAAAAATTTTTAGTTTATGCAATAGAAACAATTATCTACTCCGTTGCATGTGTTAAATAAGTAAGCGTAAATCCACTGTCATCCTAAACACTTCTTCTTATATTAAATAACTCTCAAATCTCATTAATACTCCAGACTACAGACCAATTCCTAATAATTCAACAACCTATCTGAAGAAAACGACTAAAGCCATTATCAATAAAACCTCTCTTCCTGTTGATATAAAAAAATCTCTAATTTCTCGTGAAAAGTGTTCCAGAACACCTCGAATATATTGCCTTTCCAAAATTCACAAACTCGATATTCTTCTCCGTCCCAAGTGTAATGTAATCCACTAGAGAACTATTTTCCAATGCATTTATAATGCAATCAGTGTAAACTAGTATGAACGAGCAAGCAGGAAACCATGTTGACCAGAATGTAGATGATTATTTAGATTATCAGTCACTATAGCCTCAACAGTTTTGAAAATAGCAGAAAGAACTGCAATGAAACGATAATTAGAAATCAATCATTTATTGCCAGACTTGTGTGTAAGCTGAATAAAGGCTATCTTAAAATGTGATGAAAAGTGATCCTCGGTCAAACTTTCTTTAAAGAGATAAAATGCAACAGATCTCTATCAAATGATAAAAGGGAAAAATTTCACAATCTGCATGTAGAAAATCATATTTTTTAATATTTTCATAGATCAAATCAGAAACCTCTTGAGATATACCAATAATAATTGTATAATGCAGGATTTTCAAAATATATTTTCCACCGTTTTGTACAATGAGTTGCAGCATGCTGTCTTTTTCGTATTTATGATATATTTAATACGATATATCGTATTTCGCTCTTTTACAACTAATTCTTATAACACATACACCATAGAACATACACTATTTACATACGTCATAGAGCAATTTAATTATATAACAAGATTTAGTGTAAAATATTCAAAATTCAAGAAGAATACGCCATAGCATACTTCATCATTACCAGATTTCACCCTTTTATAGATATAGTTAGTTAACATGAAAATCACCATAGACAGATAATTAAAGGATAACATACGTAAATCTCTTTATTTATACATACGTATATCAACACTGGCTGCTGAAGTTGTTGACATAGTTACACCACCAGAAGTTGATGAAGGCACTTGGGTTGGCATCGGTGTAACTTTTTCCGAAAGTGATGTAATCAATTGCGGCCTCATAGGTTCTTGTGGCCTAAAAGTTCAAAATATAGATTTTATCCTAATTATATAAAGTTAAATTAAAATAAAAGCAAAAACTATAAATATGACATAATATCGATTTTTTAATAAAAAAATTTCACTTAAAATAACAAATATATGCAGATAAATAAGTTTAACGATTTAAAAGACTAAAATAGGCCAATCAGTAGCTATGTTATGTTTTTATGGTCCCTGTTTTACAAGAAGTTCATCTGTTATCACTAACGTGTAATCAGTACAAATAATGTCTTTATTGTCTCCAAAAAATAATAATTTCTTTTATTCATCTTCATTTGCGTCACTTTTATAATTTTATTAGACAAACCTGCTAACCAACTTGTCCGGTATAAGCAGAAGTGACATGTCTGTCAAAATATTTCTTTAAGTTCATCATAACTTGTAATTCCCATAACCATATCGTGTAAATAGTTTCCGATATATAGTTAGTGTAAGCACGTCGTGAAACATCTTGTATATTAGCGCAACAATTAAATATTAGGGTTTAGGGTAACTGAATGTAACAATAAAAATACTTAAATTTTACAGTAGGTAGGTAAAACTTTTCTTTGTTAGGTAACATATTTGTATATTTTGCAATTAAAATTATCAAATCCTAAATATTCTGTTCAATAAACGAAATACATAGGTTACTTTATTTAAAAGCTCAATAAATAACTTTTTAAAAGCACATAAAAATGTTATTACTATCTTTCTAGACGCAATCAAATCTATTGGTGGTGTAGGTTCGCTATAGTTTCCTCACCATCTAATATTATGTTCAAACTTCGCCCAAAAATAACCATCTTCACGACAGAACTTTGTGCCATATACACAGCTCTAACATATTTAAATACCTCTAACATTCTACGAGCTCCTATTCTTAACGATTCTCTTAGCTATATTGCAGCATTCCAAAATCTATATCCCAAACACCCTATAGGAAAGAAAATTCTTCAGGAAACAAAGCAACAAAAATAATAAGTAATTACTCACCATGTGACTTAAAATCGTGGCTCAAGTCAAAAGTTTGGTTCTTACGGAAATGCAAGTGGTGCCAATCTCATTTTAAGCTTTAATCTATCATATATATACAAGGATTTCCACAGTTTTCACTGTATTCCTTCACCCAACCGTTTCCTCCAATTTTTCCTGTTTAGCCAGTCCCATTCCTGTAGGTTTCTTCTTTGCATTGCTTCGTCCACTTCATCTCTGAAAGATCTTCGGGGTCTGCCTCTCTTTCTTCTTTCTATTGGGCTCCATTCTGTTATTCTATTTATCCACCGATATTGTTCTGCTCTTCTGACATGTCCGTACCAGGTTAACCTCTTCTGTTCGATGTAGTCTATTATGTCGGAGTTCATTCCCATTCTCCTCCTAATCTCCATGTTATTTATTCTATCTCCTCTTGTTACTCTGCAGCTTCTCCTTAGGAATTCCATCTCTGTTGCTCTTATTTTGTTTTTGGTTTTCTTATTTATTGTCCAATTTTCACACTCATAAGTGAGGATACTTCTTGTCATGGTATTATATATTTTTTTCTTTGTTTTCATGCTGATGTTCTTATCCCATAGTACCGGGTTTAATTTTCGTATGCAGTCTCTTGTTTGTCCTAGTCTATTTTTTATATCTTCCTCCGTTGTTCCTTTGTTTGATATTATGAAACCTAAATACTTATACTTTTCCCTGTACTATTTCCAGCTGTTTTATTTCTGTATTCTCCTTTGTTAGGTATTCAGTTATCTTTTAGGTTTATGTCGATCCCATTCTTTGTATATTCCTGCTCCAGTTTTTTCATTATAAAACTGAGGTCATCCTCGTCTTGTGCGATCACTATTTGGTCGTCAGCAAAACTTAGCGTATATAGATATTCGTTCCTTACTGGTATACCCATTCCTTCGCACTTTCTTTTCCATGGTTTCAGGGTTTTTTCCAGGAATATTTTGAACAGGGTGGGGGATGTGGAGCAACCCTGTAGTAGTCCCTTTGTCGTCTTAAATGGACTGTATATTATATTGCCGTATGTATTCGATCTATTAAAAACGACAATACTTTGGTGCCTAAGAACTGATAATCATTGCTTACAAATAGTGGTAATCAGATTACGTCTGACACTTAAGACTAATACATTCATACCTCTATACAAACAGTTATCCTCCCTGGTGTGAACTGAATAACCCATCTTTAAGCCTTAAGAATAATATATATTAATAGACTCAACATTATGAACAACAATGGTCTCATTATCGCCTACCCAACATTTTTATCCGAGTTACCAGTTGATATGTGTCTTATAAAAAATCTAAGAGATGATCTTAAATTAATACACACATATCACAGTTTAGAATATATCATGTGTAGTCTCCAGTAACATATCATAATTACCTATGGTTGATGCGACCTTGTTCTCTAAATAGAAAAAAATCTCTAATACGCTTAACGCAAACATAATAAAAGTGGGATATTAACATAAAAAGCAATTTTTAAATATAAACAGCTTTTATAGGCTTACCTTTTAGTAGTTGTAGGCTTCGTAGGCTTAAAAGAGTATTTTGTAAAATATTTATCAGGCACACTTTGAACAGGTTTCTTTGTAGGCTTATTTTTAGTTTTAGTAGGCTTCTTTTGTTTAGTTAATATGCTAGATTCTGTAGTTAACTGCCAGTTTAGCAAACTAGATACTTCCCTTGCTGCGTGCTGTGATTGGATGTTATGAACGCAGGCTCGGTCGTCATTTGCCAGCCGGGTTTCGTATAAATCAGATTGGCGTGAAGGGTGAATTCATCTTCAGTGTTCATCGGTCGAATACTGTGCCTAAGAATAAAATCTAAGAAGATAAATGCATTCTAAAAATTAAAATAAATCAATAAAATAAATTCGAAAATAACTGGTAACAAACTGAAGTCAAGAAGACTTAACAGTTTCCTCCGTAGCAACAAACATAAAGGTTGACATATGTATAGAACCATAAGATGTACAAAACAGATTGTGGGAATTAAAGAACTAAATTAAATGCAAATTTAGCCAATTCCACAGAATGACATTTCTGTGACACGAGTAATTCTTCAAGAAAGACATTTTAACTTAGAATTGAAAATATTGAAAAATTTAAATAACCCTGAAATTTAAACTTTAACTGATTGTGATGGTAACCTTTGCAAAATCATAACATTTAATCTACATATTAATCTTACTTATTACTACTTTAGGTACTTTTAGGTACTTAGGTATTTATGGTATATATTTCTTTAATTTTTTTCTTAATATATATAATATATATAATTATTAATATATATAATTACAGAAAACATTTGAAGGGACCTTCTCCTGGGACCTGTATTTTTGGTTACGAGTACTATACCCTCATCAAATCTTAGATATCTTTAAAATATACCATAGATTTTAACTTATCGTTGTTTCCAATTTAACTTCTTGAACACGTCTTCTAATGCAATAGTAAACAATTTTAGAGAGATCCTGCCTCTCTGTCTAACTCCTCTTTCCGATCTTATGGTAAACGTTCTGCTACGTTTATTTGCATATTAGCATTGTTAAAAGCTGCAACTTTTATTTTCCAATAAATTAACGAAAAAAGAGACGGCATATTCCTAGACGCCCAGAAAGCATTCGACCAGGTCTAGCACATAGGCCTGATCGAAAAACTCTACCCTGCTGAACTGCCCACAACTTTTGGTAAATAATTAAATTCCTATCTCTTCAGTCGGACTATCCGGATCAAAGATGACAATAGATTATTCTCACCATTCCCTTCACAAGCTGGAATACCCCAGGGTAATTCTTGCTCCCATACTATACACAGTCTACAACAGTGACATCCCTCGCCCTCAGTATAGATCGGAATCCCTACTGCCGTTTGCTGACGACACTGCGCTTCTCACCTCAGGCCCACATAGAATGCGTGGACAAATGTCTGTATTCGAAAGAGCTTAAAACTACCTAAATAGAGTTATTAAGTGGTGCAATAGATGGAGATTGACTATTACCGCCTGCTTCTTCTGCTTCTTGTGCCACTCCTATCGGAGATTAGAAATCATCAAGGCTATCCTGATCTTGTTTACAGCTGACCTAAAGAGGTTATTATACATCCAAACCATCCTCTCAAATTACACAACCACGACATTCTTCTACGGCCTGGATTCGGTTTTCCTTCTATTTTCCTTGCATTATATTTTGAAGTAGTACGTATTTATGCCCTCTCACCAGGTGACCAAAATATTCGAGTTTTCTTCGTTTGATTCTAGACAAAATTTCTGGGTCTCTTCCTATCCTTCGTATTACTTCAAAGTTTGTGACTCTTTCAACCCAACTTATCTTCAGCATTCAACGGTAGCACTACATCTCGAAACTTTTAATATTTTTTATGTTGTTCACAATGTTGTAGCATTCGTAATCGTATAGGGCCTCCACAACCCAATTAATATTATTTCCCCCAGTCTCCCCACTACCGTGATGCTGATTGCCGGATAACCCTGCTAGGAGAAGACAATAATTTCAGAAACTCGTTTTCCTATTTAGGAGTTCATTTTAGCAGGACTCTTAACTGGAAAACCGACATACAAATCACCTAAGACAGGGTAAGAAAAAGGACTAAACTCCTGGCAGCGGTGTCCAGTAAAATGGGCAATCTATCAAATGAAACACTATTGTACACATACAAAACTTATATAAGGCTAATAATCGAATACAACGCATGCGTCTATGCATCGCTTAACACCCGCCACATGAACAGCATCATGGCCACAGAAAGAAAAATACTTGTTTTTTTTTACGCAGAGACTACCCGTCAAACCTTATACACCAGGTAGCCAATATAACATCAATTAAGGACAGAATCCTGACCATCGGCAGAAGACCCTCAATAAAAGGTATATCCTTCGCACTATAGTAGACTTAAACAACCGAGTCAAACAAATACTTAAAACTCCTTGCCATTGCCGGGGACAAATACTCACCCGGAATCAATACTTATAAAATATCGCAGCTAACAATTGCACGCTAAAAACGCTAATTAATAGCCGTTTCTAGTATGCCTGGTACCACCTCGAAGTACATCCCCTTGGCTTGTTTGGCTTACCAACAATTAATCTTGTCCACTCCTTATCACAATACGCTACTTTATGAACCGCAGATTCTAGCACTTCACCACTATAATACCACCAGCTTATCATGCTTACTTTTACGCTACTCCTTGGCTCCATAAAAAAGGAGCATCCTTTGCTTATAGGGGCAAAAGCCTAAACAAGGCAAAAACATGGTTTGATTGATTGACGATTTTATATCTGTAATTAATCCTTGCATTATTCATTTCTTCCAATAGGGTCCAGAGTTCTATGAAATCGAATGTTTAATTGTAATAGACAAATTCCAAATAATGTGGATCATTGTATTCATTACACTTTTCCATAAGTGTCTGTAATGCCTGTTGAAATTCTATGGTACATCTTTGCAAAATCCCACTTGTTTAATAGGCTGGTAACTATGTAGTAACTAACTTGGTTTATAGTCTGTGGGTAATTATTTTTGTAGGCAATTTGTACGGATTTGGTAACAGCCCCATTGATCTGTAATTTTTAAGTTTGTTTGTCTCCTTTATTGTGTAACAAAAGTACGCACTTTGCGAAAGAGTTGGATTAACACAAAAAAACATTTGTTTATTAGAATTCTAATTAAGTGATGGATTCGACCGTTACTTGATGAAAATTCATCTTATATAACAATAAAACACTGAAAACTTTGTTTTCAAAACTTCCACACAATTTATTATAAATTCTTATCACTACAGCTGTTTCGGCCGAGTGTCTTTCTCAAGTGGCAACTCTAATTGCCCTTAAAGTAGTTGGACGTTTAACTGTAATAATTTCTTTTGTTATTCCGTCTTCTCCAGGAGCTTTTCCATTTTTTTATCTGTTAAAGGCATTTTCAACTCCCGCGTTAGTAATTTCTGGCAGCGTTTTAGATCCTACGTTTTAATACTCATCGTTATTTATTGTGGTTTTTAGGTTTTAGGCTATTCTGAACAAGATGACATTAACTTTAACCAATTAAATGATTTTGTGCGTGATTTCTCAAAGAAAGCTGCCCCGTTATTAGCCTGTAGATTATGGGAACAAACCTACTGGACTACCCTGTGAAGATTTTAGAGACCTTTTACCTTTATTTTTAAAAAACAATTAGTTTTTTACTGCCATGATGTTTCAGATGATTTTACATCATAAAACCTTCTGAGTGGCGATTGTTTTTGGATAGCAGTAAGCGAAATCTGAGCTGTGTGTCATTGCATAATAGACATATGTGTGCAATAGTTGGATTATTTTTGGGTAAAATTGAAATATTTGAAAATGGTTACCCTTTATCTTGACCAATGGAGATGTTTACATAATTTTTATTTATTCCAGAAGAGCTAACCTGAATCGCCACCACTTGCAGCTGGTATGCCAAACGTTGTAAATAACTTAATTGTCAGTTGAGAGAAGATTTTTCCCCATTTTATCCGAACTTTGGATGTATGAAAAATTCACTTGAGGCATTGAACAGAGATGTTTTCGACATATAGCTTTCACCTTTCAACCTTTGGTCGGACGAGTAAATCAAAACAGATATGTTTAAAAAGTCGCAAATTTAAGATTTTATGCTAAAAAGAATTGTACTTAAAATAAATACAACTAAATATTTCTTTTTTGTAAAGTTTCTTTCTATTTAAAAGGCTCTCTTTTAAGGATGTTATACACATGCTGATAATTATGAGACTCTAGTTAATGGAGTGATGAATGCATATGTGTTACCATGCCTTTGAGCATGATATCACACATACTCATTAACCCTTACTTACAGAGCACAGAGACACAAGAAGGAAGAGATGGTTAAGTTCAATTAGGACCTAGCTCCATGGGGTGTAACACGGACCCCTATATCGGAAAAATCGAAACAGTTAACAGGCTGGTAGAATGTTGTCAAAGCAAACAACTTATTAAGGGAAACGTGATCGAAAATTAAGTAGATTTTATTCTAATTAGTGACAGATACAATAACGTTAACTTTGTAAAAACGTACCCAGGGGCTTATGTTAACTATGACTAGAACCTGGTGGTTTCCCGTATCAAATTATCTCTAAAAAATCCCAAAAGGCCAAATAGGAAACACATGTTAGATATTATTATGAGAAAACTAAAAAAATCCGAATATTTAGCAAAAAAATAAGTAGAAAAATAAAATTAGAACCTTCATCTCCTACCAAGCTGCCGATAGTGATAATACGAGAAAAAAAAAGTAAAATCCAAATACAAGAAAATAAACCAACAGATGAGAAGAAAAGAAATATAGAGTGTGTCAAGGATTGAAAGTGTGTCAACGAATACTGGATTCGTAAGAAATGGGAAGAGATTAAGGAATACGAATGGAAGTATGACAATATGGCGGATGAAAATTGCTCTGAGTCGTATTTTTGATCTGAAAGAACTTAAAAATTGAAAAATTTGAATTCTGTGAGTGAGAGAATTTTGCGTATTTTACAGAACTAAAGACGGAACCTAAAAAAAAATTAATAAAATGCTATTAAATCTTCGAGATTTAGAGTGTAATAATTATCCGCGTCACAATGACCAGATCAGCAACAGCCAAACTCACAAAAATTTAAAAGAAAGTTAAAATCGCAAAAAACACAAAATACGCCTTGTTCGAGCATTGATATTTCCTGTGCTTCAGAAACTTGGACAATAAAAAAAGCCGATTTAAAGCGTATAATCGCATTTAATGTGGATCTACCGTAAAATGTTGCGCATACCATCGACCGTCGTAGTAGAACTTAACATAAAAACTAGACTCGTCAAAACTATCCACCAAAATATACTGAGATATTTTGGACATATAACTAGAAGAAGAGAAGGCATGAAGCGAATGATAGTTGAAGGTAATGTAGCGAATAAAAGATCCAGAGAAAGATCTTCAGTACGATGGTCGTACCAAATAAAGGACATGACTGGTTACTCATTCTCCGAAGCAACCAGCACGGGAGAGAGATAATTAAACAGAAATAGTCAAACAAATTACATGACGCCACTACATCCTTACGAAGAAGATATTATAGAGGAGGAGGAGAATGAGTTAGTTACCTTGATACATTTCTTAAGAACCTTGGGGTTGTCACTGATTAGTTTTGACTAAGATTTTGTGAACATAGAGGAGCGCTATTAAGTATTAAGCAAAAAAAAGTTTACGAAATTAAATTTTTTTATGTAAAATATTTCAAAATTATCTACTGTTTACTTATTTGCTTACATTATTTACTTATTAGACTTAATAGATATTTATGATCTTACCTAGGAGGTGGTGTCGATATCCTCCAGGAATATTCTGGTTTCTCGTTGGTGGATGTTGCTAAAGTAGAAGAAGGTGTCGCTAAAGACGATCTAGTGGAATTACTGGCCTGTTGGTGGCTGTAAAATATCCTTAAATAAAGTGTGCCATCGAAGGCAGCAAAATTAATTAACGTGTCGAAAAAATCTACAGGGAAGTAGTCGGTAACAAATAGCGTGTATGTTTATTGCATAATTAGTAACTACATCTATAATGAGCGTTAATTAAACAAAATAAGTATTAAAAGCATCTAGAGATCAAACACATTTAAAAAATTGTTAAGTACGGCAATATTTAAAAGACTTTGGACTTCACAACCAATATTATACATAATACATAAACTTTTTTTAAATATAAATATGACATTTTTGTATGCGCTCATAATATTGGAGATTATTTGACTAAAACTTATTTTATTTTTTACGTATCTTATGATTTTTTTTTTTCATTTTCTATAACACCAAATTAATGGTGGCATGGTGGCATATTAATCCAGATCTTAATCAAATACTACATACTCTTGTAAGCATATTACTTCTCACTATCTTACACAAAACACAAAAAAAGTTTTTATTTATATTTCTGTATTTTCTTCAAAGATGTAAAATAGAAATGGATGGCATCATTTTTTAACAAGTAATGGAAATAAAATACCTGGGGTTTTCACTGTTTAGTTATGGAGACCTGGACAAAGAAGTGAGAGATCAAAGAAGTACAGGAAAAGAAGTACAAAAAGCAAATAGACTAGCAGGATGCCTTAATAACACTATATGGCGAATCAGATAGATTAACACTGAGCTAAAGACAATAATTTATAAAGCCAGTGTAAGAACAGTAATTACATATGCCTCAGAAACAAGAACCGACACAGCCACAACACAAAGGCTACTAGAAACTATTGAGATGAGAGTAGTGAGAAGAAAAAAAGAAAATACACTAAAGTGAGGATATTAAAAGAAAGTAATTTACAGTGTAAAAATAAATGTACACAAAATAGAAAAAAAGAATGAAATAACCACATATGCAGAATGGGGGAGTGCCGTGTTGTCAAAATAGCAAGAGATAGGTCACCAATTGGCAGAAGTATCGGACAAACGCGCAAAAGATGGAGTGACAATCTTTAATGGAGGTATTAATCCACCATTGACTAAGCAGAATTACTTATAAAGAGAAAGACTAAGAAGAAGAAGAATAAGTTTTTTCTTCTCGAAATACAAAAATAAAATAATGAGATTTTGGGAATTACAGTCTAATAAATATCTTTCGTAATAAAAATGAAATATGTTATGTAGATCCAATATAAATATGAAATTTACCAAAAGGTTCAAAGAAATACCTATCTTAAAAATTGGAATCCGATAACCTTCAAATAGAAGATGTTAAAATACAGAACAAAAGACCAGTACGGAGGCAAAGGAGAAGATGGTAGAACAAGTGGCAGCAGAGTCGCAAAACTTGATAAATTGGAGGCGGCATTTGACCGCTACTGTAGGATGCAGGGATGGTAAAAGAGAAATTATATTTTACCTTTATTGTATAATCTCATTTGTAAACTAACCTGGCGATTTTGAAATATTATTTCACACAGAGAATTGGGATTTTCTGGAAGGAAGGGTGATTTTCAAATAGCTCCATGAAATTTAGCAAACTTTTGCTTGCCCAAAGTAGTATCGGTACTTCATTTTTTATCCACCAAAGCTAAACTTTTAAAAAATTACACTAGTGGTAAGGTAATATTTTAAATATCTTCGGAATATTACTATATTGGTTTTTCGTAATTCTTAAAAATTATTTATATTAAACCTAGAGCTAAGATTAATCTATTTGTCAACCATTTTCCATACACTCCTGAATGTAAGTCTCTCCCAATTTCTTCCATCTTTCTCTATCTTGCGCTAATCTAATCCACTATTTACCTGCCTCTGCTCTTATGTCAGTTACCGATCTTTTTGAGGTCTTCCCATGCTTCTTGTTGTCATCCTTGGTCTTCATCTCCGTGTCCACCTGTTGTCATTATATCGGGCTACGTGACCTGCCTAGCGCCATTTCATGTTTTTAATTTCTTCCACAATATCCCAATCTTCTTTTTACGTCTTATCTCGGTGTTTCTAATCTTGTCTCTCAGTGATATTCCAAGCATGATTCGCTCAATTGCTCATTGCGTTGTTTCTAATTTTTGAGCAGATTTTTTGGTAAGTCTACTGTCTCCAAGTCGTAGGTACAAAGTGGTAACATGCATGTGTTATACACCTTTTTCTTTAAGTTTACAGAAATGTAACAATTTTGTATTGTTATATTTGTCTGGTCTCGGCTCAGTATTTTTGTTTACTGTAGTTCATTTTTAAGCCTACCATTCCTGAAACTGTTTCTTAAAAATGTCTTCTAGAGCAAGGGTAAATAGTTTGGGAGAGATGGTGTCTCCTTGTCTTACTTATCATTGTAGTCTTATAGGATTAGTTTTTGTGCTTTCGTCCAGCTTTATCTGCATGGTGGTATTTTCATATATGTTTTTAATTATGTTAATGTATCTTGAATCTTGGGGCTTAAATGTGGCTTGGCTACAAGAGAAGCCTTGTTTAGTATACAGGTGCTAGTACAGAGATGCAGAGATATAAATCAAAATGTGTATATTTGTGCAATCGATTTTGAAAAAGCTTTTGACAAAGTCCGACATAACAAAATGCTAGAAATATTGGAAACAGCTGGATTGGACGATAAAGATCTACGAATAATTACAAATCTATACTGGCATCAAGTGGCAAGAATAAAGGTTGAACAAGAACTGTCAGATGAAATAAATATAAAAAGAGGAGTGAGACAAGGCTGTATATTGTCGCCTTTACTTTTTAACTTATATTCGGAGAAAATATTTAAGGAAGCCATAATAGAGACAACCGAAGGTATTATTGTGAATTGAGTAACCGTCAACAATATTAGATATGCCGACGATACCTTAGTCCTTGCCAATTGCGGAGAAGACCTTCAAAATCTAATGAACAAAATAAAACAGACTTGTGATCAGTATGGATTAAAACTCAACGTTAAGAAAACTAAATATATGATAGTTAGCAAACAAAATTATATACATGATGACGGTATAAAAGTCGGAGATGCCACACTGGACAGAGTAGAGAAACTCGTGTATCTCGGCAGTAATATCAATGAGAGCTGGGATCCAACCGCAGAAATTAAAAGCCGAATAGAACAAGCCCGAGCTGCCTTTGTAAAAATGAGAAACGTACTTTGCAGTCACGATCTTAGCATTGACCTTAGAGATCGTATGATATCTTGCTACATCTTTCCTGTCTTGCTGTATGGAGTAGAAGCGTGGACCCTAACTGAGGCTATGCTTAAACGCTTGACAGCCTTTGAGATGTGGGTATACAGACGACTACTAAAAAGCTGGGTCGACAGAGTTAGAAATGAGGAGGTCCTTAGACGGCTGAACCAAACAACACAACTGGTCAATATAATAAAGAAACGCAAGCTGGAAAACTTCGGTCATATTATGAGACACCCTGAAAAATATGATCTTTTACATCTGATCATTCAGGGAAAGATCCAAGGTAATCGTGGTCCTGGTAGAAGAAGAACATCATGGCTGAAAAATCTAAGCCAATGGTATGGAAAATCAACTACACCGTTATTTAGAGCTGCTGTCAATAAAGTCACGATAGCGAATATGGTAGCCAACATGATATCCAACGATCGATAACGGTCATGGAACTAGAAGAAGATCTTGAATCTATACGTGCATTTTCTAGAGATTCAAGCACTGCCCATAATTCGATGGAATCGAATGCTTTCTTTAAATCGACGAACGCCATATAAATTGGAACATTATACTTGGATTTTTCTATTAGTGTTCTTACGGTGTGCAAGTGGTCTATGGCAGGGGTCGGCAACCTTTTGAGTCGGAAGAGCCAAAAATTACAATTTACAAAATTTTAAAGTTTTTAAACAGCCACAAAAAAAAACTAAATATTCACTTATAACACTAACTTGCACTTCAATAACAAACAGTTGAGCAAATAATTTCAATGGCAGCGTTGGCTTTGCATGGTTTTAGAAAGTTTGGATAAATCTGGCTCATAACTTGTTTTAAGTTTCAACCACGACTCTAAATTTTCATTTGTTATTTGGCGTCTTAGTCTACTTTTATTTATAGTCATGTACGAAAACGCAAATGCCAACTTCTTCACCTCACTGTAGCAATCTGGAAGACTATTCCATGCTTCGAATGTAAGTCCCTCAATTCGCGGCATTTCTTTCAAGGCTGTCTTTGCGTATACCTTTTTTGCGTTACGTACATACATTTCTGGACTTCCAACTTTTCCAACTTGCTTTTCAATTCTGTAAATTTCCACTCCACAAATCTTTACTTGTTTAATCGAGCAATTGCATTTCTAAGGATCCAGTAAGAATTCCAAATGGCTCAACGTGAATTTCGTTACTATTTGTGTTGATAGGATTTACTATGAATTGTAAGTAGTTTTGTTGGTTTTGAATTATTCAAATCTGCCAGCAGATTCATCTTTAATTTTTGTTGTAATTGTGCTGAAGTAATTCCTGTCAACAGCTGCACTCACTTGTTTTATCGCGATTATGCTTTAGACTAGCTAAAGTAATTTACCGCTCTGAATATCTACAGCAAAAAGAATTAATTTTTCTTCAAAACAAACCAACTCTTCCGCCAAAACATAAGCTGGGTTTCCCTTTCCTTGCAGTTTTAGATTCAGCTCGTTTAATTTCTCTGTGATACCTACCCTAAATTAAAATTTTTGGCAACCATTTGTCGTTTCCTAATTTAGAGTGATTGATGTCTTTTTCATTTAGGAATGTATTAATTTCATTCAAGCACAAAGCAAAACGTTTCAACACCTTACCTTTGGAAAGCCATCGCACTTTATTATGAAGAAGGAGGTCGGCCATTGTCTTCAAGGCATTTTGCACGGCATGCGCTCTAGTTTGTCCCGAGAGCGGTAGCAATCCAGAAGTGCTTCTTTGGAACCTTCGAAAGACATATACCTGACAAAAAGCGCAACTTGTACCGTGTTTTTTACATCGCAAGACTCATCGATACCAAGTGATAAGGCGGAAGAAAGTTGAATATCTTCCACTTGCACATATGTTACATTTGAAGATATTTTAGCTACTCTATCTTGTACTGTTTTAGCGGATAGTGGCAAATCTTTGATTTTATTCAGGATTTCTGATTTGTTTTTGAAATTACTAAAAGTTCTTCAGGTGCCCTTATGAAGCAGGCTTTGATATACTCACCATCTGTAAATGGTTTGCCTTTTTTCGAAATTTCTAGTGATACCGCGAAACTTACCAGATTGACATTACTTGTAGATTGAGTCAGTTACATAATATGGAACTTGATTGCTGTTTTTGTTTTTGGAGCTCATCAACAGCTTTTTTCGTTCTTCGTCGGCTGGATATCGGTGTCTAATCATCATTAATCGATTCAGAAGGCTTTTTAAAACTTTTTTTTTTGGTAAAATAAATAATATTTGCGCGTGGAACTAAAGAGTCGCAGCTTCACATCCAATGAGACTAATTCGGCTAGCGAGCCGCAGGTTGCCGACCCCTGATATATGGTACTAAAATGTTTTCTGTATCCAGCTTGCTCGATAGGTTCATAAAAATTGAGCTTATCTGTTTAGCGTTTGGTTATGATTTTGGTTATCAACACTTCAACTGTAATTTTTTCCTCTCCCGGACATTCTTATATCATAGTCGGCTTTGTCTCGTATTTCTTCTGACCCGGTGTTAATTATTATTCGTTCAGTACGTCGTGGTTGTTGTGATTGTGTATTTACCAAGTATAATTTAGTGTAGAATTTTTCAATGGCCTCGCTTATTTCTTTTCTGTCTCGGACGGTGACGTTTTTCTCATTTTTTATTTTTTGATTTTTGTTATGTCTCTCGAGTTGTTTGCTTTCAGTACTTTCATATTGCAGTTATTATATCTTTTATTAAATTGTTAGTATAGTTTCTATGATCGTTTCTAATTTCTTTCTTCACGTTTTTGTTTAAACTTTGGAAGCTGTTTGAAGTTCGATATGTTCTGTTTCGTCTTGCTTGGAGAGTTTTAATTGTATTAGGTTGAAGTTTAGATGTTTTGGCTGTTTTCGTGTTTGAGCATATTTTCTTAACCGATGGTGTTACAGTTACCTTTATTTTTTTGGTTAGTCCATTTATATCCATTTGTTTCAGTGTCTCTATTGATTTTAGTCTTGTGCTTAGCTCTTTTTGGTATTCTGTTTATTTTTTGAAACAGTATATCAGTGGTTGGATATCATTTTTTGTTTAATAAGTTTGTTTCATTCTACTCTAGTCTGTATTTTAATATTTGCTCTAACCAATCTATGGTCACTCCCGATATATAGTTTGTTATATACTGTCACGTCAGTGCATATGTTTTTGTTATTGGAGAGTATGTAGTCTATTTCGTTCTTAGTTTTCTTGTCTGGGCTGATCCATGTCCATTTACGTTATTTATATTTTTTAAAGAAAGTGTTGAGACAAAATAAATTTTCATTGTTTAAATAGTTGTACAACATCTCACCCCTTTCTTTCCTGTTGTCCAGCCCAAAGCGGCCGATATATAGATATATAATATTGTTACGAACATGCGTTCAGCAGCTAACAGCATCTAAGTGGCTTGCCTAACGGTCGCATCTCGAAGCATCGAGAAGTGTCGGCTTTATATCAAGCGCTGTAAAATTTCACCCGTCGAATAACGAATTAGAGGTGGGACTAGTCCCGAATATTCTCGAACATAATACTTTGGTATATATATGTAACGGAATTAGGAGTTAAGTTTAGTTGATAAGAGAATACCGAACTGTAAAGTTATAAATAAATATATTTATATAAATTCGAACCGCTCGTTTTATTTAAAAACGGTACAGTTGGTGTCACCGTGTGAGGACAATTGATTTATTTAAACATAAATTTAACAGTGAAAAAAAGAGACTTTTGAACTTTTGAAAAGTATTGTTTGTCGGGAACATCCGCGTAGTTCAGTAGTGATCGTTGTACGAAAGAACGTTTAAAAAGTACGTGTGTGCCTGACCAAAGATGCTACTAGTAGAACTTTCAGTGAAACAGTTGCGTGAGCAACTAGAAGAACGCGATGAAGATTGCAGCGGGTCCAAGAAGATACTCCAAGAACGACTGAAGACTGTTCTCAACAAGAATGGAGAAGACCCAGAGACATTCCAGTTCAAATCAGCAGAAGAAGCCGTTTTAACTAAAATAATTGACGGAAAATTCGAGAACGTTTTCAAAAGATTCGATGAAACGTCTCAAATGATTATTGAAGAAACTTCTAAAAAAATTGAAGAATCTTCTAAAAAAAATGATGATAAATTAGAGAACGTTTCCAAACGATTTGATGAAACATTTGAAAATGTATCTAGAAGATTCGACGAGACTTCACAAATTATTAAAGAAGTAGCTAGACAAAATGACGAGAAACTCGAAAATGTGTCTAGAAGATTTGACGAGAAATTTGAAAATGTTTCTCAAACAATGGAAGAAACTTCTAAAAAGAACAATGAGAAATTTGAAGAAGTCTCTAAAACATTCGATCAGATACAGAAAAATGTAAACAACGTAGAAGAGAAGATCAAACAATTAGAGACCATGATGACTAACACAAATATGCTACCGCCAGTTAATACGGTAGCTTTAGATCCGGTAGTGAAAGAAGAATCTCCTAGAGACGAAATGACACATCATATGAGATTAAAATTACCACCATTTGATGGAAAGTCCTCTTGGTCCATATACCTTAGACAATTTGAAGCTATTGCGACAGCCAATCATTGGACAGAACAAGAAAAAGCCGTTTCCTTGACTGCTGCTTTACGAGGTGATGCTGCAGATATCCTAAGATCGATTCCTAAGGGTCAAGAAAAATGTTACCAGACCTTGTTCACTCGACTAGATAAACGTTACGGAGATGCCCATCTACAACAAGTCTACAAGGCGCAACTAAGAAGTAGAGTTCAACGAGCAAGTGAGAATTTGCAAGAGTTTGAAGCAGATGTTGCTCGTATAGTGCGGTTGGCTTATCCTGAGGTACCAGACAACATTTTGGAAGAAATCGCTGTAGATACCTTCGTCAATGGGTTAAAAGAAAGTGAATTACAGAAAGCTTTACGACTAGCAAGACCGAAAGTTCTAGATGAAGCGCTTGCTATTGCTTTAGAACATGAAACAGCTAGTCAAACTTCACGGAGCCATCGAGTAAGAACCATTGAAGAAGTCGACGAACCAAACGATGAACGTCTGGAAGAAATGGTACGAAAAGTAGTTCGTAACACGATGCCGAAGAGACGCGAGCCCAGATGTTGGAATTGTGGTGACGTAGGTCACATTCGTCGTAATTGCAAGAAAATGATACAACAGTCGGAAAACTAGAACGGGTCGACACTAAGGGGCAACTGCCGACCTCGAGAAACACAGCCCCCATAGTAACTGTGAACATTACGTCCTCCGGTGGAATTCATAGCTAGTACATCGAGGGTCGTATTAATAATAAATGTATATCGTTTTTGGTAGATACAGGTGCAACAAGAACTATAGCACGACCAGAAGTAGTACGAGACCATCTTAAATTATCGCCTGCAACAGTAAAGCTTAGAACAGCAACTGGTGAGATAATTAATACATATGGCGAGGCTAATATGTCAGTATCCATTGGCCAGACCACAGTGAAACATCGAGTATTAATTGCAGAGATCTCTGATGAGTTCATATTGGGGATGGATTTACTACGGAAAGTTGGAGCTGTATTGAATGTCAAAGATGGAGTTCTCGAGATCGGTGGTGAAGAGTTGCCATTTCATGAAGACAAAGAAGATGTTATCAGCTTAATAACTACTTGTGACGTAACAATACCGGGTAACAGTGAGAAAATTTTGATGGCCAGACCTGATGGTTACTGCCGAGAGGGAAGTTTAAGAATGGTCGAAGATGTGAACAATGCCGAGTTCCTAACGGCAAAAGCTTTGGTGAGAATTCGAGATGTCGTTCCTGTAAGAGTTATGAATTTAAAAGGAACTGCTATTAAGTTAAGTAAAAGAACTTTGATCGGACAGTGTGTTCCCGTGGCTTCAATTTGTTCCATGAGTACTAATAAGAAACCGTCAAAATCTAAGTATCCAAAGGAGCTTGTAGAGACGATGATTAAAACGTGCCAAGATCTTGATGATGAACGAACTAAAAAAGTGAAGTCTATGCTAATAGAATTTCAAGATGCTTTTGCCATTGATAAGAAGGATAATGGCAAAACAAGCATAGTAAAGCACAAAATTAATACCGGAGACGCTCAGCCAATCAGACAACAACCTAGACGACTTCCATTTGCGAAAAGAGATGAAGCCGAAGACATCATCAAAGATATGAGCAAACAAGGGTAATTGAACCATTAAACAGTCCATGGACATCACTAGTAGTGCTAGTAAAGAAGAAAGATGGTTCAACACGTTTTTGTATTGACTACCGACAGCTCAATGCGGTAAATAAAAAAGATAGTTATCCTTTGCCCAGAATAGACGACACTTTGGATACACTTTCTGGTTCTCGTTGGTTCTCCACACTCGATCTGAAAAGTGGATATTGGCAAGTAGACATGGAGCCAGCTGATCGTGAGAAAACCGCATTCTCGATAGGATCAGGGCTTTGGCAGTTCACAGTTATGCCCTTTGGTTTATGTAATGCCCCAGCCACATTTGAAAGATTAATGGAGGCAGTTTTAAGAGGTCTAACATGGAAAACATGCCTGGTTTATTTGGATGATGTAATTGTAGTAGGAAGATCCTTCGATGAACATGTAAATAATTTGACAGAAGTCCTTCAACGATTGCGGGCAGCAAATTTGAAGTTGAGTCCGAAGAAATGTCACTTGTTTCGACGAGAAGTGAAGTACTTGGGACATATTGTAGCAAGTAATGGTGTTACAGCTGATCCTGAAAAACTTGCAGCAATTAAGGATTGGCCGGTACCAAGAGACAAACACGAAATTAGAAGTTTTCTTGGCCTTTGTACATATTACCGACGTTTTGTCAAAGGATTTGCCAACATCTCCAAGCCATTAACAAAGTTGACAGAAGAAGGCAAAGAATATACATGGAGCGAAGAGTGCCAAAGAGCTTTCGAACACTTACAAATGGCTCTGATCAGCGCACCGATTTAAGCTACCCTAGACAGGCAGGAAAATTTGTGTTGGACACAGATGCAAGCAACAGTTCAATAGGAGCTGTTCTATCCCAAATCCAAGATGGGCAGGAGAAAGTCATCGCTTACTTTAGCAAAGTCTGGTCGAAACCAGAAAGAAACTATTGCGTTACCAGGAGAGAATTGCTAGGCGTATTAAAGGCTTGCGAGCATTTTCATAAATACTTGTATGGCAGAAAGTTTCTTCTTCGCACGGATCACGCTGCTCTAAAATGGCTTCTACAATTCCGTAATCCAGAGGGCCAGATGGCAAGATGGTTAGAACGATTACAAGAATATGATTACGACATTGAACACAGGGCTGCAAGAGTTCATTTAAATGCTGATGCCCTTTCGAGACGGCCGTGCAGTGCAAATTGTAATCACTGTCTTAAATTAGAAGAACGACTTTGCCCCGTGAGACGAACCACCGTCATTAATGATCAATGGCAGCCTCAACAGCTACAAGACGCTCAAGCAGATGATCCATGTATAAAAAGAGTACTGGATTGGATGCGTCGAAGTGAAAGACCTTCTTGGCAAGACATTAGTGCATGTAGTCCAGAAGTCAAGTGTTACTGGAGCCAATGGAATTGCCTAGTGCTAAAAGATGATCTTCTTTATAGAACCTTTGAGAACGATGATGGTACAGAATCTAAGCTTCAGTTGATTGTACCTAAAAGTAAAGTGTCAGAAGTATTGCGTCAGTTACATGACGGTGCATCAGGTGGACACTTTGGTATTACGAAGACTCTGCAAAAGGTTCGAGAACGGTTCTATTGGGTGAACTGTAAAGATGATGTAAGAAGATGGTGCCGGAAATGTGAACTGTGTGCAACCAGTAATGGTCCAGTTGGTAAAAAGAGGGCACCCATGAAACAGTACAATGTTGGTAGTCTTATGGAAAGAGTAGCAATTGACATTGCAGGTCCACTTCCAGAGACAAATGATGGAAATAAATATATCCTGGTAGCCATGGATTATTTTACGAAATGGACGGAGGCCTATGCGCTACCAAATCAAGAAGCTGCTACCGTTGCAGAGGTACTGGTTAAAGAATTCTTTAGCCGATTTGGTGTTCCCTTGGAGATCCACTCCGACCAAGGGCGAAACTTCGAGTCAAACCTTTTCCAAAACGTTTGTAAATTGATTGGCGTCAATAAGACCAGAACGACACCCCTTCATGGTCGAGAGATGGAATGGTCGAGAGAATGAACCGAACGATGGGTAAACACCTGTCCAAAGTTGTATCAGAACATCAAAAAGATTGGGACCAGCACATTCATTTATTCCTAATGGCCTACCGCTCGGCCGTGAATGAAACTACGGGCCAGACTCCAACCTGCCTGATGTTAGGTCGTGAAGTTCGTTTGCCCTGCGACCTAGAGTTTGGCTGCAGACCTTCTGAAGAACATGTTGCAAGCGAAGATTATGTCGACCGCCTAAAGTTAAGAATGAACAACATTCATGAACTTGCCCGACAACACATCCAGTTAGCCAGTGACAGAATGAAAGATCAATACGATTCTCGATGCAAGAATGAAAGCTATGAAGTAGGTGATCTTGTTTGGCTTTATAATCCCCAACGTCGTCGTGGCTTGTCTCCTAAACTGCAAAGACAATGGGAGGGTCCGTATGAAATTAAAAAGAGAATAAATGACGTAATATACCGAATTAAGAAGTTGCCGAAAGGTAAACCAAAAGTAGTTCACATAAATCGTCTTGCACCTTATGCTGGCTCAAATGAAACCGAAGAAGTCCGAACCCTTCAACATGAGATCAAAGATGATCGGCGACCAAACTTTAATGAATTTATGTCAAATTACGCAGAGAGAACGAGTGCTAGATTCGGCGTGACGACAGAAGTTCAGCAGGATCTTTTTAGTGTTCCACATAACGTCTCTCTAGCCCACTGCGTTGCCCAAGATCTTGAGATGACTAAAGGAATCTCGTCCGTATTTTATAAGAAATTTGGTCGCTTGGGCGAGTTAAAAAACCAGCAGCCTAAAGTCGGAAGAGTGCTGAGATTAAAATATGGTTCTCGATCTTTGTTGTATATGGTGACCAGAAAGTCGTATACAGACAGGGCAAGCTACGAGGATATATGGCGTGCTCTGACTAATTTGAAGAAAATCGTCTGCAATTACGACACTAAGAACTTGGCTTTACCCAAGATAGGCCATGCACTAGATAATCTGGATTGGAAGATTGTCAGAAGTATGCTTGAAGTGATCTTCCGAGAAACCGGTGTAAGAATTACTGTGTGTTGCATTAATCCGAAGAGATCGTGTCCTTCAAAGACAGTAGACTGTTATTTCTTTCTGAGGGGTTCATGCAGAGCTGGAGAGTCCTGTAGATTCCGCCATCCTGGACCTATAGATAGAGTTCCTGATCGGGACGCTCAGATCTAAGAGGGGAGCAGTGTTACGAACATGCGTTCAGCAGCTAACAGCATCTAAGTGGCTTGCCTAACGGTCGCATCTCGAAGCATCGAGAAGTGTCGGCTTTATATCAAGCGCTGTAAAATTCCACCCGTCGAATAACGAATTAGAGGTGGGACTAGTCCCGAACATTCTCGAACATAATACTTTGGTATATATATGTAACGGAATTAGGAGTTAAGTTTAGTTGATAAGAGAATACCGAACTGTAAAGTTATAAATAAATATATTTATATAAATTCGAACCGCTCGTTTTATTTAAAAACGGTACAATATTAATACTATTACATAAATTAATACTAGACTTAACAGTATGCGCACAGAAGACATCTTTTAAAAAGAGCCTTCAGAAAACACCTTTAAACCGTTTTATTTTCGTCAAGTAGTGTGCAATATTTAAAACCATTATTACAAACGAGAGGTTCAGCCAGTGAAAACGAATTTCGAATTATGGTACACGTAATAGAAAATCCTCAAACAAGCATCCGCCAATTGAGCAATAATACAGAGTTAACTGCAACGACACTTCCAAAAATTATAAAGAAAAACAAATAATTACACCCATTTAAAATTCAGTTGCATCAAGAGTTAAATAAAAATGATTTTCAAAGATTTTTGTATGTGAGCGAAAGAAATGTCACAAAAAATCAAAATGTAAATTTTTTGAAAAATATTTTATTTTCAACTAATCGATATATCATCGCAATGGGTTCGTTAAAAGACATAAAAATTGTCATTATTACTCCGATGAAAATCTTTCACCTATTTCGAGTCACGTCTCAGAACAGAATATGGCTGTTAAATATTTGGAGAGGCATTGCTGGTTTATACGTTATTGGACCTTAGTTCTTCGACCGAACGCTCACTGGCAATTAGACAAAACATGAGGTTTGAACATGACTGAGTACCACTGCACAGTACAAAAAATATTAGAAGTGTGCTAAGTAATAAATACAATGACATTTGGATTGGATACGGTGCTACTGTGTAATGGCTCTCAAGATCCCTAGGACTAACTCCATTGGACTATTGTTTCTGGGGGTATATTAAGAATATAGTATACAACGAGGAATCTACAACATGGGATAATATGAAACTTTGTATTTGGATTCGATTAGAATACATAAACCACATAAACTTAATGATGATGCACTCGGTATACACATTGCCGGTTCGCTGTTATTTTGAAAAAAATACAAATTTAATAATTTAATAACGTTATTTTCAAATAACAGCGAACCGGCAATGTGTATACCGAGTGCATCATCATTAAATATATGGAAAAGTCATAAAATCGGAAATTGTATTTTCCTTTTTTTATCAAACCACATAAACTTACATGACACTGTACGCCAAGAGGTTACATTTATATATGCTTTTTAAACGAAACAAGCAGTCATCTTTTTGTTTTACTCACATGTTTCAAGTAATACAAAGCGGCTTATATGACTGCTACGGCGACAAAGACAATAGAAGGAGGGGTCGATATGACCGCTGCGGCAGTGAATCTGTTAACATATTTAAAGAGTATATAAATTTTTGATTTTCCCTTTTATTATTCAGTTAGATTACGTTTAATTTATTTATCATAGAAGTTGCGATTTAAAATAACATTAACCATTACCAGCCTTAACATTATATTCATGCATTTTTTCCAAAATTACTCTACAATTGTACCGACTACTTGATTAAACAGTAATATCAATGTCTTACTTACCTGTTTGGTTTAGGTCTACTAGTGCTAATATAATGACTAAGTGGTTTGGTTGGCTTATTATAGTTATTGCTATGACTATTTTGACTTTGACTAGGACTAGAACTTGAATGAGTATAAAGAATTTGTGGTTTGTTGGAGTAATGCTGTTGCTGAGGCGGAAGCAAAGTATTTTGTGTTGAGTTGTGCGCACAACACGATCCAAACATGAACGCATCTACACACATACCTAAAAAAAATAATATTTATACTATATATTAGCAATGTGTTAAGAAGATATATTTGATTTTATTAGCAGAGATAGGTGCATTTAGATTAGTGGTCGCCAACCTCTTCAATGTGTTGAGCTACTTTGTTAATTTTGGAATAAACAGCGAGCTACCCACACGGAAGCCACGTAACGCAACGTCAATGAAATAATCCACAGTTAATCTATCATTATATGTATTTATTTTACTGTTTAACTGGTAATACATAATACATAGGTACTAATATTAAACTAATAACAAAATGACTAATATTACTAGTACGTACTTGTTCATAGCTACATTCCTACCCATCAAACGAAGGTATTTGAAAAATAAATACAAACTTTTATCCAGCCACAACGGCATGTCACGTATGATTTAAAAATAGTTAATAATAACAACAAAAAAGTAACGCACTATCATAAACATTGAAAAATAAAAAAGCACGTTCAATGAGAAGGCTGACACTCAGACTCATCGATAATTTTTTAATGTTTGCAGTACAATTTGATGCAGCCATTCGAATACAATTATCCAAATGTTCATGTGTAAGTCGATTGCGATATTTGTTCTTAATAAACTTCATATTAAAAAAATAAGATTCCCACAAATAGGTTGAACTGAATAATGCTTTCACTTTCAAGGCAAGACGGCATAGAACTGAATATTTGTCTTTACTTATAATAGGCCAGATACATTCAGTACTTGAGCCTAACGATTTTAAGGCTAAATTATTTTGAAACTCAATGACTTCCATTTCTGTTGCAGCGATGTCTTTGCCAAAGTTCTGCATAACACAAGCTGCAAACTGCTGGATATCAATTTCCATAAAGGGCGAAACAACAAACTGCGCTACTAAAGCCATTTCATTGAAATCCTTAAAACGATTTTTGACGTTAGTCTTCAGGGTAGAAATTATTTCTACATGATATTAGTTTTTGTTCCCAAAACTCCAGCTTTTTGATAAATGCTTTTATATCAGAAATCATTTCCGCTAGTTCTTTGTCTCTCCCCTGAAGCTGCAAATTAAGTTCGTTTAATTTCTCTGTAATGTCCACGAGAAAACCAAAATCTCTAAGCCAGATTGAATTTTCTAGTTCCGGAGTCGGTTCATCACGTTGTTTGAAAAATTGAACTATGCCAGATAGGACATCATTCAAACGTTTCAGCACCCATCCTCTACTTAACCATCGGTGGAGCGCCATCGATTGTCAAGCCTACCATTTTCGATATTGGAATTTTCTCGGAAGAAGTAATATTTTTTAAATGAGAAAACAACTCCTGTCCAGTAGTGTGTCCTTTCAGTGGAATGAACTTTAAAAGATCTTCTTTAATCGTAAAATCACTAAAAATCATTCTGACGAACACGGCCATCTGGGCAGTGTAAACGACATCTGTTGATTCATCCAGTTGAAGTGACTAATAAACACAGTTATCTAAGTCAGTTCATAACTGTAAAAAAATATCATTGCTCATTACTTCTACACGTCTCATCACTGTATTAGCAGAAAGTTGCATAGATTTTATAGCTGAAACTATCTCGTCTTTATTTCTAAAGTTGGCAAATAACGAATCAGCAGCTTCTAAAAACGCCTGTTTTATCATTTCCCTGTCTTCATAAGGTTTCGTTTTTTGTGCAATTATCTGGGACACACGGTACGATGCTTCAGTTGCTGCCTTATTTTTGTCGACTGTTCTTAAAAATATTGATTGTTGTCCAATTAACTGTTTTTTAACTGTTTCAGTTTCTCCTTTCTGGCGGCAGAATGTAGTGGGAATGATTTTTCAAAATTAGAATGTACAGTTTTATGATGTCTCTCAATATTTCCTTTTTTAGCAACGGAGACCAAAGTATTACACAACAAACACACATTTTTATCTTTAACTTCTGTAAAAAAGTATTGTTCCCATATATACTTCCCATTCCGAATGAAAGTGGTATGTTTTTACCTTCTTACAACTGCTTGTCATAATATTATTTTTGTTGTTCTCTACTAACCCAACCGCTGGACGTTGTTTACGCGTTCAGTTTTAAACTAAGCGCAATGTCGCCGCGCCGTGCGTATTTATCCTGTTCAAAGCAATCCAGATCGTTCTCGAACACTAACGCGCTGGTCACCGCAACGTTGCCTCTGCATATTATGACAATTAGATTCTTTTGTGGAATTTTCGGAAGTTTCTCTGATTTTTGCAGTTTGTATTTTTTAAATTAAAATCGTTGAGAGAGCTACCAGCTTAGGTTGGCGACCACTGATTTAGATTCATACATGGGGTCATGCCAATCTCTTTAGAATAGAATAAAAATATGCTTTGTTGTCACTGAAAATTGTACAATATTATGGGCAAAGCCTACAAAAAGTCAAAAAAATAACAATAACAATTAAAATTTACTAAAATTACATAAGTCGTCAATATCACAAAATAAAAGGTAATAAAATATACAATCCATTGCAAAATTTAACTAGATAACTAAATCAGTGAGTCGTGGGACAATACCCAAGAGATTAAATGTCGCATCGGAAAGGCAAAGAGTGCAACAAAAATAAGGCTCCTTAAATGTTATCTGTACTAAGTGCTCCTGTACGGAGTAGAAACGTGGACATTAAAGGCGAAAACTCTATCAAAACTTCAGACTTTTGAGCTATGGTTATATAGAAGGATCTTGAAGATACCATGGACAGACAAAGTCACAGAATAACCTAAAGTTACCATAATAAGAAGAAATAAATTGCATATTGCATAAAAAAACCTTACGAACTAATAAGTTTGAGTTGCTGAATGAAAGTCAGATTGAACGCATCTTGATTTAAGGCATGGAACACGCGTAATAAACTGCTGAAATTATAGAGGCGAAAACATAGGCTCAGAACATTCCCTAATGATCTTAACATTGAGGGATAGAATTTCAAACACCAGTAAAGAAAATAAAATGTATACAAAACAAATGGAATGTGCAAAAGCTGATCGATGCTACTGGACCAGAAGAAAGTAAGACATTTAAGCAGTAGCGAAAGAGGAAATAGGAACAGAAATTTGTGCCCGTAGTAATCATTGGCTGGATGATAAATTCAATAATGCAACAAAAAATAAATTGCTGTAGAGAATTATTAGACAATGAGAAGAAAAGAAAAGAGGATACACAAAGGAAAAAAACGAAACCACTTAAATAAGGAACTTAAGTATATGGAAAACCTAAACAGAGAGAAATAATTCAAAGCATTCAATAAGAAGGTTAGAAAAGAACACAAGGTAACTACAAGACCATGTAGAAATCAGAATGGCGATCTATTAACAACAAAGAAAGATGTATTGAATAGATGGGTGAAATACCTGAAAGACGAAAGAGGTGTAGTAAATGGAACAGATGAGAGGGAAGAGGAACCAACAACGATTTTTGAAGTTAAAGATGCAGTTAAAAAGCTAGCGAAAAATGATACAGAAATGATATGGACACAGAAATCCCTCCCCAATGATTGGAATGTTGGAATACTTTGCACCATATACAAAAAAAATCGTATAAAATATTTTCCACAGTACTATGTCACCGTATGGCACCATATGCAGAACGGATAGTTCTTGCCAGGCTGCTTTCAGAGGTGGTAAATCGACATTTCATCAGATTGCAACCCTGAAACAAATTTTTGAAAAATACTGGAATATGGCATTAATTCTAAACGAAAGTTTAGATGGAGTTGGTTTTTTGATTTCGAAAAAATGTACTCATAAAATTGAGGAATACGTAGGAATAACAGAAAGAATCGTTTTATTAATTATAAATATCAGCGAAAAGGTCACTTTAAAAATAATTCAGATTTATGCGCCAAAATCTACACACACAGACGAAGAAATGGAAGAATTCTATAAACACCTCACAGAGTCCATGACATATCGAAACACTACATACACGATTATATTGGGCGATTTGGGGGGAAATGGACAAAAAACTAGAAGAAAACGAAAACTGTATTGGAAAATTTGGACATGGAGTAAGAAATGAAAGAGGAAATTTATTGGTTAACTATCTAGAAAACAACAAATTATTTGCCATGAACTCTTTCTTCAATATACAGTCCACATAGGAAATGGACGTGGATGTCGCCAGATGGGAACACTAAAAATGAAATTGACTACATACTAACAAACAAAAAGAACGTTTTTGTTCAACTCAATCTCTACTGGTAGTGATCACATAATGATACGGGCTAAAATAAGTATCAAACACAGAAAAGATCGAAGAAAATATGAACACTCTAAGAAAAAAGTTCACCCAGAAAAATTAAAGGAGAATAAAGTACAATACTAAAACAAGTTAAGAACAGCTGAAGAACTAAAGCTAACAGACCTAAATCTAGATCAACTAAATAAAGCCATTACTGAAGAACTTCTAAAGACTAGCTTAGAAGTAGCAACAGCAAAATCAGACAAAAAATAAAAACTAAGTGCCATATCTTTAGACATGCTACAACAACGGAGAAGCCTACTACAAGGAAATAAAAGAAATACAACTGAATACAAAACCCTTAATGCAGAAATAAGAAGACATATAAAACAATATCTCAAACGGCATCAAGAAGAACTAATAGAGAAGATTATAGAAGAAAATAGAAACTTAAGACCTATCAAGTCCCACCTAGGAAGAAATAAAATCATAGAGATGGAAAATAAACAAGGTGTAATATAAAAAAGCAGAACCCAAATATCTCAGATAACAAATAAATATTATAGTGACCTCTACAGCTCTCAAAACAGTCCACCTGATACAACTCAACAAAACCTGAAAAAGAAAATAATGAATGTAAACTCTGAAATATTACCCCCCATAACCGGAGAAGAAATAGAAAAAGCAATTACAGATATCAAAAGAAATAAGGGTTCAGAAGACGATGAAATTCTAATTGAAATGTTAAAAGAAGGAGGGGAAAAGATAAAAGACTACCTAAAGATACTTTTCAATAAATGTTTGTTTGAAGGACAAATACCGCAAGACTGGAACAAGGCAAATACAATTCTGAGATATAGAAAGGAAACAGATCAAAATTAGCTAACTATAGACTAATATCTCTCTTCTCACAAATCTATAATACTTTCACTAAGGTGATCACAACTAGACTAAACCACAAATTTGATGCATACCAACTAGTTGAGCAGGCAGGATTTAGAAAGGCGTACAGCACAACTCAGCACCTTCACACTCTTGATCGTCTAGCCATGGATTTGTTATTAGCTATAATTCTAATTTTTTTTGTAAATGACTCATGCGAGATCAAGTTTTGTTTACTAAAGTATTAATAGGCTAGGATTAGATTCTATAGTACCAAGCAATGAGGCGTACATTCACTGTTTCCAATTCTGTGTATTTCAAACTTGTTCCAATGCTAAATCAGCTAATAATATTGTAGATATCATTAGCTGGACCAATATCAAAATACTCTTCGATCAATTTAATCCTTGGTACTTCTTTTCTGGTTTAAATAATGGTAAATAACTTTGTAGATTAGATGCACCCATTGTTAGTAATAATAAAAGAAAAATAGAAAAATTAAAAAACTGGTACGATAAAGGTTATTTTGGTGTAATGTGATATCTTAATGGGTTCTACCCATACTATAGGTTATAAACTATAAAATGCACTATAAATGTCACTATTTATTTAGAATTAAAAATATATTTAGAGGTAGAATAAGAGCAGTAGAAATGGAGTTCCTGAGGAGAAGCTGTAGACTTACAAAAAGAGACAGAATTGAAAACGCAGAGATTAAGCGGAGAATGGGAATGCAATTAGACATAATCGACTATATAGAGGAGAAGAGACTATCCTGGTACTGCTACGTCAGAAGAGCGGACAGAGGACGCTGGATAAACAAAATCGCAGAATGGAGCCCGATCGGAAGAAGAAAGAGAGGAAGACCCCGAAGGTCATTCAGAGACGAAATCGACGAGGCTATGGAGACCCTGCGAGATGGAGACTGGAATGACAGGGAAAATTGGAGAAAACGGTTAAGTGAAAGAAGACAGTGAAAACTGTGGAAATCCTTAGTAGTAGTAGTAAAAATATATTACGATTACATTACTTACCTATATGGTAACCTTCAGTCTTTATACATTCGTAAACAAACATACAAGTGCCCTCCTGTCCATCTACCCAACAAGGCTTTGGGTTAATTTGGTAGGCTAAAACGATAAATTTACTGTAAATAAAATATCTTATTTAAATTATTAGTTTTAGGTGATCATAGACGAGCAATGGTGCTGCGAATCAAAAATTGTTACTAACATTAATATCTCTCTTCATATAACCACTATATACCAAAAGTAAGAGAGTAACTAAAAAATTTAAAAAACCGACACTACCAATCCCTCCAATACGAAAACCTTATAGAACTCCGGATATATCCGGATATATATTATAGCATCCGGACCGTGAGCTTGTTTTTTGTGGACCACCGTTAAATTCAAAATATAGTTATAAAAATATAGTGTAAAATTATAATCAAATCTAAATATATAAATATCTTTACATTTTTAAAATGCACAGTACTAATACTATGTAGAAATACTCGTAATACTAAAAATAATTTCTGTTCACTATTGATGCTGCTGCAGCTATTGTGCTGAATGAATCTGCAAATGATCATTTGGGCTTCCTCTTGGACACAGAAAACGTTTCAACTATCGTATTTTTGGTGGATATCTAAAAATGTTGTGCAAATGTTAAGCAACAGTTTTTCACTCAAGCCTAATGGTGTATGGACCGGCAAAGCAGCAGACACATTACGCCGCAAAAATTTATTAAACAAAGACAGGAGAAAAAACAATAATATAATAGCTTTATAATCATCGTTTTCCTTGAGTTTATTTCATACCCCTCCCCAAACGGGGTGGCCTAGCTGCCTGGTTTCAACTACCTAATCAGAATGATCTCCTAAGGGGAGGTTACAACTACTGGGGGTTTCTGAGTAACCCCTACTCCCGGTTACGCCACTACCGCGGAAGTGTAGTAGGTTTTCGAAACGGATCCTCAGGGCATATAATTGGTGACCTCTGTTATAGAAGATAGGAGCAGACTGGCAATGAAAAAGCTAATGCATTTACAGAATATATAGAAAATATATTTACTCTAAATTTAGTATTGTTCTGAAGCTATTTTCTTGTGGCATTTCAAAGTAATAACTAGTTAAATGGGAATAAGCCACAATTAAAGGGTAAAGTACGTTTATTGACGTTTCAATTTCCACTTCAGACATCGTTCTCAAAATATAAACATTAGAAAATTAAACAAATTTTATTTTTTTGTTACTTAGTGAAACAATTCTTCTAATAATTTAATTTTATCTGATTCATTTATATTGTCAATTCAGATATACATTATATATTTTAAAGTAGACGACTTTATAACGATATTGCCAATATTGTTGAGTTGCGCTCCTGGGACGACATTACTTATAAGATAATTCATTCGATTACATGAAATCAACTGTAACTTGAGAATATCCGTCAGAAAAAATCAATTATTTACGTTTTTTTAACTAACAAACATATAAAATCAGAATTTGGTCTTTATTGAAGGTAAACTAAATGCACGATCAAATACTTACCATCTCGGGATAGAATTATTTTCCTGGTTGTTCCCTCGTAATTTACTATGGAATCACCAACAGGAGAATTTTACTGCCATCATGGCATGTGTTTGTCTTTTTAACCCTTTCACTATTTTTGTACATCACCATGTACATTGAATTTTATTGCCTTATATGAAATTCACAATTATTTATCTCCTAATATACATTTGTACATCAGAAAAAAGAACCTATTTTAAAGTTTTTAGGTTGGTAGTAAGTGCGATAAAGTTTGACAATAGACGTTAGGCAACATTTAAAACGTGAGTGGCGTGTTGTGCAAACAGGTGCATTTTAGGTTATGTGATATATTTTACGTTTTCTTGTAAATCTACTAAAATTAGAAGTTTTATGATTTGCTATTGGTAAGTACATGTTTTAACGTTGGAGATCCATAATAATTTATAATGCTTTATATAATACAAAGTCCACAGATATAGGTTGAATTAGTATGTACATTACCATGGACAAACGCAGTTTGTGGACAATATATTATTATACCATGTTTTTGCAAAAGTTATAACTTATAGTATAATATATATATATATATAATATATATATATATATATATATATATATATATATAATGACATTCTAGATGTAACTATAGATCGAAATAATGGAAATAAAAATAAGCTTAAAATCAGCGACGTTAAAGATGTAGATTTGGCAGATGAAGAAGAAAGGTTGGGGCTAATTGAAAATAGTGAAAATATGGGTGAAAATGACAAAGATGAGTTGAAAAGGAACCAAACAAATTTTAAGAAAGAACAGGGTCTAACTGACAAATCAAAAATAAATTGGATACAAGGGAAAACTGTACAATACGAAACAAGAAATATTCATGGGCATTCAACCGTTCCGACTACCCCTGTTATAGATTTGCCACCACCAGTTGAATTTTTTAGCAAATATATTCTTAATGAGATACTACAACAAATGGCTGATATGACAAATTTATATGCTACAAAAAAAATATTGCTAGATTTCCACCTACAAACTTGGATGAAATCAAGACTTTTATTGGGGTCCATATTGTTATTGGTAACTTACAGTTTCCTAGAGTCTGTATGTATTGGCACCGTAGTATGGGAATACCATTAGTAAAAGATTTCCTAAGTCTGTCTAGATTATACAAGTTGCGACAGACAATACATTTGGTCAATATTTTGAGTCGCAATAAAGACAACAAAGATAGGTAGGTATTTAGATAACAAATTTTGGTATTTTTTTTTATATATATAATAATTTATTAACAATTAGAATTTCATATTCTCTAATTTAATTTGATAACAAGCACAATAACAAAAACTATAATATTGTACCCTAATATGGCGTTATGAGGTACATCACCCAGCGATTTCACCTCAGTTTCAGCGAAGATCTATGGGCCATAATCTTCGCAATCTTCTGTTGTTTATTGGCTGCAGTATGTACCACGGGGCATTGCGATGGTGCGTAGAATTTTTAATTGCGTTCTTTGGATTATTTTTGTATTTGATTTGCTAGCACAACTCTATAGTTCGATTCCGTATGTCCATATAGGTCTGATGAGTGTTTTATAAATTAGCAGTTTATTCTCAATAGAGAGTCGAGATTTTCTACCAATAAACCAATTAGTTTATTTCACTCTCAACTGAATTTGTTTTTTCTTCTTCAAAATTTGCTTCAACTTGCTTTATTTATATTGGTTTGTTACAGATTGTGGAAAGTCTGATGTCTGTACGAGTCAGTAAGAAAAAGATGCCAGCAGCTACCACTAGAAACGAACTTGTGTGTCGATGAGCAAATAGTCCCATTCAAGGGACAAATAAATATAAAACAATATATGAAAAACAAACCCAACAAATGGGGTATCAAAATCTCCATCTTGACTGGCCAGAGTGGACTGATATATGATTTCTTGATTTATCAAGGTTCAACAACGTCCATTAATCCCATTTACGTAAAATATGAATCGGCAGCTGCTGTAGTTATGCAACTTAGTGAAAGAATATCTGAGAAAAACCACGGCCTATTTTTTGACAATTTCTTTAGTACCTATAATTTGATCCAATATCTGGACTCCAAGTCTATATATACGAATACTATATATATACGAATATATATAGTCTATATATACGAATACGAATGCTGCGGTGTTATATCTTTTCTACCCTGTTATATGGAGTTGAGGCTTGGACACTAAAACAGTTGACCATAAAAAATATCGAAGCTTTCGAGATGTGGTGCTATAGGCGCATTCTCAGAATATCATGGATGGACCGCGTCACTAACACGCAAGTACTCCAAACTTTAGACAAAAGATGCGAAATTCTGAATGAGATAAAAACTAGAAAGATGGAATACTTGGGGCACATTGTGAGAGGTGAAAAGTACGAACTTTTAAGAAACATCATGCAGGGCAAAAGAAGTGTGGGAAGAAGAAAAATATCGTGGCTTCGTAATCTACGTGAATGGTTCGGGTGTAGTTCGATTGAACTTTTCAGGCGCACTGCTAACAAAGTCGCAGTGACCATGATGATTTCCAATCTCCGCTAGGAGTGGCACGAGAAGAAGAAGAAGAAGTCTATATACTGTATAGGAACCATAAGAGTTAACTGGTTTGCCAGTCCAAAGTTACTTAGCTATAAAGAAATGAAAACAAATGGGCGTGGTTTTGCTGCTACCGCAATTAGCAAGGAAGGTATTGTCATCACAAAATGGTATGATAACAAGGCAGTACTGACAGCATCTAACTTCGTTGGAATTGGAGAGTCGGATGAATGTAAAAGATGGGACAAAACAAGAAAATAATATGTGCAGATTGCCAGGCCTGAAGCTATAAGACGAGACAACAGTCACAAGGGCGGCGTCGACAAGTTGGACTTCTTACTAAGTCTGTACCGATCCTATGTCAGATCAAAGAAATGGACTGTGAGAATGATGACTCATGCCATTGATTTAGCCATGGTAAATTCATGGCTTGAGTATCGCAATATAAATACGAAGCTATTCTTTTGGGAGTAAACAAGAAGGAAATCCTTGATTTGTTAGCTTTTCGCCAAGAAGTGGTCGAAAATCTAAGTGGTAGACGTGTTCCTAAAAGAGGCAGGCCTTTAAAAAGCTTCGACGATCCAGGTCCCTCCAAATAGAAAAAAACTAAAGTAAGGCCTCTAAAAGAACTTAGATTTGATGAATACCATCATCTTTCACAGTATGATGATAAAAAGGAAGCCTCAATATGCAAAAATGAGGGGTGTAAGAGCAGGACACATATATTTTGTCAAACATGCAAAGTTCATTTATGTATTTTTTTAATACAATGTATTTTTATAATTTTATGTATAAAGGAATTGTGTTTCCACATTTCATACAAAGTAAATGTTATAATTTATATTACTTTTGACAATGATCTGATTTATAAGAGTTTCTAATAAAAAATTAACACTCAATGGTTTTTTTTTACTTCCATGAACTTTTTTGTCCATTGTGATGGACATCCTGTACTGGAAGGAAGTGTGGGTAGTTAAATTCTTTTGATGTACAAAAATCTATAGTGCAACAATACTTTGTATACCAAAAATTAGAATGTTTTAATCACTCTAAAGGAAAGTGATAATGAAAGGGTTAAAGACGAATTACATGCTATGATTTTTTCTGACGGATATTCTCAAGTTAAAGTTGATTTCATGTAATCGAATGAATTATCTTATAAGTAATGTCGTCCTAGGAGCGCAACTCAACAATATTGGCAATATCATTTTTAAGTCGTCTACTTTAAAATGTATAATGTATGTCTGGATTGTTAATATAGATGAGTCAGATAAAATTCAATTATTAGAAGAATTTTTCACTAAGTAACAAAAAAACAAACTTTGTTTAATTTACTAATGTTTGTATTTTAAAAAACGAATTCCGAAGTAGAAATTGAAACGTCAATAAACGTATTTTAACCTTTAATTGTGGCTTATTCTCAATTAAATTGTAATTACTGTAAATTTAGGTCAAAACATAAATGATAATGTAGTTAGCGAATATCTAGATGCACTCTGTCCACTATCACCGCCAATATATGTATCAACTCTCACAAAGCCCCAGGATACGAATTAATAAATCCTAAAGCATCTACCAAGGAAAGCAGTTCTCATGTTTACTATTATCTGTAATAGAATGCCTTAAGCCATTTTCAAATCCAGTCTAAATATGCTTAGATTATATTGATCGTAAAGCTAGGTAAATTGCTGCAGAACCTTCTTCCTATCGTCGGATAAGCTTGTTCCCTTGATGTCCAAGATATTTAAAAGACTCCTGCTAAGCGAAACGGTAACACTCGAGAACATAATACCCGAACATCAGTTTAGTTTTCGTCAAAAAATTTAGTGTCACAATCCTACAGCGTCGTAGAACAGTTTGAAAGAAAAGACTGTATGTGCCTCAGTATTTCTCTCTCTGTTATATCAAGGAATATTTAGTTATATGTTTAAAATTGCAGAGAAGACTTTTTGAGTTTTTTTTTACGTTTCTAAATAATTTTATGACTGAATTTTTGATAGATTTGCTTTGAGTTTCTCATTGTTTTCAGATTTACATTCTAATTTGAAAGTACTTGATGCTTTGATTTTGCATACGCATGTTCCTTCACAGCAATTTAAAGAAGTAAAAGAAAGATAAATTGCAATGAATAAAAAATGAAGAGTTAATGTTAATTTGAATGTTAATGTTTGAATGTTAATAATGAAATATTTGTCTAATATATAGTTACCTTGGTCTTTCCTTTTTGGGGAACTAGCGGCGTTTGTCAGAATTGGAGACCATTCCGATAATACCAGCCAAACAAGAATTACCATTCGAATTATAACCCATGTTGCTCCTAAAACAAAAAACAATTTTGAACATAGAGAAATGTTATAAAAATATATTTTTTTAGTTTATAACATTCTGTCTTTTTGTGTATAAATGTTTTTGTGTATAAAATGTATAAATTTATTAAAAATTAAAAAAACAAAAAGTTACGCCCCCGGGTGGGCTCGAACCACCAACCTTTCGGTTAACAGCCGAACGCGCTAGCCAATTGCGCCACGGAGGCTTGGAATTCTCGATTATTGACTGTATATAAATTCGCACATGACAATAAACGACAAATTGCACTGATTGAATTAAAATAAATAAAAATATAATATATTTGTATTATAACTGGATAAAACATTCCTATTGATAAAGTGATAAATCTTTGGTTCTAAATATTTTATAATAGTTATGTAAACAATAGTTTATTGTGATTTTTACAATTACAATTGGGCAATCTTTTGATTCTTCAATTTTATTTAATAAAAGAACTATTATTTTAACCAATTCGAGACTAAGAATTTATATTTAAAAGTATCAATAATTTTTATTACCGACTAAATTAAAATTAGTTTATTTGGTTGTTATAAATTATTCACTTCTTGTCGTAAAATGTGTTGCCTAACGTATAGTTAAGTTATGTTTTACGTATGAAATAAGTTGGTGTGTGTGTGTATATAATTATAAAAAGTACAATAATTGAGGTGATTATTATAGATGATAAGGGCTACAAGTGATAAAATGGTTAAGCTGAGAAAAACGAAGTCAAAGTTAATTTTATATAGTAAATTCTACATCGAATTAATTACTTATCGACTTATGTTGAATCAATTTTACACATTTTATTTATCTAATTATAAAAGTGTTTTTACACTTAATATTTATTTTCTTTCAAAACATTTAACATTAAAAAAAAAACGTTTGTACTTGTATTATACCCCTCTATTTCAAATTTTGCACTTATTTCTCTTTGTCACTTACGTACCTTAGGAATTTCTTAAAGTAAGTAACAGAAATAACACACATTTTATTCTTCAAACAAAAAAACATATTTATTCATAATCATAATCATAATCTGAGACCAGGTTCAGTTGAGTGTCTTCTTCATTTTCCAAAGAAATATCCACTTCCAATTCTTGGGAGTTTCTTTCATGTTGGGGGTTATTAAAGGATTCGCGATTTCGACCTTTATAGTGGCATAAATTACGGTAAAAATAAACGGAAAATCATTTTAATTTTTCCTAAATCAACAATGTTAAAGGGAAAGTCTTCCGACAAAGTATCCTTACAAAAAAATGTGCAAGGTGTCTGCTTTTCGAAATGAAACCATTGCATTCTTCGTAAGCCCTTCACTTTGTCGTTCATTATCTTAGTTAACGGAGCTACACTTTTAAAATCGTTTACATCCATTTTATTCACCAAGAACTTTTTACTAGATTTAGCTACAACATCCATCCAATCACTGGGGACAAACACAAAGGATGTTTTTTCTTTTTAGTTTTTCAATCACTTCAAAGTTTTGATCACATTCCATAAAAGAATGACCAAAGATCTTTGGGCCTGTGTTCGATGGAGCAGCAGGAGAATATAGGATAAGAACTAGCAAAGGGCTCGACGGAATAATATATAAAGACGCTAAGATAATAAAATTAAAAAGTACAAAAGACTTGTGACTATATCCCATAGGGCTTTTAAATAAATTCATTTTTGGTACTCATTTTTCGTTGCAATTTTCTGACAAACAAAATTTTCCTAATAATGAGGTCCGACAACTGACATCGACATTGACACACAACACATCAGAGCTACCACAATCTAAAATAACGTATGGTTGCCTACCCTATATTCCAGTCCTAACTCCTAAGCTAATGAACATTTTCAAAAATGTTAGTGGCTTAAAAATTGCAACGAAGAATGTGAAAACGGTGTCGAAGTTGTACACAAAGACAAAGGATCCTTTCACGATACATTAATCATCAAATGTTGTTTATTCTATACCGTGTGCTAATTGTAAAAACGTGTATATTGGTGAATCATCTCGTAATTTACACAGTAGGGTGATCTCACATCGCAGCGACATAAAAACCAAAAAAATATCGCATGCGCGTTGACAGAACAAGCATTAAGTTTAAAACATGAATTTAATTTCGAGGATTCCTGTATTTTGGCAAGGGAAAAAAACTATTCTAAACGTGTTTTCTTGGAAATGTGTTTCATAAAATCCAATATGTCTTGTAGAAATAAAAAGTCTGATATAGATAAACTGAACAACTTTTATTGTTAGTTACTGACAAAACATCAAAAATGAAATAAAGACTTACTTGTACATTTATACACCACAATACACCTGCAAGCAAAACAGGTTGCATACAATCAACACAGGTTTAATACATTACTTTCTATTAATATAAAATATGAAGAACACCTACTTAATTAATTTTTAATCATACAATTTTTTTTTCTATTCTTTATGGATCAGTCAAAACACAGCATTAAAGGATGTTACATACGAATTTTTACTATCTTTAACTAAATTTTAAAATTTATTTTGTCCATTATTTTATATGTTCTATTTTATATGTGTGTTATTAATGTTGAGGGGCATAGCTTTATACAAATAATCTCAACGACTAGTAAGTTGCACTGACATTTTGTGATATATTGTAAGTATTTACACATTTTTCTAATTACAGTGTCTTGAAAAAGGAATTAAACAATTCCGAAAGCTAGACCAAAAGTCAAAAGAGTGTTTCTGTAACACCCCGGCCAAACTTCTGACTGCAACCCTAATAAACTTTGTTGTTTGTTAAAAATCGACAGTCACTAATATCCAGTATTTGTTGGATATAATGGAGATAAATAAAGAAACCTTAAATTACATTGAAGAAAAAAGATGTACGTGGTAGACATGTCAGACGAACAGATCCATACCGATGGATAGCAAAAATAACAGGCTGGAGCCCCATAGGAAAACGCAAAAGAGGCAGACCAAGAAGATCTTTCAGAGATGAGGTAGATGAAGTCATGGAACGAAGAGTATTGGAAGACGGAGAATGGGAGGACAAAGAAGAATGGAGGAAATGGTTGAGAGAAGGAAAACAGCGACAGCTGTAGGAACCCCTTTCATATAAGTATATATATTATATATATATATATATATATATATATATATATATATAAGATATATATATATATATATATATATATATATATATATATATATATATATATATATATATTTTGTCCTCCCATTCTCCGTCTTCCAATCCTCGTCTTTCCATGGCTTCATCTACCTCATCTCTGAAAGATCTTCTTGATCTGCCTCTTTTGCGTTTTCCTATGGGGCTCCACTCTGTTATTTTTGCTATCCATCGGTATGGGTCTGTTCGTCTGACATGTCTGCCACGTAAAATCTTTTTTCTTCAATGTAATTTAAGGTTTCTTTATTTATCTACATTCGTCTTTTGATTTCGTCGTCAGTTATTTTGTCCATTCTGGAAAATCTGAAGCTTCTTCTCCAGTAGTCCATTTCTGTGGCGTTTGTTTTGTTTCTGCTGCTTTTGTTTAAGACCCAATTTTCTGCTTCATATGTTAGAATGCTGTATGTATGTTTTGTTATGAAAGTAAAATGTGTTTTTTCCTGTGTTTTCTTTCAGAAAGATCAGATAAAGATGTCCCCAACAATTATAGAGGTGTAAATCTACTGAACACCGCACTTAAGCTTGCCACAAAAGTCCTAACCAACAAAATCAATGAACTAACAACTTTATCATGTCAACAACAAGGATTCAGATCCGGAAGATCCTGAGTAGACGCCGTATTTGTACTAACACAAATCACAGACAAGGCCATCGAGTACAATAAACCAGCATATCTATGTTTTATGGACCTGACAAAGGCTTTCCTGATCCAAGTCGAAGTCGAAGTCGAAGGCGTCTTACACCTACTGTATAAAAAACATACAAAACGTATGACAACATCTAAATACCCAATAAGAAGTAAAATCGAATTTTACAAAACAAGAATCTAAAAAGCAGCAATTAGACTTATATTAACCTTTGGCTGATAACGTTATGTCTCTAGCACTGACTGATTCAAATTTTCGCGCTGCTAATTTTTATTTCAATCTGCACCTCACAGTACCTTTCGAACGTGCTTGTACTCTATCTATACAGTTGTAGTTTAGCAAGTGGACAGCACAACGAGCACAACAGCGAATCATTCCCAGGATAATCCGTTTACGTCTTTCTGAAATATGTGGTATAGAAATTGAGAATATTGCTCCCCAGAATCAAACTCATGGACGATGTACGTATCGGAGCAGTGGCGCACCCAGGGGGGTCTTGGGGGTTATCCCCCCAGGGCCCTATTCCGACACTGTAATTTACAAATTTTAAGGTCTTAAAATGGTGAAGGTAGCATAAAAAAATTTCAATGCCCAACCAAAACCCCTCCCCCCCAGAGGAAAATTCTAGGTGCGCTACTGTACCGCAGCACTACAAAAGTCGAAGAACAAGATATTCTTGTGCAAACTGTAAAAAATATTTGTGTCTAGAACATCTGACGGGATTATGTAGGCATTGTTTTGAAAATTATGGTGCCCAAAATTTGGAATAGTTTTAGTAATCTGTGTAAATTTTAAGAGTAAAATTTTATTTTTCCTGTTTATTAACATGCCAGTAACCGATTTATGTTTTAGTGGAACCAGAATTTATTTTTTTTGTTATAATTATTTTGATTTTATTAAAAGCTTGTTTCTAAAAAAACGCTTTTTTTAATACCCCCTAAAATTATTAAAATAAAAAAAATATATAAATTTTATATATTTGTATAGAAAATAATATACACAATTATATTATTACAAATATTTATTACCTACAGCTGAATTTCTATTTTTTTTTAGTTTTAGAAAAAGTCGGTTTATTAGACCGACGTTATCAAAAATTTTAAAATTGTTCACGTATTATGCGGAAGGTTAACATACACGGCGAAGAAAAGACCTTACACATCTAAAACAAGACAACTACTAGAAACAACAGAGATGAAACTAGTCCGACGAATATCAGGGAAAAGTTTGTTAGATAGGACAGATAGGAGAAAATGGACGAAGAAGTATTGACAGACCAAGTAAAAGATGGTGCGATAGTTTAAACAATTTAGGAGGCTAATATTGAAGAAGAAATAGGCTGTAAAGCTTACATACAAAAAGAAAGAAGACATTTATATTGCCTACAATTTACATTATGTGGAGGATTTGTAGACTTATACTTTTTTTCTAATAAAAGATTGACCAATGTTTCTGTATGTCTGCATGTTATATTACAATAGTTTTCTTATTAGACGTTTACCCTGCACTCGGCACATTAATAACATACATGCCGCATCAACAAAACAAGTAATAATATTTAACCTCGCAATTTCAAGTCAAGTCAAAATAAAACTAATAACAGTTTACAACAACATATGTGTTTTGTAAAAAGTAAAAAATGTTAAAAGTCATTAACTTTATTTTATGAGTTTTGCCTTGTAAGACAATCATTGTTTTGAGACTTGCCGCCTTTTTTACATTTATGCAATCAGTTATACATATTTCGCAGACTCGCGAAAATACAATGGTAACCCTCATGTTGCATGTTACAGCACGGTTTAACACAAAAACTTTTAAATATTATGGATTATTACACAACTAGCAAATTAAAACACAAAATGTTAAATATAAAAACTAATGTTACTGACGATAGAATAAAAGGAAACAGTTTTTTTATAGGTTTTTTTTAGGAAATCAAAAGTTGTCAGACAACCAATTCATTATACTACTTATCAAATTAATAATCATATAAAGTATATCTTAACTTGTGCGTATCTAATTAAAAATGACTGGAAGTAAAAGTTACGTTCATTTTTTTAACACTTTTTTGATGAATATGACATTATGAGAGTAAGAAGATGTCTTACGAAAGAGGTCAGTAGGTAAATTACCTTTTAAAAACAAACAAGATCTCTCTCGTTAGAAATATGCAGCTTTTTTGGTAATTATGGCTGATTATTGTTATGATTTATGTCAAGACTGTGGGTACTAGGTGAACCACGCCCTTGACAAAACATGTTTTAGATGAATAACGTTATTTTTTTGGATATTAACATACATTTGGTTAATTTTTACATATTTGTAAATAGAAAAAAAGTAATGTCGAGAGATTATTCTCAAATTTTGTTAATTATTTTAGATATTACAACTTGATTATATTGCATAGTTTAAACTTTAAATGATTTGTTCTTATTTTGATATACAAGTACATTACTACTTCTGCTTATACGGAACACAAAAAGACATATGGAGAATGCTAAGATAACAAAGAAAAGACATGAATAAACTAAGAAAACGAAACACATTCAGAAGCAAACATGGACAAAATACTTTTGATCTCTATTTGCGAAAGGTGGAGATAATCAACCACTAACACCGGAGGTATCTGTAAACGAAATAATGAATATTAAGGAGGAAGAGGTAAATGAAGCGTTAAGGAAATTAAAAAACAGAAAATCACCAGGTGAGTGCAGAGGACAAAATACCCAATCGAAGTACGAAGAATCAGAGCTGACCAAACAACTAGTAAAACTAATCCAAAAAATAATAAACCAAAACCGAAAGAATGGAGATGAAGCATCCTAATACCTCTATTCAAAAAGGGAGACAAGTCCCGGACAGGGATCCGGAAAATTACAGAGGAAATAATTTAATTAACACCACACTAAAATTAAGAACCAAGCAGAAGAACAATAAAGTTTTATGTTTTAGGTCAGGAAGATCATGCACCGACGACGCAATATTCATAATGAGGCAAGTGCAAGAGAAATCATTAAAATACAGCAATCCGGATATCTATGTTTCGTGGACCTTAATTTCGCATTTGACAGGGTTCTCATTTTGTAAGAATAATGAAATTGATCAAAAATATCTAACAAAACAATAAAAGTAAAAGTAGAACAAGAACTTTGTCTTCTTCTTCTCTCTTTTTATAAACACTTCTTCTTTGTTGGAGGATTAATGCATCTATGGAAGGTTGTCACTCAATCTTTTGCGCGGTCGTCCTATACTTTTTCTGCCGATTGGTGACTTATCTCTTGCTATTTTGACGACACGGGTGTCCTTCATTCTGCTTTTGTCGTCATTTCATTCTTTTGTTCTATTTTGTGTTCATTAATTTCTACACTGTGCGTTACATTTTTTTTAATGTCTTCACTTTTTTTCGATCTCTCAGCGTATTTCCTTTAATTATTCTTAGTATTCTCATCTCTGCCGTTTCCAGTAGCCTTTACATTGTGGCTGTGTCGGGTCTTGTTTCTGAGGCATATGTAATTATTAGTCTTACACTGGCTTTACAAATTCTTGATTTCATCTCAGTGTTAATGTGTCTGTTTTACCATATAGTGTTACTAACGTATCCTGCCAGTCTATTTGCTTTTTGTATTTGATCTCTCATTTCCTTGTCCAGGACTCCATAGGTAGACAGTGTAACTCCCAGGTATTTTATTTCCATTTATCATCAATGACATTACAGCTCGTTATGAGCCAAAGCCGTCTCCAGAACAATCTTTTATTCGCCCCTGTCTCTGGTAATTCTTCTCTATGCTTTAACTCTGATGGATTTTAAGTCATCCTCTATGTTATCTTGATACCTAAGTTTTGGTTTTCCTCTGGCTTGTCTTCCCACTGGTCCCATTCGATCGAACATTTTTCTGATTGTTGCATCTTTATCTCGCCTAATTACATGTTCTATCCATCGAAGGAGTGCTAATTTCATACATTTTACAACGTCAGGTTCCCTAAAACTTCTGTATAACTCAAAGTTGTGGAGCCTAAACCACAAACTCTGCTCTTGGACTCCTCTATATTAGAATTTTGTCTCTCGAAACGTTTAAGCATTTCTTGGTCGTTCTGTGTAAGTAACCACGTTTCTGAATGTATTTTATTTCCATTACTTGTTTAATACTGAAGCCATCAATTTCTATTTTACACCTGGTTGGTTTTTTTTGCTGACTATTATTTTTTAGTTTTATGAGATGAGATTATCTTATTAAATTCTTTTGCTCTTATGTTAAATCTGTGGACCAGTCTTTGCAGACTATCTTCATCTTGGGCTACCAATATTGCGTCGTCTGCTTAACAAAGTATTTTGATTCCTTTGTTTCCCATTCTCTTTCTTTGTTAACGGTTTTGATAATTTCATCCATGATTAAATTGAATAGAATAGGGTTTAATCAACAATAACTGACTGATACAATTGAAACTGGCAATGAAATATGACAAGGAGATTGCCTGAACACTCTATTGTATAATCTGATGACGGTTGAAATAATGAAAAAATTAACAACCAAAAAAGGTTACCAAATAAAAGAAAAATAACTTAAAATATTCTACTACACATACAACGCACTACTACTCTCTCAAAGTAAAGACGATTTACAATGTATGATTCACCAATATTGTATAACCCATATTAATTTCCCCAAAAAGACAAAATTCATGGTTATTACAGCAAATTTACCAAGATGTAAACTGGAGCTGAAAGGTTAGATAATAGAACAAGTGACGGAGTTTAAATATCTAGTTAGGAAAAGCTCGAAACATGATGGCTCGAAACACGAAGTGGAAGATCAAGTTAATAGAGCAAACAGAGCCGCACGCTACCTGAATGAAACAATATGGAGAAATAAAAATATAAAGAAAGAAATGAATGGCCAATAATGACATACACGGCAGAAACACGACCTAGACAGAGAGGACAAATAGGAAGTTAAAAAAAGCAGAGATGAAAACCCTTAAAAATTGATTGTAAGATACTATGGAAAAGACCTAGAAATACAGATTTACGAGGTAGACACAAGGTGGAGAACATCAAGGACTAGGTAAGAAATAAGAAATAGAAGAGTAGAATGAAACGGCCATAACATAAGCTGAATGACAAAAAATAGAGACGGTAAAAGACGGTAGGTTTCCCAATAGGAAGACAATTAGTAGGAAGAACACGAAAACGATGGAACAACAGCTTATTGGAGGTAAATTGAAAAACAACCAGATTTATGTCTACATAAATAGAAAAACAAGTACTCTACTACTGTTTTTGTAACTTAACAATTTATAGGTGTAAAGCTAACGAATATACAATATATTCGTTGATATTAACCGACACTTGCTCCTTGCTTTATGAATATAAGGGTATGATATAACTTATGGCAACATAATTTTTAAATATTTTTAATTTATTAAATAATATTAAAAAATGCATAAGTAAAAATGACTTACTACCTAAAATACATCTTGATATACATAAAAGTCACCAGCGCATAATTTTTACATCCTAAAAGAATTAGCGCCCTGGATGTGTTACGGGTCTTTGCATCCATGTATAAATGATTCCATACCAATTAGGCACATATTTGGTTCCGTGTTTTGACACATCAAGCCTCAGAGAGACTTGTTCTGGTTGTGGTACACACTTGTGTGTATTTTTCGGATTGTATTCTGTCTTTCATCTAAGAAGATGTTCCTGAAATATCTAGTAATACGACACAACAAGGGGAAAAAGCGACTTTTACGTACAGCATCATGGAAAAGAAATATAAACAAAACTAAACGAGTTAGTAACATAGTGAACTAGTAGGTAAATCCTTTCTTTCCCCTTTCCTTTTCCTTTTTAGCTAGTCACAATTTTATAACTGTATAATAACAAACATTTAGTGAATGTTTAAGATCTTTATTTTTTTTGTCTTGTATCCATTAAATTTGTTATTTAGTAGCTTTAGTAGAATAATTTTAACACTTGTTAGAATGTGTTAAGTTAGTTAAATTATTTTCTAAAATAAACTACCAGTATATTCCTGCAAACATTATTATTATTTTTTTATTAATTTCTTATTCAACTCCAAGCTTTTCCTTATAGTATAATTCAATTCGCCAGTAGATAAAAAATTTTCTTTTCATGCTGATAATTGCAACATCACGCTAACTTTCCTTGTATTGAAAACCGACTGTCGCCAAACCATTTTACATCTTCTATTCACCTTAAACATACATGACACCTGGTATATTAAACATGTTAAGATAAACATCGATTCGAACGTGTGACGTCCCCCGGAGCTATTGGCATAAATTCGATTATCTGTGATAATTAATAAAAGTGAGTGTATCATCGAAATTGAGAATAAAATTAAGAGTAGATGGGCGTGCCGAGGTTAATGAATCGCGTATTAATTCAATTTTTTCTTTCTTTTCGATTTAAATAATAACCCGGTTCGTCGTTTGCATAAACTTTCGATGGGTTTTGTGTATGATACGTAATTTGCAGGTGAATAAATGGATGGTGTTGGGATGTACGGAAATTTTAACGCATACAAAAAAAAAAGAAAAGGCTTTTGGTTTTTCTTGATTTGATGTAAACTAAGTACATGTATCAAAATGCTATAATTTGATCTGACATTGACAGTTTTTAATGACAATTGTTTTATAGCGATAAGTTTTTGGTTTTTTCTGATAGAAATGTTTTATTATACAGTGTGTAAAAGCCAAATGGAATAAATTCATTAATTAGGTTACTGTACATATTTATAAAAAAATCCCGAAACACGTCAAATTTAAATTATAACTTGACATTCTTTAACGTGAAAATGCAACCCCTACCTTCAACCCCTTTAGAATGACAGGTACAACCCCCAATTTTTAAAATAGGAGATATAGGCTTGTGATATATCGTTTGAAAGGTCTTTTCATTCTACATTCAAAAATCTTGTCGCTTTTAAGTTTATTCAGACTAATTAAGATATAATAAATTAAAATCATGTGGTTACCGAAATTCGCTAAAATATACTCAAAACTTATTTCCCGTTTAGGTCTTGATAATGAGAAAGTGAACAAAAACCATAGAAATGTGGTTTTTAGATGGTAACCATTAAAAAACTTAAGCATTAAGAATTTCCGTGGCAACGTTATTTTAAGACGCATTAGTAAATTGTTCTATTTAAGTTATCAGTATTTTAATTTAAGTAAAAAGTTCGTTCAATTCAATTCTGGAAAATGGTTAGATTAACGAAAATGCATAAAATAACAGATTTACAAATGATTGGTTACGGAGATAACACTCGAACACAACAGGAAGTAACTCGCCTATTTCATGAGAAATTTCCTAATTTACCGACTATATCCCAAGGAACAATAAGTGAAATAGAGAAGCAGTTTCGCGAGTTTGGTCACAGAATAATAAACAAACAGAATACCCACTCTCCATGGAAAATTAAGTACGTGCATCTCCTTCGCTCAGACGTTCCGCCATGTTTTAGAGGGAACCAGTGTTGTTTATGTGGTGTGCATAGAAAAATTAACCCGGTTTAATTGACTTATAGTTAATTATAATATTGACAGTGTTAAATATAATAACATAAATATAATATAATTAAACATAAATATAAACAATTACATAACCTCACAAATCATATTTCTGTGTTATGTGTTTCCTTCTAAAACATGGCGCGCGTGCTAAAAAACTTCAAAGGCGGCATCTGAGAGTGGGCATTCTGATGATACCTACTCAGGCACTCATGGAAGACGATTTTGATAGGAGAACTTTTTTTTCTGAGCAAATGATGGACATGTTGGATAACAATATTATCCAATTAGAAGACGATATGTTTTCTGATGAGTGTATTTTTCACTTAACGGTCATGCTAATCGGCAAAATTGCCGCTACTGGGCTACGGAAAATCCTCACTGGATGATCAAAAAAAAAACACACAATATTCTCAGAAGGTTAATGTTTGGGCAGGGATTGTACGAAATAATATCATTTTTACCAAGCAGGTTCCTTTTTCATTGAGGGCAACTTGACTGGCAACAATTATTTGGCACTACTTCAAAATGATGTCATTCCAACGTTGGCAAATTTATATCCTGATCCAGGAAACCCTCAAGTTCCAGCGAATACGATATGATTTTAGCAGAATGGAGCACCACCACATTACCAACTTAATGTCCGGCAGTACCTCGATACAATATTTCCTAATCGGTGGATAGGGAGGCGAGGATCGATTGAATGGCCAGCGCGATTACCTGATCTTACATTATTAGATTTCTTTTTATGGGAATATGTGTACAAAAGTAAACCTTCCGATTTAAATGACTTAAAATAACGAATAACGCTTGCGATTAGGTTGATCACGCCTGTTGTGTTAAATAATGTTAGAAGACAGTTTTATTTGAGATTAGGATGTTGCCAAGACGTTCGCGGTGAACATTTTGAATATCTACTTCATTAACATTCATAGTTATTTTTCGTGTTCTATATTTTATTACGTTTTGCATGACAGTTTAGTTTTTGATTGTATTGTAGTGGATTTCGGTAACCACAGATTTTAATTTATTTTATCATAATTAATCTTAATAAACTTAAAAGTGACAACATTTTTGAATGGAGAATGAAAAGACCTTTCAAACGATATATCACAAACCTATACTTCCTATTTTAAAAATTGGGGGTTGTACCTGTCATTCTAAGGGGGTTGAAGGTAGGGGTTGCATTTTCACGTTAAATAATGTCAAGTTGTAATTTAAATTTAACGTGTTTCGGGATTTTTTATAAATATGTAGGTACAGTAATCGAAATAATGAATTTATTCCATTTGGCTTTTAAACACTGTATGTCATGTCATAAGAGAAAAAATTTTGCCGGCAATATTTTCGACTGTTGTGGAAGTTTGTTGCCTGGCAATTTTCGCAAAATAAATTTTAACAGTTCAATCACGTGACGTCAGTCGAGTGATTTTATCAAAATTTTATAAGCGGAAATTGCCAAAAGGCATTAAACTTAAATAAAACTAGAAGACACTTTTGCCGGTAAATAATTTTTTATGTAACAATAAAACACTGAAAACTTTGTTTTCAAACTTTCACAAAATTTATTTTAAATCTTATCACTACAGCTGTTTTGGCCGATTGCCTTTCTCAAGTGATCTATTTTTGGCTTGGGTTTACAAATTTATAGTCTCTAATGAAATAGGTGGAGGAGGGGAGAACTGTTGGTCTCAAGTTGGTCATTCAGAATTATATCTGTGTTTTTTAATTTGTTGATTTCCATAGATTCTAACAAAGATAGCTTAAGGCCTTTATTTTGAATGCGAAGAATTTTAAATTTGTCATTAAAAAAATGATTGTGATCTAGAAGGTGAAGTGCGTATGTCAAGAATAGAAAAACAGATTCGACATATGCACTTCACCTTCTAGATCTAGGCCAAAACTAAGCCCAAAAATCGAATACAGGAGCTTCAAGATTACTCTTCAAAGCAACCGTCGTTTGCCTGCAGGGGTTAGTATTACGAGAAAAATCTTATATTTTCTATATTAATTAAGCAAGCAGATGGGCTGATAGTGGTTAATTGTTTTGTATCTTTAGTTTTTCATTTTTTCTTAGGGGCCGACTTGGGAACCCGAAAGGACTTGACATGGAGAAAATGTGAGTAAATTTAACTATGAGTGGTAGGATCTGTTATCGTTATCACAGGGGGAGAATCGAGGCTTAAGTCAGTTAAATGGGCTCTTTTGTGGAGGGCAACAGTAGATAGTAGCAGGTGTAGGTTGAGGTTGATTTAAAGGTAGGGGTGTAATGTTAGATAAATTGTCGGAAGGAAAATTTGTGAGAGAACTTAAAAATATCCGGAGGGTTCAGTGGGGCTATTGTTGGTGGATTCATTAAGTACGTGGGCAAATCGTGGGTAGATTGTAGTAGGTTAAAGAGACACGCTATACACCAGAAGTAGGGAAGGATACTACAAATTATAACACAAAGGGTATTTTAAAAACCTGCTATATAGGAGTAATGGAAAATGGAAACAGAGATTATGCCTTCTCCTCTACTACTAGTAAACTGTTGTAAGATTTTCCAATTGGATTCTTGAGAAATAAATAATAGAATAAATCCTATTATTAATAGAGTAATCAAAATGAAATTCAAATATTTAAGCGAGAAATAAATCCGGAAAAGACCAATGTGATATATTAAAGGAAGAGAAAAATTGAATAGTGCAACAAGGACTATGGATTGCAATATGCAAAACGGAAAGGTAACGAATATTCTTGGAAAAACCTAAAAATCGGTACAGATAATTGCTGTCTTAACAAATGTACTTCCTTCTGTTTACCTGATGGTATAAGATAAATTTTCTAAAATTTTTATAAAAATTCCATTGAAACACAAAAACAAATTTTACGTGGCGAAAAATAATTAATAACAGAAAACAGTGGAACAGTAAACGGTACTGTACTAAGCTTTACACTGTGATTTTTGTATTTTCAAAAATTTAAATAATACTTTTAAAAATAAAGACAGTAATTTTATTTTTTATTTATATTTTAAACAAATCCAATAAATTAATCTGTTTGCTCATAACGCCACCTATTAAAGTATTAACAAAGCATACGTTGTTTACTGCTAACATACCTGTCAAATTCAGAAAAAATATTAAATTAATTATAAAATATAAAAAAATGATATTTAATAGTAAATTTAATTATCATGCAAACTAAATAATATGTTGAAAACTAATTATTGTATTTATATAAAATTATTTTAAAATGACAAATAAATAAAATTGAAACAGATGATTTAATGTTGTTATCACTCGTATGACATTTTTAACTTTAAATTTTGACAATTGTGACGTATAGAATCTTTTGTTGGTAATTACTTTTCATGCAGTTTTTATTTTAAACCAGTGAATTAATCGAGAGCAGTAAATTGATGTAAAGAACCGCTGTTTTGTGACGCTACTCATGACGCGCCATCTCATGGCGCTCGTCCCAGCATTTTACTGTAGAGAAAAAAGTAATACAACGTTAGTATAGAAGCTTCGTTTCAAAAAAAAAACAAAAAGGAAAGGGTAAATCTACATCACAGAATTCTCGTGAAATTACAGCGAACTACCATCTAAAAATTGATCAAGAATATAATAGAGATATTTTTCCTAAAACAGTTAAAAAATGTCCTAATGGGTTTCTGTCAGCCGACAGTCAAGAACATCACGAGCCTGACAATATAATGAAAGAAGAAAAGAAATAATTAATATTCATATAGAACAATATCTGAAATATGAGAACCAATATTCAAAACGAGGTACCTCAAAATTATACCTTAGTAACAATCTCAACATTAAAAAAATATTTGACGAATCTAAAAAACTAGTGGATGTAAAACTGGATCTTGCGATGTGATTAAATACGTTTTTAAGACTAAGACTCAATGTCCGATTTCACCAAAAATACCTAAATATTTAAGAATTACCTAAGCGGCCTTAGTTACTTCCTAACTCTAAAACGGATTTCACCATACGCTTAGAATTGCCTAAACCGCTTAAGCATTAGGTACCTAATGGTAGGATACGTTTTGCGATCTCCCTAAACATTTTAGGTATTACTTATAGTTAGAAGTGAGGTTATGTTTTAACAGTTTTGAGAGATGTATTTGTGAAGTTTGTCAATAATTTGCTTCTTACCTTAATTTGTGTATTGTTATTCTATAGTTAGTTATTTTTGTATTATTTTATATTAATTAAGTGTTGCTTTGGTAGTATTTGTAATATTGAAGCACTAAAGTTTATGGAAAATCTAGATCAATTCGATTCCTTATCTGATTCTGAAAAAGAAACAGTAAGAAGTCCTCGAGTTATCAAGAATTGACCAAATTATTTTAAAACTTTGGATGATGTGGTTTTTTTAGAAGGTTTCGAATGTCTAAACCAACAGTTTTATATGTGTTACAACAAATAGAAAATGATTTGAAGTTTATTACAGACAAGTATGTGCAAGTTTAAATATAAAATGTTAATATATTACATTTAATTTCTTTTTCAGAAACAGTTATTTATCACCATCAACCAGCTGTTACAAACATTGCGATTTTATGCAACTGAAAGGTTTCTCTTAGAATTAGGAGATTTTGGAGGTGTAAGTGCCAGTACTAGTTGCAGGGTAATTAAACGTGTAACAACTGCATTAGGGAGGTTAAAAGATAGATATATTAAATTTCCTGCTACAGATGAAGAAATGGAATCCACTAAATTAAAATTTTTTGAGGTAGCTAGGTTCAAAAATTTATAGTACTCGGCACTTTGGATTGTGCCCATATTAAGATTGAAAACCCAGGTAAAGCACTAAATAACTTTAATGGTTGTGATATTATTTACATCTAACAATTGTAGGTGGAGATGATACAGAGCTGTTTAGAAACAGAAAAGGCTACTTTTCTATAAATGTGCAGACAGAATGTTCACCAGACTTAAAAATAAATAACATTGTATGTCGCTGGCCTGGATTAACCCATGACTCTGTTATATGGCCATGGTACATTGTTAGGAGATAGATAGATTAAAGGTATATAAATTAGGGATGGGAAAAACCTACCGGTTTTAACCGAAAACCGGTTTTTTACTTCGAAATAACCGGTTTTATCGGTTGTTTTTTTGTCCCGGTTATAACCGGTTTTTTATTTTTAAAGTAAAAACCGGTTATTAGGTTTTTACAGTGATTAGGATTAGGTTAGGTATTATTTTGGATCCCACCCTATCACATAATTATTATTCTCACGCAATTATTCCAAACAAAACTAAAATTCAATTTTTATTTTATTTAATACAGAAGCAAAAGCTCACATTAGCCAAAAACAATTAAATTTTATTATAGTATTTCGTTGAAAAAGTATTTGTAATCATAATATTTTTACATAGGAAGTGATCTGGTATTTATTATGGTTATTTGACTCTGGACATTGAAAGTGGGTGAATGGATTTTCTGATTACCAAAATAATGACTATGAATATCGAATTACCGATTACGAATACGAATCTACAAGGATTTCAACGATTTAAAACCCATACCGGAAGTCGTAAATGAGTTAAAAGTAATACATGATAATTTTTTTTTGATGGTAGTAAAAATAAAAGATGAATTGCATTATCCGATTTATTTTTAAGCAGGTAAAATATTTATGTTGATATTATTTTCTTTAAATCCCATTTGAAAGAGTCTGCGGAATTTTTTTCTCACAAAAGACAAAAAATTGTGTTGCGAATGTAGTATCGCAAACTAAAGTGCATTGTAAATGTAACTTTTTAATCTATTTAATTAAAAAAACCAAAAACCGGTTTTTGGAAAAACCGGTTTTTTTGGCCGGTTATAACTGCCAGGGTAAACCGTAAGCAAAAAAACCGGTATAACCGAAAACCGGTGTTTTGTCAAAAACCGCCATCCCTAATATAAATCCTTACTACTGAATATATGTCTATGGATTTTTATTACAGAATTATCTTCTGACGCCATATTTGCATCCCAGGAATGAAGCACAAGTACGATATAATCGTAGCCACATTCGTACAAGAAATATTTTTGAAAGGCAATATGGGGTATTAAAACGGAGGTTTCCTGTACTTAGTGTAGGATTAAGATTAAAGTTAGAAAAAAACAAAGAAGAACAGAAACCCAGATGATATGGAAAACATTGGTCAGTTAATTGAAGCTGGACAATTGAATCAACCGCTTGATGATCAAAATATATATGGTTCAAAATATATATTGCAAGAGATGTTACTGTCCAAATTTTCTTTCAATAATATTGAATCCAATAGACTACTTTTTATAATATGTATTAATGTAATAGCACTTACATTCGAGTTAAATTATAGTTCTAACCTCGAAAGTTAATACAAAAAAAAAAATTATATATTTCTACCTAACAAACTAGTTTTTTTCTTTTAAAAACCCATTCATGATTTCATTAAAAGTGTATTATTAAAAAATATAAAATAAAAAACAATTTTCATGATATTTTTTATTTTAAAATTATTTAAATGACAATAGAGCTGTTGGCACTTCTTCATTATCTGAAATTAAAATTAAATTAAAAATAAATTATACTGTAAAATATAATATTGTAATTAACTCACTTTTAATTTTATTTAATATGCTCTCCCGAATTTCATTTTCTAAAGCTGCCTTTTTTACTTGATACTGATGCAACTCATTGGCACGTTTTTCTGCTGCCATTAGTCTATTTTGTTCATCATCCAGAAGTTTTGCTTTTTTTCTTTCATTTTCAATTTTTAGTTCAGCTAATATATCTTTATTACACTTTAATACTTTTGGACGTCTTCTACTGCGCAAAGCAGTCTGATTTAAAATGTTGAATGGCCCAGGAGTAATAGTAGCTTCCGATTCTTCCTCGATAATAACATCGATATCTGAAACCACCATTTCTTCTATTTCAATGTCTTCCATATCGAAAACCACAGTTTGTACTATTACACTGTCATTGACGTTAGAAATAGCATCACAATCGTTTACATTTTTGATACCTACAGTAGCACGTCCAATTAAATTTGCTATTAGATCTAGCAGGGGATCTTCTTTTATATCTATGGTTCCACCACCTGTTTTGGCTATATTTATTCTTAATTTCGCCTTATACACTTTACACTCTGTGTTCAGTCTGTTTTTTTTATGCCACATTTTTTTAAGACTTCTGATTGACCTAAAATATTTTGAGAGATATGAATGAAAACTGTTTATATTATATAATGGCATATTTATTGCCTCTTAATTGACCCGCTGCTATTAAATTTTGAAGTTAGGACCTCCCAAGCATAATCTTTGGCGTTATTTGTAGCACCATTTCTTTTTTTTTAATAAGCAGTACTGGATGTTGTATAATAAATTCAACTAGTTTGAACTTTTCATCGTACGTGAAATTTACAGCTCCTTTCTTATTCTCCATAACACTAGACGTATATAAATACAAATAAAAAAGTAAGGTTATAACTTCTTATTCTTCTATTTATTTATCAATAATAGTTTAAACGTACCCAAAGTAATGCCTAAGAAAGAATTTCCTACATAAGCACTCCTTTTAGTTGTGAAACGGTAGTGTTCCTAAGTATTGACTTAGGAAGTACTTTTCGAGAAGAATTACTTTCGAAGGCAACTGTTTAGGTATCGTTGGTGAAATCGGGCATGAGAATACAATTTTAAAAAACCACACGTACAACATTTGATATTTTTACTATAAAAATGAAGCAATGCAAAAGCAGTGACGAGAAAACTGCTATATGGGTAGAATATAATCGCTCACACAAAGAAGCCGCTTATTGGATGAGTTATAACACCAACACCCACATCCAACTTGGTCGTAGTACCAATATTATAAAAATTTTAGTTTTATTTATACATAATTTTAATATTTTTACTCAAAAGGTGTTACTCGAAAGACGTGTTTTAAGATCTTTGTATTTTTTTAACACCACGAAAAAAAGTTGCCAATGAAAGACATGAGCTACTTTTATTTTTATATTTTTAAACACCTTCCAGTTTTAAAGATAAATTAATCATAATGATTAAATGGGCGGGCGGACTTGGATCACCTATTAAGAGATATAATTTTTGGCGAACAAGATATTTATCAGTTACATTTTTCGCACGCACGATTATTTTCTATACCCTACTTTTTAAAACCATACCACATAATATATTAATCAAATCGTCGTGATACATTCTTGAATAGGAAATTGTATTTTTAATAAATTATTTTAATAATTATTAAAGAATATAAATTTTATTTACTGTTTAAAAAATTATAACAAAAAGTTTTATAACTAGAAAAAATCCAAAATATTGTTTCCGTTATGCTATGGTGATGACACTTGTGTAATAAGGTGGTATCGAATTCTCTAAACCCCAATCTACAACCAAGGAATTGCATTTTTAGATAATTTGGTGGAACAATAATAATAAAAAACTCAAACGTTTGTATACAGTTAACAAAAGTTAACCAATCACCAATGCTTACAGCCTATTCTTTAAGTAATAAATTAAAACCTACGATAACAGATAAAACGTTAACGATAACAAAAGACAGAAATCATAAAAACCTAAGAGATCATGATACTCGGATTTGTGAATCTGAATAATTGAGATGAGTTAAAATATGCACAAAAAAACATTGAAATGGAATCGTTATGATTAAAGGTATAGCAGGTGATCTGTAGGTCCAAAAATTGCAGTATTAAAGTGTTAGAATATCCAACATAAAAAATGGATGTTGTCATATGGTGTTTCTATTATAAAGTGACATTGTTGATAGTTTAATATAATGTCAAAAATGTATTAACTACTGTCAGTCAATTTTTGTATTGTTCTGTAGGCAAAAAGAAATAAAGTACATATTGCCTTGTCTTTGGATGTCTTCAAACTCCACCTAACTTAAATTATAACAGGTTTTCAGCCCAGTCCATGTGTGAACTGTGAACAGGTTAGGTTCGTACTTCATTCAGTTTTGTTTTGTTGTTATTATATCGGTGAATAAAATATGGCGACCAGCAATAACGATTATAAAATTCAAGTTGACAAACTCGAAGGTCCTGAAGACTGGGCAAAGTGGAAATGGCACGTTTCGATGTTATTACGTTCATATGCACTTGAAGACATTGTAAACGGTATGTGTAAGTATCCTGAGGTTAGTGAAGATTCAACTTCAGTGGAAATACAGAAGCATCAGCAATGGTTAAAAGACGATGCGAAAGCGGCAAGTTTGTTAGCAGGTACGCTAGGAAAAACTGTTGCCGAGCTCGTGTTGACGTGTAGGTACTCACGCTAATGAAATATGGGACAAATTGCGTGCGAGATTTGAACGTAGCAGTACGCAACGGTTAAACATATTAATTGAAGCCTCTTTTACAGTCCAACGTGATGAAAAAGAAGATATTAGTACACATGTTGCGAAGTTGCAGAAAACTGTTTGTAGATTTGAATGATGAACTGCAGAAGCACGATGAAAATGTTTTATCCGAAAGAATGTTAAATTTTCGGATCTTATCAACTTTGGGTAAGGACTTTGATAATTTTAAAAATTTGTGGGACACGATATCATCAAAGAATCAAACTTTGAATTTGCTGATTGTGAAATTGTGTACCATTGAATTACGTGACCAAAGTACTGTAGAATCTTTTGCGTTTGTTGCATGCAATAGCCCGACAGGAAAATACAATCAGAACCAAACTATGAAGTCAAAGAAAAATGTACATCGTGCAAAAGAAAATTTCCATGTCATAAATGCAAGAAATTAGGCCATTGGGCGAAAGAGTGTCCGTTGAAAAAAATCAGCTGAGAATGAAGGTAAGAATAAAAGTAATGATACTGCTTTTTTGTCTGTTGTTTTAAGTGCCTCATCTAACAATTGTATTGAAGCTGGAAAAATGGTATTGTGACAGTGGAGCCACAAATCATATCACTACAGATAAGCAGTATTTCTCATCTTATACAGAATTTTCTGAACCAGAAAGTATATCACTTGGTAAGAAGGATGTATGTATGTTAGCCCATGGACAAGGAACAGTGAAAATTCAAACGCATCTGAATAATAAATGAAAAGGTGCTGACTTGAAGAATGTTTTTTGTGTTCCTGAAGCAAGTGCTCATTTATTTTCTGTGACAGCTGCTGCACAAAGGGGTTTTATTGCAGTACTTGATGAAAAAGGTGTAAATATATATGATAAAAACACTTGTGAATCTATAATGACTGGGTATTTCTGTAATGGCCTGTATGCACTTGATATACATGTTATGAAACCGACAAATCCCGTTCAAGTCAACTTAGCAGAGTCAACAGATATGTTGCAAGTGTACCATGAAAGATTTGGTCATCAGCATAAGCAACATGTAAAGAAGGTATTGAAGAAAATGAATATAGACATTGATATGTACAAAGAAAGCTTTTGCGATGGATGTGCAATTGGAAAAATGCATAGATTGCCATTTAAATCTAGGATCAATCGACCACAAGTGACTGGTGAGCAGATCCATGCAGATGTGAATGGGCCCATGTCTATAGAATCACTGGGAAAAGCACGTTATTACGTATGTTTTAAAGATGACTTTAGTAAGTTTCGGAAAGTTTTCTTTATGAAACACAAAAGTGAGGTATGTACTTTCTTAGAACAATTTTTAAATGAAGCTAGTACAAATGGCCATGCAGTAAAGCAACTGAGATGCGATGGAGGGAGAGAGTTTGACAATAAAAAAGTATCTGAACTTCTTGCAAAGAGAGGTATAGAGCATTGTATCACTCCACCCTATACACCTCAGCAGAATGGTGTTGCTGAAAGGGAAAACCGCACCATTGTAGAGTGTGCACGTTCCATGTTAAACACATGAAAGTTGTCCAAACAATTATGGACAGAAGCATGTAACACTGCAGTGTACATTCTGAATAGCACAGGAAAGTCATCAATTGAAAGTAAAAGTCCCTAGGAACTGTGGTATGGAAAGCCAATTGGAAGTTTGAAACATTTAAGAATATTTGGCACTGAATGTTATGTTTACGTTAACAAGAATCTTCGCAGTAAATTTGATGACAAAGCGATACATGGTTATTTAGTTGGTTATGTGAACGACAGGGATGGTTTTAGGATATAGATTCCATCTGAAAGAAGAATCGTATCGAGCCACGACGTACGGTTTAAACCTGAGGTTATATGCAACTTGCGAATTGTTGAAGTTAAAGCCAAATCAGTAAACCAACATCAGTCGAAATGTTTTAATGTGAACGAAAACTCCGAAGAAGTGAAAAGTAGTATCGGTGAAATTGTGGAATCTGAGAAAGTGTAGAAGAAATTGCGAGTGAAAATCAAGAAGTAAATAGAAAGAAAGAAATAGTGATACTGTTCAAGAATCTAAGCGTTACTCTACACGTGTTAGAAATAAACCAAAAATTGTATAATGATGTTTTGTTAAGGTCTATTATTTAGCTTATCTACTTTTCATGTTGAGGGAGAGTGTTAGAATATCCAACATAAAAAGTGGATGTTGTCATATAGTGTTTCTATTATGAAGTGACATTGTTGATAGTTTAATGTAATGTCAAAAATGTATTAACTACTGTCAGTCAATTTTTGTATTGTTCTGTAGGCAAAAAGAAATAAAGTACATATTGCCTTGTCTTTGGATGTCTTCAAACTCCACCCAACTTAAATTATAACATAAAGAATTACGAGAACCAAAGGATAGAGCTTTTTTACCGGACCTTTACTAAAAATATAACAGCCAATTAAGATAATACAAGACAGTTTAAAATATGCCAAAATATGTCTAAAAGATCCAAGAAAAGCTAACTGTTTTACAATAAAAAGTTCTCTATATATATTTAATTACTGTTATCTGGAATTCCCTAGAATAGGCCGGTGACCCTTCCTGAACCTTCTCGAATTCCATGGAAGCCAGACAGATTTTTAGTGGAGGGGTCTCGTGGATATTACCTACTAAAAAATACTTGTTAGAAAAATATGTTTACAGCTTAGGGTATAAGTCATATTTATCGTAACAGTATGACAAAGACTTTATAATACTTTATTAAAAATAAATCATTCTATCTGCATGTGAAATTCGAATGTCTTTAAATTATTACTGAACTAGTTTTAAATTAATATTTTTTGTTTTCTTATATTTTAATTATTTATGGATATCCTGTCTTCTAAAATATCTACTTATTTTATTATTAAGGATGTATTTTATTGTGTTTTGTTTATTAGATTACCTTCTCACGGAACTAAAAGGGAAATATTTTATTTACCTACCATTGGATATTCTTTAAACGTTTTAAAATTACATAATCCACATAAATATTATTGACGATTTCCTTTAGCAAGAGCAATTAAATTTGTTTTCCTTGTAGGTAATACCAACGCTGGAATATTGTTAAAAATTAGGATCAATTTTTTAAAGCACTCATATATGCTGCTTTGCATGTTGTGTAACGTGATACAAATATTTCTTTAGCTAGTTGTGTATCTTCTTCTTCTTCTTAGGGTGCCGTGTCCGTATTCAGACGTTGGCCGTCATCATGTTTACAATTTCCTGAAACCTTTCTCTGTCGGCTGCTGCGCGAAATAATTCTTCCACTGTGAAACCACACCATTGTCTAATATTACGCAGCCATGAAAGTTTCTTTCGACCAATCCATCCCTTTCCTTCCACTTTTCCTTGTATTATTGTTGTGTATCATTGGGTATGAAACTAACATTTCATTTTAATAAAATTTAGTTTTATAACAAACGTTACACTAATTTAAAAAAGTTTGACGTATTTAAGACAAACACTAATATTTACTTATAAACACAGTTTAACTTGTTGGCTCCTAACCTATTATTTCACCTGTCAAATATAGTCTCTTACGTTCTTGTGTTAAATTCTACAGAAAACTGAGCATCTTATTTCTTTATGTATCTTTCTAAAAGTTACCAATAAACAATTTTAACACGGTTGCATGTTCTTATTCAGTTCTTTTTAATTGAAAAAATTCAAATGCGATGTACAAAATTTGTTCCAATTGTCAATCGTAATATAGTAGCAAAACTTGATGTATCCCTAAATATCAAACTCTGTTTATCCAGGTGTTGCTATACCACTAGTAGCAAACACTTTCTAATCTCATAAGGTCTACCGAGGTACCTTTCTCACAGTAAATTTCAAAGAAATCGCTGGTATAAAGCATTTACAAACTGTTTTTAACCATTGAAAACTGTTACCTAGAAAATCCCAGGTTAGCAATCATTTAAAAGAGGATTTTAGCTACCTTATAGAAATTTCGAAGAATTTAAAAAAAGTCACGTAGTCAGTGTCATATTGTATCCCAGCGAAGCCAGTCACATCTTAGTTAGAGTTTTCAACTCTCGCATATTAGTCAGTGTCAGTTTATATTTTGATCAAAGGAGTCGACACTTTATGGTTTATGAGTTTTAGACTCTTGCGTACTGAGTATACCTGGTTATTATTATATAGTTTACAGTTTAAATGCTACACGTTTCACAAACGCTTATTAATATTAAAGTACATTAATACTGAAGAGAACACCCTTGGTTCATGTAACAATTTTATTAGTAACATATTTAAACTACAAAAGTGCACTCGAGTGGTGTTTCGCGGACTCTACGCGGGATCAACGCGGATTTTAACTTAGTTGTAGTAACAAAGTTTATCATTAAATTACATATTGTTTAATTCTTGTGATTTTATTTCCCATGTTAGTAGGTGGTCCTTCGAATTAGTACTAATTGCATTACTTAGTACGCTCTAAATGTCAGTAAGATTGTCATCCTATTTTGTGAAACAAATCTGTTATTTATGTCTACCAAACTTAATACTCAACTTTGACATTAAGCAGGCAAAAAATACGTGTACCTTTACAACTCCAGTATTAAACAGTCAAATATACTTTGAAAAAATTATCTGTTTGTGTAATGTGAACACCTTTTCTCAAAAACATTAGTTCTGATAAGAAGACGACCTCAAAAGAATCATGACCAATTGTATAGCAGAGGCGCAGAACAGAAGCAGATGGAAAAGTCTAGAGGAGGCCTATGTTCAACAATGGACCACTCAGGCCTGATTGATGATGAGGATGATGATGTATACATTTGACATGTTTGGAAAAATGACGCACATTGGCAAACATTGTCTATATCTTATTAATTAAACATTACTATTTGAGAAATAAAACGGAAAAGGAAACGAAATATTTACTTTTTTTAAATATGAAAAAATTATCCCATCGGTGGTTGCCGCTCCTGTTGACCACTGACCAAAAACATGGTGTGAACACCTATCAGTTGTGTTTCGACCTCATAAAACGCAATCTGTCAGATTTTTGGCGTCGAGTGGTGACCGTTGATAAAAACTCGATCCACTATGACACCAGAGAACATAATTAACGCAAGGCATTGGACTGCAACCGCAAAATGTGCTCCGAAGCTGCTAGGAGTGATTCAGTTTGCCGGAAAGGTTATGACCACTGAGTTTTACAAAGGCATAATTTTACTTAATTATTTTGAAAACGACCAATAGCCAATATTATTATGCATAATTGGACAAATTGGAGTGGAAAAATTCTCAGTGGGAAACAGCCTTATATGCAGTAGAAAAAAATATTGTTTGTTCGACACAATGCACCGACTAATAAGACCGTTATGACAATGGCAAAAATTATGTGGCACATTTCGAATTGCTTTCTGATCCGGCTTATTTCCTGATTTGGCCCTCTGAGATTATTATGTGTTCCCACACCTAAAGAGATGGCTCATAAATAAACAATTTAGCTAAAATGGTGAGACAATTAAGAAAACAAACGCCTATTTTGCAGATCTTCAATAATCGTATTATTCAGACGACATAAAGAAGTTGTAAAATCGCTGAAATTGCGCAAATATTGACCTATAAGGGGACCATATCGAACAAAATCTGGAAAAGAATTCTGGAAAAAACATGTTTTCCTTCCTAAAAAGCCCACTTTATATTGCAATAACTATATTGATAGAGATCGACATTCTGATAGGGCCGTTATAAATGTGTACAAAGAGGCACTGAACAGACACTGGAAATAAGAGAAGCTCAGATTCTGATAGTGAAAAATTTTAAATGTAAGATTATATACGATGCTTAAATAAATGTTTCAATCAAATTATTATTTTACCCAGCAAGAAAGTTTTCTACTTTTCAATTTATTTTCCATCGGATCTTGATATAAATTTTATAATTGCGTTAATTTTTGTAGGTCTCTTTTTCATTCAAGTTTAGTAATATGTATATCCTGCATGTAGTCTTATTATGTATATTCCAGTTTTAGTTATTTTGTATGAATTATACGTGCTATGCGGTTCAAAGTTCTTTGATCTTGAATCCATCAATCTTCCCAAAGAGGAGTAAAAACAAAATCATTAATTAATTCTGAAAACCATTGCAATACTGAATAAACAGAGTGGTTAAGATGATGGAACTATGAGAACGATTTCCATAACCCATCTATTTGCTGATATATAATGATTTTTTTTTTATTTTTTTATCACTACGCCTTTGTTTTAAATAATTTATTTACTATATATGTTAATGGACAACTATAGGTTAACCAAAAATTTATAAGTCAAGAACGCCATGACTCAGTAGGAAAGATTATCCACCGAGAACTAGCTAACTACCTGGGACTTCTCCAAAGCGACCATCTTCCTTACTATCAATACGTCCCTAACAGAATACTTGAAGATGACAACTACAAGTTATACTATGAGCGCACTTTACTCACAGACCAACCAGCGGCACATAATAGCCGAATCTCATACTAGTTAATAAACTTACTAGGCGAACAACACTTATTGATGTTGATATAAGGTTGAATGCTCAAATAAATGAACTTTAAAACATTAAAGGCAGATATAGAGCACAATTTTAATAAAGTACTTTTGCCTTCTACAGCATCATCAGGGACATCTGAAATAAGCCAAGAAACGTTTTTTTAAATAAAGAAAATTGATTAATTTCGATAAAAACTCGAAGCTAATCGATGATAACAGTTTTTTGTGATTAACGTTTTAGACTTACTTCGTCAAATTTGGGCTATCCAGCAAGCGCAGAATGTAATAAACATGAAATTTAACATAAATTGTACACAACACTACACTAGAACAAGGACAAACAGTTTAAAATTATTTAAAAATTATTCTACGCTACATTCTTGTCGGCAACTGGAGAGAGAATGGTATTTAACGGAAATGTTAAGTTGACATGTGACATAATGACAGCTTTGATGGGCAGTCACAATCATCGAAATGTGATCTGCACATATTAAAATTCTGTCTAAGTAAGCTGGCATTGACCAAAGATCCTAACCATCGAGTTGGAATCTATGGAGAGGGCATCACGTGACCAAAAACGACCTCACTTCGGCCATATTGTTAATATTGTTTTAAAACTTTTGACAGATCGTATATGTTTGTTTACATTTGTTGTTTTTTGAATATTTTCAGTTTTATAATACTTTTATAGAAACTGTAATATATTGTGATAGTGCATAATAATGGTTTCTTGTTCTCAACGTAGTTGCAATAGCAGAAGTAATGTTAATAAAAAATTTTCAGGAATATCGTTCCACAGGTTAGTATACAAATATGTAAACAAAGTAATGGCCCGTACTTCAGAGAGTAAATTATTAGTATTTGACTGTATTAATTTATCTTTATGTATAATATATCGTGTTTTTAGTGTTAACTGCGGGATAGATCATAGTTTATTAAATGTATTACACTTTTTTAGATTAGGATTAAATCTTCTGAATAACTGGTCATATTTGTATAGTAGTTTTAATATTATTGAGTCTGGCCCTGATGTCACCGCCATATTGGTATTATCGTTAGCTACTCCTACCTGCGCCGTTTTTAATACATACTTTAATATGCTCATAGCTTCTCTATAGATTCTAACTCGATGGTCTTAACACTACTATAGAAAATCAGCTTATGAAATATGACATATAGAATATTTTAATTTAGCTAGATTGCATAATCCAGATCTCACACTTACACCTGTCTGTAATAATAAGGTTGTTAGTTTACGAGCAAATAAACTGGACATAAAGTGTGAATGAAAGAAATAGACTAAACAATCTATTAGACAGTGGGTGATTGATTACAATAAAATGGTCTACCAGGCACTATCAATACTGTAAAAAAGAGAAGAAATCTGACTATGAAATTAAAATACTAAAAATTAAAACAAAATTGAAAGCAGTGCATAAATGGGGTATAATTCAAGTAGTTCAGTTAAACCCCCAGTCAATGTTAGAACTATAAAACTAATATGTAAAAAGGTTACTAAAGACCAATTGACTAACCGTGGGAGATGTTGAAATATACAACTGTGGAATTGATATATCTAAATTAAATGTGGTCTAAATTAACGCCAACTATAGATCAATTGAATCTGAGCAAGCTAGTTTTGTAAATTGTTGAAGAATACAATAGTAATGTTGATCAAAGTATACAATTAATGAATTCTTAATGGGTATACTCAGCGCAGGAAATCTAAACAGCCGAGCTGGGTTCATTACGGGGTGAAGCTACAATAAAGTTTTTAAAAATAGGTTTAAACCTATTGATGTGGCGATACCTAACACCAATAATTTGCTTGTTAAATACAACGAGAAGATCGCCAAGTACAAAGATCTAGAAATACAAATAAGGAGATAATGGAGAATGGAAAGTACCAGACAGTATCTATTATTCTATGTACTGTTGGTGTTATTTCCAAAAACCTTCACTGAACATCAAATAGCTGGGTCTAAATGAACATATTTATAAGGCCATACAGAAAGCTGTATGGCCTTACGTCCTCGAGACGTCCAGATGTGTACGAACATTTTTAGGAGATACTCCAGCATATCAAGTCACCTAGGCCCGATAATAAGGAAAGTGAATTTTCTCCTTATAAGGAGTGTAAGCTGTATGGTTAAATCTGGATAAGATACATTTTATTAACAAAAAAATATATACCTATTAATAACTTCAAACTTAACAGTTTTCGAGATAATCGCATTTAGAAATCAGCTGCATAATGATTCCTAGTATGTATGCGGTAAAGGGATGGATACCGGTGGAAAAGCATAATTGATAGTTTATTCTTATTAAAACAACTCAAAGATGGTTATGTTACTTAACAAAATGCTTTTTAGGTAACTAAATGTCTTATTTGAAGCCAGTTTTGATGTCATCACTAGACAATCTAAATCTTATGTAATGCATTACGGAAAATCCTAACATAGTAGGCTGATGTCACGAATGGTTTTGATAAATAAAAATCTTGTTTCGACAAATAATAGTGAATTTGCAATATTTAGTTTATTTTGGTTTAATACCAAACCATAATAATTGTTCTAATCGATACGGGAGATATGATTGCTTTTTATCATCAGCAATATTTTAACAGTTTTGCAGCAAAAAGGAATATTTAGGAAGATACCCAAACAGGCTGCAACCTAGTCACCAAAGGTTTAAACATATATTTAGAAATTTAGGCAAAAGTGGTACATTTCATCCTAAACGTGACAATTAATGCCGATTGAAAATTATTACGCCTAATCAAGACGATGAAGTAATGCTTCGCATTGACGATGATTCTCGAATAGGTACACGACATTTCTCTTCACCGTTAGGAATCAGTCAAAACTTTAGTATTAAAAATTCTAAACTCGAAGTATTTTCACACTTATGGTTTAAAGGTGTTTTTAATTTAAAAAACAATCATTTCTGGGACACTGAAAATCCTCATGGTAAAAGAGAAAGGAATTTCAACATGATTTTAACATAAAGGTATGGTTTGGAATCATTGGTAATCATTTTATAAGGACATGCAAGTTACCTCATAATTTTAATGGTGAAAACTATTTATATATCTTAAGAAATGGTTTAATTGAGTTGTTAAAAGAATTGGCATTAAACTTAAAGCAAAATATGGGGTTCATGTAAGACCGTGCATCGGCACATTATATGAGTGCAGTGAGATCATACTTAAATACCAACTTTCCTGAAGCCTGGATTAGACCTGGTACACTTTTTTTGGCTACCACGTAGCCCAGAATTTATTCCGCTTGATTTCTGGCACAATGAAAGAATGTGCCTACAAGAATCTCATAAACACTCGCAACTAACTTTGCGAGTTTGCAACTAACTTTGAAAATATATTAATATATGAAAATATATACATATAGTTTAAAAAATAATAACGTGATTATTTTATTAATACCAATACAATATTTTAAAACCGTTACTGGCATTAATGAAGAACTATTTCGACATTTATATCTATATAACTATTTATATAGTAGAAATATTGTACTTAAGAGAGAGCAATCTATTAAATTTGTCTGCTTGCCTTAATTAAGACACTGCATGAGGTACATTAAACTTTTCCCAAATATAGTACTTAAAGCAATAACACTTCGATACTTACTTTCCTTTATACATCACGATGACTCAGTATGAACTGAAATCATCAATCAAACCGCAATTAAGGGTAATCGATTATTTAAAGTGTTACTTCAAAAGTGATAGTATATCTATATCGGTTTTATTAAGTAATTAAATAAAATATTCTTTTTTCATTACTTTTTTGTTCTCAAACTTAATTGAAAATATCGTTATAATGTACAAATTTATTGTCCTGATAAAATATTACCAAAATCAAAATATAACTAAATCTAATATTTGTATAGCTACAATGTGTTAATTTGGTATTTGTATTAATTACTATTTATCTGGGAACAAGCCACAATTAAAGATAAAAATACGTTTATTGACGTTCTCAAAATACAAACAGTAAATTTAACAAATTTTTGTTTTTTGTTGCATAGTGAAAAAATTCTTGTGGCTTATTTTTAGTTAAATAGTAATTAATTTAAAATGCCCAATAAAATAGCTTCAAAACAATATTGGTATTTGTTGTTAGGTAACAAATTCGTTCTTAAGGTAAAAACATCAAATGAAAAACATAACTTAATTTCATAATATTCAAAAATGCTTAAAGTACAGCAGATATAAAAAGCATTATTTTATATTACTAGTAAATAGTTTATTTTGTGAGAAATTATAATGTAGACTATTAAAAAAAATTAACAAATAAAAGCCATTCGTGCATTATAAAATGGTACTATTATCTATTTTCTTTCTTTTATAGTGTTTTACAATCCTGTTTTCCATAGCTAATGTTGCTATAACAACTGTTTTGAATAGATAAAGTATCACTTTAACCGCAAGGGTAGATACAGTAGCACTTTAACAGCAAGAGTAGATAAAATGTTTTACCTTTTTTTTTATTCAATAAAATTTACAAATTCAAACACAATAAGGATTAAAAACAACTGAAATTTTACAATTAACATTATTAGAAATATCTATTTTTGGAGCATCACAACTTACTTACATACTCGTTTGCTTAAACACTTGATTCGAGGTACTGGATTGTTTTTCTGTAACATTTATTTGACATTTGTTGACAGAGTAATTCATATCCCTAGCAACGGAGCAAACACATTGCGATTTTTGTGCTTAAAATTACAATTTTCTTTGAAATTCTATTTTTCACCTGAACTTGAAGTCTTGCTATAGAAAAAAATGTTATATGGAATCCGACGTTAAAATCGCATTATCTTCTCGAGCATAATTAGAGTCTCGACTGACGTCTCTACGCTAAAAAACGCTCTCGAAGATAAAGTACAATTTTATCGCCATACAATAAATAACTATTAGTTAATCCTTTTTATTAAATTAGATTATTTTGTTGAATAATATGAGAAGAATATTATAGTAGGTACTTGTAATATGATATACCAATCTTGTTATATGATCAAATATACTGCAACTTTCTTTTCTACATTTTCAGAAAGGTTTTATTATTTTTTGGTATCTAGCAGCTTTCTGCTTGAATACGCGTGCAAGAAACTACATGGGCAAACGAAAAGAAAAATTCGTCAAATTGAAACATAGATCGACAAAACAGATTGAGTTATCCTTTAGACAAGAAAAAAAGAGGACAGGTAACGCTCAGTTAATATACCTTCGCAAAGTGAAGCCAGTTTCGATGTGATCGCCATGTTTTGGTGCCTGTACGTTGCACATTACTACCTCTCGCAGGGTTACCAGGTATACTAATTTTTGAGTAGATCTACTGCTTTTAACTTTAATTTACTGGTTTACTGATACACTATATCGATCTACTAAAAATTATGTAATGATAAAATTACGTTCAAAAAGTAATCATTATAATGAGTGTTCAATTATAAATTAAAAAAAAAATTATTTATATCTATATATCCATTATTCTTAATCTACTGAAGTAATAAAATATGACCTGGCAATAGGCTTTAGTCATTTCCATACGATTACGCGTCCCCTCTCTTTCTTTGTACAAGATTTGTCTAGAATCTCTATTTGAACCAAAATACACGAGTGAAGCTGAACAAGTAAACCAAAACAAAGTAATTTAACATTTTAAAATTTCTTGGGTGGATATTGTCTCATGTGCTGTTATATGTGGATAATGTTTTTACAGAGGCGCTTAAAGACTCTGGCGGTGGTACAAAGGTCAACGAGTAACCGATAAATACATTCGTTGTGCAGGTTACGGCGGTACTGGAATAATGACAGATAACGAGCAACTAGCAATGTCTACTATGCTTATATGATAAGGCTTTGATACCATTGACCCTTGTTTCGCCACCAAAAACCAAGGACCCCAAACAATGTTATAACATAGATTAATTAGTCACAATTATTGAAAACATTTTTAAAGGTTATAAAGTGTTGAGCGGATATGCAAAATAGTCAGTTTGGCTTTCGTAATGGCTTCGAAACAGTAGAAGCTTTGTAGAACAAACAAAAAGATCTTTTCGTCGCGTTTATAGACTTTATCGCGTTTATGAGAAAGCTTTCAACAAAGTTAAACATAACGTTCTCATGGAATGTCTAAAACAAAAAAGGCTTGACAAAAATAATATTAACATAGTGAGAAATCTCTATTGACCCCAACATATTGTGGTAACATTAAATGGAAATAGCATGGATGCGCAACAGATAAGTAGAGGAGTGAGGCAAGGCTCTGTACTTTAACCAAGACTATTTAATATATTCTACACAAGCACTTAAAACCTGTACAGAACGGATCAAGATAAATGGTAAAAATATAAATAATATTCAGTATGCCGACGATACGGTCATTATCGCTGAAGATAATAAGGACTTGCAGACGCTACTAAACTCAATTGGTGATACTGTGGAACAATAAACAAAAAAAACATGGTTTTCAGTAAGAAAGGTAAAATCCAGATAAAAAATGAATATATTGAACAAGTGGAAAAAATAAAATACTTAAGAGTCTGGATTACCTAAGATCTAAATCCGAAGTCAGATTTTCGATCAAGAATAGAGCAACCAAGAGTAGCCTTTTAAAATTGTTCTGAAGCTATTTTCTTGTGGCATCTTAAATTAATTACTATTTAACTGGGAATAAGCCACAATTAAAAATAAAAATACGTTTATTGACGTTCCAATTTTCACTTCGGAAATCGTTCTCAAAATACGTAAATTAAACAAATTTTGTTTTTTGTTACATAGTGAAAAATTCTTCTAATAATTTAATTTTATCTGACTCATTTATATTGACAATTCAGACATACATTATGCATTTTAAAGTAGACGACTTTAAAATGATATTGCCCATATGTTGAGTTGCGCTCCTGGGACGAATTTACTTATAAGATAGTTCATTCGATTACATGAAATCAATTTTAACTTGAGAATATCCGTCAGAAAAAAATCATAGCATGTAATTCGTCTTTAAAAAGACAAACACATGACATGATGACAGTAAAATTCTCCTGTTAGTGATTCCATAGTAAATTATGAGGGAGAAACCAGGAAAAAAACCTCAAAATACTATCCCGACATGGTAAGTATTTGTTCGTGCATTTAGTTTACCTTCAATAAACACCAAATTTCTGATTTTATATGTTTCGTTATTTAAAAAACATAAATGATGTTATGTTACTGACTTACTAATACTGGTATTTTCTTATTAATAACTTCCTCTTTCAATATTGGTAACCAGATCCTACTACATTCTGCCGAGGAATTTGCGACACAATTGGCCTCATTTAGCATAATTAGAGCCGCTTCTTTGATTTTTCTTTTTTTACCATCCGCTTCTTTTAGGACTACATTTGAATTATTCCATTGAACCCTATGTTCATTATCCCATGCGTGTTTACATATTTGTGATCTATCAAATTCTCTATTTTTAATATAAGATTGATGTTAACTTATTCTAACATTTAATGGTCTTGATGTTTCACCTAAATAAAACTGATCGCATTCACAAGGTATTTTATAAATGCAATTCTTTCTCCTTTCTTGTTCATTGTTAGGTTTGGTTTTGGACAAAATAGATCTCAACGTGTTTGTCGTTTTGAATGTTGTTGAAATGTTGAATTTATCTCCTATCCTTTCAAGTTTTTCTCATAATCCTTTGTTAGTTGTTCTGTTCTATTCGATCGATTGTTGAAAATTCCTTATTTATAAACGATAAAGTATAATCATTTTTTAATAAAACAGATGTTAACAAATGTTTCTCCTCCAAGAACAAATTTTCGTTGGAACAAGTAATTTTGGCTATATCGTATAAGGATTTAATTATTCCCTTTTTTACATTAATATTGTGATTTGATTTAAAATTTAAATATCTATTGGTGTGTGTGTTGGATTTCTATACACCTGAGTCTCATATCCAGTATCGTTCTTAGAGATTAAAACATCCAGGAAAGGTAGCGTGTTATTATATTCCTTTTCCATGTTAAATGTTTTTGCCTCTTCTTTATCGTTTATATCATTTAGGAATGTGTCTAACAACTCTGATCCATGAGGGCATATTGAGAATACATCATCTACATACCTCCACCATACTGTGGGTTTGAAATTTTGTTTAGAAATGATATTTGTTTCAAAATCTTCCATAAATATATCGGCTAAGAATGGAGATAAAACTAGAGCCCATTGCTAGACCAAAATTTTATTTATAGAATTCATTATTTAGTTGAAAATATATATTATTTTATTATTATTTTTATAATACTATAATTTATTATCATGGTGGCGCAAAATAGAAGAAACTGGATTGATTTGGGGACGGCCTATGTCCACAGTTGGATTACTTAAGGCTGAAGAAGAAGGAAAGGGTAATATTCAGCGCTATATTTTGAAAGATCCTCTCTTTAACTTTGGTTACAGTGTTCTTAAAAGTAAAATTTTGGCTTATTATTGCCTTCAAATACTCAAAAGTCTTACAACTCTTAATAGTCTCTTTTTGGAAACTTAAGTTCAAATCTGTAACCACGGATCAAATACATAAGTATTTGGTCTCACACATATTTATAAGTACCCATACCTCATATTCTTCCTTTATGGTTATGGTTGATCAGGGCAGGGCCCATTTATGAGCCCCACAGATACAGGCTGGGCTTGGACATAAACTTTTTCAAAACCAAAATTCTGGTATTCTACAAAACCCCCATGAACAAGTTACACCTAACATACAAATAAATGGTATCACCCTTCAGAGTTCCCAAAGCTTCATATACCTGGCCAGAGAGCTAAATAGTCAACTAGACCACCCAAAAGAAATTAAAAGATGCATTGAAATAGCAATATCTGGTTTCATGAATATGCGTAAAATGCTCTGTAACTACACTACAAGCTATCAGTTTCAATAAGATTGAGAAACACTAAAGTGTTATGTGTGGTCTCTATTACTATATGGCTGTGAGACCTGGACATTAAAAGAGTATGACGTCAACAAATTAAATTCATTTGAAATGTGGATGTACCGCCGAATGTTAACAATAAGCTGGACCAGCAGAACTACGAATGAAAAAGTACTGAGAGTAATGAACAACGCCCTCATCTGGTCAATACTATCAAAATTAGAAAGACGTCATACATAGGACACATAATGCGCCATAGGGAATTTGAGCAGCTCCAGGTAATATTAGAAGGCAAGATTGAAGGTAAAAGGGGCATACGACAAAAGAAAAAAACTTGTCTACGAAACATCAGAGATTGGACAGACACAAGAGGAAATTAATTTATTTATAAAGCTCAGAACAGAGAGAAATTTCCCATATTGATCGCCAACCTGAACAGAGAAGCACTTAGGAGGAGGATAGACATTTAGACCTCCTAAGGGGGGTCCATTATTATCATACGAAATAGGCCATAAAGCGTCCTAAATCAGCAGGGGTCCTTTTGAAGTCTGAGTCCTTCCTACCGTTCTGAGTGTCTAATTCTTTAGTTACTTTGTGGCCTCACAAAAGCCACAAGTCTCTTTACGGTAATTCGCTCATTTGGCTCAGTTTCATAAATACCAAACACAAGCTTTGGCACCTCTAATAGGCCAGTTTCCTACATTTTCAGAGGACATGTGAAGCGGTTTTCTCCTCCTCATTACAAAGATAGTACTGAGAGCCATCCGCTAATCCAAGCAGATGAAGGTGCTGCTTGAGTCTACAGTGGCCGGTAATTATACTGACCACTAGAGAGCACCTTTCGCGGTCTAGGAGATTTTCTTAGTTTAATTTTCTTATCATATAATATTTACAGATATTAAATTGCAATAAGACTCAACAAGAAAATAGCTTTAGAAAAATTCCGCATGGAACAAACAAGACAAGCTCTTCTTAAATTTAAACCGCTGCTATGCAACCGCAATTTTTCTTTAATTCTCCGCTACAGGACGGTTAAATTATATATGTGGCCCATATTTCTATATGGGATGTAGACATGGACTCAACGTTCTTAAGGTACAAGAAATTGAATATCAGGTCTATCTCCTCACAGGGAAAAGGTATGCAGTCCCTTAACGAATTATCCCAGGAAAAATTCAGATCAAGAGATGAAAAGGTCGCACACAAATTTCGTGGTTACGGAATAAAAGAATCTGGACAGGCATAAATTACACTTGCAAGCTCTTCATGTCACGAAGGGAGGACGTCTGATAATTAAGATAATCATATTCTTCATGATTAAGCTTAAAATTTTTCTTGTTTCTTTCTTGCGTTTTTTAATTTATAGTATTTTTTAATGCACTTTGTAGCGTTACCTGTAGTTATCTGTCATCATAAACATCTTTTGTTATGTTTATTTGAACATTTTTATATACTTCTACTTCAACAGCATGCTTTGACCGTAGTCATTTACTAGTCAGCACGATATCATGGAAGTCTACGTGACTTTTGTCAGAAATAACATCTTTAACTAATTTCAGAAAATTTTGTCGTAATATAATTTATCCCCATACATTACATATTAATTTATTGTTTGTTTGTTGTTTGGAATTTAAATGTAAATATATCACACAAATGTTGCTAAACTCGTAAATTTAATACATTGATAGACTCAATTAAATCACGCGTGTCTAAGAAATGCCAAAGGAAGATAATTTATATATTATTATGTTAAGCAGCAAATACCTGCTAAGTTAAAATTGGCGGCAATTCGGATGCATCAGATGTGCTTAGAGTAACATGAACAGTAACTCACATGTGACTGATTTGCAATTCATAACGAATGCTTTTCTTTGCTTTGCTGTGTAGCTGTAAAGACAGCCGACAGTATCCGACATAGTAGACATTCAAATATAATTAAGTCAATAAAAAGTGGGATGGACCAAAGCTGACTACATTCAATCAATCAACCTGTTCTCAAAAATTGACAAGTGGCAATTGTTCGGCGAGAAGAATTTGTCGAACGATCGAACATCGATCCATTCGCAAAAACAAACATATGTAAGCCTCAGGCAATACAATGAACTACTCTTTTAACTGTTCTTGGGACATTCAGAAAATATCAATAGTAAGGACGACAAATATATAAATTTCAAAAATTTCATAATCTAAGACAAACATAAATTTAAGTTTCGTGAAATAGTATTACGTGTACATATACAGGGTGGTCCTTAAGTAATTGTACAAACAGAAACCATACATTCTGCATTTTAAAATATTACAATTTTGCTTTAATAAAATGTTGATATAAAGAAGGATACAGGGTGTTAAAGTGGGCATTTAAAATTTTATTTTTTGCTATAACTTTTACGTTTGTAAATATTTTTAGACAAACATTTACAATTGGATGCTTTTAAGTAGGATAAATTCAAATTTCATACATACTTTAATGTAACTGATATAGCGCGCCACATATGCCAAATGTGCGGCATAAATTTGCGCTTAACTTTTTTTCCCTTTATGTTAGCTCTATTTGTGTTAAAAAGTATTAACGATACATTATTTCTACAAAGAAAAGGTATACTTGTTAGTAACCTCAAAATTTAACCGTTTTCGAGATAATCGCATTTTATAAGTCAGCTGTATAATAATTCCTAGTGGTGATATTTGTGCGGTAAAGCACTGAATACCTGTAGCTAAGCATAATTCATAGTTTATTCTTCTTAAAGCAATTCAAAGATGATAATGTAACATCAGAAAATGCTTTGTTGTGGCTGATAAATGTCTGATTGGAGAAAATATTCTTTATTTTCTTCTTTAGGTGCCGTGTATTCAGAGATTGGTCATCATGTTTACAATTTCCGTTTTCTATCCCTTCCTAAGTTTTTATAATGGCGTTGTATTACTTTTTCTCTATTGTAAAATGCTAAATACAAAAAAAATTGGTGTATAAAAGATGGTATACTACCAAATTCTAGAAAGAAGGTAGTGGGAACATACTTAATACAACTTTTTTGAACGTTGGATTGATCGTGGTAGTCATATTCCTTGGCAATGTGGTAAGATATTGATATAGTTATTTAATTCATAAAAAATCCCAGAAGAATAACTTTTGTTCATTACATAAATTATTTGCCCATTTTTATTAGGACAATTAGAAACTACATCACAAGTATTAGCGGTAGGTACTTGACGGTCAAATCCTGACCTGTGTCACTAGCCGTGTACGATTTAGAAATAGGTGAATATCATTTTTGAAATTCGAAATCTACCTGCATAAGCGTTTACTGTTGCCATGGCAACGTGACAGCCTATCCTTAGTGATCCTTTAGACAGCCATGAATCCAATTAATGACTTGGTGTGTTATATATTAGAGACTCATTTTAAGCATTAAAAAAATGAAGATAAAAGGGATGTTCTTTTACATGGTCGGCCAACCATTATTTTATACATCTGCGTCTGATTTAGAGTGGTCGGCTGCAATCAGCATCTGACCCAGAGTGGGCGGCTGAATCGAAACTTACCAACCCGTTTTAGTAGGCGTACGGTTTTAATCATCAAAAAACCCCCAATGAAATGTCAAGGTTCAGAACTAAAATACCCAGGCAAGCAGAACGAATCGTATCTAGTATAAGTGCACTAAAAACTATTTTAAGTTATTAGGGCCCTAAACTCTATACATTTTTTTAACGAATTTTTAATGAGATTTAGGCGGAAAGTACGTACCAAAACTTCCCTTGGCTCCAGCAAGCTTTCTTCACCTTCACCACTTTTTTTGGCCACGGGCAGCCGTTGATCTTCACAAAAAAAATAAAAAGGCAAAATATCCGGTGATCTTACTCCGGTGATTGGCCACTCTATTGGACCCCTTCTGTCAACCCAACTTATTGGCTTACACAAATTGTCTTAAGCGTATATCATAATGTGAAGGTGCCTCATCCTGTTGGAAAGTCAGTTTATCCTCTAAGAAATTATTATCACATCCGAATCTGTCAGTGTTAAGCAAATCAATAACATCTTCTAACAAGTTCAAATAATTTGTTTCATTGAGATTTCCTTCAAGAAATAATAGTCCAATAACGTGGTTATCTAAATTGACAACCCATACATTTAATTTCTGAGGTGTTTGTGTATGTGTTTAAAGTACATTCGTCAGAAAAACACGTATTGTACAATAGATGCTGGTTGTTATTTATGATTTCACCAAATTCTTTACAAAATTGAAGCCGACAATCAGGATCATCTTCATTTAATTGATGAAGTAATCGTAGTTTATAAAGTTGAAATTTATTGGATTTTATAATTCGATAAACTCTAGATGCTGATACACCAGATGCACGAGATAGTTGTCTGATAGACTATCGATTATCCATTTTCACATGATCCAATACCGCCGCTTCACTTGCTTCATTTCGCACTCGACGATCTACTTCGTGCTTTGTGTTGTTAACGACACCTGTTACTTCAAATTTATCAGTAAAATGTTTAACGTTCGGGTGGTTCGCATTAAAGATGCTTGCGTAGCCTTATCACACTGATTATTTCCATAGTATACTTGAATGAATTCTATTCTTTTTTCACTATAATATCCCATTTTTGTAAGCCTTTACAATAATTTCTGGGATTGATCAGTTGTTGACAAATTTCAAATCAAAGGTAACCTGGTAAACACTAAAAAAAGATAATTGGGATTCATTATCTTAAAAAAAAATCATATGAAAAAATTATAATTTTACAAAAAGAAAAAAAAATATCTTACACAGTGGCGTGTGGATATCGATCGGCAGGTTGATTGAATTATTGTATTGGATGTCACTAAGAACATTTAATTAGTTAATTTGGTGAAATTTTATGTTTTTCTTGTTAGTACTGATATTTAACTAATAAAAAAATAAGTGTCGTGTAGAGAAAAAAAGTACCTTTTAAATGATGTACCACTCGATCACACTTGCTATTTAAAAAAAAAAACTGGGGAGTGATGCAGGGCAGTATGTTAAATTTCTGGGCATAAATTTTACAGACAAATTCGTTACCCTCCCAAAATAAATTTACGTGTTTCTGAAGACACTCTTGGATTCTGAGTTTCTTGGAAGGTCAAATTTTCGTTGGGACTGTATATATAGGTATATATATTTATTTATTTATTTATATTTGTGTATATAAATTATCACAACATTCACATTATATTCCTTCAAACTTCTGATTTTCAATTATCGATGTGCAATCGTGTGTATCAAATATACTGGCAGTATTTACACCAAAAACTGTAATTTTGGTTTAAGTAATCTTACCGCACTGAGATAGATAGAATATATAAAATAATACTAAAGCCTGGAATGAGGAACAAATCCCGGAAGAGTGGTGTATTGGAATCGTTTGCCCGCTACACAAAAAGGGTGACCAATTGGAATGTAGAAATTATAGGGTAATAACCCTCCTTACTACAGCATACAAAATATTTTCGAGGATGTTATATGGTCGCCTAAGTGCATATTCAGAGGAACTTCTCGGGGAATATCAAAGTGGCTTTAGGCCTGGTCGATCAATTTGTGCTAAAGCAAATACTAGAAAAACCCAATGAATTCAATATCGATACATAACATCTTTTTGTAGACTTCAAATCTGTCTATGATAGTGTCCTAAGAAATAAATTGTATGAAGCCATGAATGAATTCCACATCCCCGATAAACCGATAAGATTGGTTAAGGCTACAATGCGTAATGTGGTTTGCAAAGTCGAAATACAGGGAGATCAATCACAGGCGTTTGGAACTCATGTTGGGCTGCGACAGGGAGATGCGCTGGCGTGTCTCCTTTTTAACATAGCACTGGAAAAGGCGATCAGAGATGCCCGAATATACAACAGAGGAAATATTTTTAATAAATCACCCCACATTTTGGCATATGCAGATGATGTGGACCTAGTTGCACGCACAACACGCAAGCTAGAAGAAATGTATTGTCCTTCTCAAATGCCTCAAAATCTATGGGCCTGCAAGTAAATGAGGAGAAAAATAAGATGATGGCATTAACACCCAACAATAGAGTCAGGAACATCGGTCCTCAATTCACGGTTGATAACTCTCCCTTTGAAGTGGTGGACAAATTCACATACTTAGGCTCCCTGATCACCAAAGAGAACGCCATAACGAAAGAAATCAAGCGAAGGATAATAATGGCAAACAGATGCTATTTTGGACTGAGTAGACATATGAGAAGTAGAAACTTAAGCCAAAAAACAAAAATAACCATATACAAAACCCTTACACAGCCAGTGTTGACATATGGATCGGAGACATGGACCATCTCCACGGCAGACGAAGACATTCTGCTTATATTTGAACAAAGGATCCTGAGAGGAATATTTGGCGGCATCTGTGAAAATGGTGTTTAGAGGAGCAGATACAACTACGAGGTATACCACAGATATAAACAAATATTTGGTGGTAAAGACGTAGTATCTCTTATAAGAATAGAAAGACTAAGATGTTCAGGACATCTAGCAAGATCACAGCAAAACAACCCTCCTAGAAGAATCCTTATGTCACAACTAGTAAAAAGTAAAAAAAGGGGTAGGCCAAAACTCAGATGGAAGGATGGTGTAGATGATGATGGTAGAAAGATAGCCGTAGCAAACTGGCAACGGTCGGTAATGGATACGACTGCCTGGCGTAATAGACTTGGGAAGGTCGAGGCGCTTTCATAGGGCTGTCGCACCATTGATGATGATGAATCTTACCGCACACCTGACAATGAACAATAAATTGCAGTACTCAAAACCGGTGGTCTCGTTAAGATCTATTATTAAACAGATTGAACCAAGTGTTTTATTCTGCTTTTATTATTCCAAGTATTAGTTGTACTATAAATGCTTTTTTTATAAATATTATAGATACTGTAAATATATGTTGAAAACTATATAATATACTTCATATAGTGTAAAACATACCAATAAAAAACTGTAGAGTATCCTTGTTAGTATTGTTTACTATTATTTTCTAGTTGAAGCTCTCGTACTATTTGTGCAAAATTGTTTACAAAGAAATTCTCTACAGCATTAATGCAAACACTTAGAGCTACTGTTTTTTTATTTGCCATTCCATTATTTTGCCATTTAATGATTTGCCACTTTACTTCCATTGTATACTTTCAATGACCAATAAAAGCTTCATTTTAAAGATTGTCTTAAGTGCTGGAACGTGGAACTAATTAAGTATCAATTTTTATAGAATCCGTTTATAGCTACCATTTTCTATTATAAAATTTAACTCTTAAATTAAAAATATAATATAAAAATGTTGAAAATGTATTCGTCTTAAGATTCTTGTGATCGACAGGAAGGTAAATCTAAGGAGGAGAGATAATCTAGTATCAATAATAACGCGTCTATAATATATTTCTATTCTATTTTAATTTTTTTTTTATTTAGACTTTATTAAATCAAATTTGAAATTAAAAAATGATTGAAATCTGAAAACAAGAGAAATATAAAAAATCCTAGTAACTAGTAACCAATTCGGAGACTTATCCGAAAGCAACAAAAGGTTTAATGACCAACATATGAGAAGAATGTAAACAGTTACTAAAAAAAAACAGTGTTAAAAAGCAAAGTAAATGTTTAAAGTCAGCTAAGGACATGAAGAGCCACAAATAAACTATTCTTGTGGAAAATTATCAAAACAGACCAATACCACCCATGTGACAACGCCGAAGTAATATTTTTACACAAAAAAGAACACCGATAATATTAAAAACAGCAAACCTATAAGTCTGTTGTCATACTTATATAAATTGTTAACAAGAATAACAACCAACTGCGTTACAAAAGAACTTGATTTACCATGTGGTCCATATGTACGGAATAAATTCATTTTTAGCGTTATTATGTACTATGTGAAAAAAACCTGAAACAGGTCGATTTGTATTCTTAAATTGACAATTTACAGTATGAAAATAATATCCCCTCCAGCACCCACTTTGAATTATAAGCACCCCCTCGAAAATTTTAAATAGCAAAGGGGGTTGTGTAGCACCTTATTAGAAAAAGATTATAGTCCTTTGTTCAGCAATGTAAAGTTTTTTGAGTTTGTTCAATTATAACTTACAAAATTAATTTTTACAATATTAAATTAACTGTTCAACTTGACCACTACTATTCACTGTTTGACAATAACCGAGGAGATTTTGGAATTCGCATACAATATTTTGTATAACCTCGGGAATTATTTTGTTAATTTCTTCGTTATCCCAACTTTTGTATCAGCAATATTGCCTGGTCTATTAAAATATACTTTAGAAAAATCAGGTATTTTCGTATCTGTTATGCTAAACATTGGGGAAAAGACTTTGAAGATTATAAAATATTAGTCAAAAAGCCAAATAAACAATTAATATGAATCTAGTAGGCTGCTGTCATTTTGGTATTTAAGGTTACTAGAAGACGTGAGTTTTCTCTTATTTGTGCGCGTATTAAATTTAATTATGGCTCATTTGTCCGAGACTAAAAGAATATAAATTTCACCTATGATTGGTTGTGGTAATAAAACAAGAGCTTAAAAGGAGGTTTGTGAAATGTTAATAATGAATACCCTGGTCAATAAGTTTCGTAGTCTATAGTTAGCACAATTGCAAAAAACTTTCGTTATACTGGACATGTAAAAAATATTGAAAAACCAGGTAGAAATAATAAATTTATTGATGAAAAACAGTTAGATGGACTTCTAGAGATTGAGGAAAATCCGCATAAGAGAACTTGCCGCCATCAAGGATAAGTAAGTAAATCGTCTATTCTGAGAGTTTTTACATAAAGAAAAATACCACCCTTACAGAGTTCAGTTGGTTCAGAAGTTAAATGAAGATGATCCTGATAGAAGGCAAGAATTCTATGAAATGATGATGGACAGAATGAACGCAGATTTGCAGTTCATAAACAAGATAGTTTTTTTTCTGATTAAGCGACTTTTCATTTAAACGAAAAAGTTAACAAACAGAACTGTAGATATTGAAGCAGAGAACATTCTCACTGAGTGTGTGAGACTCACACGCAATATACTAAAAAATTAACGATTGGGCTGGTATTATTAACAATAAAATTATTGGTGCTCATTTTTTTGAGGGCGCAGTTGATGACGAGGTTTATCTAGATTTTTTTTATTAACTTACTGATTAACTTTTGATACATTACGAATATTTTTTTTTAATGTTAATCATCCAAACTAGATAGATGGACCTTTTTACTACCAACAAGGTGGAGCTCTACCGCATTTTGCACTTACAATTAGAAATTATTTAAACGAGGATTTTCCCAATAGGTGGATTGGAAGAAGTTGAACAATCGAATGGCCGGCTAGATCCCCGATTTGACTCCTCTCGATTACTTCTTATAAGGTTATTTAAATTCTAAAGTATAATTTACTAATTTACTAGACCAAACAGTATTGCTAATAATTGAAAAGTTAGGATAACGGAAGAAATTAACAAAATAACTCCCGGAGTCGTACAAAATGTTGTACGAGAATTCCAAAATCGCCTCGGGTATTGTCAAAAAGTGAATAGTGGTCATTTTGAACATTTAATTTAATTGTAAAGTACATTGAAAAATACATTCTAAATATTATGTGACATTATTATCTTCATTCAACCTAAAGTTTTGTGGTAAAGACATTATCAAAGTTTTACATTTTAAAAATCAATTTTCTAGGTTATTATTGCACCAAACTCAAAAAAACTTAATATTACTGAACAGAGGACTAAAATCCCTTTCTAACAGGGTGCTACACGACCCCCTTTGTTATTTAAAATTTTCTAGGGGGCGCCTATAATTCAAAGGTGGTACTGAAGGGGGATATTATTTTCATACTGTAAATTGTCAATTTAAGAATAAAAATCGACCTGTTTCAGGTTTTTTTCACATAGTAGTTAATAACGCTAAAAATGAATTTATTCCATACATATGGACCGCATGGTATATCAACCGGTTAAACAGGTAGGATTTAGAAAAGGGTTTGGTACTACTGATCACCTGCAAATCATCAGAACATCAATTGAAAAAACCGCAGAATACAATGTACACTTACATATTGAATTCCACAAAGCTGTCGACAGTATAGATCCATTTTGTAAGCCCTTGGAAATGCTCAAATAGACTCACGGTACACTAGAAGGCTCCTTAGAATATTTATAAACAGTGAACATTGAACATCAAAATTAATGAAGATATAAAAATTGAAAAAATACGCATTGGTAAAGGTATTAGACAAAGAAATATTTAAACAATAAAACACTGAAAACTTTGTTTTCAAACTTCCACAAAATTTATTTTAACTATTATCACTAGAGCTGTTTCGGCTGATAGCCTTTCTGAAGTGATCTATTTTTGGCATGCGTTTACAATTTATAGTCTCTAATGAAATAGGTTGAGGAGGGGAGAACTATGATTAACATTTTATTAATGTTATTTATTAATGTTAATTATTTTAATAAATGTTAAATCAAAAACTACACAAGAAAGCCCTGAAAATAGTATTTCCACCACCAGAGAAAAAACCCAGTACCTTCTGCTCGATTACATATACAGGCAAAATAACAACAAAAATTGCCAAACATATAAAAAAGAAAGGAATAACACCAGCTTTCCGAACAAATAACAACCTAGGTAAATATATTAAAAATAACAAGAGCCAAAATAAAAAACACTTAAATAGTGGTGTGTATAAAATTCAATGTGGCGACTGCCCAAAAACTTACATCGGTCAAACTGGTAGAAACTTTGAGAAACGAATAGCAGAACATAAAAGAGCTTTCAAGAATAGAAAAACAGATTCGACATACGCACTTCACCTTCTAGATCATAATCATTCTTTTAATGACAAATTTAAAATTCTTCACGTTCAAAATAAAGGCCTTAAGCTATCTTTGTTAGAATCTATGGAAATCAATAAATTAAAAAACACAGATATAATTCTGAATGACCAACTTGAGACAAACAGTTCTCCCCTCCTCAACCTATTTCATTAGAGATTATAAATTGTAAACGCATGCCAAAAATAGATCACTTGAGAAAGGCTATCAGCCAAAACAGCTGTAGTGATAATAGTTAAAATAAATTTTGTGGAAGTTTGAAAACAAAGTTTTCAGTGTTTTATTGTTACATAAAATGAATTTCCATTAAGTAACGGTCGAATCCATCAAATATTTAAACACCTGGATTGAAAGAAAAAAGATTTAAACGTTGATAGTTTATATCTATAGTTTGAGGTTTGCGGATGACATAGTATTATTAAGTATAGATGTCAAGGAACTAGAACTAATATTAAAAGAAATAAATGTGTTTGTAAAAAGCAAAATATTGAGTAATCTGCGAACTAATCTCATTACTGACAACGTCCTTTTTTAATTCATTAGTAACTTAAGCAGCAATAAGTCGGGCATATTACTCAGGTTAACCGTGAAAAATGGACGCAAATAATATCAAACTAAAAACCAAAAAAAGATCAGAAGAGAAGTGGACAGACCGCAGAAATGAAAGTGTCAAACACAGTGTGGGTAAGCAATGGATGATAATTGCTAAGAATACATATCACTGGAAACAAATGGAAGATGCCTTTGTCCAGCAGTAGGAGAATATGGTCCAAAGAAAAGGAAAAATTGGTAATAGATGTGCTACCAGCAGTGGTACCAGCAGAAGTAAGAGCGATTGACTAAGATGAAAACTAGCCTAACCAGACAAAATATGCAACTAATACTAAAATTTCCGTATGCACCAAAGCATGATTTAGATAATTCTATTGGCTGCCGATCACGCCCGACCGCGGGACATGTCCAGTAATCATATAGATCATTATTGGACTTTTAAATAAATATCGTAATTTTTGGTCAGCAATGAATCTGTTAATGATAGTAATCATCTGAAAACTAACATATACCTAATATATAGATATAGTCAGCAGGACATTTAGCGAGAAGAACTGAGAATAGGTGGTTCACTACAATTACATTGTGATATCTAAGAGGAATCAAGAGATCAAGAAGACGTCCAAATTTAAGATGGGACTATGACATAAGGCAACAAGCCAGTTTCACCTGGCACAGAAAAGCGAATATTACACGATCGTGGGCAGAAATGAAGAATGACTGTATAAGTGAGGTTGCGTCATTTTTTGTAATATATGCTGAGAATGATGATTATGGTGATTATATATATAGAGGCTGTCAGAAAAGAAGAAATAGAAATAGAAATAGAAACCCATTTTTAACCCGAGACTACATACGTGTTGGCCGAAAGGACCGAGCCGTGATAAATTTTAAAATGACGCCGCTTATATAGTGGCGGTGGTACCGACCTTAATGGAATGATCCTAGCGATTTTACACTTACCGACTGGCGTTATATTATTTCAGCTTTCAGTTTTTATTTGGCCTTTGAGAGATACAGTTTGATATTTTTGTAGTCGTGCTTTTAACTGTGCGTGTGTACATAAATAAAATAAAAGTTACTTGTATTGCAGTTTCATAGTTTTAAATATTGGTATGCATTTTTTTGGCGACCACAACCGTTAACCTCCATTGCATGAATGAGAAGATAAAAATTGGCAGAGGGGTGCGGCAGGGAGATACCTTGTCGCCAAAACTATTTATAACAGTTATGGAGTAGGCATTTAAACGGCTAGAGTGGGAATCAAAGGGTATTAGCATCGATGAAAAGATATTCATTCATCTCAGATATGCCGCTGATATTGTTCTCATAACAGACAACTTAGGAGAAGCCAGAGTTATGCTACAACAACTACAGCAAGTAACCCAGAAAGTCGGTTTAAAGATAAACTATGGAAAAACAAAAATGATGACCAACCTCGTCCCCAATGAGCTAATAGAAATCGAAAATTCGCCATAGAATTTGTGGAAAAATATGTGTATTTGGGTCACGAAATAAGGACGCGAGATAACCAAACATGCGAGTTTCTCAAAAGAATAAGTCTGGGTTGGGCTGCATTCGGAAAAATGAGAGACGTATTTAAAACAAGTATACCGATCCATTTAAAAAGAAAAGCTTTTAACCAGTGCGTTCTACCAGTTCTCACATACGGAGCAGAAACCTTAACTCTCACAAAAACATCAGCCAGAAAATTGAGAAGGACACAACGAAAGATGGAGAGATCAATGCTTGGAATAAGCTTAAGAGATAGAATAAGAAACTAGGAACTCCGTAGACGAACCGGAGTGCAAGACATTATCGAACGTATTACAAGACAAAAATGGAGATGGGCTGGACATGTTGCAAGAATGAAAGACGACGGTTGGACAAAAAAACTGCTTGAGTGGAGAACACGGGCTGACAAGCGAGGCCTAGGAAGACCCCCAACGCGATGGACCGACGACCTGAAAAGAATCGTGACCAATTGGATAGCAGAGGCGTAGAACAGAAGCAGATGGAAAAATCTAGAGGAGGCCTATGTTCAACTATGGACAACTCAGGGCTGATTGATGATGATGCTTTTACAGTTTTTAATATGGTAAGCGAACCCTTTGTGTAGTTCTATTTATAATATTTCTAATGTCAATTATTTTAGTGAAAAATATAGTCACATGTAGGGTGATTAGTAATAGTATTTTTTTATTTGCAGATTATGTGTTCTTACGAGCAAGAAATAAAATGTATTTTAGCCAAACGGACTAAAATTGAGAGCGACGATGAGATAGGTGGACCTCGTGAACACCAAGATAACGTTTTGGAAAACAATGATCTCTACTACAATTAAGGACAATCAGAAGGAGAAGAGAAACCAGATTTTAACGAAATGCAGCAAGATCTAAATAATCGTCTTTGTTTTGTGGGAAGGAGTAAAAAGAAGTTGTGGTATAAATTTCCCGTAGCTGTTTCATAAAAAAGACCCGAAAAGCAGAAATATAATGACTCGACCTTCTGGAGAAATTGGAAAATCCGGAGAAGCAAAAAACCATTATTGATGCTTGGCAATTGTTTTTTCCAAACCCCGTCATCAGCGAAATAGTTGAACACACAATAAAATATATTCTAAAGCTTCGGACATATTACAGTAGAGAAGGAGATGCCACCAGTAAAAATATGGAAGAAATTAAAGCACTTATTGGTCTTATATATTTGGCTGGAGTCTTATGGTCATCACACACACATTTGTGAGATCTGTGGGTACAGGATGGAGCCGGCGTAGAGATTTTTTGTCTTGCAATGGGAATTAATCGAGTTTAATATTTTTGGGAGCGATTCGCTTTACCGTTATTGATAATAGGGAGGAACGGAAACAGTACGATAAACTATCTCCCATAAAAAAAATTTTGATGGATTTGTTGAGTGATGCAGAGCCAATTATACTCTAAGTTAATTGTGACAATTGATGAAATGGTTGAGTCATTTCGCGACAAATGATTTGGGCAATATGTACCGAATAAACCTGCAAAGTATGAAATCAAAATTTTAGCGCTTGTCGATTTCACCTATAATCTAGAGGTATATATTGAAACTCAAGCAGGTGGGTTAGCGCCTCTTCAGTCGTACAAATATTAATTAAACCAATTTCTGGAACTGGAAGAAATGTATATATATATATATATATATATATTACAGGATCCAATTTGTAAATACAATACATCTTGGAGACGGCTATCGCCATATTCCCGTCCTCCTTCGCCAATCCTCTCGGTCCAAGGCATGCTCCTCCTCCAAACCTCTCGATTCCATTGCTCTTTTAATACCTTCATTCCATGAGCGTCGAGGTCTACCTCTTTTTCTTCTACCAGGGGGCTTCCATCTGTGAAGTTTTTGGGGCCAACGTTCGTCAGGCATTCTTAACAGGTGTCCAAACCATTTTAAACCTCTTCTTTCTATTCTGTCTATGACCGTATCTGTAGCATTCGTCTAATTTCTTATAGATTCGTTGGTTTTCCTTTCCAGCCTTGATGTTCTAGCACTTCTTCTCAAATAATCCATTTCAACTGCCAACAATCTTCTTTTCAGGTCTGCATTAATTGTCCATACTTCAGAGCCATAACAAAGAACTGATTCAACCATCGTTTGCCCTATTCTCTTTTTGTTCCTTTTGGAAATGTTTCGATCCCACCATAAGGAGTTCAAACATCCTACAATTTTACGTCCCTGATTAATTCGGTGTTTAATTTCGGTTTCACCCAAGCCGTTCTTATCAATGAATGCACCTAAATATTTAAATTTTTCCACTTGTGTGATTTCTACGTCCTCGTCTATCAACACTTTAAACCTTGCATCTGAATTGATAACTAGATATTCCGTTTTCTTCATGCTGACTTTTAACCCCCATTTTACATATTCTCTGTATAGACGCTTTATCATAAATTCTAGATCATAAAAATCTTGAGCTAGAACGACTTGGTCATCCGCAAAGTTCAAGGAGAACAGTACGTCATTTCCTAGAAATGACGAAGAAATGTAACTTTCGATAATTGGTTTACGTTGATACATTTAGCCTTGAATTTGCTAAAAAAACAAAAACTAACTGTTAGGGGCATAATTTGCAAAAATAAAGGAGCGTAAAATTACTACGAGCATTTTTGGTTTCACCGAAGAAATGACTTTGCTATCCTACAACATTTTTGTCAAGAATGCATTACAAAGACGAGGTTGATTCAGAAAGTAGCGTGTTACGTACAATGCAACAAAGGTAGATGTTGATACCTCCTGTGATGATTGTTGTTAATCTTGGTACCGCTTTTGCCAAAAATGCTGCCGCATTTGAACATACAAACTTCAAAATTTCAAAAACATTAGACCTGGGGTCTAATAGTCTAGGATAGTTGAATTACTATTAATTGGCATGAAAGGCCTTGAATTTAATATTTATTAAATTTGAAAACTCCAAGTATTTAACTCATCATATGTTAAAATATTATTTTTCATCACCCTTTTGATATGATGTTTTGCACTCTTTATCCCAGCTTCCCAAAGACCTCCAAATACTGGAGAATAGAATAATTCGATATAAAGTAAAATTCAATTTTATTATCAAGGCAAAATTTTTTTAACTTGACATCATCTGTTTGTTGTCAAGTTGTCAAGTTTTTGTATTTGATTGTTGGCTCCCTCGAAGGTGGCACCATTGTCACAAAAGATTGTGGATGGTTTCCCCCTTCTAGAAATGAACCTTTTTAGTGAAGCTAAAAGAGTATCTGTTGTTAGATCAGAGAGTAACTTCATATAAATTGCCTTCACAGAACAGCAAACAATGCTATATATGCTTTTGTTGTTACAGACTTTCTAATACGCGACTGTTTAATTTAAAATGGACCCCTGAAGTATATATACCTATATTCTGAAAATTTCTTACTGAACGCACATTTTGGGAGAGATCCCATTAGCTGTTCACTACACTTGGCCTTAAATTTGAAATAAATTACACATTTGTGCAAAATCTTTTTAATCTCTTTAGCAGCACTAACAATCCAAAAATTTTTATTTAATTAATCTAAAACTTGTTTTTCACTTGCATGTAAAAGTCTAAAGTGCTCTCTGTAAATTAAAAGACCAGTGATATGATTGTTTTTGGTAACTATTAAAGGATGTTTTTTATTAAACGAAATATGTGAGTTCTGAAGTCTACCACCAACTATCAACAGTCCCCCAGAGTCCAATATTGAACATAAATAATTTAAATTAGATTTAACTTATTTATTTATAAAATGAAAACTTTGTTTATGCTTAATAAAGGTTTTAAGGCTATTATGCATTTCTGCAACTGCCAAACTTTCAGTAAAGGATTCAATTTAGCCAACTTTTCACGATAAAACCCTTATTTCACAAATACAACTTACACTAAACTGATTGAATTCCCAAAGGAAAGAGCCACTTATATTTTTATGTAATTTAATATTTTTTTCTACTATCAAGTACATTTTTTTATTGGACTGACAAGAAGCCATCCTTTTTGCCCAACATTTTATAACGAACATTTTTGTTTATTACAAAGATAGGACACATTGTGTCACACAAAACATAAAATATGTTAAACTATATTATGTTAAGAATTTATTTCGCCAACAAATATTGTGTTTATATTGGATTAAGCCACAATTTTTGGTTGTAATAAAAAGAGATTTTTAAGCTGTCGTTGCTTCAGTTTCTCAATTTCTAAATAGGATTCTTGTAGTCATTGCTTTTTTGTTACTTTAATTTTTTTCGGATTTCTTTGTGTACTTCATTTAATTTTTCTCTGGTTATGAATTCCGAAAGTCCATTTGATCTAAGATGTCATTTAGTCATTTTTAACTGTTCGTTGTCTTGGAAGATTCTCGAGATGCAGTGATTATTGTCGTTTACTGCTCGATTACTGTCTAATATATTTAAATGTTCAGCTGAGTTACATTTAGTTTTATGTGGTAACATTTCCTGTATATCAAGCACCGTACAATGGAGGTATAGTAAGAAAAAGTGAAATTTTCGATAATGAACGTATCTACTTTTCGAAGAAAATCTTCATTATATCTTCAGTAGCGCTGTAATTGGCATATAGTGAATTTTATCTGGTAATAACATAGCATTACAAGTGGAAACACCGGTCATTTGGAATAATTGACACAGCACCGCACGGTTACAACTCAGTAGCGGAGTATATCAAGGAGCAGAATGATGTATTAATATTGATATTATTTAAGACAACAAGATTCGAAATAACGGAATAAAAAATAAATTATACCTGTTTAGATTTTAGAAATTAGACTTAAGTAATAGTTTTTGCTACTCGGTGCCTGTCCCAGCCTAGGATGAAGAAGCAATATTAATTAATAAATAGAACAAACACAGGAAGATATTTGTATGTTTTTTTATTCAACATAGAAAAGTAGATTGAAACTTATTCATAACGATGGCATCCTAATCGAGTAGCAAAGATAAACATTGCATAGATTTTTCCGATATTCAATAAATTATACACATTTTTAACCCATTTATGCCCAACGGGTCGTTAACGACCCATCTAACAAAAAGATGTTTAGTGCAGAGAGTGCAAGAACATTACGTGCAGATTCCGATCTACCGAGATTACCAGTTTTAACACTCACTTCTGACAGTAATTCAGTTTCATTTTTTAAAAATCATAATATTTCAATAGAAGTTAAAGAATTTTATGTATTCTTGGAAATTTTAATTTTAAGTGGTTGCGTTTCATTACCAAGGCGAAGAATGTATTGGGAAAACTGTGATGATACACATAATATTTTAGTAACAAAATCTATGAGACGCAATAGATTTGAAGAGATATTTAGATTTTTTCACGCTGCTGACAACAACCACCTGGCAAAAAATGATTAATTGACCAATATTAGACCTTTCATCGAAAAATTAAATAAAACGTTTTTAACGTTTGCACCCATTGAAAATCAAATTTCTATTGACGAATCTATGATTCCTTACTTTGGTCGTAATGGGTGCAAACAATTTATTCGCGACAAACCAATAAGATTTGGATATAAAGCATGGGTAATGGCTTTATTAAATGGATATTGCATAAATTTTGACATATATCAAGGCCGAAAATTAGCTACTAGTGTTGATAAAAATGTGGATTAGGAGAAAGTGTGAAGAAATCATCACTTGGAGAAATGGGATTTAGTGGCACTGGAACTGTACGCGAAAACAGAACAGAAAAGTGTCCTTTAGAAGATAAAAAAATTATGATAAGAAAGCCAAGAGGGTATTATTGTAACTCTTTTGAAGGGAGCGCTAAAATTGCGGCGAAAGATAATAATGTTGTCACTATATTATCCAATGAGCATGGAACTGAGCCAATACAAAAAGCAAGCCGATATTTAACAAAATAAAAACTAAAAACTCAAATAGATCAACCATTTGTAAATTCGCAATATAATAAATATATGGGTGGAGTTGACTTGATGGACAACAACATTTCAAACTATATAATTAAAATACGTGGAAAAAATGGTACTTTCCGATATGGCTATGGATGCTGGATGTTTGTGTTACTAATGCTTGGACACTAGTACGACAATTTGGATACAAAAATGACAACTTAAAATTTAGAAGACATATAGTACGTACATTATTATCTAATTATGGAAAGTCACCGCGTTCCATTGGACCACAAAATATTGCAATAATTGCTACACCATCCTCATCAACATAGCACCTAATTATTACTGGTGCTCAAAGAAGAAGATGTCGCATATGTTCAAACAAAACAACAAAAGCATGCGACAGATGTGAAATTCCACTCCACGATAAATGCTTCAAATATTATCATACAAATTATTTTAAGACTTAAGTAATATAATTAAACTATGCCTGCTTTATTTTAGGGAGTAAATATTTATTTTATTGAAAGAAAATAAAATAAAATGTAATTGCATAAAAGTTACTATTAGTATTATTTTGTACCCCTATATGCCCAACGGGTCGTTAACGACTCAGTTAACGACCAGTTTTTGTAAATTTTTTTAGTAATTTTTTAATGTATTTAAGGGTATTTTATTATATTTTGAAAAAATGATCGAGATATTTTGACAAAAATAGTTGTGGGCATAAATGGGTTAAGGACATTTTAGTATTTTCTATAAACTTTCCTACTGGAGGACTTCACTTCTTTGTTTCTACAATTTAAATTTCAAGTAATTGTTGTTTGATTATTTCCTGAATCAATAATGGGAACGAAAAGATATGTGACTATTTATTACAAGCATTTCATTGGCAATAGAATTATTAGATAAATAACCAATTGACGACAATTGCGACACCTGATATGAATAACATTGTAACTCTACTTACAATGTTTTTCAAGTATGGATTAAACAAGATCTATAAAGGAGAACCTTTATTTTGGCCTAATAACTAACTAATAACTAACTTTTATTCTATCTTATAACTAACTAATAACTTTTATTGTATCGTATGTAAACATAAAGGTATTTAAGAAAATAACCTCATTGTAAGTGCAAATTTTGAATTACTTGGTGGAAAATTAAACATTATTAAAAATTTTATAATTAATCAATATTTTTTAAAAAAACATTGTAACATTGTATACAATGTTTTTCTCAAAAAATTTTCTCAATAAAAAAGTAAGATTTTACCACTTCATTGTAAGTTGTGATACATGAAAGCAAGGTAGTGAAATATTACTATAAATAAAATTCTGTATTATTAACTGCTGAGCCTAGTGAGCATGAGCTTAAAAACTCGCGTGAAAATACTACTTTAGATTTTCAAACAAAAATAATAACACCTATTTGATTTACGACCTAACTAACTTCTACTGATATAAATAAAGAACCAAATGTTTAAAATGCGTTACATACTTATGTTACATCGATAGCGAAACTTTAACACCAAAGGTACAAGTTCATCATTAAATACGTTTGTTCAGAAAAAACAATAACCAAAGAAGAAAAATCTGGGAAGGTCAAGGCAAAAGGATTATATTATTTGAAAAATAAATGTCTTCAAGAAACTGTAGAACTTTGGTTAAGAATATACTAGTAAAATTGGAAAACTAACGAAAATCTAAATCGATAATCTGAAAATGATAGAGTCAATTTATTTATAATTTTTTGGGAAATGGCTGATCATGACAAACAGTGCGTATATTTATGTATATATGTCCTCCGATAAAAGAAAAATGTTACAAATGTAATATAGTCTAGAACAAACTATATGAATATAATTTGAAGTCAACAGAACACCGAATCCAAGTTTGTAACAAAATATTTTTGGACACTTTTGACATAACCGATAGGTATGTGGTTAACTACGCCATTCAAAAATAATGATTGTCAGAAAGGTAAAGGCATTATACCTGTAAATATTCGTGGTCGCCATAAGAACGGAGAAAATTATACAGATGTAAATATTAGAAATTCCATTCGTGCACATATCGCACCCTCAGTGCCAGACTGCAGTAACTCAAAATGTTATGAAAATGAAGTAATCATGGAATTCGATTGTAAACATGCATATCAATCACCTGTAAAACTTTAGTAACTTTCAAATGCTTAACCAGCTAAATATTACAACAACAACAGTTTAACTATTTTACGTTTTTGTACTTAAGTTCCGTGCAAAACTGTTGTAACTCTAATGTAACAGAGTTACAACAGTTTTGCACGGAACATTGCAATGGTTTCGATAACAAGCAATGAAAGGCACGAAAAAAGTAAGATATTTAATATACAGTTTGTCTATGTAATCCATTAACGGCCGAGACAATAAACAAAGATTTATGATTTACCAATTTATTCATGTAAGTTTTGTGTCCTGTGTAGGCGAATGTTGAACTCATGGAGGAGATACTCTATTACAGAAGTCTTCTAATAAAGTATCATTGAAGGCTTTGTGTGACATTATATTTTCCATAAAGTATGTGCGATGTCATTTCACCATTTATTTATAAGATTGGATTAAAATCTCATGAATTAAGACTAATTATTTATAGCCAAAGAGTATTTTTTCTTATGAAAGGAAAAACAGTTATCTTAAAACTTGTGTATTAACAATATTGACAGGTTAAAAATATCTATTCTCAAAAAACTTGTTTTATACAAACTAAATTCCAAATTGTATTAAATCTTCATATAACCTTACGAAGCGATTGTCTCATCATATTGTAAGTTTCTATCCTTTTGTTAATCACCGTACTAAAGGTTGCCAGATTTGTATATTTTTATTAGTCCTTTTGTTTTAAATTAAAATAAAAATATTGAACGTTTTACAAATGTTGTTCTACCCTATTATGACATTGTCATTACAAAGCCAAGGAATTGTGGCTATCTGAAACATGTGCAGACATAAAAATATTAAATTACCGCTAGCGATAAGCCGTTTTATTAGGTACCTATTTATTCTAAGTAGCTATCTGATTTCTTGAAATCTATTAAATGCAAAGTTTAATACCATACTAAACCTCGATTGCTATTGGGGATTATTTTTTCTTTACTTACCTGATGATTTATTGCCATTCGGGTATGATACCAGAAGCCCGCCATAGTTTTTATAAAAATATTTTGGCCCAAAATGATAAACGAGAAGAGGACAATAACTAACAGAAAATGTGTCTACACTTTTTACAATTTTCTCCGTGCAAAAGTGTTGTAACTTTGAAATTGCTATTTTTTTAGCATTAATATTATTTTATTTAAATTTCTATTTTTGGTTAATGTAACATAGGCTGAAAAGTATGCAAAATCTTAAATAATTGTTATTTTTTTTAAACCCGTGTCTTATTTGACTGATATTAGCCGAAAAGAAACAAAATCCTCTTTATCTCGAAACTTACTTATTTTGACTTACTGCAGTGTTGCACTGAGGGTGCGATATAAACTCTATTCCAGTAAAATAATCCCACTACGCAAGAAAAGAACAACTAAGATGCACTTTAATGAGTCCGTAACATTTCCCAAATTTTATTCACTGTATAATAAATGGATGTTAGAGCATCACCCATGCGATAAGCCAGCTAACTATACAGGCATATATTCAAATTTTGAGTTTAATATCGGCTTTTTGTACCGAAAAAAAATCAGTATCTCACTTGTAATCTACATAACACTTAAGAAGAGGTAGAAAGCCGAAGATCAGGAGGAATATTTCCAACAAGATAAATTGATCAAATTACAGCTATATGCGAGAGAACTGAGCATGAGTTAAAAGAAATGACTAGAGACAGAGATCTTTGGAGACGGACAATACACAAGAGAGAGGGGGGAGAGGGCAGAGGGGGAAACAATGCAGTACTTGAAAGTGAAAAGCTGAGGAAAAGTTATAAAACATGGATTAAGAAAACTACAATAAATATTAAAAGTGACGAAGTAAAAAAATTAAATGTGTAAATTTTTATAAACCACTCTCCTTTAAACCAAGCAAAAGTGAGTTACAATGTTTTTCGTATCAGCTGTCGATTGAATCTCTAAAAAAATAAACTACATATGCCTACACAATTAACAGCATTTCGAGACCTGAATCAAGCAGCATGTTTATATTTCAAAAACATATCACATTGATTTCATACGTACCCAAGAAGAATCGCAATGTCTTTCTTCTCTCTATGTAGGTCTACAAAACGACATAACAGGTTTAATAATTGAAAAACAAGAAATAATTCTACGTTATAATAAAACCAAGGGAGGAGATGACGCAGTAGACAAACTTTCTGAATGTTAAAACTCTGCTCGAATTACGTGCCGATGGTCATATTTTACTGTATAATGAACAATTACGTGCCGATGGTTATATTTTACTGTATAATAAACATACCGACTGCAAATTCTTACATTATTTGTAAAGAGGATAATTATAACGAATTACATAAAAAGAAATTATCCATACGGCACTTCTTAGAGGAACAAGGTAGAGCCTAATAGAATATCGTATATGTTGTATTTTCTAGAACAAGTCGTTTGAGAATAAAAAAAACAGTTAAGATTTAACTTCACGTATAGTGCCTCTGTGAATTTGCTTATACCTATTGTATTCAAACAGGATGATCGCTCTGAGTGGCTCTGATGAGTCCTGTTAGGATGAAATACATTTAAGACAACATACAGAGGCACTATACGTGCAATCAAATCTCAACTGTCTTTCTTTTATTTCGATATACTCTTTATGAGTACTAGCAACCACTTCGCCAATTATTTTTGCTTAAATGAGGAGATGTTGTGAAATACAACTTTAAGATTCCCCATTTTCTTTCTTTACATCTTTTAGCATCGTCTGTTCTACCTTGCCATTCTTTGTAGGCACAGATTAAAGTAAAATCTGGATTTTGGTTTTGTTAATAGAAATTTTTGGATTTCTATTTGCGTGACTTATTATCATATGTCGCTATAGAATCCACACTAAAGCCATTTTATTGTTGCTTCTTTTCTACAGAAGAAATTAGTTTTCACATTCAGTGCTTCTGTAACAGGCGCTCTGATAAATCCTGTTAGGAGGAAATACGTACAAACGAATATACAGAGGCACACTATACGCGAAATTAAATCTTAACTGTCTTGATTTTATTTCGATATATTCTTTATAAGTACTAATCGCCAAAGATTTTTACTTAGATGAGAATATATGTAAAAATGCAACTTTTGGATTCCCTATTTTCTCTGTTTAAACCTTTTAGCATCGTCTGTGTTGCCCGGCAATTCTTAGAAACACAGAATAAAGCAAAAATCTGGATTTTGGTTTCGTCAATAGACGGATTTCTACTTTCGTGGTTTAATAAAAGAAATATTTACCAGTTAAGAATAAATCAGCCAAAAAGAGAAAAAAATAGAAAAACAAAATATAGCTGCAAAAATTGTGGTGAATTTATGTATTTTATTATTGTGTACAATAATTCATGCCCATGGTTTAGTTTAGTCTGAAGAGTTATAAACTATTTTTATCTTGAGATACCTACTTTCAGTTGTACATTTAAATATTATTTTATATATGTTGTACTCAATAACCAAATTCGGCGACTGACCGAAATATTATACCCACAACACATTGTGAATTTCGTTTATTTCTCACAGCGCGTTTTGGGTATTTTTGACGTGCACAAAACGCGTTGTGGATATAATGCGAAGACCCACGATGCGAAACTACGAAGACCGTCGGACAAACACGACGATTTTTGGCATTCTCTCTCTTCAATCCTGACCCCCCAGGGGGAGTATAGTGGTCGACGTGATGTCGTGTATTGTCCGTCTCCAGAGATCTCTGTCTCTGGTCATTTCTTTTAATTCATGCATAGGTCTTTGGCATATTCCTGTAATTTGATCTATCCATCTTGTTGGGGATCTTCCTCGTGATCTTCGGCCTTCTACCTTTCCTTGTATTATGAGTCTTTCCATGTTTTCTGTGTTTGCTCTCATAACATGCCCAAAATATTTTAATTGTTGGAGTTGGACTTTACTAGAGAGTCGTTGGCTAACTTTTAGCTCTCTTAAAATTGAATTATTTGTTCTACGGTCGGTCCAAGAAATTCGTAACATTCGTCTCCAACAGAACATTTCAGTGGCGTCTATCTTTCTTCTCTCCGATTGTCTCAGAGTCCAAGATTCACATCCGTAGGTCAGTATTGGGAATATTAAGCAGTTGATCAACCTCATCTTTATCGCTCTTGAAATTTGACATTCCTTCCATATTTTGGTCATTTTTGCTGTGGCAACTTTTGCTAGATCACATCTACGTTTAATCTCTTCTTGTAATGACCCTGAGTTTGTGATTAATGATCCCAGATATAAGTATGAGCTCACAACCTCGAACCGGTCAATTGTGGTTATGTGTGGATGATTGTTGTGTAGTCTATCCATTATCATGATCTTTGTCTTTGATATGTTTAATTGCAGACCAAATATTTGACTTTCGTTTTCGATCAGTCGTATAAGTTCCATCAGCTCTGCTTGACTATTTGCAAGAAGGGCTATGTCATCTGCGAAACGTAGGTTGTTTAGTTTATGATCATTTATTGAGATGCCCTTTTCCCATCCTTCAAGTGCCCTTTGCATAATATACTCTCCAGATATGTTGAATAATTGTGGAGATATTATACATCCTTGTCTGACACCCCGTTCTGGATGAAACTCGTTCGAAAGTGTGTCAAGTACTTTAACTGATCCAGTAGTGTGTTCATATAGTTCAGTTATAAGCGTAATTAGATTTTGTGGTACGCCTACTTCTTTTAGTATTCGCCATAAGTGTCTCCACTTCACCCTGTCGAACGCTTTACGGTAATCTATAAAACAAATGTATAGCGGGATGTTGAATTCCCTAGATTTCTCGATTATCTGTCTTATATTCAGCAGGTGTCCTCGAGTGCCTCTACCTTTGGTAAATCCAGTTTGCTCTTGTGGAATTTCTCTTTGAAGGAATGTTTTCAGTCTCTCATTGATTATATGTAGCATTATCTTGGTGGCATGGGATATAAGAGAGATAGTTCTATAATTGTCGCATTTATGGAAGCTGCCTTTTTTATGTATGGTCGTTATTGTAGATTTTGTCCAGTCTTCAGGCCATTGTTTGGAATGCCATATTTGGTGACAGAGTAAATAAAGTAACTTTACGCCGGTTTCTTCTGTGGCTTTAAGCATTTCTGCAGTTATCATATCTGGACCTGGTGCTTTGTTATATTATATATTGTTATATTATGTTATATATGGGCAATACAAACACACACAAAGCAAATCTTCTAATTATATTTAAAAAATGTAAATAAAAATACGTTAATAATAATGATGGCTCTAAAAGATAAGCTAAATAATAGCTAATAAGCTAAATTGTGTAAATAAACCAATTTACCAAATTTCTTCATTTATTTTTGCATGTCAGCGATCCACGACACTTTAAATTACATTGTTTGTTCATCTGTTTACCGAAATATTTATTATCGCCACAAAACCTTTTACAGTTGCATCTGAGAAAACCTTAACCACAACCTTTAGATGACATATTTGTTGCATTTCGTAAGGGTGTTTTCTTACTATGCACTAATATTATTTGATTCAAACATGAATTGCGAATCAGAAAAATGGCTAATACATTTCTTGGAGTTAATCGACCTCTATCAACATCCGGCACTCGAATCAAAACAGTCAATTCTTTAAAAGAGGAGATCTTTAATTTGACACATATTATCTTTAATTCGATTGAGATGAAGTGGAATACACGATTAAAGAAATGAGGTCGGGAAAGGCTACAGGCCCAGATGAACTACCAATAGACATAATTAAACTCATCAAAGGCAACAACTTAATAAAGATCGTAGAACTATTTAACAGCATTTACAAATCTGGTATCATACCTAATGAATGGCTAGTAACAACAATAATAGCCATACCCAAAAAGTTTAATGCGAGACAATGCTCGGAACATCGCACCATCAGTCTCATGTGTCATATATTAAAGGTCTTCTTAAAAATCATTCATCGGAGAATATATAAAAAATTGAAAATTGACATCGGACCCTCTCAATTTGGCTTTAGAGACGGACTAGGAACTGGAGAGGCACTGTTTGCTAACGATGTTTAGACGTAAATCAGGACATATTTGTGTGTTTCCTAGACTATAACAAAGCATTTGATACAGTTAAACATAGGCCACTGATGCAAATACTGGAAAATAAAAATATTGATACAAGGGACATGCGAGTGATAAGGAATCTATACTACAAAAAAGAAGCTACAGTACGAATTAACAGCTCGATATCAGTTAAAATACAGATCAAAAGAGGTTTTCGGCAGGGCTGTGTGTTGTCTCCAACCCTGTTCAATGTATACGCAGAAGTTATTAAAAAAGCTCTTATGAACGAAAAAGCCGGAGTAAAGATCAACGGTCACCCCATTTGCAATATCCGATATGCTGAGGATACCGCGCTCATAGCAGAAAATATTGACGACCTACAGAGATTACCAAACAAAGTGGTAGAAGCAAGTGAAGAATTTGGTCTGTCACTGAATACAAAGAAGACCAAATTCATGATAATTACAATCAATAATATCAACTTACATGTAGGACAGAATCTCATTGAACGAGTAGAAAATTACAATTACCTCGGAACAAATATTAACGAGTCAAACGAATACACCATAGATATAAGAATAAGAATAGAGAAAGCCCGCAGTGCCTTTAACAACATGAAACAAATGTTGTGTAGCCGAAACCTAAGCCTAAAGCTGAAAATACGAATGCTTAAATGTTATGTTTTCTCGGTCCTGTTATATGGGGTGGAGGCGTGGACACTAAATAAGCATTGTATGGGTAAGCTGGAGGCATTTGAGATGTGGGTTACCGAAGAATGTTAAAAATCTCCTGGGAGGATAAGATAACTAACCAAGTTGTATTAGACAGGATGAACAAACAAAAGGAGGTCGTATTGAGTGTTAAAATGAGGAAACTACAATACCTGGGACATATTACACGTGGGAATAAATATCAACTGTTACAACTAATTATGCAAGGAAAGATTGAAGGTAGGCGCAGCTTAGGTAGGAGAAGAATGTCATGGTTGAGAAACCTCAGGGAGTGGTTTACTTGCACTTCCATACAATTGTTCCGAGCGGCAGCCTCCAGGGTCAAAATTGCCATGATGATAGCCAACCTTCGTAGCGGAGATGGCACGTGAAGAAGAAGAAGAAGATCTTTGATGCTTGTACTCTCATCATTTTATGTGATTCTTCTCTTTTGTTCAATATTCTCTTACTTTAGTAAGTCCATTACTGAACGTTGGTTATTGGTTATCATATTGGCTAGTATAATTTTTTTCATCGCAGCTTTGAAAAGAGACGATTAAGGCCGATTAAACCACTCACGTAGGTAACGAGGTTATGATGTTTTTAACGAGGTTATGATGTTTTTCTTCGACCAGAAATCCTCTTTCTGCATATTTTTCCCTGAATAATAAAATGATGTAAAGCACTATACCACCAACTAGATGGAGCAGAACAGTATTAGCAGTAATTGAATGCAGTCACACAAGATAGAGAATTAAAAAGAGCTAAAGAGACCTATATCCAGCAGTGGACCCGTACGGTTGTTTATGGTAATGATAATTATGACATATTTTTTAATAGCAAGAAAAAATCAAAAAAATTACCTTGTTACACCTAATTAAAAATTAACAAACAACGCTGAAATATATGCAGAAAAGCAAACATTTTGTCAGATATCTGCATAATTCAAAGCCTTAACACTGTTTCTACTTTTTTTCCTCAGATAACTTTATTAATTTTAATCTCCGATATAATACAGGAAAACAAGAATAAATAACTGCAAATCATATAATTTATTACTATATTAGAAACAACTAATCTTATAGGTATCTGTTACGTCTTATTTTCAGTTTTTATTAGTTTTCTACTTTATGTGATTAAAACTTTAAACACATAATATATATTTACGTCGTTCTTACTGCACGGCACTGTAATAAGATTAGTTAAAACAGTTGTAAAACACGCTAGTTATTTATTTTAATTCGTAACTACACTCTTATTCGTTTGCTTCTTCGTGATTCTGACAATGAAAGAAGGAAATGAGAATTCATCTAAATTAGTCCTTTTCGAACAAACGGGACTTTTACTTGATTACGTATTATTAAAACAAAAACCAACTTTTTTGTTTTGTTTTACGGTTTTTTAGCGAAAATTACGTAATGAGGTGTATACCAGGATGAAGCCATAATTTTTAATTGAAATAAACATAAACTAAAATTGATACATTTTTTATACATATATTAGTAGAAAATAAAGTCTTAACTCGTTGCATGCGGATGTCCGATCATGAGACTAAATGTACACCTACATTGGAACCGCATTTCTCCCGATCCGATATCGGGCGACGTCGGATTGAAAACAAACTCAAGGTATTAAATCATAGTGCCTATACTGCTTCGTCATAGAAGCAGTGTAGGTACTATGATTTAATACCTTGAGTTTGTTTTGAATCCGACGTCGGCCGACGTCGCCCGATATCGGATCGGGAGAAATACGGTTCCAATGTAGGTGTACACTTTTACACTAAACTGAAACATATTTATTAATATACATGTGTATAATCAATGGCATACATGCGCGCCGTCCGCACATTCGTGACGGCAACATGTCGCTCACATGTATGCCATCCGCATGGAACGTGAAGTACCCGTCAGGTTTATTTGGCTGTCTCCCTGTCTGCCTGCCTCACTGTCTTTCTATGTATGTGATGACCCTCGACAAGAAGCCTAAAAAATTCATTAGACCAAAAAAGTTAGGAAAAAAAAGCTGTCTCGATACTCTGTATATAGTTCCAATACGACAAAATTAAACAGTGCATTAAATTTCGAGTCGAAAAATATATAATTTGCAATAATATATATGCGATAATGTTAAATAACTATTCAACAAGGTTGAACAATTCAAGATAGAAAGATCTTACGGGCTTCTCCAGTCGTCAACAAGCGAAATCCCTATAAAAAAGTTCTTAAGTTAAAAGCGAATAAGTTAAATAAAAATAGAAAAATCCAAATATGCTCATAGAATGTTAAAACGTTTTTCGAAACAGAAAAGCTTTAAAACCTATTACATGAATGGAACAGACACACTACCTCTGTGTTATGCTGTGAAATAAGGGGCCAAATAATGGAGATTACAATTCTCAAGACTATCAGATATATTACATAAATAAATGGCAATAATGGAAATTTCAAAAACTAACATTTCAGGCCTTGGAAACGAGAATCAGAAAATGACATATTAGAACGGCTCGAAAGCCATATGAGTCACGGAGGAACAAAAAAGTTCGATCATCAAATAAATATTATTAGAAAAGAATTCAAAACAAGAATCAACTATTGTAATGATAAGGAAGGTAACTTACTTACCAATAAAGAGGATATCCTTTTATGATGGGTAGAGCACTTTCGAGAGCTGCTGGAAGGGGAACCTACTAACAATATAGAGCTGGAATACCGAAATGAGGAACTCGTGGAACCCCCCTCGATAGATGAAGTGAAAATATCTATAGAAAAACTAAGGAATCATAGGTCCCAGGTAGCTATGGCATCCCTGCAGAGTTATTTAAGCACGGTGGAGAGCAGCTCACCAAGGTGATGCGAGAAATTGTTTGTAGAATTTGGTCTGAGGAGCAATTGCCTGAAGAATGAAGCTTGGGCTTAATTTTCCCGTTAGACAAAAAGGGAAACCAACTGGAATGCAATAATTACTGCGGAATAACTCTCCTAAATACAGCATACAAGATATTGTCAAATAGTTTACACGAGAGATTAAAGCCTTATACTGAAATGTTTCTAGGAGAATATCAGGCAGGATTCAGGCGTGGACGTTCAACCATTAACCAGATCTTTACACTACGACAGATCCTCGGAAAATCACAAGAGTTTAACATATATATATATGTATCATATTTTTGTCGATTTTAAAGCGGCATATGACAGTGTCCTAAGACCAAGTCTTTACAACGCTATGAATGAGTAAGGAATTCCAAAAAAAACTCATATGCTTGATAAAAGTGACAATGGCGAAGATGCTATCAGCAGTAAAAATTTAAAACGACTCGTCAACACCATTTCAAATACATAGGGGGTTAAGGCAGGCAGATGCGCTGGCGTGACAGCTTTTTAATGTCGCCTTAGAAAAAGTTGTACGAGACGCTAATTTAGATAGCAGGGAAACAATATTTAATAGATCAGTCCAAATTCTAGCATATGCAGACGACGTGGACATTATAACAAGAACTAGAGCGAGAACTGTGGAAATCCTAACCGAGCTAGTAGCATCAGCAGAACGAATGGGGTTACATATAAATCAAAATAAAACCAAATTCATGGCGACTAACACAAACACAAGAGCTGGAAATGTTGACACAAATTTAATCATCAATGACCAAAACTTCGAAGCAGTCAAAGAGTTCATATATGTAGGGACATCGGTTAACCCCAATAATAACACATCTGAGGAAATAAAAAGGCGAATAATAATTGCAAACAGGTGTTATCATGGTCTATCAAACTACTTAGCTAAGAGATCGTGCCTTTGAAAGATAGTAGACTGTTCTATGGGGTTTATGCAGAACTGGAGAGTCCTACAGATTCTGATATCCTGGGCCTACATACAGAGTTGCTGATCAAAGATTGCGTCTCTCGAAACTATGATGTGTGATGATGGGAACGAGAATTTTCAAGATGTATAGACCGGCTGACATATCAAGACGTTCATACTGGCAAGAATAGAGATGGATATTCAAGATCATTCTAGTAAATAACGACTTATATATAAAAGCCTTGCTAATAATAGTTTAGTTAAGTTAATAAGATATTATTGTAATGAAAGTTTAAAAATAAATATATTTACATAAATTAAAACCTATTTTATACTTAAACATGTTACAGTACTATAAATAAATTAATCAGTATTGAATTTGAATTTTAACCAAATAAAATACGATGAAAAAATGACAAGAATGATAAATCAGCTGCAAAAAGGCGATGAATAAATAAAGATGAAAGCTAATACAGTCGCGTTCAAATTGTCCAAATTGCTGGCCTTTTTGCTTAATAATAAATGAGAAATAATTTTACTTATTTTTGTTGAAAAAAAAGTACAAAATATTTTCTAAAAATATAAATTTTGTATGATTATTTTCAAAGTATCAGATAAATATAAATTCAAATTGCCCAATTTTGCAGCAACCGTTTCATCATCTCCTCCTCGTAAATAAAAGTAAATATTCTTTAGCCAGCGATGCATGATTATTAATGAATAAGTAAATTATAAAATTCTCTATAACCACAAGTTAGCTGTCCGTAGGTAATTAGAACGCACGCAAGATTACAAGATAGTGAAATAGTACCTACTATGTACTAGCAGCAGTCGCGGCCGATAGTAGCACTCCACTGAGTGCCTTTACATGGATAAATTTTGTAATTATCTAGGTTAAGCACTAATTCTTGTCAATGCGAATTATTTCCTCTACTTCTTTATGCCAATTGAGTTATTCTATATTCAGTTTGAGTTATTCGTTATTTAGTTTGTTATACGAATTTAAGAGTGTAATCGCACCATTTTCTTTTCTGTTTGAGTTAAGCGGTGCCATATTTGTGAACGTTGTGGGTAGTACTGATTTAATTAAGAACATGCAATGAGTTTATGTTGCTTTGTTTAGCACTTTCTCCGAAAATGTATGTATATTTATATTTAATGGGAGAGTAAGTTTAAATATTCATTTAAATATTAAACACATTATATGCAGGAAGAACACAGATATTTAAAAATAAAATAAACTTGTCATAAAAAATTCCATAATGTAGGTATTTGTATTTAAAAGAACTTTCAGATATACTAAACAAGTTTGTATTTGTATAAGGTAATTGATAACTTATGAGCTTGAATATATAACTCCATATATGAATATACAGGGTGTTTAAAACAGGTATGTCATAAATTACCTGTTCACTTCAGTTACGTCTGTTATACTGTGGTAAAACGTTGTGTGTCGGTTCATCTTGACGAATAAACTTCCATTTGGTATACCTATGATTTGGCGCAAGTCCAAAGATCTGTTTTAAATTTTATGGGTTTATAAGTTAAACAATATTGTACTAATTAAACTTATATATTTTTTACAATCTTATCAATATCAAAAACATGTCATCTGTCATATATTTATTGTTCCCTGCCTGAAGTAAGCCATGTCACAGAATAATAAACAAACAGAATGCCCACTCTCCATGGAAAATTAAGTACGCGCATCTCCTTCGCGCAAACGTTCCGCCATGTTGTAGAGGGAACCAGTGTTGTTTATGTGGTGTGCATAGAAAAATTAACCCGGTTTAATTGACTTACGGCAATCATAGACATACTATACAATTATATTAACATCGTTAAATATAATATCATAAATATAATATAATTAAACATAAATATAAACAAGTACATAACCTCACAAATCATATGTCTGTGTTATGTGTTTCCTTCTAAAACATGGCGCGCGTGCTGAAAAACTTCAAAGGCGGCATCTGAGAGTGGACATTCTGATTGTTTATTATTCTGTGGCCATGTCATGTGTATGTAACGTACACTGCTACACTGTTACACAGCTACATATTATATTAAACACCTTTCCCCTAAGATCGATATCTATCAGGGGTTTTTATATTACGACCAACTCTGGTCTTATAACTGTTAGAAGTCGTCTCAATATTTGGGTTGACATTATGACTCAACGTAGGTACTGATTTTACATTTGGGCTTGGACACCCAATTATTTTATTAACCTATCATTTACGTGGCTGCTAGCAGTATCTTTATGAACACTCTGTGACCGAATATCAGGATACAACTCAGGTTCTAAAATGAATTATTTTTTAAGTGTTCTGGTACATGAGTGTTTCATTTGGTCTGAGTTCCGTCTAATAATTCTACTGTTACCTTCTCTTATCACCCAATATGATCTAGGTTCAATTGCCTTTTCTAATACAATTGCTTTATGCTCATAAGTATCTTTTGAACCTCTTATTACTACACTATCTTCCTTTTTAAACTCTACTGGTTTTCTTCGTGATGTCTTATCATAATGTAATTGTAATTTTTTGTTTTTCTCTGCACAAATTCTCATATACTTGTTTCTGGATTGTAGGTTCTAATTTATTAGCTGTAGTTGGTAATTGTCCTCTCAGGATCCTGCTCTGTAAAATTTGAGCTGGAGATGCATCAAGATTTATTATGCAGGTGTTATTATATTCCATTACAAGATCTCTAAAATCATTATTTTCCTCATGGCTTTTTTTAAAAATTTGCTTGCTTATATTGACTGCTTTTTCTGCAAGTCCATTACTCTGGTGGTAATGTGGGTTACATGTCATAATTGTAATGTCTTTTCTCTATAATAATTTTTACATTTCGCTGAGGTAAATGGTAGATTATCTGAAATTAAAATTTCTGGTTATCCAAATCTACTAAAGGTATCTTGAAATGAGTTGATTGACACCGTTTGCACTTGAAATTTTCATTAGTGTTGATTTTACTTTTAGAGTTATTATAGTTTCTATGGCCCTGGAACTTATCTTTATTCCTTTATTTATGAAATTGTCCTATATTAACATCTTTCGTTTCGTTATGAAATTTCAAATTTTGGTTTTTACTTTGCTCACCAGTTCTACAAAATTCGAAGGCCTTTTGTAGGGTAAGTTTGTCTACTCTCAATAAAGCTTCTCTAGTAACTGAATCTCTGATGCCCATCAATATCTTGTCTCTTAGAGCTTTATCTTCGGCTGTCTGTTCTGGATAAATTTCATTATAATTACATGTCCGAATCAAAAGTCTACAACTAGTAAGAAACTGCTCAGATGACTCTCCTTCTTTCTGAACTCTCGTGATCAAATTGTATCTTTCACATGATTCGTTTATCCTTGGATTACCATATTTGTCGATTAGTGACATCATTAAATCGTACTTATTGGTTTCGTCTTCTGGGATGGCGAACGTGGATATAATTTTGGCAGACTCCGTTCCAGTTATATTTCTTAAAATTGACAGTTTTATTTTATCTGCTGACTGGTCTTGTCCTGTTGCTAGTAAGTAATCTTCGAAACAGGTTTTCCAAAACTTCCATCCACTTGCCGCATTTTGTCCCTGTAGGTCAAAATCTGGTAGTAGTTTACACTCATTCCCATTGCCATTTTAGGTTATGTTACCTCGTGCCTTACTATGTTTTTTAAGTTTTTTTTCTTTTATAGTAAAATTTAGTTTTTCGACTGTACCCAGCTAACTGTTTGACTGCGCCATGTTTTATATTTTATGGGTTTATAAGTTAAACAATATTGTACTAATTAAACTTATATTTTTTTTACAATCTTATCAATATCAAAAACATGTCATCTGTCATATATTGATTGTTTCCTGCCTGAAGTAAGCCATGTCATGTGTATGTAACCTAGCCCCCTGCTACACTTTTACACAGCTATGTATTATATTAAACAAGATCATTCAAGTGAATGTTACATTCGCCTAGTGAAAACATCAGGATATAACAAGAAAATCAAATGTAAGATAGGGTATACTAGTTTACTGTCAGCTATACACCCTGTGTCTTAGTTTGTAAGTACTGTTTAATAATTAAACAATTGTATTTGTATGAACTAGATTTAACTTACATTATTTAATGTTTTGTAAACTGTAAATTTGGTACGTTTTTATTTTATTTTTCGTTATATACATAATTTTTGAGGATATCCTGTAATTTAAATTTGAGGATATCCTGTAGTTTAAAAAGTTGACGTTGTAGACAAAATTTGAGGTTATTCTCAGATTCAGACGACAAAAATGAGTGAAAAACAGGCGTCAGATCTAACTCAACAAAAAATGTGTTCTCCAGTGATTCACACAATAAATGATAGCTTAAAATTATTGACTATTATTAATGGAACTGATTTTATTGTATATTAACTGTAATTATTGTATCCGTAGAAACTAATTGTAATTTTATGGCCAACTAGGAAAAAACTAGTTTTTCGAAAAAGTGATAAGTACTCAAGAGTTTGGGGCGAGTTAGGGTTGCACACACCCCTTAACATTATTTTGTGCGCTTAGATTTTGTTGATTCTTTTGTATAAAAAATACTTTCAGAACAAGAAAGTAACGTGTCTACAACGGTACTACAACAGACGAAAACGACAAGAAAAGAAAAGAAGATCAAGAGGAAGAGTTATAACGTGTTTTTACCAAAAGTCGCAAAATAGGGAGATCTCCCATTAACAAAGGAGAAAATGGAAGAACATGTACAAAAAAATATGGAAATGATGACAGAAATGAGTATAAAGATAGAAGATCAATCAAAAGAACTTAGCGACATTCGTAGAAAATAAAAAGAATACAGAAAAGAAATAAGACAGTTAAGACAAGAGAATGAAACATTAAGAGAAGAAAACACAAAACTAAAAAAGGTAGTTGTTCAAATAGAAGAACGGCTTGAAAGTTTGGAAAATGGAAAAAAAGGCGTAAAAATATAGTTATACAAGGCCTGAACATAGATACATACGTCCCAGAGACCATAAAACACGAAATAAAAAAATTGATGCAGGTAGAATTAACAGTGGATGTTCAAATAGAGAAGGTTGTGAAGCTGGGAGAAAAAGTCTGTCTGGTTGAGCTTGAAATGGAAGAGGACAAAAGAAAAGTCATGCGAAACAAAAGCAAATTCAGGAACGAAGCGAAGAAAAAGTCTAGTTTATATCAATCTGACAAAGAAGGACAGAATTGTACAGAAATATGTCAGACAGAAAGCGCAAGAACTAAGAAAGGAAGGGAGAAAAGTGAAAGTAAGATATTAGAAAATATGAACCAAACGTTGGTGGTAGAGACCAAAACAAAAACCTAAGCACCAGCATGAAAAGGAAAATAATGAAGACAAACAATGCGAAGAAAAGGATTACGAACTATGAAAACGAAAAAAAACAAGATAGAAATACAAAAGTAAAACTGAAGAATGACAAGATACATTTAGCTGTATGGAATGTCAGAGGAACCTTTTATTGAAAGTGCGCTAAAGGAACTAATGAATGAGACAAGGAAGTATAAAATCGATTTAATGGCTTTCAAGAGACAAAACAATTAGGATCGGAAATAACTGATATAGAAGATATGGTGCTTTTCAAAAGTGAAGGTAAAGATAGAATGCTTGGAACTGGTTTTTTAAGTAGCTGAATGTATCGAGGACAAAGTGATAGCTTTTAATCCTATCCTATCTCTGATAGGATGTGTTTAATACGAATTAAAAGTAAGAAAAGGAATTGGAGTATAATTAATATTCATGCACCGTCAAAAGACAAGGAAGACGAAATAAAAGAACTTTACTATGAACATCTAAATGATGAATACGAGCGCCTACCTAAACGTGATGAAAAAATAATAATGGGTGATTGTAATGCTAAAGTGGGAAAACAATCTCTGTACACTGCAGTAACTGGTAACTACAGTACACACGAAGTAACAAACGATAATGGTCAAAGACTTATTGGATTTGCCATGGAGAAAGACATGGTGGTAAGCATACAACTAAAACGAAAAGAGATATACAAAGGTACGTGGGTCTCCCCAGTTGGAAGAACGGTGAATCTAATAGATAATGTTATGATTAAAAGTAAATATATTAATATCGTTCAGAAGGTAAGAAGTATAAGAGGAGCTGAAATCGACTCGGACCATTACCTCGTTAAAGTCACATGTGGGAGAAAGCAGGAAGAAAAAGAAAAATCGAACAATAAAAAGAAGAGAAGGTACAATATTAAAAAACTTAAGGAAGTAGAAATAAAAAATAATAATAAAGAAGAAATAAATAAAATTCTATAACAATATGACCAAAATTTACAGACAGATCAAGCCTGGGAATAAATTAAAACTGCCGTAGGAGAAGCTAGCGAGAAAATAGTTAAGTGCGACTCCAAGATAGGTACAAACAAAGATTGGTTTGACGAAGAGTGTCAGGCAATAGCAAAGGAAAAGAAGAAGATCAGACAAAAAATATTAACAGATAAAAGAGAGTGTAAAAAACAAGAATACTTAATTGTTCGAGAAAGATTGAAAGCTCTATGTAGAAGGCAAAAGAGAAACCACAATGAGTTGAAATTAAAAGAGATAGAAGAGAAGTTTAAAAACAAAGAGGTGAGGTCGTTTTATCAAGAAATTAAAAAGATGGGAAAAGGTTACCAAAGCCACTGTAGTTATATGAAAGGTAAAGACGGAAATTTAATTAGCGATCCGGCAGAAATAATGAGTGAATGGAAAAACATTTTGAAGAATTATTAAATGATGAGTAGGAGGACTACGAAGGAAGACCACGAAGCAGTAGACATTTGGACAGTTGAAGAAGATGCGATAGTTGAAAGGCAGCATATAGAGGAGGAGGTGGTGACAGCAATACAAGAAATGAAAAATAACAGAAGTTCTGGTAAAAATAACATATGCATAGAAATGATCATATTTGGTGGAGAACAACTACAAAGAAATATATATTAGCTACTAATGCAAGTATGGGAAAAGGAAGTAATGCCATCGGAGTGGTATGAGGCCCGCATATGCCCTCTGCATAAAAAAGAAGACAAACTGAAATGTGACAACTATAGAGGTATAGCCTTATTAGACACGGCATACAAAATCTTGACAAGAATGTTGAGAAAGAAACTAAATTGCTACACGGAAAGAATCCTGCATGAATATCAGGCCGGCTTTAGAAAGGACAGATCTACTGTAGACCAAATCTTCTTATTAAAGGAGATACCAACGACTTGTTATGAAGGAAAAGTTCCCCTGCATGTTTTGTTAATGGATTTTAGACAAGCATATGATAGAGTCGATAGAGTCAAAATGTATCGAGCAATGGAACATTTGGGTATACCAGAGAAACTGATCTGGCTAGTTAAAATGACACTTAATAACTCTACGTGTGAAATTGTTTGGCAGGGTCACATATCAGATCAATTTACGGTTGCAAAAGGCTTGAGATACGGAGATCCTTTATCCACTACATTATTTAACTTAGTGTTAGAAACTGTAACTAGAAAATGCAGCATGAAGGTGAAAGAAACGATCATGAAAAATGAGCACCAGTACTTGGCATTTGCTGACTAAATAAAGACAAAACCAAATATATGATCATGGGAGGGACAGAAGGGAAAAAAGAAGACTTTAGTGTGAGGTCAGTAAGTGGTAAAAGCTATAGTTTTAAAAGGGTGGCCAAATTTGAATACCTGCGTGTAGTTTTCGATGAAAATGGAAAAGAGAAATGGGAGCTCGAAGCCAGAATAGCAAAAGAGAATAAAAAATTAGGCAGTTTAAGAGCCCTACTGAACTCAAAATACGTTTCTAGACAAGGTAAACTCAGAATAAATAAAACAGTAATTCGACTCACGGTAACATATGCCGGTGAGACATGGACATTAAATAAGAAGGAAGAGGATACTCTGGAAAAATGGAAAAGGAAAATATTGAGACGCATATTCGGAGGACGGAAGACTGCAGATGGTTGGGAGAGAAGAACCAACAATGAATTAATGGTATGTACCAATAAAACACTGAAAACTTTGTTTTCAAACTTCCACAAAATTTATTTTAAATGTTATCACTACAGCTGTTTCGGCTGATTGCCTTTCTCAAGTGATCTATTTTGGCTTGGGTTTACAAATTTATAGTCTCTAATGAAATAGGTTGAGGAGGGGAGAACTGTTTGTCTCAAGTTGGTCATTCAGAATTATATCTGTGTTTTTTAATTTGTTTATTTCCATAGATTCTAACAAAGATAGCTTAAGGCCTTTATTTTGAATGTGAAGAATTTTAAATTTGTCACTAAAAGAATGATTATGATCTAGAAGGTGAAGTGCGTATGTCGAATCTGTTTTTCTATTCTTGAAAGCCCTTTTATGTTCTGCTATTCGTTTATCAAAGTTTCTACCAGTTGGACCGATGTAAGTTTTTGGGCAGTCGCCACATTCAAGTTTGTACACACCACTATTTAAGTGTTTTTTATTTTGGCTCTTGTTATTTTTAATATATTTGCCTAGGTTGTTATTTGTTCGGAAAGCTGGTGTTATTCCTTTCTTTTTTATGTGTTTGGCAATTTTTGTTGTTATTTTGCCTGTATATGTAATCGAGCAGAAGGTACTGAGTTGTTTCTCTGGTGGTGGAAATACTAATTTCAGGGCTTTCTTGTGTAGTTTTTGATTTAACATTTTATTAATTGTTTGTTCGTGGTATCCGTTGTTTACTGCTATCTGCTTAATTATATTTAATTCTGTCTCAAAGTTGTATTTTGACATAGGAATTTCTGTTAATCTATGTAACATACTATGATAAGCTGCCAGTTTATGTTGTGTTGGATGGGATGACGAATTGTGTATAGTCGTGTCCGTATGGGTAGGTTTATGAAATATGGAGAAGTCATGTTTGTTTTGAAGTCTGCTAATTTTTAAATAATCTAAACAATTTATGGATTGATTTTGTTCTGTTTCTATTGTAAATTCAATATGACTATGAAGTGAATAAATATATGATAAAAATTGGTCCAGTTGCCTGTTAGTTCCTGTGAAACATACCAGTACGTCGTCTACGTATCTCCACCAATATAAAAACTGTTTGAATACGGGATGTTTTGAAATCTTTGTCTCTAGATGATCCATAAAAATATCTGATAGCAATGGGCTTAGAGGATTACCCATTATAAGTCCTGCACTGTTATTTGTATAAATTTTATTATTAAATTCAAAGTAGTCCTGGTTTATGCAAACTTCAAGAAGAAGTAACGGTCGAATCCATCAATGAATTAATGGCTTTATATAAATAACCTACCATTACCAAGTTCGTCAACACAAAGAATCAGATGGTTGAGACAGGTGGACAGAATGGCAGCAAACAGAATGCCTAATCTAGTAATAACCAGAAAATTAATCGGCCCCAAAAGAAGAGGTAGACCCAGAACGAGGTTAATTAGTAAAGCGGAGGAAGACCTTAAACACTTGAAGGTGAGGGACTGGAGAATAAAAGCACAAAATAGAAGCGAATGGAGAAATATTGTACACCAGGTCCTTTAGAGTAGTTAAGAATGTTATATATACGTATGTAAGTTAAAGTTTTGTTTAAAATAATTAGGTTAATATTAGGATTATGTTGTAAAAAATGCCCTAGGCCTTAACGGCCTGTTGTGCGTAAAAATAAAGAAAAATAAATAAAGTAACGTGTCGATTTTTATTACAAAATGTCAAATAGTTTAGGAGATTTAGGACAGTTTTGTACTAAGGTAAGTTGGATTCAATTAATTTATTTTTGTCTCCGGAATGCGTGATTTAATTTTTGACACAACTTTTTGAAACGCCCTTTATACCGAATGATACTGAATAATTTACAAAATAACAACAGTAACAATGAAAACTGCCTTTTTTAAAAAATAAGGATAAAACTAAAAAAGATAAGCTTAGTAATATTGTCTACAGCATTTTCTGTTTTTCAAATGGTAAGTCAAACTTCAAACTTCTCTTCTTCTTTCTTCTTGTATGTAGGCTTTAAAGCCTGTTTCTTTTTCAATATTAGCCTACTAAATTGTTTAAATTATCGCTTTTTCTTGGTTTGGCAGTACTTTTTCGTCCATTTGGTGACTAATCTCATGCTACTAATGTGTTCGGTCCACTTTTATTTCCGTTTTGTCATGCATTCATTTATGTTTTCTATATTGCATGCTTTTCTCATGTTTTCGCTTCTCTCCCTATCAAACAGATTTTTTCCTCTTATTCGTAGAAGTATTTTCATCTCTGTTGTTTCTAGTAGTTGTCTCGTTTTAGATGTGTCAGGTCTTGTCTTGTTTATCTTAATATAGGTCTAATTGCTGCATCATAGATTCTTGTTTTTGTGTCCTGTCTTTGTTCTTCCAGATTATGTCAAAGATTCCGCTGCTTCACTTGCTTTTAAGCTTTGTTGTCGTACTTCTTCTTCAACATCTTCGTAACTAGTTATATCTATTCCCAGATATCTAAACCTTGCTTCCTGATTTATAATTTTCTCACCAATTTTGATTTTATATCGTAGTGGGCATTTACATGGTATCATACATTTAGTTTTTGTGCTGATATTATCATATTGTACTTCTTGGCTGTTATATTGAAGATATGTGTTAATCTTTGGAGCTTGTCTTCTGCCTCGGCAATTAATGCGGCGTCGTCTACATAACATATTTTGATAATAATGACTGTGTGGTAATAATTTGCGAATGTGCTATTAGATGAAACTTTAAATATAATCAAAACAAAATTAGAGAATGATAATACATTGGCAATTAGAATAAGACTTAATGTATCAGCTATAATAGAGTTATTGACATTATGTACTGGTTTATACCCGATTTAGACTAAATAATAGATTATGTAAACAAAATTTTGGTCTAGCAATGGGCTCTAGTTTATCTCCATTATTAATCAACATATTTATGAAAGATTTTAAAACAATTATGTGTTTATTAATGTAATGTATTAGCAATATGGCCTCATAGATCAGAGTTGTTGGACACATTTCTGAATTATATAAACAATTAAGAAGAGACAATAAAATTTACCATGAAAAAGGAATATGATAACACACTAATTACAAATCAAATTACAGCATCTAACACAAAATGTAATCGTATGCATTTGTGAAATTGCTTAGTTGATATAGTCTTTATAAGATCTTTACCAAGCCATATATTCCTGATTACAGTATTGTGTTGTTTTTTTTCTCTCCAACAAAAAGAGATGTGCGTTTTACATATCCTTTTTAAATATGAAGACATCAGCTCTATAATTCACATATATTCGACATATTTATTATGTCTAACTAAACTTCTTCTTCTTCATGTGCCGTGCTCGATTATCGAGCGCTGGCTATCAAATTGGCTATAGCAATTTTGTTGACGGCAGCTCGGAAAAGAGATGCAGAGGATCTGTTAAACCAATCTCTCAGTTTTCTAAGCCATGTCATTCGTCTTCGACCTAAGCCATCTTCTTCCGTCTACCTTGCCTTGTATTATTAAATGAAGTATATTACATCTCCCTGGGTGGCGCATAACATGGCCAAAATATTCAAGTTTGCGATTTTTAACTGTTTCGACAACTTCCGTAACTTTTCCCATCTCATGCAAAACAACTTCGTTACGAACTCTATCCACCCAACTTATTCGTAGGATTCTCCGATACACCCAGATTTCAAAGGCTTCCAGTTTCTTGAAAAGTGTATCCGTTAAAGTCCAACCTTCGACACCATACAAAAGAGTAGAAAATACATAACATCTCACTAATCTAATTTTCAGACTTAAAGTGATCATCGTATGTTTCCACATAACAGTTTCTTCATCTTAAAGAATGCAGGCCTGGCCTTCTCTATCCGTATTCTAATTTCTTTGTTTATGTCCCAGTTCTCATTTAGATTACAACCAAGGTAAGTGATACTGTTAGTTCTCTCCAGTTGTTCACCATAAGCTGATACCACTTCCGGTTGTATTGGCGTTTTACTGACGACTATCACCTTTATCTTTGCGGTGTTTAGCTTAAGGCCATATTCATCACACGTTGTGGTAATCCTATTAATTAGACGTTAAAGTTCTTCGTAATTGCTTGCAATTAACACTGTGTCATCCGCATATCTCAAATTATTAATATTGACGCCATTCATTTTTATACCACATTGAATATTATCCACTGCTTTATTGAAAACAAACTCAGAATATATGTTAAATATTAGCGGGGACAAAATACAGCCCTGCCTTACTCCTCTTCGTATTTGAAGCTCTTTAGAAGTGTCCCGGACAATCCTGATGTTTGCACGTAGATGCCAGTGAAGATTTTTAATAATGCGTAGGTCTTTATTATCAATACCTACCTGTTGAAGAATGGCTATCATTTCAGTATGTTTTACTCAATCAAAGGCCTTCTCAAAGTATATAAAACATATATAAACTGGATGTCCGACATCTCTGTATCTCTGTACCATGACCTGAATATTAAATAGTGCTTCTCTTGTTCCAAGGTTAGTGCGAAATCCAAACTGTGTGTCACCAAGTTGTTCTATTTTTTGTACATCCTAGAGTGCAAAATTCGTACAAATATCTTTAAAACATGATTTATCAAGCTAATGGTTCGGTAGTCACTACATCTCTTTGCATTTGCTTTTTTAGGTATCGTTATAAAAGTCGACAGCCGCCAATCCGTTGGTATATAGCCAGTTTCATAAATTTTATTAAACAGATGAAGGAGAGATATTTTACCTGAACTTTCGAAAAGCTTTATTATTTCACTCGGTATTTCATCGGGTCCCGTCGCTTTTCGGGTCTTTGCTAATCGTATTGCTTCTTCAATTTCGTCCATAGTTATGTCAGGTCCTGTAACTACTTCGTTAATTTCAAGCTCGGGCATTTCATCATTAAACAGTTCCTCAATATACTCTTTCCATCTCCCTATTTTATGCAAATTGGTGATAATCAGATTTTCGTCTCTATCAACGATGTTATTTGCCTGTTTTTTGTTCTGACCTTTCAGTTCTTTTATTTTTTTATACTTATTAAATGAACCGTGTTTTCCCTGTAACTCTTCAATTTCTAAACATTTGTTTTCGAAGTATTTTTGCTTTGCAGCTCTTATTTTAGTACTGATCTCTTTATTAATTACTTTATACATTGCGTCTTTTTTCCATCAAATTCAAAATCTCATCGTTCATCCACTGTTGCTTTTTTTGGCTGCTCTCTTTTAAGTTTGGAGTTGAGTTGCTTAAAATCGTTTTGATTTGTTTCCAATGACCCTTGATGGATTCTTGTTGTTTATAATTCTCAAAATTGCTCTCTAAATTGTTTGCAATTATCTGACTATTGTTTCTAATAAAATCCATATCCAGTTTATTATAGAATCGTTGTTGTTTTATCAGTTTAAGTTTTAATTTTATTTCGGCTAATAACAAATTGTGATCAGATGGAACATCGGCACCAGGAAAAGTTTTTACAGACTTTACTGCATTTCTGTAACGCTAACTGATAGTTATGTAGTCAATTTGGTTTCTGACGATATTACGGGGAGTGTCTGCTGGAGACTTCCATGTATATAATCTCCGTTTAGGTAGTTTAAAAAAGGTGTTCATTACACATAGGTTAGGTTCTTTGCAAAAGTCTGCAAAACAATCTCTTTCATTTTTATCGCCCAGTCTATAGCATCCAATAATGTTACTTTGTCTGCCTTTTTCCTATCTTAGCATTAAGGTCACCCATCAGAATGGTAAGATCTCTAGTCTCGAGTATTTCAGTAAGAGTCTCTAACTAATACTTTTTTTTATTTCAGCCATAAAGAAGTGAAACATTCACGAAAACGTTAGACAATTGATACAAATTGAGATTTTGATTGCAGATTTCCCCAACAGTAAAGTCCAAACTCAAACCGTAAATCATCCAGTCAAAAAAAAATTTGGGGATATTTTTCATACATGGGGGTTGGATCTTTGGTACCAATCGAAGGCCTGATGAACAGCCAAAAAAACAGGTCCATGTTGGAACAGCGCTTGGACACAGAACTCCAAAAATGTCAGTCCCAAGGATTCTTCAACAGAACTCTGCTTCCTGTCAGAAATCAAAGCAAATGATGGATTGTTTTTTATATAGGAAGATTATGTTTTAGATTGGCCCGAAAATTCGGCAGACCTTAACCCCATTGAAAATTTATGAGCCATTTCAAAGCGCCAAATCGACTGTACCACAAAAATAAAAATGATAGAAGCAGTCATTTAGGTATGGTTTCGAGATAAAAGGATACCTAGGCACTGTCAGAAGCTCGTAGAATATATAACAAAACGGGTAAAAGCCGTAATTGCAGCAAAGGGAGGCATCATCATCATCGTCGTCCAGCCGAATTTTCACATCCATTGTTGGATATAGGCCTCCTCCAAACGTCTCCAGTTCTCTCTATCTATAGCTGCTGCAATCCAGTTTGTTTCTATCCTCCTTAGGTCGTCGGTCCATCGGGAGGGTGGTCTGCCTCGACTTCGCTTGTCGGCTCTTGGTCTCCACTCCAATAATCTCTTCGTCCATCTTCCGTCTTCCATTCTAGCAACATGTCCAGCCCACTTTTGTTTATTGATTCGCAGTATAATATCGTCTACGCCAGTTCGTCGGCGTATCTCCTCATTTCTTACGCGATCTTTCAAGGTCAGGCCCAGCATTGATCTCTCCATTCGCCTTTGTGTTACCGTCAGTTTTTCGGCAGTAGCTTTCGTTAAAGTTAAGGTCTCTGCTCCTTAGGTCAAGACTGGTAAGATGCATTGGTTAAATGCCTTCCTTTTCAGGTGAATTGGGATATTTGTTTTAAAAATGTCTCTCATCCGTCCATATGCCGCCCATCCCAATATGATTCGTCTATTTAGCTCGCAGGTTTGGTTGTCTCTGGTTATTCTAATTTCATGACCCAAGTATGTGTATTTATCGATTAATTCTACCTTGTTGTTATTGATCTGTATCTCTTCGCTGAGAACCATATTGGTCATCATTTTGGTTTTCTCGAAATTTATCTCCAGCCCAGTTTCTTGTAGTATGTCATTCAGTTCTTGGAGCATGTCTTTGATCTCTCCCAGATTATCTGACAGAAGCACGATATCGTCCGCAAAACGTAGATGGTTTAATCTTTCTCCATCGATGGATATTCCTTTCTGTTGCCATGTTAGTTTTTTAAATGCATACTCAAGAACGGTAATGAACAGCTTTGGTGACATGGTATCACCTTGCCTGACTCTCCTTTTTATCTTTATTTTATTAGTTGCAAAATATAGACTTATGGTTGTTGTGGCATTTTCATATATATTTTTAATTATATTACAATATTTGTGGTCGATCCTGCAATCTTGTAGTGCTCTTAATTAGTTTTTATCGTTAGTTTTTTCTATTAGGGTTTTTAGGCACTGCAGGTGATCGTTTGTGCCGTAATTAGGGCGGAAACCAGCTTGTTCCCGAGGTTGGTAAAAATCCAGCTTTGTCTTTAATCTATTCGTTATTATTCGGGTGTATAATTTATAAAGATGGTTAAGGAGACTGATTGGTCTGTATCTTTCCAGGTTTGCTATATCTCCCTTCTTGTGTAAGAGTACAGTTATTGAATTATTCCACTTTGTTGGGATATTTTGATTCCATAGGCATAGATTAAAGAGCTTTTGAATTTTGGCTATCAGTACTGAGCCTCCTATCTTTATCGCTTCCGTGACGACACCGTCCTCCCCCGGAGCTTTGTTATTCTTCATGTAAATGAATACTTCTTGTAAATTTCGTTCAAGGAGATTTCTGGAATATCTTCGGAACCCTGAGTTTGCACCTTCCTCTGTTGATATTCGACTATATCTAGAGTCGATTGGTTGCTATATAATGTCTCATAGAATGATTCTACAATTTGTAACAAATGTTCTCTGTTTGATGTGATGTTGCCATTTCTATCCTTGAGTTTGACTATGTGTTTATTTCCATTTGTGAGTTTGCGTCTCATTATTTTCATACTCTTATTTTCCTCAATGGTTTTGATGATTTTCTTATCTTTGTATTTTCTTAAGTCTTTTCTGATTTCTCTTGATACTTCCTTGTTCATTCTATTTATATCGTCGTTACTAGAGTTTTCGTCGCTTCTCAGTATTCTTCTTTGTTCCATTTTTTTCTGTATTTCCAGACTAATTTTTTCTTCTTTCACGCTTTTTGGGCAGCATTTCTTTTAAGCTTCTGTTATTGCTTCTACGATTATGTCATTTAGAATGTTAATATCATTTGTTGATGATTTTTCTTGAAGGAATTTACCGATATGATCTTCAAAATTTTGTTCGTTGTTTGGATGTGTCCATCTGTTTATTTGCTTCTTTTTTATCATATTGTGTCGTTCATAGTTGGTATTTAACACAATGGTGGCTCTCACCATACGATGGTCGCTTGATTTCGCAAATTTTTTTAGCACTGTCACATCTGTAAATATGTATCTTTTATCAGTGATAAAGTAATCGATCTCGTTTGTCGTGTTCCCATCTGGGCTTTTCCACGTCCATCTGCGGTGAGGTTTCTTGTAGTAGTAACTGTTCATTAGGAATAGGTTTTTCTCTAGTAGGAAGTTTAAAAGAGTGTCGCCACGGTCGTTCCGTCCCTGACTTCCAAAATTTCCAAGAGCAGTTTCTGCTGGATCCAGTTTTGTTCCTATTTTGGCGTTAAAGTCTCCACATATAACTGTGAAATGTGTGTGGTTGTTAATGATGGCTGTACTTAAATCATCATAAAAGACTTCGATCTCCTCGTCTGTATATTCTGTTGTTGGAGTATAGACTTGGATAACTTTTAGATTATATCTAGTATTTATTTTAAAGGTGGCATATGTAATTCTAGTGGATACTGATTGGAGGCATATTTCCTACTAAATGATGTAAGTTTACCTTTATAGTTTTGTCAAAATATAATTTTTTTTAAATAAACCGTTTTTTCATTAAAACTACATAGTACGAACTGATTCCATTAATTCACACAGTACTGTAGATAATCACATTCCGTCTAAGAGTATTAGCATATCCACATTCATTATCAAAATTTTCGTATCAAGTGAGTGTAAGCGTAAACTGCAATTAACTGTTAATGTAAATGTTAGCGATTGCTGCGATAAACACGCAGCGATTGCGATTCAACGATTTAACAATACGAATGTAACTGGAGCAATTGCTTTAAAAGTACAAATTAAATGAAAATGACACACAAAATTATCGTCTGTATAAAACAGAGTATACAGGTTGTTGGAAAGTTTTATTTTCTCACTTTTTCCAATGAAAGAGTTTCAAATGAAAGTTTTTTTTAATAAAAAGTGATTTATCTAAGTTCTGCTACATATTCTTAATTAATTATTACGTGATTTTTTCTAAATATCCTACTAGTATTATATATTATATACATACTATAACATATTCTCAACTCAACTCAACTTAAAATCCATTGTGTCAAAAAAGAGGTAAAGAAAATCACCCTCAATAAAATTAAATATGCGGTTGGCATATGTAGCTGTATTAAATCCAAAGAAAATTTGTTAAATATTTATACAGACCGAAATGATAGTATATAGATGGACGGGATAGTGGGGACAGTATCTCTAGAGTGGATTACAACTAAATATTTTTATACAAGTATACCACTACTCAAGAAGCATAAGGCATGAAACTATGATGATCACAGAACAAAATCTTCAGTGACCCACACTGCAAAAGTTTTCATGAAGGTTATTTTTAATCGTATCTATTTACAACAAATGAGATGGATGAATATCTAAGCCGCTCACAATATAATTTCAGAAAAGGTACGGGAATAAGAGTTGCAATCCTGGAAATAGCGTTAATAGCTGAATGAGGTTAAAAATTAATACCATAAAAATAAAAAGGTCTTAATTTTAGTGTCAACGGAACTAATGTGCAAACCCAGACAACTTAAAGGAAGTCCAGAGAATTGAAATCGCCAGAACAAGACTAACAACAATAAAATGCAATAACATAGTCAATTATTGTTACATAAAATGAATTTCCATCAAGTAACGGTCGAATCCATCAATAATATAGTCCCTGCTTCTATATATCAGCGAAACATGAACATTAAAAATAATGTAACATCTAAAAATTAACACATTTGAAATGTGGCTATACAACAGAATGTTGCTAAAAAGTTGAACCACAAGAACAACCAACGCAGCGTTGTTGTTAAGGATGAATACTCGCCCATACATGTTTTTCATTTTCTTCTTCAAGGCCATCTTCTCGACGGAGGTCGGCAATGATCATAGCTATTCAAACTTTTGAGACGGCTGCTCTGAGAAGTTCATATAATGTTCATCCGTACTACTATCGCAACTTGCGCAGCCAGGACTATGCCTCCATATGCTTCTTTTTCCTTGGATCTTTCCCTGCATAGCAGTTGGAGCAAAGTGTATTTCTCCCTACGTGTAATATTTCCGAGATAATCCAATTTTCTTTTTTTTAATTGTATTTAAAATTTCTGGTTCTTTATTTATCCTTCTCAGAACCTCTTTGTTTGTGACGTGTTCTGTCCATGATATTTTCAGAATTCGTCTATACACACCCAGCTCGAATGATTCCAGTTTTTGCATTGATGTCGCATTCAAGCCCAAGATTCCGTTTCATAAAACAAACTCGAAAAAATATAGCACCTCGACAATCTAACTCTTCCAATATCTCCAACTAATATCCAATTTTAAATCCCTTGTCCTTGTACACAGCACTCTTCTCAGTTTGTTTAAATTTGCTCTAGACTTTTCTATTCTGATTTTGATCTCCTAAATGTAATCATTTGTGGAGCTAATCATTGTTCCCAGATAGGCATATTTGTCAACTTGTTTGACGTTGGTTCCGTAGAAGATTCTGGTTGTTTCTTTGAGTTTTTGATATTCTCATATGTTCTATTTTCAGCAAAGATTACAGTGTCGTCCGCATATGTAATGTTGTTAATAGGAACTCTATTTACCTTTATTCCAGCTGTTTTACCCTCAAGAGTTTTTTCAGGATCTCTTCGGAGTAAGAATTAAAAAGAATTAACGACAATACGCATCCATGTCTCACTTCCCGTCTAATTTCAATTTCTTCTGACAGCTCTTCGTTATACTTTTGTTCGCTTTTTATAGTATAAATTTGATATGATCCTATAATTGTTCATGTAGTACTTTATCGAATGCTTTATTATAGTTAATAAAACATGCGTATACCTCTTGATTGACGTCCGGGAATCTTTGTATCAGTATATTAAGTGAAAAAAGAGCTTCCCACATTTCTAGGGTTTTGCGAAAACCCAATTGTGTGTCATTAACGTCTATATCCAGTTTGTGATATATTCGGTTATGAATGACTTTAAGTAGTGACTTTAGCACACGAGACATCAAGCTAATGATGCGATAATCGCTGCATTCTCTTGCATTTTTCTTTTTGCGGAGACAAATAAAAATCGACATTAACCACTATTTGGGTAATACGCCTGAACTATAAATTTGGTTCAAGAGTGTCACTAAAACATCAATGTGCTTCTCATCTAGAATTTTTAGGATTTCTATAGAAAGCATGTCAGGTCCAGGGCTTTTCCCACTTTTCATTGTTTTCATGCATGTATTATTTCTTCTTTTGTACTATACGAACCTATTTCTTATGACGTAAGTTCTATGTGCTCCAGATCTCCTTTTTCATCATCCAACAGCTCGTCGATATTATTCTGCCCTTCTTTGTACTTTCTCGTCCGTCTGTGTTATAGTAGTCCTGTGTCTATCCAGAAGTGCACCAGTGGGATTTTGATTTCTTAGTCCTTCCAGTTTTTTAACTTTCTTGTGTAGGTTAAACAGATCATATTTATTTTAAAGGTTTTTGATGTCTTTACATTTCTCTTCAAAGTTTATCTCTCTCTATTTATTGTTGTCTTTGTTTTTAAATTATCTTCGTTGTTACATCATACTGGGTATATCTGTTAAAGATCATCAAAGTTAGAAAAAGCTTATATCTCGGATATTTAATGCATCACAAAGAATACGAACAACAACAACTAATTATTAAGAGAAATATTGAAGGAAAGCATGATATAGGAAGAAAGAAGAAATCGTGGTTCAGGAATATAAGGGACTGGACCAGAACTGGAATAGGAAACGCTCTCATATACAATGATGCCACTAGACAAGACTTTGCCATACTGATCTTCTTCTTGTAGTGCCTATTTGTTTCACATGTTGGTGACTATCATATCAATCTGTATTTTGCAAACTAATGCTCTGAAAAGATTTGTGGTTGTTATGTTGAAGCACGTACGCAGATTTTTTAGCCAGGAAATCCTTCGCGTTCCTGATCCACGTTTTCCTTCTACTTTGACTTGTTGAATTAATTGCTGCAACCCATATTTTTCGCTGTTTCTCATGATGTGACCGAGGTATTAGATTTTGGCTGCTTTATTGTGGTTACTCCCTTTCTGCATTCTTAATAAAACGTCCTGGTTATTAACGTGGTCAATATAGGATGTCTTCATGATTTGACGATAAAGCTACATTTCGAAAGCCTCAATTTTATTGCAAGTAGCGTCTGTAATAGTCCACTACTCAACTCTGTACAACTTGTAAGAAGCTCCGTACAAGTATAAGAAATGTATAACATCGTAGTTACTTGATTTTTATGGGTACTGATAAATCATGACATTTAAATAGCTTACCCATTTTTTAGTTGACCATTTACACTGATTCTTTCAATTTGCTGTTGCTTCTTAGAGATCATCATACATTTGTTTTCTTAATGTTCAGTCAAAGTCCATACCTCTGACTCACTTCTGTGATTCTAGTCATTAACTCCTGAAAGGCTTCATGACTGTCAGCGAATACCACCGTGTCATCTGCGTATCTGATGTTATTGATATATTCTCCATTAATTCGAATTCCAGCTTTAACATTCTCTACTGCTTCTTAAAAGATTTCCTCAGAAGTATGTGTTAAACAGTAAGATTGGTAGTATACATACCTGTTGGACACCACGTTTGATTTTGTCATCGGATTCTCCTGCCTCTTAACAAATAGACGATGTTTGATTCAAGTAATAATTGCTAGTAATTCTTTAATCACAGGTGTTTATTTCAATATTTGTTAATATCTCCATCAGCTTGTCGCGTTTTATTTTATGGTAATCAATAAAGCGTGCATAAATATCGCAATTCACATCTCTACATCTTTGAAATAGCACTTGTATGCTAACGAGAGCTTCTCTCGTACCCACTGCGTTCCAAAAACCAAACAATTTTTCGAAATATTTTTAAAATGTGATTCAATAAGCTAATGGTGCGGAAATCATTGCAGGATACGGGTTTTGTTTTCCTTGGTAGAACAATAAACGTTGACTTCAGCCAGGATCTTGGTATAAATATTTTTGTTAGGTGTTAAGTACCGTTGGTTAATAGCTTTATGAGTTCGGCATATGCATTGTCCGATCCAGGAGCTTTGCCATCTTTTAGTTGTGATATTGCTTTTTCCACTTCATCTGATGTGATTGGTAAGTGGTCAGTACAATTGTAGGACGGAAGTTGTCCGGACCTATTATCATCAAAGAGTTCTTGTATGTATTTGGTCCATATGCACACTTCTTGATTTGTATCTGCGATAATGTTCCCCTATATATCTTTCAGTTTGCTTGCTGTGTTGTATATTTGAAGACCAGCTGCTTACTTTATCTTTTTATGCATATTAAATGTATCATGTTTTTGTTCCAAAAACTCTATTTCTTTACACTGTGTTTTAAGCCAATTTTTTTTGGCCGTTAGTATTTCGGTTCTTATTTGTCTCTGAATATTTTTGTACATTCTTTTGTTATTTTTCGATGTTCTTTTATATTCCATGAGTTGTAGTATATTGTCATTCATCCAACTTGTACTTTTCTCTTTATTTTCTATTAAATGTTATTCCCTGAACTTGTTAAAGGTTTTATATATATCCTGAAGTGATTTCTTCTGGATCATATATTTGCTCCATGTTATTTAGCTTTTCTGAAAGAATCCGTGCGACTATCTCCTTTATTTCCTTATCTTTTATTCTCTTCATATCACATTTTTTGTTCCTATTCTTATTTGTAATTTTTTTAAATCTAAATCTAAATTTACCAATAATAGAAATATGATTTGACTATACGTCAGCACCAGGGTAACTTTTAACTGATAGGCATCCATTACAGAATCTCTTGGTCTCTATTATATAATCAATTTAATTTCTTATTATGTTTCCTGGTTGAACTTGCTGAGAAACTCAAGTATACAAATGTCTTGGTGGTAGTACCCATAGTGGCCATACTGATAGCCGACCTCAATAGAGATGGTACATAGGAGGAGGAAACGAATGTAACAATGTTTCTATAATAGTTGTAATATATACTAAGCAGGAGGTGTGTGTCTGATGGGTAAAGCACTGGAAAAAAAAAATAAGCGCTCAAGCATTGTGCATAATATGCGAGGTACTTTTAGGTATACGTTCTGTAGATGTTTTCTGTATAAATGGATAGTTAGTAATAAAATAAAATAGTTTATTTAAAATAAACTTTTTTTATTAAACAACTAAAAGTTTTAATACAAATAAATTTGCTCTCGATGAATTATATCAACTGCTACAGATTTGTGAACAGTTCATGCTGTGCTATAAGTATCATTAACCTAACTATAATTCAAGTTTTAACGAGATGATCAAGTATAACCAATAAATAAACTTACTTTATACGACAACAGGTTTTAATTTGCACGTACACGTACCTGAAATTAAATACACATATTTTAGTTAAATATAAAAAAATGAATTGTGTTTAATATAAAATAAAGAAAATATTTTTAAATTCTGGTAACATGTACTCTTATATTTTTACCTATAGATTGTTATGAAAAGTTTAAAGAAAACATAGAAAATGAGAAAAACCAAACATTAATATTTTTACACGTATATAAAATTGGAGAACTGAACTGTAGGGTTTAATTTTGTGTGTAAAAATGATGTTTTTTTTTTATGTAAAGAGACAAAGTAGCATTCACAAAAAGGTTATTAGCGACATTCCTGTAACATTTGTAATAATATTAAATTTAACATTTGTAACAATCAATCATTGTAACAATTAATTACAATTTGTGAACAATTGAACATTTTTAACAATGAATTAAGTTAAATTTTGTGTAATATATTTATACATTTTAAGTAACCTAATAAATGATCCGGAAATAAACTTTTGTCGATGAGTGCTTTTAGGTTATTTAGCAAATTGTAAGACTGTCTGTGATTTACATATTTAGGACAGTCTATCAAGAAGTGATTTATATTGTCTACTGTATTGCAAGTTTCGCATTTTGGAGGTTCACCATTTGAGAAGAGGTATGCGTGAGTATACCTACAGTGCCCAAGTCGTGGACGTGTAATAATAGTTTGGCATCTTCTACTTCTGGCTGTGGAGTTCCATGAAAAAATGTCACTTTTGATGGTTCTGAGTTTCGAACTAGAGTCATTCCACTCCCGATTCCATGCACTTAATGCCTTATTTTTGAAATTACCGTTTATATCGCCTGTGACATTCCGACACTCTGTTTCTGATGCGTCACTGGTGATAGCGTTACGCGCACTAGTATCTGCTCCTTCATTTCCTTCTATACCTTCATTATTTGGCCTTGATAATTTTCTCAAAGGGTTGCTTATAGTATATATTTTCATAGCTTTGACTGCGCTAAGAGAATCCGAAAGGACTAGACAACAAGGGATGTTTTTAATATATCCTTGCTTGATGGCTTTGGACAAACCGAATAGTTGTGCAGCTTAGATGCTGGAATTTAGAGGAAGTTTAAATTAAAAAGTGTCATTTGTAGTTACCACTGCTGCTCCAACGACAATTTCACCTTTGGATTGTTGCCAAAATACACAATCTCGACAAAGATTGTTACTTTGGCCGGCCAATCACAGCGCTCGTTATTAACTTCGCTGTCATTGGCCTCTCGGCGGAAGAGCGCTGCGAGTTCTCAATTACTAAACGTATAAAAGAGCAGCGCACCTTCCGATCGGGACTTCAGTCGTCAGACACTTCAAGCCCTACTAGACCTTGTTGGTTAGTGGTGCTTCCTAGTAAAACTGTTGTTTCATTATTAATCCAAATAACCAAAGTCGTCCTTAAATCGGCGTCGAATAAAAACGATTGCACCGACTTTAAAGATCAGCGATTATTTCCAACCCAGACGTCGAAGATATCCTAAGGCATTATTCGTCGTCTGCTATTATACCACAGTGCACGAAAAGCCGAGTATCAGCTGTAGAATCGCTCCCTGTTAGAAACATACGCTTTTTGAAATAGAAAAAACAGTAGTTTTAGAATTATTACAAATTGCGTCGAACTGACGCCCACGATTTATCGGACAACGACGGCAAAAACCAGGAGAAGTCTCGACGGAGACTTACATTCGATTTCACCGCTTTGAGGCAAGCCACGACGACGCTTCGACACTTTTGAACCTTATGCATTTTCAGTAATTAGTAAACACTGGTAAAACTGATAGTGCGAAAGGTAGTGTACAAAGCGACGGGCTATTGCAGAGCCAATACAACGGGCATTTTTGTGCCTCTTTCTAGGAGACAGAACGCGGCGATTCCTGATAAGAAGGAAACCGACATCTCTGCAATTTTGAGGCATATACCACGCAACAGAACTCTAACACATATTGTCGTTGTAAGAAATATATTTATCATTGTAAGAAATTTCGAACTGTTAGAGAGTTCTGTTTGCCGGTGTCACCTCGCTTGTTGCAGAGGCTCGATAGAGCCTCTTAACACGAATAAGCCGGTATCTGTACTAACTCCTATACGAAGATGGATCATCGTAATACGAGATCATCTCAAGAGCGGCGGCCGCTGAGCGTCCAGGAACTCCGGATAACGGAGAGGATGCTACGGCCGTGCGACAGGATGCATCTGTATAAAATTTAAATCCACTCATTGTATTGTGATCTGGGATTGAATTTATTTTAACTTTTAAAATAGTAGAACTAGTTTCATGTTTATTATATATACTTAACGCTGTAATGACTTTGGCTGTTCAATAGTCCAAGGTAGATAGTTATTGGTATTCGTTTGAAATACTGTTGTAAATTGAATATTCAGTCTGGAACTATATAATCGGATTCTCTCGTAGTATGGTTTTGGGGGTACGGTGCTTATTATTTTAATAATTGATATATTTGTTATTAAAAGTATTACAGAAGAGTTTTTTTTTTATATTTGAGGCTATAGATGTAGCATGCGCTAGAGCTAAGTATTTTATTCGGTAGCTTAGAGATGGTTCGCCGGCTTCGCTCAGTATGCTTTCGGAGGGAGTTGTCCGGAAGGCTCCAAGATCAGTTCTAATACCAGCGCAGCGTTGTGTATGCTGTTAACTTTTTTAAGTAGTGTTTAGTTTAGATTTAGATTAGTTTTAATTTAGATCTAATTAGTGTTTTATATATTCTCAACAAAGTTTCCTGATCTGATCTCCAATTTCGGTTTGCCAAGGTTTTTATTAGATTTAGTCTTTTATGACATGTTAAAATTGTTTGTTTTATATGTTTTTGCCAAGTAGGTTGTTGATCAAACCACATACCCAAGAACTTTGTTGTTGGTTTAGTGGTATTGTATAATTTTAATGTAGGCCGCATTGATGAAACCCTTTTGGAGAAGAGTATTCCTGAGGTTTTTGTTACTGAAAATTTGAATCCGGTCGTTAGAGACCATTATTCTAATTGGTTTAAAATATACTGCAAAGCGTTTGTCATTGATGCGCTGCTATTTCCTTTGATATAGACAACAACGTCATGTGCGAAAAGTAGAGCCTTAAAAGATTTAGTAAGGTTGTTAATGATATTATTTATTGCCACTAAGAATAATGTAGGGCTTAGGACTGATCTTTGAGGTGTTCCATTTTCTTCACTTTTTTCCTCTGAGTAAGGTTCTGTAAAAAGTTTAAAATAAATTTCAGGCAATTTCCACGAATATTTTATGAATGTAGTTGTTTTAGAATATTGAATTTCCACGTAGTTCTTTTAGAATATTAAATTTCCAATAAGTATTAAATGATGCCCTTTTCAAGTCGGAAAATATTGCAATACAGTGGTTACTTAAATGTCAGATTCTAGATCAAGAATATTGTCAATGCCCGAGCCATTTTGTCTGAAACCGTTTTGTTCCGGAACTAAGTGATTTTGATAATTCTAATGTCCACGTTAATCTAATATTTACCATTTTTTCCATCAATTTGCTCATAGGGCATGTTAAGCTGATTGGTCTGTATGAGTCAGGTTCTAGAATTGATTTTTGAAGTTTTAAGAAAGGTAATATAATAGCTGTGGACCAAATTGATTGAAATTTATTATTTTGACAAATTAAGTTAAAAAGTTGAAGAATAAATAATTTTGCTAAGTAAGGAAGATGTTTTAGAAATATTGCCGGGAAATCGTCTGGGTCCGGGCTAGTGTTTTTTTATTTCGGATAAAGCATTTTCCAGTTCTTCAAAAGTGAAAGGTAGATCTAATAGATCATTTAAATTGGCATTTGCAAAAAGATCAGTATTTTTTGTTATTATTTTTCTTTCAAGGAATGTATCATTGTAGTTACGGTTTGAAGACATTTCTCTAAAAGATTCAGCTAGGGTGTTAGCTATTTCTTGAAGGGTAGTTGAAATCCTATTGTCAACTTTTAATTTAAAAATTATTGGCGTGTATTTAAAACCAGAAATTTTTCTTATTATTCTATATACTGCGCTGGCAGGAGTTGAGGAATTTATTTCTGAAACGTACTTGGACGAGGAAGCCTTCTTAGCTTGTTTTATGATAAGTTGTGTCTTAGCTTTAAGTGATTAAAACATGATTTTATTTTCAGGTATTTTATGCCTTTGAAATTTATGTCTACAGGAATCTGATTATTCTTTATCTTTTTGATTTCCCAAGTAATTACTCAGCACTAACTTATTACTCAGCCTAACTAGATGCTGGAGCATAGCAAGACGATGGAAAAATCCATTAATATTCCACTGAAGTAGAGACTTGAATTTTAATGTTGGCTTAATTGAGATGTGCCACTTTCCGCGTCCGATACCTTACTGCCAAGATAAAGGTAGAGGGTGATTTTCTATGCAGTTTTTAGCAGGGTAAAGTACGAGAGAAAATGAGCATTCAGAAGTGCTTGCTGAACTAATTTTAGCTTTTTTATGCTTTTAGATCCTAAAATTTGTTGTTTGTATTGCCAATTCTTGGTAAGGTTACAACTTTCTAATGGCTACCGATTTTATTCGTCTTTTTTTTTATTTTCTAATATTCCTTTAGAAATATTTTACGGGGAGAAAATTTAAGAGAATTACGCAGACAATTAAAAAATTTCAGAATCTTTCTACTATTTAATCTTACTTTCTATTATTTAAACCTTCTTTGCACGGGTAAGGCCTGTCAGTCCAGGCAAAACTCTTTTTTCCATTAACTTTACAACTACTTTAACTCTGAAGAAACAATCAGTCGATTATCTTTTGCAAATGGAACGCACTTTTTATGGACTGACTCGCTTGGATGTTAGCGAATGGCTTATCAATTAGCAGTCACAAATAACATCCAGAATCCGATTGAAAATGAAAGAGCAGGAAGAGCATGGATCGACCATTTCTTAAATAGACATAAAAAGCAATTATCCCTCAAAAAACCAATGGGAACATCTTACGATCGAGTGCAGGGATTCAAGAGCCCAGCAGTTAAGGAATTTTTTGATCTGTTAGAGGTTGAATATGCAAGAAAAAATTATTCTCCCGACAGTGTCTATAACGTAGATGAAACTGGACAATCGTGCAATCAAAAGTACCGCAAGTAATAGGACGAAAAGTTAAAAGGCAAATAGGGGCGTTAACTGCAGCAGAACGTCTTTAGTGACGTTGGAGTGCACAATGAGCATAGGAGGAACTTTTATCACACCAATGTTAATTTTTTTAAGAACATTTTTTACAGACTAATGAAAGGAGCTCCTCCAGGAGCAATCGGAAAAGTACACTCTTCTGGTTGGATACAAACCAATTTATTTTCTGAATGTTCAATTATTTTGGATCAAAGACCAATCCAACAGAGGATTCTTCTATCCTTGTTGTACTCGAACGACATTACAGCCACACTCATTATGTTTATATTCTAGAAGTTGCTCGTGAAAAGCGTGTCACCATTATCAGCTTGCCTTCTCATACTACGCACAAGCTGCAACTGCTTGATAAAACATTTATGGGTGCACTTAAATCTCATTATGTTGAGAAAATAAGAACATTTATGTTACATTCTGACAGAATGCTTAACCCTCATGACATTGCTGAGTTATTAGGTGAAAATTACTTAAAATGTTCAATAGATGAGATCGCAGTAAATGGCTTTAGAGCTACTGGAATATATCCCTTCATTCCTTAAATTTTCAGGATGCTGATTTTATAGAAAATTCACAATCGCTTCAAATGGAAGAGAAAAATATATCATCTAGTACAACTTCTTTGATGATGAACCCACCTAAGCTGTCTGTCAAAACTGCTACATTAACTGTAGAATCGTCTTTCCAGCCCACTTCATGCACTATTCCTGAATCCTCAATTCAACTGAAGTCATGTACTCCAAGCACGTCAACATCAGATTCAGTATCTCTTCAACCCAAATCATCTAACAAGCATATAAGACTGCTAACTATAAACCCTTCTGTCTTTTATTCAAAACCAGAACCATCATTAGCTGTAAACCTTTCGCTTATACCACCCCATTAAATTTCACCAATACCAAAGCCTAAAATAGAAACCTCAAATCGAAGCAGAAAATCAGCAAAAGCAACTATAATTACATCATCGCCTTATAAATTTGAATTAGAACAATCTCTTAAGAAAACTGAAGACCGTAAACAGAGTTGTGGACGCGGAAGGGGACGAACACGAGCTCAAATTTGCAAAAAGCCCAAGAGAAAGTTCGGAAAGGTATTACCGTCGAAGATTCTGACACCAAGATAGTGATCTTGAAGATTGAAGAAGATACAGCTTCCGAACTAAGTTCCTGATAACGACGACGCCATGTGTATCTATTGCGAGGAGTCTTATTCAAGTAATAGCAGAGGGGAATCTTGGTACAGTGTCATAGCTGTCTGTTGTGGGCACATAATGAATATGCCGGTGCAGAAACTGAACATTATATCTGCGATTTCTGCCGATAGATCTTTGTATTCCTTTAATATGGCCTCCTGGGGGCCATATAAGAGTGACGTATTTGTTTTTCACAGTAACCTAGATACTGACAAGAATAATTTTTTTATGTTAGATCTTGATTTTTTTTTATATTTTTTGATAATACTGTATTAGTATTAGACTAATAGTTACGTGGACGAAAATTAAATTTAAAAATGTTGGTTGTTTATAATCTCTAGTCAAAAAACAAATTAAGGGGCCATATTCACACCTTCTCCTCTATAATTCACTTTCTATAATAAATAAGAAGTTATTTACCTATACAGCCTACATGTTGCATATACGTTAAGATTTATGCCTTTTTTAAGAATCTTTTTTTTACTTGATTTACAAAACAGAGATAATTTTTTTAATAAAAAATTTTCTTTGTTTTGTTGCCTATAAATTCAAACTTATAAGGTATAATGTAGTATGTGATTTACCTTCTACTAAATGTCAAAAACACCAATCATTACTAATATTTTCTTCAGTGCGCTCTTTTTCAATTCAGATCTTATTAGTTATTGCCAAGTATGGTACCACATATAAAGCAACAAAAAAATATACAACACTCTTCCGCGGTAAATAATTTCTCCTCAAAAACTGACTTGTTTTTAATAACCAGACACTAGAAGTGAAACCCGGATATTAACTTTAACCAAGTCGTGTGTGTCAGTGTAAATTCATAAATATACAATATAAATAATTATTTTAAAGCAATTAGACATCACGACTGTTTTCTGTATATCTGCACGAAACGTTACAATTTCCTGAAAGTAACGATTATTTACTCGGAGATCAAAGAATGGAGGCGAAATTACCGAAAAAACAATAAATTAATAATTATATAATTAAATTGATTATTTCTGAAAGGAGTTAAGTGCTATTTAGGCCATTTTATTATGCGAAATTAATTATTGATCCAAAACCTATCGTTTGGTGCAGAAATGAACTAAATTCGATTATTCCTTACTTGCATTTCTGTGTGAGAAAATAATGGTTTAGCGCAGAAGGGACTTCAATAAACTAACTTAGTTTCTTTAAAAAATAAATATTTAATCTTGTGTCATGCTGTATTTGACATTGCACTCTGTTTTGGTTTAAAATTTAAGCCTGGTGTCGCAAAATATTTTCAGTGATTTACCGGCTTTGATACTGTGTGCAGTTAAGAGTAATATAATCACATTTTTATGGCAATAAGTCTAGTTCGGACGAAACTAGAAGCATTGAAAGGGAAGGGGAGCCACCTCAAACAGATAATCTTAGAAAAAGACGACGAGGTGTGAGAAATGATGATAATTACCAAAGAAATTTTGTGAAAAAGGGTCACTGGTACTGCGTATATAGATTATAAAGACAAGATGGTTGCTGCCAGGCAAATCGGAGGTGCTTGCAAGTAAGTTAAATAAAGTTATATATTGAATAGCCTAGGTATATAGATGCGTTATTTTTTAGATGGAAAAATGCAGTGTTAATGATATTTAAGAATTTCTACCAAATGCAGAACAAGGATAACCAGGATATATATATATATATATATATAATATATATATATATATATATATATATGTGTGTATATATATATATATATATATATATATATATGGATATATTGGGTTTAGTAGTCAATATATTGGCCTTTAAGTAAAACTCTTTTAGGTTTGCTAAGCTTTCGAGTTTATTTTACTCTTTTTCAAAACATCCTAAAAATTAACATAAAAAATTTACATTAGAAAAATGAAGTTCTTATGTCTTCAATAGGCTTACCCTTGTGAGAATTGTCTTTTAAAATTAGCAAAATTTTACATTTTGTCATTATGTCATTAACATAATGACATTAAATTTGATTTACTTTTTATTTCTGTCAAAACTTAGTACTAAGGTTTCCATATCTCTTCTATTTTTTATATTTATTTTAGGTGAGTTTGACAGAAGAAGTGTCTATGTTTATGCAAACCTTCATTGTAAATTTTGATATAATATTAGTTATTAAACAAGCAACAGAGTTTATGTTACTAAGTATTTAAGAAAGAAAAAATACAAATAAAAATAAATTTTATCTCATTTGAACTTGGAATAATCCCTTTCATATGCGTAACTTTTAAGAACTTTTATATTGTTATTCTTTTATTTAAAAGAAAATTACTGTATATAGCACTAAGATTTTCAATGTCTTCTCTTTTGTTTAAGGTGTTTTGTGTAGTTTTAATTAAACACATTTCTAGAAACAGTCTTTTGTTGTAATTTCTTTCCCTTCTCAATATTTCTGTTTGATCATAGTTAGGCGTATGGCCCATTGTAATACAATGTTCACTTAATGCACAGGCTTGTACTTTATTCAGATTAATATCACTCTTGTGAGATGTTAATTTTCCGGACAAATTTCTGGACGTTTCTCCAATATATATTCTATTACATTATTACAGGGTAGAGAGTATACTACATTGGAGCTTTCTCTATTATTTAAGGGTGTTTTAAGTTTAGTATATAATTTCGATATTGTTTTTATATTTCTGGTTCCAATTTTGATATTAGGTACTTCTCTAAATGTATTTAGTAGTCTATTTGTTAAACCTGGAATATATGGTAAAGAGTGGTACAATGTATTTTGGTTGTTTGTTGAAACTTCTGTTTGATTTGTCCTGATGACTTGAGAGATACCAAAAATAAGTCTATTTAGAAGTTTCGCTGGGAAGGAATTTTCTAACATGATCGTTTTTTAGTTTTTTAAGACCGGCTGTTTTATATTCAGGATGTGATAAACTTATAACCCTACTTTTCATATTTAATACTAGGTTGGTCTTCATCAAACAGTTAGCTATTAACTTTATTAAAGATATTTCATACCCAAAATTCAGAAGTATTAATGTTTTTTGTCTATTTTTTTTTGGTTGCCTGGAGTAATTGCGGTAAATCAGAATTATGCAGTTGATTTGTAAAATGCGATTATCTCGAAAATTGTTAAGTTTTAGAGTTATTAACAAGTATACCTTTTTTAAGTTAAAATAATGTTTTTTTTATATTTCTTGTTTCTAAAGTGTGTATTAAATTATAATTTCTTATATTTAGTACCTACCAAGTTGTATATTTTTATACATAAATGTTAACAAACGTAAAAGTTATAGCGAAAAATAAAATTTTAAATTTCCACTTTAACACCCTGTATCTTTCTTAATATCAACATTTTAATAAAGCAAGTTGACTTAAAACGAAATATTTTAAAGTTCAGAATCTACGGTTTCTTTTTCTACAATTATTTAAGGACCACCCTGTATAAGACTCAACTAACGGTTAATGATTTTTGCATATATAATACTAAAACAGAATATTTTCCATATTTATCACGAAGGACAGACCAATAAGAACCTAATGAAATATGCACATTTTTGCTTGATTATATAAAAAATTACATATCACCTAATATAAAAGAGTTGAAACTTTTTTGTGACAACTGCAACATAAGAACCACACTATTATTATGATTGTGTTTGGCGCTTACAGATATGAGGCGCTTCGATAAAATTGAACAATCTTTTCCCATTAGAGGGCACTCCTTGCCCTGTGACAGGGCAAGGAGTGCCCTCTTATGGGAAAATATTGTATTGTGGATTTTGGTGACATTAAAAATTTAACAGAATATTTGAAATTTATAAGTACACATGAATTATTGTTAGTTCAAATGCCAAAACCAAGTTTACTATAAAAGAAGTTTAAATTAGTGAGATTCTTGATTTTAAGCAATGGTGGCAAAGTATTATAAAAAGACATACCTGTCCACTAAATCTCAACAAATGAAAAATGTTCCTCGATCTCAAAAATCTCATTTTGCAATTTCAAGCTCTAACCATTATGTATATAGCTCTGAAACTCCAGGTTATGTAAGGGCATCGGAATATATTAATAGCAATTTTGGTGTTAATCACTTTGATTTGGCATGACCGAAACACAACAGCCAATTTAATATCGAATGGCATAAAATACCAGCATATCCTGAAGACATGGTGCCAATTTTGGAGACAAAAATAATCCATTTGCAAAGCCTTAACCAGTGGGTACCAGAAGATACGTCAACGTAATAAATTAATGGAAGACCAAGAAATCCAAAACCCAATTATCTTAATAGAAATGAAAACTAATCAGACTAAAACTAAACTACACAAAACCGGATCACCCAATAAGACCTGAATTTTCTTTTTATACAGCTCCGTCAGATAAACTTTCAAAAAAGTTGTTAGAGATTATTTTAGACCACACTCATTTTCACCTAAATTTACCATAAAAAATACAATAGAACTAGTTAATACAATACAACATTTTTAATTACCTAACAACTCCAGATTAATTTCATTCGACGTAAAAAATCTTTTTCCTAGTATCCCTCCTACAGAAACTTTTATTCCTGTAAAAAACCTTTTAGACCAAAATAGTACAAATCCAATAATTACATCTAAAATTTTACATCTTCTTGAAGTTTGCATAAACCACGGCTACTTTGAAATTAATAATAAAATATATACAAATAACAGTGCAGGACTTATAATGGGTAATCCTCTAAGCCCATGGCTATCAGATATTTTTATGCATCATCTAGAGACAAAGATTTCAAAATATCCCGTATTCAAACAGTTTTTATATTGGTGGAGATACGTAGACGAAGTACTGGTATATTTCACAGGAAATAACAAGCAACTCGACCAATTTTTATCGTATATTAATTCACTTCATACTCATATTGAATTTACAATAGAAACAGAACAAAATCAATCCATAAATTTTTTAGATTTAAAAATTAGCAGTCTTCAAAACAAACATGACTTCTCCATATTTCATAAGCCACCCATACTGACACGACTATACACAATTCATCATCCCATCTAACACAACATAAACTGGCAGCTTATCATAGTATGTTACATAGATTAACAGAAATTCCGATGTCAAAATACAACTTTGAGACAGAATTAAATATAATTAAGCAACTAGCAGTAAACAACGGATACAACGAACAAACAATTAATAAAATGTTAAATCAAAAACTACACAAGAAAGCCCTGAAATTAGTATTTCCAGCACCAGAGAAAAAACTGAGTGCCTTCTGCTCGATTACATATACAGCCAAAATAACCACAAAAATTGCCAAACATATAAAAAAGAAAGGAATAACACCAGCTTTCCGAACAAATAACAACGTAGGCAAATATATTAAAAATAACAAGAGCCAAAATAAAAAAGACTTAAATAGTGGTGTGTACAAACTTCAATGTGGTGACTGCCTAAAAACTTACATCGGTCAAACTGGTAGAAACTTTGATAAACGAATAGCAGAAGATAAAAGGGCTTTCAAGAATAGAAAAACAGATTCGACATACGCACTTCACCTTCTAGATCATAATCATTCCTTTAATGACAAATTTAAAATTCTTCACATTCAAAATAAAGGCCTTAAGCTGTCCTTGTTAGAATCTATGGAAATCAACAAATTAAAAAACACAGATATAATTCTGAATGACCAACTTGAGACAAACAGTTCTCTCCTCCTCAACCTATTCCATTAGAGACTATAAATTTGTAAACCCAAGCCAAAAATAGATCACTTGAGAAAGGCAATCAGCCGAAACAGCTGTAGTGATAAGATTTAAAATAAATTTTGTGGAAGTTTGAAAACAAAGTTTTTCAGTGTTTTATTGTTACATAAAATGAATTTCCATCAAGTAACGGTCGAATCCATCAATTAGAACTGAAAACCCTGTTTTTTTTTTTTCGATTTTGTTTTAAACTTTGTAACAATGATGTTTAATTTACATGTTTTATACGAGTATATTATTTCTTAAATTTTGGGTAAATATATTTTTATGGCTGTTTTTCAAAGTAAAAATATTATACGATTCTATAAAAACCTAAAAAATTAAATTTGCAGTATAAAATGTACATTTCTGAAAGGATATTTCGGCTGATTGCCTTTCTCAAGTGATATATTTTTGGCATGCGTTTACACTTTATAGTACTTAATGAAATAGGTTGAAGCGGGAGAGAACTGTTTGTCTCAAGTTAGTCATTCAGAATTATATCGGTGTTTTTTAATTTGTTTATTTCTCATGGATTCTAACAAAGATAGCTTAAGGCCTTTATTTTAAATGTGAAAATCAACAAATTAAAAAACACAGATATAATTCTGAATGTCCAACTTGAGACAGACAGTTCTTCCCTCCTCAACCTATTTTATTAGAGACTATAAAGTGTAAACGCATGCCAAAAAATAGATCACTTGAAAAAGGCAATCAGCCGAAACAGCTGTAGTGATAAGACTTTAAAATAAAATTTTGTGGAAGTTTGAAAACAAAGTTTTCAGTGTTTTATTGTTACATAAAATGAATTTCTATCAAAGTAGCGGTCGAATCCATCAATTATTATGTTTTTTTTGTATCTATTCCAATTTTTTCAGCTAATATTTTGGTCCACTTAGATACGGTGTTTTTAGTGGACAGTTTTTAAACCAAAGTCCATCCTTTCAGTTGGGGAGAACGCCAAGAAAGAGTCTGTCTGATAAAATCTTTGGTCCCCTTTTTTCCATATATTTCAAAAATAATATAACTGGGTATAAATTTTCGTTTAATGAATTTCTTACCAGTCAATTGCTGCTTGCCACCATACCGTTTCGAACTGCCTGTTTTGTTTAAAAAAAAAATGCTGTTGTATCAATTCGGCCCGTAAATTCTCCCATATACATCAAATTCCTTCTGCAAAAAGTGAATCTTACAGCTTACAGCATCATTGTCTCTCCAAGCAAGTTCAAATCAACTTCTTTTCTTCTTCTTCTTTTTCCTTCTAGTATGTAGGCTTTAAAGCCTGTTTTCTTTTTCAATATTAGCCTCCTAAGTTGTTTAAAACTGTTGCACCATATTTTTCTTGGTGTGCCAATACTTCTTCGTCTCCTTCTTCATTCCTGTTTTCGTTTTGTCACCCATCCATTTATGTCTTCTATATTTCATACTCTTCTTATGTTTTCGCTTCTCTCCTCTATCCAACAGACTTCTCCTTGATATTCGTCGGAGCATTTCATCTCTGTTGTTTCTAGCAGGTCGTCTCGTTTTAGATGTGTTAGGTCTTGTCTACGTCGTGTATGTTAATATAGGTCTAATTGCTGCCTTATACATTCTTGTTTTTGTATCTGGTCTTAGGTGTTTGTTCTTCCAGATTGTGTCATTAAGAGAAGCCGCCGCAATGATATTCGAAAAAGAGCCATCTGATACGTCCAAAAACAGGTGCGTTTTTAGTCAGACCTCTTTCTAATCGTCAAAATATATTGAATTAAAGTGCCGTCATTTTCGGCAAAATAAAGCAATAAACAACACATGGCTTTGAATGGGCGCCTGGCCATTAGAAATGGGTCGGTAATGGAACGCAATATACGAAAGAAAAAATGTCTTAATATTGAAATTATTAGAATAAACAGAGATAATTAAACTTACCATATAATATATGAGTTCTCGATAAACATCTGTATTTACGTTACATTGCATTTCGATAGGAGACTAAATACTATATAATCGAAATAGGCTATATTGCCTACTCTTATATCTTTTGAATAAAGGTCAATAATTTTTGGGGAGGGGTATACTGCTATTTAGTAAAAATGGTTATTTTTATAAAACTCTAACTGTTAATTATTGCCAAATCTAGTTAAATCTTAAGAGATTATGTTAGATCGCTCTCAAGTGAAGTGTCTATGAACTGCATGTATTCATGAGATAGTGACCATATTCTAACCAAGACATAATTTGTGATGGGGGATAAAAATACTGTATTTAAAGACTGTTTAGCGAAATAATTTAATATACAACAATTAAAAAATTTAAGACAATTAAAACGTTACAGCGGATTGTATTTTATGAACGTAAATCAGATTTACGTATCAGATTTCTAATGCCATTACCAAAACGGAAACTGAATCTGTAAAAGTGAGACTATTACTGCAGAATATACAGAAGTAGATAGAAGTTCGGGTTAAACCTGCCTGACTGTAAACAGATGTAATGGTAAATCGTTAAGGGGGTACAAATTTGACATCTCTATTTTGAGTTGACGAAAATCTTTGTAAAAATTAAAGATGGCGATTTAAAATGTAAATGTAACAAGTCTATGAATGAGCTGATTTAGTTAAAAACAATTAGACATAGTCAAATCAGTGAAACAAAACTGCAATTTTTTATAAAGGAAAGTAACGGAAATTTAAAGCACCATGTACATACACTCAACTAATTCACACTTTCCACCGACCAGAAGAAAAAATCGGTCGTTCTACTTTTCTAAAACATACACTGTATGTACTGTTCGTGTCTAATAAGGAGTAAAGTACATCTACCACACTGTACAGTGGCGTACTAGGGTGAAAATAAAAAGCAGAACAATATCGAACGCAAACTCATTAATAGAAAATCATTTATATTATGGTTTGTATCACTGAATATTATTATTAAACGATAAATAAATAATAAATTAATAAACATCCAAAATATATCATCTAGAGTGGCATATCTTATTATGAAGCTGAACAGTAGATATCAACTCAAAATTATCACAGTATATGCTCCAACAACAGACTATACAGACGAAGAAATCGAAATGTAATGACGATATATCGACGGTGCTTGTTGACTTTCGTACTCAATTCACAATTTTTTGTGGCAATTTCAACTCAGAAATAGGTGTAAAAGAAGTACAGCTAAAAATATGCTTGGAAAAATTCGGTTTCCCATGAAGAGATGACCGAGGAGAAACGCTAATAGGATTTCTACTCCAGAATAATTTATTCAACATGAACAGCTTTTTTTACAAAAATATGCACAGAAGATGGACCTGGAAAAGTCCAGACGGTAGAACAAGAAGCAAAATCGACTAAATCATAAGCGACCAAAAACAAATAATTAAAGATGTAACAGTACTTAACAAGTTCACCACAAGCAGTGACCACAGTCAACGTATTGATTAAAAATATATCTCATGGTATCTGGACACCCCCATTTGATATCAACCAATATCAGACACATATCAATAATAAGATACTACTGCATAAAACCTGCGAAAACGATCTTAAAAACTTGAATAATTGCATCATACACGTCTTACAAGAAAGTCACCGAGTGCACTGTCCCAAAAAAAAAATTAGATATTAAAATAAGTCCATATACTGAAACGCTGCTGGATCAAAGCAGACAAATAAGAAAATAAGAAACGATAAGAATGTAAACAGCCTCAGCTGGAAAAACGCTCCTTGATAGACCCATTGATCAGAGAAGAAGAGGAGGACCCAGAACAAGGTTCCTTGATAACATCGATAAAGACATGAGAAATATGAGAATACGTGCTTGGCAGAGACAGGTGATAGATAGGGTCGACTGGAGAGAAATTCTTAAGGAGGCATGCAGGGTTTTTTTTTATTTATTTAATTAGATGGCTTTGGTAAAGACCAATTAGCCAGACGAGTTTTTTAACTAAAATAATTAAAAAAAAAACTTTAAAAGAAAACTTATCCTTTTTCACAATAACAATGCTTAAAGTATTAGTAGTGTAAAAGTTAAGTGTGACCATGTATGTTTTGGTTATTTTTTGTTTTTTTTTGCTTTGTTTTTGTTTTTTTTTGTTTGTTCCTTTCTTTAATTTTTTTTGTGTTATTTTATATATATATATATATATATATATATATATATATATATATATATATATATATATATATATATATTGTAGTGAGAGCAGAAATGCAATAAAATTAACATAGAAATATATACAACCAGATATACAATATTAATTAATTTAAATAGTGGTTAGAGACATAATTTGTAAGTTATATACTGGATAATATTATTAAAAAATAATTATATGAGGGTATTTTTAAGAATTTAGCATAAGAATTAAGTTTAAAATGTTTTTTTTTATTTTATTTAATATTTAATATGTTTAATTCAGCCATGTACATATGCAACCAAACATACACTGTAGTGTCAAAGTCAAAAAGTTATTTATTTTTAGAATTTTAATTTAAAATAAAATTACACATGTAAAATAGTAAAAATATATTTCATATAAATGTTTAAGTTACATATAATAGTGTAGTTCTGATCTGGAGAGCCTAAAGTCAAGTAAATTGTATATAAAGAATTATAGAAATGTCAATGGGACTATTTACATAATACATCATAGACAAAAAAATGATTCCATTTTATTCCAGAATTTTCAAAAAGAAAAAATAGAATGATTCGAACATTATTTGTTGCTAGAATACTCTGGAAACAATGAAAAACATATAAAAAACCAGGTAATTTGAAGTAGGAGTTCAGTTATGAGTTAGAGTTCAGTCAGTGAGAGTTCAGTTCAGTTCAGTTATCAGTAGTCAGTTAGTTACAGATTATGATTAGTTACAGTAAAGTGATTCAGTAAAGTTATAATTCAAGAATTTAGTTACAAGAAGATTATTAAGTTAATTATTATTATTATTATTAAGTCAGTTACATGTGATTATTAATTACAAAGAAGAATTAAGAATAATTTATGAGGTTATGAAGAGATTATTAGCTAGAATAAGGTATTGATTAAGTTAAATGAATTATTAAATGAAATACAGTTGGAGATTAAATTATTACTACAGTAATATAGTGACAGTTTGAAGTTAATTTATTGAAGTAAGCTTTTAATAATACAACCACAAGATCCAGTATATTTGAAAGTACATTATACGGAAATTACAAGGATTTAAATTTATATATTTATATGGTGAGTGGAGATAATTAAGAAGGAACATAATTAAAATAGTTGGATAACCAAGGCTTAGTAAGAAGATATCGAGTGGTGATAATAACTTTAATTTTGGAAAAAACTTTAGGCGTTCAGTGAAAGAAGGTACCAAATTTGTTAATAAATTTAATATTGTAAGAATTTCAAATTTTAGATAGCTTGTTTTAAATTGATATTGCTTTTATTAGATAGATAGGTTTGTTTCATAATGGTTATAATAAAGATGATTTTAAAAAAGTACTTACAAACTAATTCTTTGAGAACCGCGATAAAAACCCTATACTTACATATATCATATCATTCCTTCCAAAATACTCATCAAGCACTACAATAACAACAATCATAACAATATATATATATATATATATATATATATATAATTATATATTCATCCTAATATCACATTTGTGAAGCTTTAAGGTGCATGGGTACTGAAATTTTTATTAGTACGGGATAAGGTAAATAGGATTTAGAAGATTCTTGAGCGGTGTCGCTGCGTCGAATGGTAGTGTTGGATGGGGATAGTGTGTTAGTAGTTGTTTTAATGAGATCTGTGGTGTTTTGGGGTACATGGGGGATGTTGGTATATTTAGATTTTAGGATGTGTTTGAAATGTATGGTGGTGTTTATATTTGTGTAGGAAAGTTTTGGTTGTAATAGTATTGGTTTTAGGGGGGTTTTGTTGTGTGTGTGGGTGGATTTGGGTTTAAGGTGTTATGAGTGGATGTTTGTAAAGTTTTTGGAGATTAATTCGGCATTGTGATTGATGGGAATGATTAAGGGGGGGGATTAGAGGGTTGTTTTTGTGTTAAAATTAGTTTGTTTTTGGAATATATGTGTGTGTTGGTGGGTATGAATGATTTGATGGAGGGATTATGGGTAGGTAAGATAATTGGGGGCATAGCGTGACGTTCTTTTCTCTTATGTGTGTGTGGTTACTTGAATAATAAATTAAAAGATTTTATTTGAATGCTATTGTAATAATAATGGCAGGATTTTTTGTGTGAGTAGGGATTTTTTGAATAGCGGGAAGTTAAGTATGCGAAAATATAGGTTTAAAATGGAATAAAATGTTTTTGTTAAAGCGGTTACTGCAACTTGAATAAAGGAATGTAGTGTTTGTTTGATGCGGGATATTATGCGTGATTACGTGATCAAATATAAGGTAAGTGGTTATGATTTATAAGAAAATTAGGTGATTTTGGTATTTGAGGTATGGTCATAAGGAGAGTTTTGTACCTTCGGAATTTAGTAAATGCACTATATTATTGAATATGGTGAATAGTAAAGAAGTAATAAAAGACTTAAAAGAAATTAACAGGATTCTTTACATTGGACATTGTGTAAAGTTTCGTAGTGGTTGGAAAATTCGTGATAGTGTCTTTAAGCAAAGGGTGTTGTGATCATATATTAGTCTATGTGGTAATGATAATTGTAATATTTATAAGTATCTTATAATTCAATTTGCAGTATGGTTTGCATCCGCGGTCCTGTTAGTCCAATCGTGAAAGGGCCTAGTTATGTATCTTCTATCCTATTAGTCCAATCGTGACATTACAGTAACCTCAAATGATATCATTTAAACCAATAGAATGCTACGACGTAGATCAAATACAGCAACACGTCAAAAAGACCTTAGGTATAAATATTTGCTCCTATATATGCTATGTCAAAGAGCCTTAGTATGTATCTCTCCTGTCCTATAGGTCTAATCATGACATATGGAGCCTAAATGATAAGATTTAATGGAGATAATACGATGGTGGAGACAAAGTAAACATGGCGGCATGTAATATCACGGTAAACTGGCAGCAATAAAACGTAATAACCCACAGAGGTCTAATGGCATATTACGTGACAGAATTTAGCGAATAGCATATGATTTGCATACGTCTACTTTTAGTCAACTACTGTACATATGATAAACGCGAAAAAGTTCCAACATTCACTGTTAGACATATGCCTCCCGTTCACTGCACACATTTACTGCTCCTTGACGCTGTGACGTAAATTGGATAGGATTTAACAAATAGAATGACAGAAAATTAAATAAGACAGTGTGTCAAACGTGAAATGCATCGTAGAACGTGAAATATATAATATACATTTAAGAATATGAAATAATACACCAATTAAAAAAAATGACGTTAGTTGAGGCAGATCAGACCAAAAAAAAATGTCTACATTTGCAGAATACTTAGCTAGTATTTTTAAAATATACCAACCAGATAATAATAATCAAGCAATAGAACACTGAAAACTTTTGTTTTTAACTGTACGCCCATGAATGACTAGCCATTTTTAAATACCTTTTGATATTGCTTTTTTTTATTGTATTTTTCCCATTTTCAAGATAATTCTTGTAGGGATATATTTATTTATAACATACGGTCTTATGGTATTACGAACAGTATTACGGCTTTAATTTGTACCACACTGCTAATTGAGAACTATGTTTGTAATGCAATAAGAGGTCCTGATATACGAGACACCAGTGACTCATGCCCCACTGATACAAATCCGACAGGAATATGCATTTCTATAAAAACAATAGATTATTTGTTTTGTGTATTAATTAAGTTTAGGTAAACGAACAAGACTTGCATTATAAAAGATTTTTCTAAATGTAGAATGTAAACCATATTTCGTATGCTTTGTGAAAGAGAACCAGTTTATAAACATTCCGGACGACGCAAAAACACTTTTTTATTAGAATATTGGTCGATGAATTATAATCATAGTTTAAAAAACGAATTTATGTGCATATGGTCTACTACAAAAAATGTAAAACCAAAATCTTGATTAAAAAGAGTGGCAACCGGTTACTTATAATGAAATTTACCCCCATTATTGATTTCACAAGTGAAAAATGTGTCAACAAAAAACCAGTTTTAATTATTACAATAATTTCAACATAATAGTTTTAATCTTGGTTTAATCAGGTGAAAAGAAAAATTATACACAAGTGCTAAAACCACAAGCTATTCTCGATTATAACTTGGTGAAAAAGAGTGTTGATTTTAGTAATCAAATTGCTTCTTACCAGAACCCAATATCCAAAATTCTGAAGTGGTACCGGAAAGTGGCAGTGAAATTAATATTTAATACCGCAGTAGCCAATGCTTAGTTGTTAAATAATAGAAAAGGCGAAAAAAGCGACAACCTATCATTGAGTTCAGATTGGTGTTCGCGAAGACATTTGCAAATAAATAAATGTTGGAACGCTCACGACCAGTTACACCCAAAAAATACCATCTTAGGCAAAGCGACGTAGTGTAATAAAAAGAGAAGAAAGTGTACAAGATATTACAAAAGTTTAAGAAGGAACATGACTAGTAGAAAGACCGATAGAAAAGTTAAAATAGTTTAAAACATACTGTGGAGCATGTGATGGTAAAACTGCAATATGTCTAGTGTGCTTCAATAAAGCACATTAAAATACAATTTCACTTATACAGGAACTATTATTACGTGAAAACGTATTGTTCCTCAAGTACCCTTATAGTATTGAAAATCGTAAATTATTAGTTTCTATTAGTACGTTTTTATTGTTAATTACCTCTGTAAAAGTGAGTTATAAAATTGTTTTTGTAAATTGTATTATATTTGTAAAAAAAATAGATGTAAATAATATGCTTTCGACATCTAAAAAAGCTAGATGTGAACATAAACGTAGATTGACCACTGATAACTTCTATAATAGTGTTCAATAAGCTAGACAATCTAGACAATTGCTCATAGTCTATATTAAGAAATAACCGAATAGACAATCTCTACTTGTCAAAGAAACTAAAAACAACGTGAGATGGTCAGTATTTACAGTCCTGAAGAAATATGTGTGACCAAATGCAGAGATAAACGAGATATATACATGATATATTCAGAATTTCGTTGTCAGAGGGTTAGAATTAGATCAAGAAGAGGATTGATATTTAAAAGAGTTAATTGATTAATATAATAAAAATAAATGTGGTATACACTTACGTGAACAAATGCTGAGCTACTATTCATGTGAACATATAACATATTTCTTTTATAACAGTGGATATCAAAAGAAGATTTCCCTTTGCGATTTTAAACTTTCAGTCAATGGGAGTCTTTAAGGACCAAATTCCAAGTACCTACCTATTAAAAAACTGGTAGTCCACCATTTATATTAAAATTTTCCAAAAACTGTTTTAAGAAAAACTAGTTAAGCGCAATACATGATGTCGTATCCTGTTGGCATCACTTAGCCTCTCCTACTCAATTCCTATCTTCACCTCCACGCTGGTACACACCGGTAACCTGAGCAACCCCACTGGAGACTGGGTAACCAACCCCAGTGGATGGTGGGGTCAGGGCAGACGAAGAAGGGAGCCTTGGTCCTCCGATGAAAAGGGGGTTGAGCGAAGGGTTAACAACCCTTCCTTGTAGAACTCAATTGTTGCGAATACAATGGCTAATGAAACAAACGGACGGATCTCATAACAACGAACTCAGCACAGAAAAATGGACATGATTATGGATTTAAAATTTAGAACCCGGAACGTGCGAACCTTCTTAAAGGCAGGAGCTATGATAAGTATGGCAGAAGAACTTGAAAAATACGGAGTTGAAATATTGGCACTGCAGGAAATCAGATGGAAGAGCCAGGGAGAAATTCATAAGAATAAATTCTCACTATACTACTCCGGAAATGAAATGAGACAAGGTGAAAGAGGAGTAGGGTTTATAATAACCAAAAAACTGCGGAAAGCCATTATCGCATTTACACCAATATCAGATAGAATTTGCACCATAAGATTTAAAGGTAAATTTCATAACGTGACAATGGTTAATGTATATGCACCGACGGAAGAGGCTGATGAAGAAGATGTTGAAAGATTCTATGGAGAACTACAGGATGTATGTGATAAAATCCAAAGACACGATGCTGTTAAAACGTTAGGCGATTTTAATGCTAAACTGGGGAAAGAAGAAACGTTTGCAAATATATTTGGGAAACACAGTTTGCACACTGAAACCAGTCAAAATGGACTCAGGGTGGCACAGTCCGGAGCAGCAAATAATTACGTAGTTGTCAGTACTAACTTTCAGAGAAAAGATATCCATAAAGGAACATGGAAAATACCAGGAACTAAGGAAGCAAATCAAATTGACCATATACTCATCTCAAAAAGATGGGCAACAGACATAACTAATGTCAGAACGTATTGCGGGGCGAACTCTGACTCAGATCACTATCTTGTAGGGGCAAAATTACGGTAGAAAATAGCGACAGTAGCAAAAGGGAAAAATATTCAAATCAAAAAATGGAATGTCGAAGAATTCAAAAGCGCAACAAAGAGACAAGATTACAGAAATGCTCTCCAAATAAAACTCAACTGAACTAGAGAGGAAGATACTGCAGAGGAGGAATTTAGACAATTAGAAACAATTATAACAGAGTCAGCAGAGGAAACTGCCAAAAGGCAAAGAAATGCGGAATGGTATGATGATGAATGCAGAACTGCAGTAGAGGAAAAAAGGCAAGCTAGGCTTAACCAACTTCAAAGAAACACAAGAAATAGCAGTGAGATTTATAACGAAAAACGAATACAAGCGACTAGAATATGCAGAAGAAAGAAAAAGGAGGCTATGAAAAAACAAGTATAAGGAATCGTAAAGCATAACAACAGACGCGAAAGCAGAAAATTCTATAAATGCATAAAAGAAAGCACACAGTCATTTAGACCAAAACTAACGATATGCAAAGACAAGGACCGAGAACTACTAACAAATAAGCAAAAAATTATAATGAGATGGAAACAATATTTCGAAGAAAATCTAAATGCAGACAACGAAAATGATCAGAACGAGACAAAATATTATACGGCGGAGCTGCACATCGAAAATCCGAGTTATGAATAATATTATATAAGTAGTTCAGATAATAAATAAAGTAAAAAACAATAAAGCACCAGGAACGGACGGAATTTTGGCAGAATTATTAAAGCATGGAGGATCCGAACTCTGGGAAAGAATCCATTACCTAATAACATTAATATGGACGAAGGAGCAAATGCCAGAGGAATGGACAGTTGGCCTCATACAGCCAATATATAAAAAAGGAGATAAGAGGGAATGCCAGAATTATAGGCCAATTACATTGCTAAGTAATATACAAAATTCCTTTCTGGTATAATCTACAATAGATTATTAGAATACTCCGAAAATATAATTGGTGATTATCAAAATGGATTCAGACCAAATAAAGCCACTACAGATAACATATTCATACTAAGAACGATACAAGAAAAAGCTTATGAATACGACATGGACCTATATACTATGTATATAGACTTTAAACAATCTTTTGATAGTGTGACAAGAGACAGAATGCTGGAAGACCTGTATAATCTAGGTATACCTAAGCAATACATCAGCTTCATAAAAATGACGTTGCAGGGTTCAAAAGCCGCAGTCAGAGTAGATGGAGAACTGACTCCCCTGTTTAACATCAACATGGGAGTAAGACAGGGAGATGCCCTATCAACCATGCTATTCAACCAAGTTCTTGAGGCAGTCATCAGAAAAAACCAATATAACCGGCCATATAAACACCAAATTAGTACAAATTACTGCATATGCAGACGATGTAGCCATCATTAGTAGGAATAAGCCACGACTAATGGAAGTGTTTAAACAAATTGATCCTGAAGCAAGAAAAAGAGGTCTCAAAATAAACGAAGCAAAAACGAAGTATATGACAGTCAAAAGAATAACTGACAATGAAAATAATATCACAATAGACAACTATACTATCGAACGAGTGGATGCCTTTACATATCTCGGCACAGAAATCAATCAGAAAAACTCCGTAAGTAGCGAAATTAATGCACGTATTTCCAGCGGGAATCGTACATACTATGCTAATAAAAGATTGATGACATCGAAAATTATTAGACAAAAGAACCAAAATGACTATCTACAGAACACTGATTAGACCCGTAGTAACCTATGGATGTGAAACTTGGGTAATGGCGAAAAAAGATGAAGCCCAACTCAGGACATTCGAGAGAAAAATACTGAGGAAAGTATAAGGTCCGGTACAAGAAGAAGATGGCACATGGAGAATCAGAAGAAACGACGAGGTTAATTGAGTTAAATGAAGATTATGACATTGTAAGATTTGTGAAAAGTCAAAGACTGTCATGGCTGGGACATGTGCAGAGACAAAACGATGCAAAAACAACAAAGAAAATGTTACAATGGAAGCCCATAGAAAGGCGAAAAAAAGGAAGGCCCAGAACGAGATGGTTGGATGACGTGGAAGACGACCTGAAAACAATCAACATAAGACAATGGAGAAGAAGGGCACAAGAGAGATCTGAATGAAAGGACATAGCTAGACAGGCAAAGACCCGTCCAGGGTTATGATGCCAAAAGAAGAAGAAGAAGAAGGTGCTGCAAATTAGTATCAGTTATTCATTCTAATGTAAAAAAGTTTTTTATTATTATTTTTTTTATTTTTCTTTAAGTATTTTTAACTTTTAAAAGCAACATTTCCACAAATTTTATTATAGTAAATAAAAAATTATACATTTACATAGTTATTTATTATTTTAATAGAAAACAAATAAACATGAACAGTGCACTGGTAGCATATACAATATATTTTAAATTTAATTTGAAACAAAAAAAAATTATATTCTACATAAACAAACAAAATTTAACCAAAATTAATACTAATTTTAAAAAACTAACCGTCTGTACATCAACATATTTTATTGGAGACGAACGTTTTTTCTCGTATTTGTCAATTTTACAAGAATAATACAAGTATTACTCATCTGTTGCTGCCAGCGGCAAAATTCGTTTCGATCGTTCATTCATAATTTTTCACAATTCTCTGGGAAAAATTACCTGCTAAATAAATATACAACCAAACCATAATAATAAATCCGAGAACCCTAAAAACCGGTCTGTAAGGTTGAATGTCGGTCGGTGAACTATACTAAAACGGATCGATATGTATGTATCTATGTTTCAAATAAATATATATATTTTGGCAACATCTCGTGATTCTGTATTGACGCAAGACACAATGATTTGACCTATAGGGAGTTAAAATGTCTGTTGAGTGTAAAAAAATAAATATATAAAAAAATCGATATATTAAAAAACTGACAACAATGTCAAGCCTAAAAAGATACACTAAACGAATATACATGACTTATAATTTGAATATGATAGTATTTCTGGGTGATGCTAAATTACTGCAACGTGAAATGAGTTCGAAATGATGGTGGGATGTATATATATATATATATATATATATATATATATTATATATATATATATATATATATTTAATGTTTTCGTTGCTCACTTACAAAATGTAACTAGTTGCAGAATTGCTAACAAAGAGATGGTTAGTAATTTGCAATTTCATTTTGCACCTTTTGGTGTGATCATATATATTTTAATATTCTTATTAAAAATTATACAATTTAAATTTATGGGTAAGCAAATTTTGTTAATAATAACTTCATTACAAAATTTATCTGTGCTTTCACTATTTAATGAACAACCAAGTAGAATGTGTTCTCCAAGTTAACCACATAAACATGAGGAATCATCAATTAAACCAATTTTACATTTATAGCTTGGTGACATTGCATGATTTGCTCTTATTCTAGTTAAAGTAATAATAAAGTTCCTGTTCTTTTGGTTGTGGAACCATCTTATTATATGAATTTGGACTTACATGTTTTATAATTTAATCCTATCTGTTTGCTGTCAAATAGTTCTTGCCATTTAGTCTTAAGTTGAACTTTAAATGTGGAATTCAAATCTGTATATGGAGCACACTGGTTAATAGAATCTCTGTGTAAGTCTGAGGCGGATGCATGCTGGGTTGTAAACCCAGAATGATGTTGATAATGAGCAATTAATTAAAACATTTTTAACCAGCCGTATCTTATAGAAAAATGAAAAATCAATTGTCGCTATTTTATTTTATCACGAGTTTGCTTCAAAATTAATTGTTTTAAAGTTATATTCAAGGAAAGGATATTAAAAAAAAAACATTTTAATAATGTTGTCGACCTATTTAAGAGGTAAGAAAAGTCAATTAATATTAATAAAGTTATCAACTAACTATTTCTGCAAAAATCTTAATGATAATTAATACCTCTCACATCCAAATTTAGTCGTTTTTCACAGATGCGCCCTTTACTATCGCGCCCTGGACCACTGATGCAACAGAGTATTGATAGAAAATTTTCATATGTATTAGGTAAGAACAGCTAATCTGCAATATTTTGGTGTGGAAAAGCAGCAAGTACTGCTTTTTACCAAATCACCAAAATTTTAATTAAATAATTAATTACAAAATATAAATTATGATAGTTTCTATAAACATCAATTTTAAATATTTCTTTTTATTCTTTAAAATATAAAACAAACTCTTTTACTTTATACTTTTTAAGTAGGCACTGCACTGATATAACAACGATCCACCCATACTGATACGACATCTCCCATAAATATATCTTCATCTTTTATCTGAGACGATGCGATTCTGTGATTTATGAGCTATTGAAAATTCATACTCACAAATATAAATAATGTCCCGAGTCTGTATTTGTGTATGTGAAGTCGATTAGCGAGTTAAGACGCGCCTCTCTTGTGAAAGTGGACTAGTTTGGCAACACTTTTCTACAATCTTTCCATAAGAAGAGGAGTGTTTTACGATCGACAAAAGATCTTGAACGATTAGCGGTTGTGCTTTAGGTGGATTTTGTGATTTAGTTTCTTTTGTATAGTGGTTAGAAAAACTTACCTTGACTATTACAAGTAATTATAACTTTAAACTTGTTTTGACAAAAAATTTGACAAAAAGAAACGTAAATTTTTTAAATTTATGACAACCAAAGCCATTACTAAAAACATTAATTATGAGAAAACCATTAGTTTCACAAAATAAACCATTAGGAAAATAAAACAAAGAAGAAACAATTCCAAAGAAGCAGAAAACTTTACAGCCTTACAGAATGAGGTCCTAACACAATGAAATGAATTGTAGTAGGTATATATTCTAGATAAATTCACAGTAACAGTCTCTACAGTCTTAAAATATCTTAAGTTCTCGTTAATGATGTCTATGTGTATTTAAATCAAAGTTTGTTTGTAAGGCTCTCCTTTTCAATCGTATGTCTTACAGACCTTCATCAAAGCACACTTAAAGTTTTCGAAAATACTTCCTTAGGTTCATTTTTCAATATTTGTATTTATATGGTTAAATCGTCTGTAATACAGGATCAAGCATGCCCAAAAAGCATTGTGGTTTAGGACAAGACTCACTAATGATCACATAATAAGTTCAATTTTGGCATTCCTTTAGAAATTCTCGAGTAACCCAAGCTCCATATTATGCTCACATAGTAAGATAAAACCAAGGCCACTTAGGTACCCACATGCACGTGTACCATATTTCTAACCACATCTCTCCTTGATCTACCTTTTAGCATCAAATTTACCTGGATATGGATGGAATTACAAGTTTTGTTTGATTGTCGAAACTGATACCGGCCAAGCCATTACACAATCACCACCAGAACAGAAATATTATTTAACAGGACGTCCTTACACACGAAGATAACTAATACTAAGTTCCACAAGAATAGAAACATATTGAAACTGTGAAATGGCCAAATTGCACATACAATTTACTTGTAATAATAGAAACTTGCACAAAGTTTTAAATAAAAAAAAGCTATAAATTATAACAGAACATTATTTAAAATACAAGTAAAGAGAGAGTAAAATACCAATATTAAAAAACAAGTAAGTTAAATTTAAATATATAAAAAGAACACATTGGTTTTTTACTACTTACATAAAAAGTTGTCAAAAAACATTGTATGGCCACATGAAAACATAGGAAGGAACTCCGTATTAAAAAACAATCCTCATGGTGTTTATGAAGGTAAATGCAATAGACTGTTAATTTGTTGATTACTAAAAACTGAAAATGGGGGCATCTTACATGACCCCCTGTAGTTGGTGAGGTTTTATTGACTTACATTACCTTGTATTAAGGTATAAAAAAGGTAATAGGTAATGTACGTCAATAAAACCTCACCAACTACAGGGGGTTATGTAAGATTCCCCCATTTTCAGTTTATAGTAATCAACAAACTAACAGTCTATTTCATTTACCTTCATAAACACCATGAGGATTGTTTTTTAATAAGGAGTTTCTTCTATGTTTTCATGTGGCCATATAATGTTTTTTGACAACTTTCTATGTAAGTAGTAAAAAACCAATGTGTTCTTTTTATATATTTAAATTTTAACTTACTTGTTTTTTAATATTGGTATTTTTACTCTCTATTTTAGTAAACTGATGATGGAATGATTCAATTCCGGAAAGGTCTTCTTTAAAATAAAAATTTTAAGCTTTTAATAAGCATTTTTTATACCTTAATACACACGACCACCACGTGCTTTGTATTCAACAGGTATACTAGCCACCCGTGGATATCTCCACTTCATGGTTTGTTCCAGTTTCACTTTTAATTATTTAAAATATATATCAAAGAATCAAAAGTTGTTTTTGTCTTGAGTTTGGCCTCTAAAAACGATTAAAATCTCAAGGAAAATTCAAATTATAGCAGCTAGTTCAAAACGCGTCCTCGTTGGTCGTGGACATCTTAAAGTTGCTTCCCATGATCGGCGGATTCTACAGATCATCGCGGATAGCCGATCAGCACGGACGACAACGCACCGCAGACAGAGCTCTTCCTACGGTCCGTGACAGTCTGTGTAGGTCCGTGACAGTAATGTTTGATTATATCATAAAAAGGCCACTCAGGCTTGTAAACATCATTGCCTTCTGTATGTCGACATTAAATTATCTCTCTTCTTTTTTAATTCTTTAATCGAAATAGTACTATTCTTCAATTGATTTTTTATTCGGTTCCATATATCGTATGCATCGTTCCGGTTCTTATGCTCTGGCGCCGTGGAATTCCATAAACTTGGTTCATTTTGATACAAATTTAAAAAATCAAAAATAACTTTGTTTGTTCATTCCATTTTTTAGCAAAAAAACTGCAAAACAACTTTGACAACACTACAAACAACTACTCGTGTCAGTGATTGAAAAACTTCTGACTTGCACTTGTCGTCTGTTAAAACACAGACGCGCTAGGATCGCGTCGCACGAGCATGTACCGCACCTTTGATGTTACCGACTCTAGATGGATAGGACGGACCAGCACAGACGTGCCTGTGCTACCACGGACGAGACCTTTCCCACGGTGCGTGGTGCGGGCTGGTCCGCTTACGTCCGCAATATCGCCGACCGTGGGAAGCCGCTATTATAGTATGACATTGCAAGGATTAGTTCCATTAATGGATCCGTTTTACATTCAGTTTACTTGTGGTAGATATTTGAGTGTTTTTATGAAGGCATTTTTTTTTTAAATAACCGAGTAGGATTTTTCCGAAGGCAAGTCTGATAGCTTACCTATTGTAAATATGTTAATGATGGTAAAATTAACTTATTTATTATTTTCTTTTAGATCTGAAAGAGAATCATTGTGGAGATGCGAGGGTAGGATGGTTCAAATAAAAAACAAAAAACGGTATGTGACATTCTGGAAATGACCGAGCAGAGAAACCATAACTTTCTTATAGTCTAAGCAAAGAGAGTTTTAATTTATTTTGTTTTATGTTATTTTATTTTATTTTATTTTATTTTCTTCTATTCTATTCTATAGATTATATGTTATTTTATTTCTATTCGATAATCGAATCAATTAGACAATTGATACGATAATCGATTCGATAATCTATTTTTGATAATTGATTCGTTTAATTGGATTCATTTCGATAATTTCTTCCATCCGATAATCGATTCGATTCGACAATCTATTTAATTCGATAATCCATTCGATTCGATATTTTATTCGATGCGATATGATTCAATTTAATTAGATACTATTTTATTTTATTTTTCCTTATAAAATATGCAAAAAAAAACTTATTTTAAATTTAAATTCTGGCTTATTCCTGTCAAAAATGGTAAATTTTATTTTATTTTACTTTAATTTTTTTTATTTTATATTATTAATAAACACCCATGACACTGCCTTTACTACTTCATATAGTGTGTGGTAGTCACCGAAGCACAAGTGTAGATCAACCTTTACATCTCGATATCGCTGAATCAATATGTTGATGGCAAATAGTCCTTCTCAAGTATCCATTCCATTTCGGAAATCGAACTGCGTCTCGCTAATATTTTTTCTAGCCTTTCGTATATTCTCTTATGTATTACTTTCAGCAGTACTTTTAAAGTATGACTCCTGAGGCTCAGTGTTCGATAATCAGAGCACTCTTTTGCTGCTTGTTTTTTAGGGATGGTTATTAATGCTGACTTCAGCCACTTTTGTGGTATTATTCCCGTATCGTACACCGTGTTGAATGAATCTGCCAATATTTCCAAGTTATCCTCTTCCACTAGTTTTAACAGTTCTAGTGGTATTTAATCTAACCCAACGGCCTAATTGTCTTTAGAGAATTGTCTTTTTGATAACATATTTGATTTCATCTATTGCGATCTTCTGTCTTTTGACGAGAAGACTTTTGAGAAGAAAAAAGAAAACAGTACCTAGAAGCGCCAATACAGCAACTCGAGGAGGAACATAGAACCTGACAGTCTAGACAGTTTTTATAGGGACCTAAAAACAATGAAGGGCAACACGGCCAACAGCCCAAGATTTATAAAAGATGATACAGTACAATTACTTACCGACGACGAGGAGATAAGCTGTCAATGGAGAAAGTATTTTAAAAAACTTTTAAATACAGAAACTCCCACAACAACGGGGCAACACAGACAATACCAGTTAGCCGAACCTAAAATAGTAGAGCTCACACTAGCTGAAGTACAGTCCGCAATTTCCCTAAAAAATTCTAAAGCCCCAGGACCAGACGGCATACAGGCGGAACTACTAAAAAAAGAGGGAGAAAAGCTACATCTTGAGATATACTATCTTATAAGAGAAGTCTGGAAAAGAGAAGAAATACCAAAACCGAAAAGTAAAGTCCGAAAGAAATACCGAAAGTCATATAATACCTATCCACAAGAAGGGAGACAAACAAATATGTCGCAATTATAGAGGAATATCGTTAGTCAATACAACATACAAAATTTTATCCACAATATTATTTAGAAGACTAACTCTATACGCAGAGGAAATAATAGGTGACTATCAAAGTGGATCAGACCGGGAAGGTCGACCATAGACCAGATCTTCGTCCTACGCCAAGTGTTGGACAAAAACTGGGAATTCAATCGCGACGTACACCAAATATCCGTGGACTTTACACAAGCCTACGATTCTGTTAGCAGAGAGGCATTGTGGAAGACTATGGTAGAATTGTAAGTACCTGGAAAGCTACCAGCACAGCACATTAGCACAGGTGAGCACGGAGAACGCTTCCGCACGGATCAGAATTGACAACACCACATCGGAGGAATTCCACATTGACACCGGGCTTAGACAAAGAGATCCTCTCGCTCCCCTGCTGTTTAACTTCGCACTGGAACATGCAGTAAGGAAAGCTTAGCCACAATTGACGAACGGATTTTCCGCACAAGGATCAAAAATACTATTGGCCTTTGCGGATGACGTGGACACAATAGCACAATCCACTAGAGCTGCAAAAGAAGTTTTCACCCTATTCGAGACCGGAGCCAAGGAAATTGGTCTTAAGGTAAACGAGAATAATACCAAGTACATGGAAGTTACGAAGAACCCAAGACCAAGGGTTAGGCAAAACGTAACAATTAACGAATATAACTTCGAAGTCGTTAAAGAGTTTAAGTATCTGGGAGCGATCATAACATCTGAAAACAAATATGAAAATGACGTGGCAGCCAGGATAATAGCAGGAAACAGGACATATTACTCTTTAATGACCATCCTTAAATCAAAAATACTCTCAAGATCAGCAAAAATAAGAGTATACAAGACAATAATTCGTCCCACAATAACGTATGGAAGGGAGACATGGACGCTGAACCAGCGGGAAACGACAAAATTACTGGTTCTTGAAAGAAAGATACTGCGGACTATCTATGGGCCTTGTAGAGAAGAAACAACAGGAGAGTGGAGAAGAAGACACAATAATGAACTCCAGACAATATATGGTGATGAAAACATAGTCCGCTACATTAAAGCAAACCGAATAAGATGGGCGGGCCACGTCCTAAGGTCAAATAACGAAAGACTTCTGAACACCACATTCTGGGAAAGGCCCGATGGCAGAAGGTCAGTTGGCCGCCCAAGAAAGAGATGGAAGGACGCAGTGGCCAGTGATCTACGTAAAATGGGAGTGCAGCAGTGGAAAATAGCTGCTCAGGACCGACAACAATGAAGAGAAATGGTAAACGCGACCAAGACTCACCTAGAGTTGTAGAGCCAAATGATGATGATGATAATGATCTTCTGTCTCTCTAAAGGATTAAATTCTTGTATTTTCTGCATTTCACCTCTTTCATCTTGGAAAAGTACTCTAACGTACTCCTCCCATTGTCTTAATTTCTCTAGTAAAACCTATTAGTAGTACTCCTTTTTTTGTCTTTTATGTGTCCTTGCTGTCTATTTCGACCCATTCCAGTCACTTCTCTTATTTTTTTTAAGCATATTTATTATATCATATTTTGTTTCTAGTTCTTCTATCTTTTTACATTGTTTTATCAAATAGATTTCCTTAGCTGTTTTCATTTTTTCCTTAGTTATTCGTTGTATTTATTTATACTTCTGTAGATCTTTTCCTTTATATATTTTTTTCTTCCATCTGTAGTAGTATTTCTTCTGTCATCCACTATTTTTTAGCCTCCGACACTACGTTGTATCAAACTTTAGATATGTTAGCAAAATTTAAATTTTTACTCTTTATGCTGCTCCATTAGTACCCAATGTTATTTTGCCATTCAAACCTAAAAAGCACCCGTCATTATAGTAACAAATTAGCAATCACGTTTCTGTTACGTGTAGATCATACCAACATGCAAATTTAGCTAATCTACTAAATTAAATCTAAATGATCACCTGTTATAATTATGCCACAAGAATAATTTACATAATAATTATCCAATTATATAGTTTTCATGCACTCGTAAACCCAATCTGCAAAAACTTGATCAATTTCGTATTAAAACGTATAACACAACATAACGATGACGTTGAACTTAGTTGGCCGACAGCATATTCCATGATAACGAATATGAGGGAATATGAATAAATTAGTTAATTTCTATAAATGCAAGATCTTTTCAAATGATATATAATTTTTATCTATTCTTTATTACATCTGTATTCTGAAAAAACAGAAAACACAGAATAACGCATGCCAAACAATTGTAATTTGTTATAATCAATTATTATTTAACGGAGATTTACAGTTTTAATCCAAATTGTGCGGTAATACTGCGGTAATAACGAAAGACTACAATGGTATTATACAAAGTAGTTTAAAATAGAAGAACTCCAAACAAAAAGTAACATATTGTCTATCGACTGCTAATTGAAATAACAAATAAAATATGCGCTCTACGAAGAGCAATGTTTGCAAAATTGTTGTAGTACAAAATACATAATAACCTTCCAAAGTGATTTAATAATATTTCCAAGGAGCACAATAATTGTTTATTGATTTACACATTCAACACGGCCGTATCATTTAAGAGTTCTTCCTTTAATTTGCACGAAAAATCTGTCTCTTTTTTTATATCAGGCACTGTTTTTAAGCAAAAAAATTCAACACCTTAACGACTATTTTTCATTTTTTTAATATTTCTGATTACGAGGACTATCTAATATATATATATATAATATATATATATATATATATATATATATTATATATATATATATATATATATAATATATATATATATATATATATATATATATATATAGTGAAAAGGAGATAATACTGGGAAGTACCCTTTTATAACTGAGGAAGCAAAATAAAAACTAGGGTGCTTCGTTCGATGTGCTTTTAATTAAAGGTCTAAGCTTTCGTCAATGATTATTGACATCATCAGAGTAAACCTAATTCTAGCAAGTAACTCAGTGACTTGGGTTGAACACAAAGAGAGTATTGTCTATGTATATATTAAACATAGTTGCAGAAATGGTATCCATAGTTTACAATGTGTTTATTTTTATTTAATTATAAACGATATATTTACTATAAATCCAACCACAAACAATTTAAAAATTTTACTAGTTTAAAAAACAATATATATATATATATATATAATATATATATATATAATATATATATATAGATATATATATATACATATACATGTTTCTTTGGTTTATTTCCCAGAGTTCGGCGCGCGTACAGTCCAATACTTTCTATTATTGTTTTATAAATTCTTCTTTTATTTTCTTTTGTTATTTTTTTTGTTCCATAATAGTCCCTACTTTCTGGTTTTTATCCTACAACTAAGTACTCAGTTTTTTGTATATTAATTGTGAGGGCCCCATTTGGTGTACTCATCTTCCAGTTTTCTAAGCATGTAGTTTATATCACTCTCGTCTTCAGCTAGAATGGCTTGGTCGTCAGCGAAGTGTATCGTGTACAATCTATCATCTCCGATTGGGATGCCCATATTGCAGCACTTTCTTCTCTCCACAATGAGAGTGCCTCATTTAGATATATTTTGAAGAGTGTAGGTGCTATGCATCAGCCTTGCTTTAGACCCTTACCAATAGGAATTTCTCTAGTTAATCGATTTCCAGTTTTAATGTTTGCCGTCATATTTTTGTAGAGCTGTTGTACTGCTTGTATATTTTTTTTGCTTATTCCTTGTTTTTTCATTGCTACCAAAGCATTGAAAGTGGTACACTATCGCATGCCTTTGTCAGATCTATAAAGACTATATGAGTTGAAATGTTGTGGGCTAATCTTTTCTCTATAGCTTGCTTTAGAGAGAATATACTGTCCATGCAGGATCTGCCTGCACGAAAGCCATTTGTTCTTCTACATCTATCATCTCTTTTTCAATTTTATTTTTTATTATTTTTCCATACAGTCTTGAGAGTGAATTTATGACACTTAGTCCCCTGTAGTTTGAACAATTCTTTCTATCTCCTTTTTTGAATATGTTGTTAATATGTGCTTTTGTCCACTCCGGTGGTAAGTCGTATCCATTATAGAATAAGGTGAAGACATACGCCAGTAATTCCCATAATACTTGTGGGCTATGTTTTAATAATTCATTTAGTATACCTTGTGGTCCGCATGACTTCCGATTTTTTAAAGTTCATATTGCATTATCGACTTCCTGTACTGTTATTTCATCGTCTTCACTGAATTCCAGTTCATATGTGTTGTACTGATGTTCGTGAATTGAGGTCTTGTTTCAGTCAAAAGTTGTGGGTAGTGTTCGATCAAAGATTTTTCTTCTATTAAATCTATTCTACTCGTTTCTTTTCTGTTTGTTCTCAGATTTTTTACCGTTTTCCATGCTTCTCTTGATCTTGTTGACCCTATATATTTGTTGAGTTCTTCGCATTTACTTTCCCAGAAATATTTTTTGCTTTAGTTACTAAATTTTTTACTTCTCTGTTTGATCTTGCACATATTCGTCTATCATCTGGATCATTTGTTTGCAGCCACTTTTGATATGCTTGTTTCTTGTTGTGTTACTGCATTGGCGATGTCATCTGTCCACCACAATGGAGTATTCTTTTTGTTCTTTTGGATTATGCCGAGCGCTTCGTAAGCTGCTTCATTGATTTTATTGATTATCTCTTTATAGGCATTCTGGGCTGAGGAGTAGATCAGGTTTGCCAATTTTTGGCTAAGTCGCTGCTTATATAAGAATGATGTCGAGTCGTTTTGCAGTGCATCAATATTGTATTTAGGTAGATTCGATTCCAGGGGTTTTGATTGAGCTAGTTGGTTGTCATTTGATGTAGTAGCCGAGGTCGATACTGTAGGTAACATTTTGATCTTACCGTATAGTGGTCAGTTCCTCACTCTGGTCCTCTTAATTCTCTTATGTCTTCAACTTGTATGTGTGTTTCTTGTTTTGTGATGACATAATCTATAATTGACTTTGTGTTTCTCGTTGGTTGAACCCAGGTGTACTTATATATGTTTTTATGTTGGTAGAATCCGTTTAGGATTTTCAGAGAATGCTGTTCACAGAATTCGATAAGTGTTCCCCATTTGCATTTGTTTTAGCGTCACCATATTTTCCTACGACTTTGTCATTTATTTTTGTTCCCGTCCAAGCGTTAAAATCTCCCAACAGCACAATTTCTTTGCGGCTATTTATAGTTTCAATGAGTTCCGATAAAGTTTAGTAGAATATTTGTTTAGCTGCTTTTGATGCATTTTCTGACGGAGCATATATTCCAATGATCTCGAGGTTGTGCCCTTTTCACGTAATAGATACTCTAATAATTCTCTCATTGATCTACTCCCAGCTTTTCAGGTTTCCTTTTAAGTCTTTTTTTTATCAATATTAATACCCCTGCTTGTGCTCTTTTGTCTTTCTCTACTCCACTATAAATATGTATAAAAACCTCCTAGCATCCCATAGCATAGAGGATAGGGTGCGTGTCATTTTTACAATGTAGAACCCTAAACTCCACGGCCTGACAAAGACTATCTAATATATTAATATTAAACCAGAACCATAACAGAAAGTACCACTAATAGAATTTTAAACAGAAGCAAAGCTATAAGAAAATGTGTAAAATGACCTCCTTAAAACGTGACACAAAATTCAAATCTTGTCTCATTCGTTTTTGTTTTCGTGCAAATATTCCTGGTATAAAAGGAAAGACAGTTAAGATTTGATTTCACGTATAGTGCCTCTGTATATCCGCTTATACTTATTTCATCCTAGAAGGTATCTTCGGAGCGGCTACTTACAGATGCTCTGAACGTGAAAACAATCTTTCCTGTCGTAACAGAAGCAACGCTAAAATGGCTTCAATATGGACGCAATAGCGACATCTAATAATAAATCACGAAACTCAAAATTCGAAGATTTCTAATTATCGAAACTAAATTCAGATTTTTGCTTAAATCTGTGCCTTCTAAGAATTGTAATGTAAAACAGACGTAGATAAAGCTTAAATTAGAGAAATGAGAAATCTAAAATTGCGTTCCACAATATATATCTCCTTAACTAAGCAAAAATCCTTGGCGAATTGGTTTCTACTACCCAAAAAGAGTATATCGAAATAAAAGGAAAGACAGTTAAGATTTGATTTCACGTATAGTGCCTCTGTATATTTGCTTATATGTATTTAATCTGAAAGGAATCTTCGGAGCGGCAATTTACAGATGTTCTAAACATGAAAATAATCTTTCCTGGCCTTTTCTGTTCCAGAAATTCCTAGTATATTTCTTATTTACTTTTGTATTTTACTTAGATAAAACTAATTATAGTTAAATTGACTTTGCAACGGGGGACCAATTACATCATTATAAAATATGATCTATTTGTACCCCACTTGGCGCATACCAAGGCCAGGTGAGGCCTATACATGTACTCTTTTATATTTAGACATAAATAAGTAAGAGGAAACACAGTTGATTTCCGAATTTTTTTGCTATATTTTACAAAACATCTAGAAAAACTATTTTCCGTCGACCGGCCATTTATGAATAATTTTAACGCCCTCAAAATCATTGGTTAATAACCCCTATTAATAAATAATTTTCTATTAATAAACGATTTCATTATAGGGCAACACAACATACATTGATTGCATAAATTAATTAAACGCTCTGTGATTTGCAATGACCTGTGGAGTAGGCAACCAAACATATACCTATTTATATTCCCACTAAAAAATTTAAAATGAAACTAACCGCTGTTTAGTACTATATGTCATTGTATGTCATTATTTACTTTATTGTTTAAAATTCTGTGTATTTAAAAAAAAAGATATTGACAAAAGTTTAATTTAACTACGCTAGAAGTGGCAGAAACTGCAAATAAAATATCTTTAAGTTTACTGATACGATATTCAGAATCTGTATTGTTGACATATTTTTCGAACATTGCCGAAAAAGGACTAATAGCAAGTTTGTGGCCCAAATAAACGATGCTAAAATCAACCTTAAGTTTAAAATCAAACATTGATATATCTAAGTATAATAAGCTAATTATGTTTATCAAGAAAAAAAATGGGTTATGTACCAAAAAATTAAAAACACTTAAAAAGAACAAGTCCAGAAATTCACCTCTGATGCTCGTTACGACGTGTTTCTAATGAAAAAGTAAACCAGTAAATTAAGTTTATATATTAATACTTTATATTTAATATACTCGATTATACTCTATTTAATACTATTTAATAATAAATTAAGTTTATATGTTATTTCATAACATTTCATTTTGTAGGTGGCATTGATTTTCGGAGTGGCTGGAGCGTTAAAAACGGAAGAACTATTAAAATTAGAAACAAATAACCTTCAAGACTTGGGGTCAAAGTTTCTTGTCACAATAAAAATATAAAAACACACACAAATAGAATATTTACCATAGTAGATAACGAAGCAAATAGCATTCTTAAGGCGATCAAAAACTATATTTCTTTAAGACCGGCACACACACCACATAAACAGTTTTTCATTTTTTATAAAAATAACAAATGTTCCACACAGCCAGTTGGCATAAATACGTTTTCCAAAATTCCTTTCGATACTGCTAAATTCTTAAAATTAAAGCACCCACATCTCTACACTGGGCATTGTTTTAAACGTTTCCTCTACCTAAATACTGTGTGGAGAGTGGTGCAGACTTTTCAGCTACTAAAACACTAGGTGGCTGGAAATCGACTGCTGTAGCAGAAGGTTACATAGATAATTCTATGCAGAATAAACTTGAGATAGCTGAAAAACTCTTGAGACAAAATACCACTGAACCTTGTCAAAGTAATTCCTTCAACACCACCGGTTTTTCTTCTATCACAGAATTTACAGAGGTCCAAGAAGACTTAAACATAAATTTGTCAAAATCCTATACAGCAGATAATCATTTATCAATACCTTTCCTTTAATTTCAGTAATTGTACTATTTCGAATATTAATGTTTACTATAATAAAACTACCACTAAGGAAAATTAAACTTTAAATAACGTTAATGAAAGCTGAAAAAATTGTTGTTTATCGTTAAGTAAATAAAAATTTAAACTAAGATATCTTTATTTCTGAAAAGTGCGGTCGACGGAAAAGTTTTGTAAGGAACTCGAACATCTCGAACATTAACGCGCTTGCTCCGCTCACGCGTTAAAATATATCAATTGTTAATCGCTCTTATTAATACACTTGTTTATTAAATAAGTTATAAGTAAGTAAGTTATATATGTATTCATGGATTTAGATAAAGAATAACTTTAATATAAAATACAAATGACAATATAATGAGAGTCTGTGGTGCTTTTAGAGAATGAAAATCAGTACTCTTTTAATATTCCTTAAATTATATAAATCTCAACTTCCTAAAGACGCGTACACATTTGGCGAACGCATGTGGTCGAAGCCTTACAACCTGTCTATATTATTTATCTATGCCTTACAAACTGCAACCAAATGCCTTCGGGTAAAATATGTACGACCCATAAGAAGAACATAAAGTATTAATAAACATTGAGATAAACACAGGGAGGCTTCGCCACTTACGATACAATGTTAATGTCTACAATACGTTTTCCATGCATGATTTTACCATAAAATAATAACAAGTATAATCTTCGATATAATCTGTTGATAAGACCGTTTAAGCTAAAGATAGATTGCAGAAATTGCCTCAGGTCACGACTCGGTCGTTACAAGTCTCTCATTTGAGAAACCAGTAGCCGCCTCTACACGGAATCGCGAATTCTACGGCCCATTATGAAATTGATTATGGTTGACATTGTACGTGAAGAATTAATTTACAAAAAGCCAAAAGAGAATATAATTTATGGTTGAAGTAAAAAATGAGAAGCAACATATGTAGTAAGACCTGAGAAATGGGTATATTCGTAATGGTTTGCTTTACGCTGTTATGAACAAAATATACATTTTTTTCTTTAAATTCATAAATAACTTAATTATAAAGTGTGTGTTTTGTTGCCTGGATTGTTTCTCAGCATGTAATATGTTTAGGTAAATTTTCACATAGTGTTGATATGTCCACAAATAGAAGATATAATTATTGTATATCAAAATTTTAATAATTTCAAAAATTCAAATCGTAGTAAAATATTGTGTATGAAGGTAGAAATCTATTCATAATGAATAACAAAAAGATAATTGAGAAAAAAATTATCCTCTATAATATTTATTATATAACTAGCGGACTTGACAGACTTCGTTTTGTCAAATAGATTTGGAATGTGGCAGTTTATTTTTTTAATTCTCCTGAACAGAACCATCACCATGATGATAGGGCGGTGTGTGAAGGTGAGCTCGGGTGACTTAAGTATCTTCGCCTAGACGAACTTTGGCCACCCTTTTGGACCCACTAAAAACCCCGACTGGGATGTATGCCAGAAGGATTCAAATTAAGAGTGGGTTTAAACCTAGAAAAATAATCTTAAGAAATAGTGAAAACCAAAACGTGACAAATATTTATAAAGTGGGCGCTTCAATGACAAAACATAGAGATAATTAATTATTTTATTATGTTATCCCAGATTTAGCCATACGGCTCACACTCCCTCTAAGGGAAAAAATTCACTCATCCCAGATACCTATGGTATCAAAAGGATTGAGCTCTGGTGGGACTCTTTCCGTGTTATCGAGCCCTAGGTGACTTGGTATGTCGGAGTATCTCCCAGAAATTTTCGTGCACATCTGGAGGTCGCGAGGAGTACAGCTTTCTGCATGGCCTTATAAAGATGTTCATTTAGACCCAGCTGTTTTATGTTCGCTAGGAGGTTTTTGGGAATAACACCAGTAGTAGATAGAACAATAGGTACTGTCTGGGTACTTTCCATTCTCCATTGTCTCTTGATTTGTATTTCCAGATCTCTATACTTGGCGATCTTATCCGTTGTATTTAACACGCAGATTATTGTTGTTAGGTATCGCCACATCGATTAGAGTTGTTTGTCTTTTTAGTTTATTAACTAGCACGAGATCTGGTCTATTATGTGCTACAGTTTGGTCTGTGAGTACAGTGCGATCTCAGTATAGCTTGTAGTTGTCATTCTCAAGCATACTTTCTGGAACGTATTGATAATAAGGGAGATGGTTTGTTGTTGTAGAAGTCCCAGTTTAATAGCTATCTCTTGATGAAGGATCTTCCCTACTGAGTCATGCCGTTTCTTATATTCAGTTCCAGCAAATGCCTGGCAGCCTCCGGTAAGATGTTGGATCGTTTCTTGAGCTTGACATCCATATCGGCATTTGTCGTTTTGGACCTGAGGGTCTTTGATAATATATTTCAGGTAATTTTTGGTTGGTATAACCTGATCCTGAATGGCGAGTAATGAACCTTCTGTTTCAGGGAACATCTTTCCTGATGTCAGCCAATAGTTCGACGCTATATTGTCGACATAGTCTTGACTGACTTTATTCGGATGTCGCCCGTGCAGAGGTTTACCATCCAGATGCGCATTTTTTCGTTCTTAGTAAGATGGTTTATGCGCATTTCTTGTTCCTCAGGTTGATCGGTGTTGTGTCATCTACTGCGCAAATCGCACGATGAAGAGTAGATGTCTCTGCCTGTACTGAAAATAAGTTCTTAAATTATTAATATGTTTATCTAATTGCTCGCTTATATCAATAGTTCCTCGTCCTCCTAAATACCGTGGTATGTCGTTCTTCTACTGCACTTCGAGGATGGTGTTTTTGTGCCTTTGGAGGTGTGTTCGTTACTTTTCTCTGAAGACTTTCTATATCCGTTTTAGTCCACTTAATAATGCCAATTGAGTAGCTAAGCGCGGAAAATGCGAGGTGTTTAATGCCTTAAACAAATTTTTATTATTAAGATGTGAGTGGAGTAGCTGTTTTACCCTTCGTATGAACTCTAGATGTTAATTCGATTTTCATTTGTTTATGGTCAATTTTCCGCGCTTGCTTTACTCCTAGATATTTATACATGACATTGTCGCCCATAGCCTCGATGTTTTGGCCATTTTGCATATCGAATCCCCCGGGCTGAACCTTCCCTTGACTTTATTTAGAACACGACATTTGTCTATGTGTGTCTATGTGTCTACTTATGTTTATTATTATTATTATTATTATTATTAACATTGGGTTACTAACCGATGTAATAAAGAATAATAAAAATAAAACGAGTTAAGTATTTTCAGTAATCTCTTTATTGTAAAGCAGTGGTTGAGTTTTAAAGCAGTCTAAGTGGTTGAGTTTAAATATTAGTTATTACAATTTCTTGCTTCGGAAACAGATCTTCGTAAGATCAATTAATGGAGCAAATACAGGAGCTTTTTGCCTGAATGAAACAATATAGAAAAATAAATATATCGGGAATGAAATAAAAGGCAGAATTTACAAAACCGTGATCAGACCAATAATGATTATACGGCCGCAGAAACACAACTTAATACAGACAGGACAAAAATGATGTAGAAACAGCATAGATAAAAACACATCAAAATTAATGGTAAAATACATAACTAAATATATGTACAAAGCTTGATCAGCTAGTCAGAGATACCGACGTAGATGCAAGGTGGAGGAATATCAAGGACTGGTAAGAAATAGAAGAGTAGAATGGAAACGATCAATATAAGCCGAATGACAACAAATATAGTCGTTAAAGACGTCAAGAGACGGTTACTCCAATTGGTACACGATCAGTAGGAAGACCACAAAGCGATTAAACAACTTACTGGAGGTATATTGAAAAACAAACATGAGTCATGTAAATAAAAATAGAAAAAAGAAGAAGGTAAAGACGCATAGGTATCAGAATTAAACGTAAAAGTCGCCTCCGCCGTGACCATAATTTTAAATTTCATAGACAAGATAATAAAAGCGACGATACTGAAAGTAAATTTTAAGGATCAAGAATTTCCCATTCCGAGAACCGATATGCCATTTGAATTTAAACGAATTTATATATTATATTTGATTTGAATTCGTGATAATGACAAATAAATCACAAGGCTATCCTTGAATGTTGTTGGACACAACATAAAAATATAATTAAATATTATCAATCTAATTGGATTATCCATTTAATTAAAGGTAATTTAATAATATTTAACTTAGAAATGATACAAGAAAACAATTTCAGAATATTTTTAGAAAATAATTATTGTTTCTCTCATAGTTAATTGTAATACTAATATGCTATCGTGTAGGCAAACCATCTACATTTTCCATTCTCGCGCCTGGCAACAGAATGAGAAATGTAATATATCACAAGGTTTTTGAATGAAAATAGCCCACACGAGTGCAATCCATTCAGAAAATTGTTACTTTGTAGCCACGTGAATTAGCTGGCTTTTGAATATTATATTATTAACTTAATTAATTTGATCTTAATATGAGAAAGTTAACAAAGCTCAGATAATAATTTAACAGACCATTTATTAACTCTTTATAAACAATATTTCTGGAAAGGCCAAATGGCCAGGATGGAAGAAGTCTGTACAGCGGCCTAGAAAAAGGCGGAAAGATGCAGACAAAGAAGAACTAGAGAAAATGGGGAGTGCGACAATGGGAAATTACTAGCACAGGACCGACAAACATGGAAGGCAATAGTAAACGCGACAAAGACTCACGAAGAAGTTTGTAGCGCCATTGACGATGATGATTAATTAACTCTATGGTAGTACGAAGTTCCGGGTCAGCTAATTAATTATAATTGTGGTTTATTGGCATAAAATATAGAAATCAGTATAAAAATGCCTCATGAGAATAGTTTCAAAGTCACATAGTTTAGAAATTTAAATATTAATCGTATCTATATATACGTAAATATTGATTCCCTTATGCATATTAGGTAAATATGTTAAAACAATTTTTTTTATTATAATGTATGCACAAAATAGCTCCGAATTTTCATAATAGGCTTAGTGTTTATCTAATACTTAAATTTATAGTCACGATTTTAAAATAATTTTAACCAAAAAATGACAAACGATACTTCGGCATACTATAAAGACCCAAATTCTTTTGGATTTTGAAAGTTGACGCAACAATTTAAAATTATATTCCAAAACAAAACAAATAATAAATTACATACTTTAAAAAAATATATTTCTCAGGAAAGGTTTTCAGCAAAATTTCTATTTAAACTTTTCTGGCACTTTATATTATATATATATATATATATATATATATATATATAAATATATATATATATATATATATATATATATAAAAATTTGGATTAGAAGTTTCTGAGGGAGCTGTGGTGTTCCGGATTTGACTCCGCGGTAAATAGTCTTGGCTTTTAGAAAACCATTTTTTTAAAACGTTTCGGCACAAATGAGACCAATTGTGTCGCAAACTCCTCGGAAGAATGCAATAGGATCTGGTACCCATATTAAAATTAGGAAGTTTATAGAAGGAAAATACCAGTATTAGCAAGTCAGTAACCGACTGAGGATACATCATTTGTTTTTTAAATAACATATACAATCAGAATTTGGTAAATAAACTAAACGTAACTAAATGTTACTAACTAAACTAAAGTAGGATGGAGTAAACTAAATGTAACACCAAATACTTACCAGCCAGTGTTCATAGAAACCTAATATATTATATCTTTTATTTTTCAAAAAAATATTAAGCTGATTTATTTTGTTTAATGGCCCCAAACATTTGTATGTTTTTAAGAATAATTTAAGCTAGAGTAATCTGGTCAGAAATTGCTATAGATTTTTGGTCTAATATAAAATGGTACAGATTTTATTCGAAACAACACTTTCACTTCTGTCTTTTTCGGTTGATGTATCCAGTTTATCTAGAAGATTTATCGACAGAAAGTTTTCTGCGAAAAAAATATTCACTCACCTCTATGCCATTCTGCCACGTCTGTGGTTTAAAAGAGAATATCCTTTAATTCTGCATCTGCCGTGATTCTAAAGGAATTGAATTACCTTGTTCGCGTACAAAGTGCACGAAAACTTATGTGGGAGGAACTTTGTTTGTAGAGACTTTTCCAATTTTTCCACACTTTGTCTTTTGATGCTAGCTCCTCACTATCGCTGTTATTACCCACAACTTTTACATCTGATCGAGAAGGTTGGTTGACAGTGGATATCATTTATTTTCAAACTTGTTGTGCCTGCGTTAATACGCTTGAGAATTGCTGCTTTGTAATTGTTATATCTTCACTTCTCTTGGATACCTTTGATTTTCTTTCCATCATTTTTAGCGACGGAATTGAATTTGTAGCAAGTTTTATAATATAATCCTGATTACTAATCGTTCGATCAAGTTCTCTGATAATACGTTATAAAGCGTCTAATTAATGTTAAATGACTTACTGCTTCGGTATGGTGAGCTACAAAATTTCAGAAATCAGGTATTTCAGTAGTTGCGTCAAGGAACTTGATACTTTCATCACTTTAACCCTTAACTAACTGACGTGGATGTTTCAGGACGTTAGACTCTGACATGCGGTATGTCATACCGTTGCCTATTCTCCTTTGTTTTTTTATATGAATTTATCTTATATCACTGTATTTTGTTTTTTGTATCAACTACGGAAATGATTCTTCACATTGCTGTAGCATAATATACTGCTACAAGTAAAATAAACTTTACTTTTTCAAGAATATTATGAATGCATGCACAATATTTAAAAAAATGGTGCAAATCTTTCTTTTGACATATCTGAATATATCTCTTACCAGTGCCATCTGTAGCAAAATATAGAATTTATATCTTCGTCATTGGATTTGAAAACCTGATGAGTATAAAAGCAATCCCAAAAAGGCTTTTAGTTCTATTTCATCAATTTCATTTTGTTTTGGTCTATTCATTCTTTTATAGTTTTCACGAATTTCACGTAATTTATTATTTGTCCTTTACGCATTTCTTGTATTATATCCTCAGAAATAAGAAAACAAAATGATGTGAAGTTTCGTTTCTTACATCTCTGGACCGCACAGCTGGTACTTTTGTTACAAGGTTGTGTAACGGAGTTCTTACATTTTTCGAGGGTGCTGTAGTAGACCAATTAAAACGATTTTTTGCCATAAAAATATGACTTACCATTATCATTTAAAATGAATATTCGTCTTCAGAACTTTCCGACTGCTCACCTCCTGTGGTCGTGTGAACTTTCAATACATACTTCTTCGCTTGCACCGTCAACCATCACTATCACTAAAATATTCTAAATCACTAGGTACTTGGTCAGCCCATTGAGATAAAACAGCCTCAAAATCATCATCTGAAAGCTTTACAGTTTTGCGGCTAAATTTAGAACAACTGGATGAACTTGCTGTCATACTAACAGCAAAAGAATACACTACACTGCTTTTAACTATAGAAACGTAAATACTGACATGCGGTACTTGATACCGCAAGAAAACTTTATGTCAAACGTAGCTCAAAGACTAAACGTGTACTAAAACTGCAGCAGTTTGAGAATAAGTACAATTCAACCCCACTTGAAGGTACATAGATAGTGTTCTAGGAATCTTTTATAAAACACGTTTTACAACAAAATATATTTTCGCTCGGTATGGCATACCGCATGTCAGTGGTTAAGGGTTAAACATACTTTACCACTTTATCACTTGATTTTATGTCAAAAGGCACTTTCTTCTCAACTATTATTCTGGACAATATCCCTTATATGGACAAGTGTTTAACAAGTGTAATATAAGCAATTGTTGATAAATTTTGTAAGACTGGTATTGTGGTTGTGTCAGCGCAATAATCAAAGACTTGTTTTCGATCAGATCTTACAGGCTCTAAAACGAAGCCGTCGACGTTCTGCGCAAGGTAATTCACAATTGATGTACTGTGGGCATGAGATTATTGGTCCTTATTTTGTTGAAGATGAGAACGAGTATCCTATTAGTGTTAACTAAGAGCGGTTCAAAGAGAACAGTATTACACCTTTTGTTAGAGATTTGCGAAATTTTAATAGGAAGGCGGCGCAACAACCCTGACATCACGAAAACAGAATAATCTCTCCTAAAAAAGACTTTAAATAACCAGCTCTCTGACCTGATCAACAACACCTAATGTGTTGGGGCATGCTGATGGAATTATGTCAGAAGTTCTGTCATCTTAGAAAAACTGGATGCTCCATGTCAGATGAGTCCATCCATCAAAAAAATTATAATTTGTGAAATCAAAGAAGTCATTGAAAGATTAAACAAAAAAACCATCCAGTTATGATCTTATCACGGGACTAACACTAACAAATTTACTTAAAAATGCCAACAGGCTAATACTTTATACTTATTTTTAACGCAATTATAAAAATTAGTTACTTCATGTGTCATGTGCCACCTGTCATGTGGGAAAGTAGCTAAAAAAATTATTGTGTCAACTCTTGGAAAGATTTTTAAAAAGATCCTGATGATTAGAATCGAACCAATTATTTTGGAAATTAACTTAATACCAAACTACCAATTTAGCTTCAGGCAAAAACATGGTACCATCGAGCAAATACATACTGTAGTTAGAACAGCTAGAGGTGCTCTTGAAAACAAGTCCTATAGTACAGCCGCTTTCTTAGATGTCTCGCAGACATTTGACAAGGTTTGGCATGATGGTCTTATTTCCAAAATCAAGTCACAACTACCTCATCCGATAGCCAACATGATAATACAGTGGTAAATAGTAGATATATAATTCTTAATTAATCATGGTGAAGCTTGCACTCTGCTTTATCCGATCTCGACAGGAGTCTCTCATGGTAATGTGCTTGGTTAACCCTATATTTAACCGTAATGATTGCCACACACATGAATCCAAGCTTAGCATCCAGAAATTTTCAAAACCAATTAAACCAATTTGAAAATTTGTTAAAACTATTGCGTTTCAAAGTATATAATACTAAAATCGACTCACATCACCTTTACATTAAAAAGAAAGAACTACCCTCAGGTATTTATATATCGAAAATTACTACCTGTTAGGAACGGTGTCAAGAATCTGTTGATTCACATAGACAATCACCTAAATTGGGGAAAATATATATGGTCCAAACAACTGGGCATGCTTTACAAAACAATGTACTGGTTTATGAATCGGAAAACAAGTTTAAGTACCCAAAACAAACTTGTCTATAAGACAATACTACGACCGGTATGAATATACGGAATTCAAAACTGTTTACAAGACTTGGGTTGGATCCTCTAGATCTCTTAACCGCTATATAGCTCCGATAGGAACTATATAGAAGGTTGTTTAAATTGGGAACAGTTGTTTGTATAAAAGTGAAAAAAAATTGTTAATGTAAACTAAATATAGGTAACGGGTGCTCACCACTGGATGTAGCTAACATTGTGTCACTGTTTCTATCTTTTAAACATATTGTTTAGTATAAACTCTCTTCAGAGTCAGATTCTGCTTCATAATTGCAGCAATCAGACTCTATATATCTTAGATAATCAGCAAAATCGTTATGACGCTTTTTTGAAGTACAATAGTGTACATTTTGAATAAGTTAATTATATAAATTAAAAATGACTACATTGTTCACTTTCAGTAATATTTATTTTGGTGAATACTGTATATTGTGATATTTGCAAATGCTCGTGGCGGATAAACACGTCATTCAAAAAAAAAAGTTTCGTATTTCATTTTTTTTTAAATGGTTTTTTTATATTTCGCATTTAAATATTGACTAAACCACTTAAACCTTATAAAATAAAAAAAAACCAATGCACTATTTCAATAAAAAATAACCCACTGTTTAATATTCAATTAAAGCATCAATAAATCCCAGTTTTAAGTGCCTTTAAATGTGTTTTATTTTTAAAAGATTTCTAAATACTCCTTATCTTCAGATCCAAGGACCTGTGTGACACGATGTTGTAGGACGCAGGGAAAGTTAATAAGCACCACCTAATCAGCGCAATATATCTTGGTACAATCAAAGAGTACCGTGTTAACCTTTCGGCCGTTCACTTCCTTACAACGCACACCCAAACCAAGGACGATCGTGTCAACGGACGTATGTGCTGTCCCAATTTTACTTTTAACGATACATGACAACTCAACATGAAACAATAGAGCATCGATCTCCGATGAAATCTCTACGATAGGTAGTTAGTACTCAGGATGCAGGACCGTAATGTTGTTCAAAACATGCTACAAATCGTTAGATATTGTTAAATAGAATAATTAACAAAATGCTAAGAAAGTATTAAAAAAATACTTTGTATTATTGAGGAAAATAATAGGTATATAATATATATTTAATACTATAATGCTTTGTTAATATCAATATCCATATTAAAGTACCATTAACCCTTAACTGGCCACGTGCCGTATGTGAGATTAATTAACGATTTGCGTTTTCACACCTAAATTTTTATCCAGTCTTCCTGCTTAGCTCATACCACAAAATTTGCCATTTATCGGTTTCATTTATCGCTTTTTCGAAATAACGAATATAGCTATAATAAACTTATCTAGGAGATATCAAAGAAAAATCAATTTGGCTAGATTGGATTCTAGCGTTACTTATTTTTGTGTTTACACAGTTTTTACATCCCTATAATAGAGGAGGTGTAGCTACTATGAAGTTTTATCGTTGTACTATTTGAAGACCCAAGTGAATAAACATGTTATATCACAAATTTAAACTTTGGAGAAAACAGCAATAACCGTTTTTGCTTTGAAACTTTTTAAATTTATTTTTAATTTGGATTTGTGTCATTTTGTTGACGAGTAACGTTATCATCATGCTAGTTTTACAACCCTTTGTAGGTCCTGACTTCCTCATGAATTTTCTCTAGTCGTTCCTACCCATTGGCTTCCTTATCAAAGCTCAGGATGGAATTAGCGGATCAACCAACTCATATATATATATATATATATATATATATATAATATATATATATATATATTATATATATATATATATATAAACCCGTATTCAGAAAAGTGAAATTTAAAGAAAGCCGACTGGAAATTATATGAACAATTTTCGGAAGATATCTTCTCTCAATCTGAAGATATAAATTCATATGAAACATTTTTGCACAATATAAATATAACTGCATCCTACAGCATCCCAAATTTAAAATAAAAAAACCAACTTCCAGAGGAAAATACTGGTGGGATTTAGAATGTGAGGAAGCAGTCAGAAGAAGACGGGAAAGTTTTTGTATATTCAAAGATAATCCAAACCAAGAAAACCTACTCAAGTATAAAAAAGATGATGCCCACGCGAAGAACATCACTAAACAAGCTAAAATAAATAGCTGGAGAGATTATGTCAAGTCCTTAAATAGGTCGGTTCCCATTAAAGATGTATGGTCAAAAGTTAATAGACTAAAAATAGAAAAACTAAAAACAAAGTCCCTATAATATTGTCGGAAGCTTCATGGATAGACGAGTTCCACCAAAATATCACTCCACTGTCTGCAAAATTAGTAATTCCTGATCTACAACTGTACGATTATCCAGAACAAATCGGCTTCTTAATCAAACCATTTTCTGAAACTAAACTTTACTTTTCGTTAAAGAAAAATTCAAATTCAGCACTAGGTGCTGATGAAATCCATTACTCGATGCTATCAAATCTTTCAAAAATTGGTAAGACTGTGCTTCTGAATATATACAATGAAATTTGGTCACGGCGCATAAAGATTCCTGACGATTGGCACGTTTTTACTATTCTTCCGATCTTGAAACCCGGAAAATCGTTAAATAATTGGGATTCTTACCGTCCAATAGGGCTGGCTTCATGTATACTTAAAACATATGAAAGACTTATTAAAAACCGTCTGGAATTTTGGTTAGAAAAGAACGACCTATTACTAAAAACTCAGTGTGGTTTTAGAAAAAGTAAATCCACACAAGAAAGCCTGAGTCACATATTGATAGACATTCATGGTTCATTTACTTGTAAGAGATCAGTTAGTGCTTTGTTTTTAGATATAAAAAGGGCTTATGACAATGTTAATCTTCACATTCTATATGCGAAAATGTTGGAAATAGGAATATCTGAAACTGTAACATGGAATATCATTAATTTGTATATTAATCGATCAGTACACGTTAGATTAAATGGTGATAAATCTAACACACGGTACACATCTTTGGGACTACCACAAGGTAGCATCTTGAGTTCTCTATTATATATTCTGTATACTGCTGATTTAGAAAATAAACTTCCTCGACACATAAAAAATCTTACAGTATGCTGATGATGTTTCAATCTATGTAGAAAATAAGTCAATAGATAAATGTAAAGAAAACCTTAAATCAGGATTGAATATTATAAAAAAATGGGCGGCGGATAAGAATTTAACAATCTCGGAGAGTAAATCAACCACTGTTACTTTTACCAGAAAACGTTATTCTCCCCCAAACCACCTACAATTTGATAATTATAAAATTAATTATAAAACTTCAATAAAATTTCTTGGTGTGTTCTTATACTCAAAGTTGAATTGGAAAGAACACACAAATTATATATTAAGAAGAACGGAAAACGCAATGAATATCATCAAGACTGTAAATGTCAGTAACTGGGGAGCTGATCCAAACATCTCAATATTACTATACAGAAATTTAATGAGATCGATTCTAGATTACGGATCTATATTTTATGGCTCAGCATCAAACTCTGTACTCCAAAAAATCGAAAGTATAAAAAATAAGGCACTTAGAATAAGCACTGGTTATCTTCGTAGTACTCCCATATTGGTCATGGAATGTGAGCTTAATGAACCTCCACTTTCATTACGCAGAGAATTCTTAAGTGAAAAATGTATAGTTAAAGTGGCAGTTAACAATAAACTGTTGTTAAATAAAATTGTACAATTAACCACTACATACTTAACTCATCATTACTGGGAAAAAAAGAAGCAGCTTTTAGTTGTGGAAAGTTTTCTCAACGTTTCTAGTTCTATTGACGACATATGCAAAATGGAACAACCCTCATCTCGAAAATTAAAACTATGAAGATTATTTATCTCCACTTAACTGCCATTTAAGTAATATTCTTGCCACAGATTTTCTTACTAAAATAGATCACCTTCAGTATGTACAAAGTCATTGGGGAAGTTATCAAAAATTATATACAGATGGTTCAAAAATGGACGGCAAAGTTGGATATGCTATATTCTACCCCCAAAAAAGTATAAAGATAAACAACAGATTACCCGGCAAAATGACAACTTTCACAGCTGAACTCATAGCAGTCAAAGAAGCCTACAAAATATGTATGAATCAAAAAGAACTAAACTATGTTATATTTACAGACTGCCAAAGCATTGTACATAAACTGAAATATAATTTACATACTTTTGTAGAAAATTATATCATCAGTGACATTATAGCAATGAACAGTGAAGCTTTGAAATCGGGCAAAAATATCATATTGTGCTGGATAAAAGCACATATTGGTATAAAAAACAACGAAATAGTAGATGATCTGACAAAAAAAGCAACAATGAAAGAATCACACTCTTCAAACCTATCGACTTCCTATGGGAGATTTAATATCTGTAATCAGGTCTCTCAAACGGACCAAATGGCAGGGACACTACAACAATTCGGACAAAGGCAAATTTTATAAAATAATCCTAGCCAAAATTTCCGTCAAGACATGGTTTAAACAAGTTTCCAACAGAGGCTTCATCAAAACTATTTGTAGAATAAGAAGCAATCATTGTATGACTCCAGTCTACAAAAGAAAAATGGGACTGGCAAATAATAATGAATGTATATGTGGAGAGCTAGCTGATCTACAACATATGCTGTTAGAATGTCCTTTACATTTTATTGAAATATCAAATTTTTTTACCAAGCTAGTTCAAGTTAATGTTCAATTACCTTCTAATCTAACACATCTTTTAGAGTCAAAGAATCTAGATGTATATAAAATTTTATATAGTCATATTAATTGTGTAAAATTAAAGCTCTGATAAAAAAATAATAAAGAATAAAATAAAAAAAATGAAGAACAAAATAAAAAAAATACTAAGAAGATCTAAACCTCCGAGGTGTCGAATCGGGTTTATGTCTTAACGTTGTACTAAAAAAATAAATAAAAAAAAAGTAAAAAAAATAAAAAAAAATAAATAAATAAAAAAAAGATACAAAAAAACAAAACAGCAAAAACAGAGTAATTTAGTAAATAAGTTTCTAACATTCCATGTCTTAACTGTCAATACAATACAATAGTTTTAAATGTAAATACTAACAATATCTTTTGTAAAGAGAGAACTTAAAACAAATTGACTGGCCAGTTGGTTATCAAAACCAGTGCCAATAAAACACACATACACACACTTATCAAAGCTCGTATTCACACATTTCTTCATCGATGTTATCAAGGAACCTTATTTTGGATCTTCACCTTCTTTTCTGACCATTGATCTATTAAGGAGCGAGACTTTTATCAAGAGTACATTATAATGCGCTCCCTAACTTTCGCGTGATTGGTTGGTGGGTGGGTCCCAATTTAAAAATTGGCGGGTTTCATGTTTATTAAAATGACAATAAAATTGAGGTATTGTGGCACAGTATATCGCTAAACAATTTATTAGCAATATATTGTGGTATTGGTACAAAGCGGATGATATTCACATTTTAGGATTAAGCTGACTACTACAGTTTTATTAGAAATTAAAATTTATTTTTCTTTTGACATTATGTAGGTAAAATTAAATTCTGACATTGTGTTTATTTAATTTTGATATGCTAGTGATGCTTTTTTTATTAGATATATAGATATTGTTTTAATTTTTTTGTTTAGGTAATTTTTTATTAAGATTTAGAGGTTCCTCTTATTATTTTGATTTCTAGAACATTCGTTACCATTATTATTCTCGTTAGGTTTCTCTATGTGGAATCGGCTTCTCTAAGTATTTTCCTCTAAACTTTTCGGTTCTCTTCCGGGGACTATGTACCTCTCCGCTTTTTGTATGAGATTACGGTTTTTCAGAAACATGTAATTTCTGTTCATCCCTTTTTACTGCCCTACATTCAGTACCATACATCATAGCTGGTCTAAAGGCAGTTCTATACAATTTAGAAAAGCTTTATAGGGGTTTTCCTTCGCCATTGTACCAATAACGGCCCCCCCCTCCTTTGATTTCCCAGATTTTTAATAAAGAATAAAGATATTTTAGATATAGCTATTTAGTGTTTTATTTGGTTTGAAATCGTTATTTCCAGTAAACCTCTGCTTCATTATGTTGACAATGACAATTTTTCATAGAACTTTCATTACACTGAATTCAACAGAATTCAGTGTAAGATTCTAAAAAATGAAAATGAATAAATGTCAATTTGGATTTAGGCAGGGCAGGGCTACAACAAGCAATTTTTATTAAAAGAGCTAATTTAACAATTTAGAGTGAATCAATATAAGGTTGAATGTTCGAATAAATGAACTTTGATGGTACACAAGGCAAATATCGAACACAGTATTTAATTAAATCTTGCCCAAATACTTTCGATCACAAGATCATCCTCAGGGGCATTTCGTCAATTGTGGCCTATCCAGCAATAACCAAATGTCATATATGTAAACTGGGACATAACAAATACACTAAAGACAAACAAACACTTTAAAATTTAAATTTGGAGAAGCTACATTTTTATATTATAGAAGCCGGAGACAGAATGACATTCTGTCTCCGGCTTCTATAATATAAAAATGTAGCTTCTCCAATTTAAATTTTAAAGTGTTTGTTTGTCTTTAGTGTATTTGTTATGTCCCAGTTTACATATATGACATTTGGTTATTGCTGGATAGGCCACAATTGACGAAATGCCCCTGAGGATGATCTTGTGATCGAAAGTACTTGGGCAAGATTTAATTAAATACTGTGTTCGATATTTGCCTTGTGTACCATCAAAGTTAATTTAGAGTGAATTTACATTTATTATTAAACTTGAAAAAGCATATGATGAAGATATCAGAAACCTACTGTGGCAGAGATTAAGTAGGAAAGGAGTGCTGGCTGAATATGTGAGTGGAGTATGAGCAAGTAACAACTATAATAGTGTTAAAACAACTATTATAGTGTTAGAATGGATACAGGTGAAACTGGCAAATTTTGTCAAAAAATGGGTGAAAATCAGGGTTTTCTCATTTGTGCTGGATTAGATAACAACTGAACCTCCTGGGTATTAGTAGAAAAGAGTAGCGGAGACAGGTCCTTGAAGAAAAATGATTAAAATTAAGTTGGATACAAACAAAATATTTAGAATATTCTTTTAAAGATAAAATTTCAAGACCAGATAGAGTACTTGGCTTGGATAGACAAGAACTTATAAAAGATGATAATGTTCGGCTTTTAGGATTGGTATTACCGTTTTATCTCTAATATTTCAATTAAAGGTAAAGGAAAGAGGCAAATTGAGTGATGTATGATAAAAAGGTACCAAGAAAACTAAAAGGTAAATTGTATAGGACTGCCTTTAGACCAGCTATGATGTATGGTACTGAATGTAGGGCAGTAAAAAAGGGGATGAACAGAAATTACATGTTTTTGAAAAACCATAATCTCATACAAAAAGCGGAGAGGTACTTAGTCCCTGGAAGAGAACAGAAAAGTTTAGAGGAAAATATTTAGAGAAGCCGATTCCACATAGAGAAAGCTAATGAAAATAATAATGGTAATGAATGTTCTAGAAATAAAAATAATAAGAGGAACCTCTATCTTAATAATCTTAATAAAAGAATCTTAATAAAAAATTACCTAAACAAAAAAATTAAAACAATATCTATATATCTAATAAAAAAAAAAGCATCACCAGCATATCAAAATTAAATAAACACAATGTCTGAATTTAATTTTACCTATATAATGTCAAAAGAAAAATAAATTTTAATTTCTAATAAAACTGTACTAGTCAGCTTAATCCTAAAATGTGAATATCATCCGCTTTGTACAAATACCACAATATATTGCTCAATTTTATTGTCATTTTAATAAGATGAAACCCGCCAATTTTTAAATTGGGACCCACCCATCAACCAATCACGCGAAAGTTAGGGAGCGCATTATAATGTAGTCTCTTTTATCATTAATTTTTGTTAGAGTCCAGCTCTCTGAATCGTATGCTAGGACTGGTCATATTATTTATTTTTTTAGTTTTACATGTGTATTTCGCGATATAATTGAGGATTAATCTATGAAAGTGAGCCCAAAATAGCACCTGTTGGTCGGGCAAATTCTGACGTTTATCACTGCGTTACTATTATTTTCAGTATTGACGAGCGATCCCAGATATAAAAATTGGTTAACTGATTTGATGACATCGTTTTCAGTAACAGGTGACCGTAGAATCTGTGATTGCGTACTTATTTTCATGTACTTCGTTTTGTTGATGTTTATTATTAAACTTATTTTTATATCTAATTATTTTAGTGCTACATACGCCTCTCGTACAGCGTTTTTCGTTCTCCCGAAAATTTTGATATCATCAGTATAGCAAGGATTTTCACTGATTTGTTATTAACTGAGTGGGGGGTTGTGATTTGTATTATATGTATTATTTTTTTCAGAGTAAGATTAAAAAACATACAGGAGAGAGGGTCTTCCTGACACAGCCCGTTATTTATTTTAAAAGGTTCATACACTTCATCCTGAATTCAGTCAACTTTTTGAAGAGTTAGTCTTTTTAAATTGACCAAAAGATTTGTTCCCCTTGGCTCTTTTATTGCTTTAAACATTTCTTTTCTATTTACAGAGTAGTAGGCTGCTGTATAGTGTATAAATATGCGATGAGTATCTACGCTATATTCTAGTGATATTTTTTAAAATTTGTCTCAGAGTTGTAATATGATGAATTGTTGATTTACCATGTGGTATTTTCCTATTATTTGTTCTGCATGTTGCCATATTTTGGAAACGTATAGTGGAGCATATTTTATACGCTAAATTTAGAAGCATAACTGCTCTGCACTTAGAATATTTCAAGATATCTCCTTTTTTGTGTACGGGGCAAGGTATTTCAATATTCCATTCATTGGGGAGAGATATATGTTTGTATCAATATTTCTTCTATGGGCTGCTGTAGTGCCATTATCTTGTCCACCTTCTTTATATATTTTTAGCAAGTTAATGGCACTGGCAAAGCCGAAATTCCAGACCTTCTTTATATAGTTCAGCTAAGAGATTATTTACTTCGGGTGATTTTTTCCTGGCCAATTTTTTTAACTGGGTCTTTTCCTTCGTTGGTCGTTCCTCTTCCCACTTGTCTGTTCACCGTACCTCATTTCTTTCATCTTTCAGATTTTCTTTCTCATCGTCTATATTAAATGCTTGCTAAAATCATTTCATCTATCGATTTATTACTGCTTTCCTTGCTGTTCATGTCATCATTTGGACTTCTGCATTGGTTTGTGGTTGCCTTGAATTTTTTTCTGTTGCTGTAAACTTCTTGGTAGATGAATGTGCAAATTATATTGTTATTTAGTTTCGCTGCAGGTCAAAAATATTTAACAGTTTATCCAAAATTTAAGTTTTTCTACCTTACACTTTTATTCGTTAAGCATAAAACATGATTTTTTGGAGTCTTTTAAGCACTTTTTGATATGACAGAAGTACATATCAGAATTCATGAAGCTGTGACCCACTTATGATCTATCATTTTTTGATAAGTATTAGGAATATTTAAAATGTACAAAAATAGGTAATAGTAGAAAAAGAGTTTAGAAAACGAAAGAGATATCTTTCAATTTCTGTACTTCCGCTGTTAGCCCCATCTTCGATCCATCTAACAAAATACGATTTGTACCTTAAATGCGTAATACAGTATACTCCAAAGTTGTATAACCACACCTGACATAAAAGCATTGTATTTTGTAAATTTATGGTAATGTAAAGAATGTTTTTGTAGATAAGTGGCAGTTTTCTATCTACTTTTTTATTCCCAAAAAGCAACACTATAATTCGCTTTGCATACCTACAAAGAATTATATACACGGGAATTATCGCTTTTCAATATTTAAACAAAAGACTAAATTTTGTGAAAATCGTGCAAACTATCTGCAGGAATCACTTTAACATGTTTTACAACCCAGTCTATCTATTATCTGTTATTTCATGTAATCCATATCTATATTTATCCTATGTTGTCCTTGTTTACTTGCCGATGGAGATGATTTACCCGTCTTAAGTTGGTTTCATAAATTTTTTCCCTTTTTTCTGCTATTCTGATATAGTGAACAGAATACACTTTTACATACATATATTTTATCTTTTATGAAAAAATAGAAGTAACTAAATATACGAACAAAAGTTGCTTTAAAATAAGCTGTTGAATTTTTTTACGGCGAGAAACAACTGCCTTTATATCAATACTCTTGAACACTCTTGTTCGTGTTGTTATTCAAACGACAACATATTTTGAGAACAGATTCTCGTGAACAAATTTAGTTCCACATTGTCGCCTATATTTTTCGGTACACAACATTGGGTCTTTGTTTACAATTTTATCTGGCATTACTTTGCCAGTTTGCGAATTACATTTCAATATTGTTTTTTTCTATATACTGATATATATATATATATATATATATATATATATATATATATATATATATATTTCCGTTTCTCCAGATTAAGTATTCTTTTTCGTGAAATTTTTATTTAATTTAAAAAATTTCATTTTTTCTATTTTATAGGTTTGTTTGTTTTATGCAGAATCACATTGTCCTTTTTTCATTCGCAATTTTAACAGCGTTTGCTCCAGTCATATTATTTGTATTTCACTTAAATTAGTATCTTCTGCTTTATTTTTTAACACACATGAATGAACAAACTTCAGTTATAAATTTCTTTGCTGTATGTCTTTTTTACATTTTCTCGTGTGTTGTGAAATGTCCTTCATTTATTTGTTCCCAAAGAAATAATTCTCATTAGAGAAGTTGTAGAAATTTGTATTTATAGGGAGATATGCACTGCTAGACAACTTATATTCCTCTCGGTCTCTTTTTGATGTATCTGAAATAGGTGTATTATGACACAAGTTTTATAAAAAGTATTTTTGGCAGCGGGGAGATTCCTGAAGAAACAACTGCTACAACATATCTTATAAATGAGCTTTCACAGTCTATTTTTGAAGCGAAGCTTCTATACGGTGATGTATTACTTTTTTTTCCATAGTAAAATGCTAAGGCGAGGGTTGCAGAAGTAGCGCCACGAGAAGGCGTCACAGGTAGTGTCACGAAATAGCAGCTATTCGGATCGATTAACTTCTTCTTCTTCTTAACATGCCATACACCAAAGTGCGTAGGCGACTATCTCATTACTAGAATTCTGTTCTTGGCGGCGTGACACAGCTCACCTGTATTGTGTATTCCTGTCCATTCTTTAATATTCCTTAACCAGGATAAATTGTTTGCGGCCGGCTCCTCTCCTACCTTCGATCTTCCCTTGTAGGATTAACTGTGGTATTTCATATTTTGCTCCTCTCAATATGTGCCCAAGGTAACCAATCTTGCGTTTTTTAATTAATTCAAAGAGTTCTCTTTCCACGCCGGCTCTATTAAGGACGTCATCGTTTCGAACTCTATCCACCCAAGGTATGCGCATCATTCTTCACAATGACCACATTTCAAATGCTTCAAGTTTGTTGATAGATGTTTTTTTCAAAGTCCACGTTTCCATGCCATAAAGCAAGATGGACCATATGTAGCACTTGACCATTCTGTAGCGTATTTCGAAGTTTAGGTGTTGATTACATAGGAGCGGTCTGAATTTCACAAAAGCTTGTCTTGCCATTTGTATTCGGGTTTTTATCTCGTGTTGTGGATCCGATTGTCATTGATTGTGGTGCCAAGGTATTTAAAAGTTTTCACGCGATTTATACGATTGTCACCTATGCATATTATCGGGTTTTCTGGAGGGTTTCTGCTAATGACCATATATTTCGTTTTCAAAATGTTGATTTTGAGGCCATATTTTTTACCTATGCTATTCACCCTATCAAGTAATAACTGCTGATCTTCCAAATTATCAGTTATAATCACTGTGTCGTCCGCATAGCGTAGGTTGCTAATTGGTATGCCGTTCACCTTAATGCCTAATTCCGTATCTTCTAATGCTTCCGCAAATATATTTTCAACATATAAATTAAAAAGCATCGGAGAGAGTATGCAGCCTTGGCGGACACCTTTCCGGATTTCAAATTCATCCGTATATTGGTCTTGATCAATCCTCACCTTTGCCATTTGGTTCCAGTATAGATTCTGAATAATTCTGATCTCCTTCTGGTCAATGTTGGCCCTATGTAGTAGTTCCATCATGAATATCATGTTTAACATTGTCAAATGCCTTCTCGTAGTCGATGAAGGTGAGGTAGACATCTTTTCGTTGATCTAAGCAGTTTTGTATTAAGGTGTTCAAACATAAAATTGCCTCTCTTGTTCCTAGTCCTCCCTTAAAACCGAATTGTGTTGACCCGCTAAGTTCTTCTAGTATCTTGTACATTCTTGAGTGTAATGTCCTAAGGAAGAGTTTCAACAAGTGACTCATTAAAGCTGATTAAGCGGTGTTCATTGCATTTTGTGGCATTAGCTGTTTTTGGGATCATCACAAAGAATGACTGCAGCCATTCTAGAGGAATGTAACCAGTATCATAAATTCTATTGAACAGCCTTACCAAGATTTCGATATTCTCCTCGTCTAGTAGTTTTATTGCTTCTATATTAATTTCATCTGGACCTGTTGCTTTATGCATCTTCGTGATTCTAACTGCATATTCTATTTCACTTCGCATTATTGATGGCCCTGATAAGTTTTCGGAAGGAAGTTTGCGCGTGGTTGTGTTGGTCTTTCGTCATTAAAAAGGCTTTCTGCGTATTCTTTCCACGCCATTGCTATCTCCTCTTCTGACTCTATGTATTCGTTTCTGTCGTTGCGTATTCTTGTTCTGTGGTGGCTTTTGTGTATATTCGATATTTATTTGATCTTCTCATGTAGTCCAAAACTATCTCCTTTTTCCTGCAATTGTTCTATTTCGTTGCACCTTTCCACCATCCAACGTTCTTTTGCTGTCTTAATTTTCTGACGGATTTCTTTGTATATCTGTTTGTATTTGTCTTGATTACGTTGTTGTTTATGTTGCCTTCGCTTTTCCATTAGATTCATAATTTCGTCCGTCATCCATTCGTTATGCTTTCTCTTTCTGATCTGTGTTTTAACTTCCCTGTTTACTGCCAGAATCGTTCCTTTAAATATCATTGACCATCTCTTCGATATCATCATTTTGTTCTATTACTCGCATTCTTTCATTAATTTGATTCGCATAACTCTTCTTCAGATTTTCGTCTTTCATCAGTTCTCTTGTATTTATAGGTGTGCTGGTATTTGTATTTGTTCTCTTAATTTTTGCTAGTTTTAACCTCATATCTGCTATTAGCGGATTATGATCGGATGCAATATCAGCACCTGGATATGCTGCGATTCTTTTGATAGCGTTACGAAATCTTCTGTTTATTAAAAAGTAGTGAATTTGGTTTCTAATTATTCGATTTGGACGGTCTCCTGGTGATCTCCAAGTATATAACTTACGAGGGTGGGAGCTGAAACCATGATGATCACTACTCTTGATCAATTCTAGTCCTCTTATATTTATTGTAGGTTTAAATTAATTAATTTTTTATGAAATCGGTTTTCGAACCACTTTTAACGAATCTGAATACAAAATCATCAATTTAAGACAACGGAATGCGAGAAGACATACTGCTAAAAATGACAAAATACTCATATCAATAAAAAAAAAATGTTGTTTTGTGCCAAGTCACCTTGGCACAAAACAAGGTGGACGCTCTGAAATCTATGTACAAGTGGATGCCAAATGTAGACAAAAACTTTTATGTTCACTTGTTTTTCAACATGTCTCAACATAAACAGTAAAATTGAGATTGCTGATCAGAAAATAATGTAACAAAGACATGTTTCATGTTTTTGGCATTTCTCGTTTTTTTATTAAAGTCACGAAGTTTCTATGTTCTTTTATTTTTTTCAATGAAAATATGGAAAAAATTTAATATTTTTTATTCCTTTTCTTTTAAATGTGCTTTTGTAGTAGACTTTCCATTTATTATGTTTAAAACAAAAGCAAATATACTTTATTTTATACCAAGTCTAATGTTCAAAATATTTAAAGTAATTTTTCTTAGTTTCTACATTTGGTATCATACAACCTTGTAATTCTTAGGCCGCAACTGGTCATATTCCTACAAATTATGTTAGGTTTTTCTCTAGTGTTCCAGCTTTTACTATTTTTGCCCTACATAGCGCTTCTTTCTCATCTTTTTACACCAACAACTTGATTTTTTGTAGTCCTCTCTGATATTTTGATTTAGCTTCGATGTCCAGCACAGGTAATTTATGTTGTTAGCTTACTGTTTTACCAGCTATATCTTGCAGTCCTACTTACACGTATATCAGGTATTCTTGTCATCAAATAATCTATTTGGGAGTAATTTTGTCATGTTTTGTACGTATTAAGTGGAGGTTTTCTCTGTTAAAAGAATATGTTAACAATCGCTAAAGCAAATATATTTGCTAATTTAAGCATATCATCTCCAGATTCATTTTCAAAGCCTAGTCATCTATCTATTAATTCAAATCCTTTCGATTAGCCGACAAGTGCAATAAAATTACCTACTATTATGATTTTTTTCTCTGATGGAATGTGAACCAGTATGTCTCCTTATTGATCATAGAAAGCTTTTATTTAATTCTCACCCAGTCCTGTTTGGGTAACATAAACACACAACATTAAATATTTTTTAATTAAGTACAAATTTCACTGACATGATTATATTATCTGTTCTTACAACCTATCATTGTGTTACTTTATGGTATATACCACAATTTGTGTCCGTCGCCTAGTTCTCTTGCCCTTTTTAAACGAAGTTTTAGTCAGGTTGCTTTCGGAGATGCCACCATTTCAGTATAATTTTTATAACATTGGAGTTATATAACATCTTTTCATTGTTAGGGCCTGAAAAGTTTTTGGACGTTTTATATCTGATTTACGTTTCTGTCGGAATCATCTCTTGCCAGATGTAGCCAATATATCACCAACTGAGGTGCAGTATTAACCCACAGCTGCTTGAATTTTTCCGGCTAGTCCAGGACTGCCCTATAAGTGAAAATATTAAACAAATAATTGCTAACAGACATGAACAACCATTCAACTGATCATCATGAACAATATGAGGCTATCCAACTGATCAACAACACAAATATAGTAAGAAGGCTCACGAGGTTAAAATCCTTCGAATTAAAGTGTATAAAATGCAACTGTAACAATTTAGGTTAGAATAAAAGTACTTGTTGATATAAAAATAAAAAATTGATATAAATGCAGATTGCATGTCTTTTTTAGCTCAAAAGTCTAAGTATGTAATGTATATATATATATAATATATATATATATATATATATAATATTATATAAATCCACAAGGAATCTACGTTCCTGTAGTTGGCTGTATACCATGTATTAAAAATTTAATTAAAAATCCTTTGTAAAGGTATATATTTAAGGCCCAAACGGGCTAAGTTAAAAAGACAAAACGTTTTCGGAAACCATGTTCCATCATCAGTGTCCTAGAAAATAGTTAACCAATTAATTAAAAAGAACATAGGTTAAAATTTTGACTAAGGTTAATGAAAAATGTGGTTAATACTTACTAGGAGTACATGAATGTAGCCACCAAGAGTAAATATATGGGTAAAAACCCGTTAACAGATGTTTAATTACATTTAATTTTAAAAATATGTTTATAATTATTTAAGATATAGAGTTACCGATGGATTAGGTAACATGGCGACCTATGACTCTACGTTGAAGTTGCTAGTCCTGAGACGGTATGTCTTCGAGGACTGTATGATGTTAATGGTTGGATCTAAATGTATTTATTTAGAATTGGAAGTGTTCTTGTATGAATAAAATAAAACTGTTTTAGTAAATGTTCACGTGTTATTTAACTTTTAACTCAACTATAAAGGCCCTGTATGTCAAAAGCAACATTTGGTACCTGGCAAATGTGAAAATTTTTTGAGTTATAAGTTCATGAACATAAATGTCTGACAAGGTGGTAACAGACTAAAAGGTGTGGAAGTTTTATTGTATTAGCTATTATATGTAATGAACGAAAGATTTCTTGATGGTTGGGACATGATTATGTAGTATGTTGATAGTATGATAATCTACTTATAACTTAAGAAAGGTCCTATCTGTCATAAGGCAACACTAGGTACAAAATAAATAAAAAGGATAAGTTATAAGTTAGGTTTGTTGTAGGTATAAGTTGTCTTAAATTGTGATGATGGTATGGTTGGCTTTGTTGATATTAAGTGAAACGAAAAAGTTTTTGTAGTGTCATCTTTGCAGATGAATAAGTTGTGTAATTTGATTTTATTCATAATGGATATGAGGATCTTAAGGTGTTCGTTCAACTATTGTGTGAAATAAACAAAATTTGATGGTTGGGATATGGTTATGTATTATGTTTATCATATAGAACTCAAATTATAACTTAAAAAAAGCCCTATCTGTCATAAGACAACACTAGGTACATGAAAAAATTAGATGGATAAGTTATAAGTTGAATGTGTCTGCGTTGTGTACTGGCCTTAACTTGAAATTGAAAGATTAATAGATGGCTATGTTCAAATTGAGTAGGAAAGAAATTTATGGTTGCTTTGAATGAATGTTGGGATACTGAACAACTACAGAAAGCTGAGATCACCAGAGGTCCGCTACCAAACCCTAAGGGAATTGAGTGAAAATGTAAAAAGAGGACTGAAGTGTTTGTTGGAAAGAGTTGCTGAATAGTTTAGAATTTTTAGGGGGGCTAACTAGAAGCATGGACAGTAATAGATATAGAGGGTTGGACTTGAAGTTTGGTTTAATGAAGAGAAGAGGGGAGAGATGGAGAGTATGTTATGTTGAAGTAAAAGTTTTGGAATGGACTGAAATTTGATGATAAATGTGGATTTTAGTTGAGAGGTAAATTAGGGGTGAAAATTATGAAAATAGTTGGCGATGAAGAGGGAGGAAGTCTCGATTGAAGGATACATGACGATTGACACCATTTGGGCTTTTTTGTTTTTCTTTTAAAATTTCAAGATCTTCATATAAATCTAATTTAAAGATGCACCCTGAAGCTGGATATATGGTTCATCTCTCAATGCATAAACAACCAGGTCTTCCCTACATTTTGTAAAATCAAAACACCAAGAAATGTTCCTATTAACTTGAAGAACAACTTTCAACTAAAAATCTTGAAGAAGGAGATTTGTAACCATTATGGAAAGCTAAATTACATAGATTGTAAACTCAAGGTAACATATGACTCTTTACTTGATTTCATGGGCTATGACAATTTAAATAATTTTTTGAACGATGTTCAGGACAGATTGGACAATGTAACTTCCACCAAATTCAATAAACTTAAATCTAAATTAAATAATCTCATTAAAAATAAATCTAAATCAACAAATAGTAACAGTAACAGCAACAGTAAATTCCAACCATTAACATCAAAATTTCTAAAATTTCACCTTCCATATGTGTCTAGTTTATATTTTCTGGGTACCAAATGTTTAAGAAACATAAAGGGCCATATAATAAAAATTTTCTATATTACATTGCTACATACATGCATAGTTGGTTGCCTAACTACAACCATACAATTTTTTCTCCCTTATATCTTCTTATTTACATAAATTTAAAACTACAACATTAATGGTTAATACTGTTATATTAGTTCACTTAATTTTCACAATTTTAAATAACGTTGGCTTTTGTCTTAAGTAGAAACATACAGCTACATTGACTGCTCTGTGATAATTTCCGTCATAACTTAACAATATTGTCATCAAATGTCATTGCCAATCAGTTGCACTCATACAGTCCTCGAAGACATACCGTCTCAGGACTAGCAACTTCAACGTGGAGTCATATGTCGCCATGTTACCTAATCCATCGGTAACTCTATAATCTTAAATAATTATAACATATTTTTAAAACTAAATGTAATTAAACATCTGTTAACGGGTTTTTTACCCATATATTTACTCTTGGTGGCTACATTCATGTACTCCTAGTAAGTATTAACCATATTTTTCATTAACCTTAGTCAAAATTTTAACCTATGTTCTTTTTAATTAAGTGGTTAACTATTTTCTAGGACACTGATAATGGAACATGGTTTCCGAAAACGTTTTGTCTTTTTAACTTAGCCCGTTTGGGCCTTAAATATATACCTATTACAAAGGATTTTTAATTAAATTTTTAATGTATATATGTTTCTTTGATTTTGTTTTAGACTTGGTTAAAAATATAACATATTTATATTTTAGTAAATTTTAATTTTAGGGTATGACATCTCCAGGATTTATCACAAGTTTCGTTCTTTATAACTCATAAAACTTAAGGTATTCCTAATCCTCCTCTGGCTATATTAGTTGTACCTATCGACAAGAGAAGATCTTTGATAGTGCGGCGTATCATAGACGAACTAACATATTTGTCGAGGTCGTACTGACCTGTTACTCTTGTCGAAGCGGATGGTTCCGTTAAAGATATTTCTTCCGTCCGTTCTGGGTTCTTACAACGGCCTCGACATCGGTACAGTAGTGGTACCCAATTGGATAATTAAATGAATTCGTTGAACTAGGTGTTTAACTTTTTACAATTAGGTATAATTCCTTCTCGAGACGTAGTTTTGATCTTCTGTTCTTTTTGTACATTCTTTTTCGAATTCTTGATTGGGCATTGTTGGTTCTTTGATTCATCGGATAATAATAGTAATATTGCTTTTAATTTTACTTATTAAATAAAATATCCAGGTAATTGATAAGATGAAATATATTTGTAACGATTTTGTTATTTTATACACTATGCCGAAAAAGAATTGTGCAACAGATTTTGAAGCGAAGCTTCTATACTGTCATTTTATGTTCTCTACAATAAAATCCTGAGGCGATCGTCACGGAACTACCGCCACATCACGGCGCCGTCACATGTATCGTCAAGCGGTTCTTGACATCAATTTATTGTTCTCAATTAATTCGTTTTAGTCATCCTTTATTTACTCTACGAATGTTTAAATTAGAAAATACATGAAAATACTTACAAAATATAGACAATAAATGAAAAGTAATAAATTAAAAGAATATTTGTCACTAAAAGATTCGATTCGTAACTATTGTCAAAATAATAAATGTGATGTTAATACAAGTGATAGATGTCATAAAATAATTCTCATTTTAAAATAATTTTATATAAATATAATTATTATTTTTAAACACAGTATTTAGTTTACATCATCTTCAGTCTTTAATTAAATTTACTATCAAATCATATTTATTTATATTTTAGGATTAATATTTGATCTGAATTTGACAGGTTTGTCATTAGCAAACAACGAACGCTTTGTTGTAAGTTAATAGGTAGCGTTAGAAGAAAACAATAATTTATTGAATTTGTTTAAAATATAAAAAATATTTAAATAATAAAATTACTTTATCTAATTTTAAATATATTATTTAAAATAAAAAAAAAGAGTTAGTAAAACATTTTTAATATTTTATATAGTCACAGTGGAAGAGTCCATTTATATCTAAAGAGAATGTAGCCGTTAGGTATACAAAATGTCTAAACTGAACCCATAATTGAAATTGTAGGCTTCCACGGCCAGAATCAGAATTATAGTTTATTCGTCTTCCGGGTTTGGACCGTGTCATTTGTGAGTGACCCAAAAGTGGGTTCATCTCGACGTTTCGCTACAATTGTATGTAGCTTCTTCAGGAGAACAAAGAAAAAGAAAACAGAAGACAGGAAGATGGGTAGTTAGCAACGGTAACTCAGTTACTCAACGCAACCAGAGGCGAATACTAACTACCAAGGTGGGCATTTGGTCACAGTAACTCAACTACTCAACGCAGCCAGAGGTGAAAACCAAATGCCAGGACAGGGATTCACGGCTCAGAACACTAACGCGTCGAGAGGCGGGGAGTGAATCCGACGATTACTCCGTTACCGCTCTATTTATAGTCGCGGTGACCTGTCGTGTCGGGAGGTATCTGCACACTTCGTGGCGCGAACGTCAAGAAGCGCGCGCTGGCCAATCATGTGGCTGCATCGTGGTAGCGGGACCGGACGGCGGCTCTAGACTGAGATTCCAGATGGGAGACAAGTAGTATCCTTCCTCTCGATTGATATTATGGGGCTTTTTTCGGATCTCTAGAGATTCGCGGATTTTCCTGGAATAAAAGAAGGGGCTCTTAGAAATAATATGGGTTTTTATGACCCCATAATTTGTTATTTTGATTTTTTAAATTTTTCGTAATTTTTTGTACAGGAAACGTAAAAATATCTTACTAACGAATGCGATATAGCATGAAAAAATATACACCCACAAAAACTGCTGCTAAAAGAAATTTGATTGAAAATATTATGAATTTGTAAAGAGAATAGTAAAACCAGCAATGTTTTTGATTAATATAAAGCTTCGCGCTATTCTACAGTACCGCCTACTGAACCCCTTTTTTAAATCACCCTGTATAGAGGACTTTTACACACTTTTTGCATAATGTACTTTCATTCTGGTATGCTGTTGATAATCTAATATATAAAAATTTTGTGTCTCAGTGGTTGTTCTCGAACTACTCCGAAACGGATTGACCGATATCTATGAAATTTTTTTTGTAAATTTGTTTTATATAATTATAGGTTGTAGGCCATTTTTATACTCTTAGGTGATAAAAGTGGCTCTCTCCATTTTTTTTTTATTTTTTGAAATAAATCTTCATCCTTCTACCACCAACCCCTATTTTTTATAGTGATAGACAACGCCAATCGTTTTACATTTAAATTCAATTCGTTTCTTCGTCTATCTATTAAGTACAGCCAGATATTAAATATTATGCTCATTTAAAAGTGACGATTAGTACTATTTACAAGAAATTTCCTCGCTGTCATTCGTTCAGGTTCAAAAATAAGTCAGTCGGGATGGGCATTGCGTCAGGAAAAGTGTATCTACTAGAAATTGAACAGCTACCTGAACAATTAAACGGCTTACTTGTCAGTACGAATCCAGATTAAAATCTGTTCCTAAAGTCCATTAGCACATTTAATTCACTCTTTTAAAGTACATCGTTTGGAGTAACCGAAATAGTTCACAATGGTCAACGACGAATGCTTTGCCTTTTGTTATTTTTATAAGCCGTCATCGTTTACAGCGCTCGATTCCTCTTTTATTCATAGAATTCATCCCTTCATACCCAAGTTATTTTTTATTTAGCTACCAAAATATTTACGAGAGCTAATATATTATATAGTAAAACAATGTTAGCCGGGCAAGCTAGTAATTTTAAAAAAATCCATGATCAGGAGTTGTTAGAACCTGTTTAGCTAGATTAAAGATTTATTTAACATGTTAACATTAATGATTACAAATTTTACATTTGTTTGTAGCAAGTCAATATGTATAAGTACAAAAGATAATTATAAAACATGCACAAAATACAATACAATATTGATGAGTTCCGTTCCCGGGATGATTATTGTTACATAGTTCATTCGATTACATGAAATCAACTTTAACTTGAGAATATCCGTCAGAAAAAAATCATAGCATGTAATTCGTCTTTAAAAAGACAAACACATGACATAATGATAGTAAAATTCTCCTGTTAGCGATTCCATGATAAATTATTAGGAAAACTCCAGGAAAAAACCTCATACTATCTCGATATGGTATTTGGTCTTACATTTAGGTTACTCCCAATAAACACCAAATTCTGATTTTATATATTTGTTATTTAAAAAACATAAATGATGTATCCTCGATATGTTACTGACTTACTAATACTGGTATTTTCTTTTTATTAACTTTTTTTTTAATATGGATAACCACATCCTAGTGCATTCTGCCGAGGAATTTGCGATGCAATTGGTCTCATTTAGCATTATCGGACCCGCTTCTTTGATTTCTCTCTTTTTTATATCTGTTTCTTTTGGAACTATAGTTGGATCATTCCATTAAATCCTATGCTCATTTTTTCATGCATGTTTACACATTTGAGATCTACCAAATTCTCTATTTTTAATATAAGATTGATGTTCACTTATTCTAACATAATATAATGGCCTTGAATTTGTATTTAGTTTAATGTATTTTGAAAACGATTACCGAAGTGGAAATTGAAACGTCAATAAACTTATTTTAAAATTTAATTGTGGCTTATTCCTATTAAAATAGTACCTACATTACCATTTTTTTACTATTCTAGACAGGGCAATAAGTGGATACATAAAGAATATGTGGGATAGACGATATTAACATTAGGGTGCTAAAGAGAAAAAAATAAACGTAGCCGAGTGGAAGGATGAGAACGGTGAGAATCTATGGAGATAATCGCCAACGGAACAAGTTCGACTGCAACGTTAAGTCATTGTTTAATTTGGACAATATTTGGACAATTACCGCAACAAGTGAATTTCGCTGACACTTTATGGTACTGGTGACACCCTATGGTACTAAGTCATTCTCACACATACAAAAATTAACCGGATAAGATAGGCAGGTCATATCGTACGATTAGAGGAAGATAAAGTGCTAGAGACAGTGTTTTTTGAGAGACCAGACGATATAAAATCAGTAGACCGATCAGAAACAGATCGAAGGATGATGTTAAAGATGATTTATCTAGGGGTGGTGTATAACAATAGAAAATGAAAGCGCAAGAGTATAGAAAACGGAAGATTATAGTGGATGCGGGAAAACTAACCCCGAATTGCAAAGTAAGTCAAGAAAGAAAATAAAATAATTTTGATTATCACGTAAAGTAATTGAGAGAGTTGACATTGAACCTGTGATTGGGCTGATTCTTTTTTAAGTTTTTTGAGCCTTAGTTGCAAATCACCACCTAAGAGGATATCATCTGAAGAGACATCAGCTCTCGGATATGTTTTGATTACTTTTTCTGAGTTTCGATATCGTTCATTGACGTATGCTATCTAATTTCTCTTGAATTTTTTAGTATCATCTGCAGACGATTTCCAAGTGCACAGTTTTCTTATAGATATTACAAAAAAAAAGGTATTCATAATACACAGAATAACTTCTTTACAGAATTCTGCTCTACATAAGTTCTGTATATATGAACATATGTTTAATTAAAAAAAAGTAAAACACTAAAACCTTTGTACATATTTAAATTGGTTAATGATACCTTCCATAGTATTTATTTTACATTCACTTTCCCCTTTTTCATTTTTTATTATAACTTTTGTCTGCGCATTATGTTTCAGAAGCATGACCTAATTTTCACTTTTACGATGGCGATCATCTAAATTATACACGTTATTATTATGATAAAGGTGAAAATTTAGAAATAATTAATAAAATTATAATAAAATTAAATATTTTAATACACCAGATTGAGTTATGAAAACGCTTTGTCATGCTAGAGAAACTAACACATCCAAAGTTTGCCATGCCTCCTGTCCGCAGTTGCACCTGAAATCTGTCAAGATCAATTCTATTGATAAAGATGAATCAGTAGAAGTTAGTGTACAGGTTCGGCGTAAAACAAATTAGTAAAACTTTTATAGTTAATATACTTTACTTTAATGTTATTTGCATTGTAAAATTATTGTAAAATTTAGTGTCTTAAATATTTTATTACTTGATTGAACCGACAGCTTACTAAATGCTTAATATTGGTAATCAAATTGTTTTTTCTTCTTTCGTTGATGGATGTTTAGCATTCTAAAGGATATATGTTCATAAATAATTGAGATGGGGCAGAAAGAGATGGATTCTTTATTTATTACGTATGAGTTGTTATAGTATGTCCTAATCACAGAAGTACAGTTTTTTAAGCTTATAACTGAATTCCCTCTGAAGTGAATTTCTTGTTTGCGTAGTATCAAGGGAAAGTATTTTTGAATTCGTAGTTGGAGTGGTTACTTACTTACTTACTCACTCGTTGGCGTTACAACCCTTCGTGGGTTTTAGCCGACTTAACAACATGCCTCCACTTTTTTCTGTCTTGAGCAACCTCCGTCCAATTCTCCACGCACATAGTGCTTAGGTCGCTTACTATATTATCTCGCCACAAGAGACGACGGCGTCTGCGTGGTCTCCTTCCAAATGGGACTTGCTTCCACACCAGTCTTACTGTTCGTTCATCAGAATGTCGCCTAAGGTGTTCTGCCCATTGGAGTCTTCTGGACTTTATATCCTTTATGATGTTGGTGTCTGGGTAGAGTTTATTGAGCTCTTTGTTATTTCTTATCCTATATTGTCCTGATGCTTCATCCAGCACAGAACCAAAGATCTTCTTTAGGATTTTTCTTTCCCAAACACATAGTCTCTCTTTGATTGCCTTTGTTATCGTACACGTTTCGCTTTCATACATCACAACGAGTCGTTCGATTATTTTATAGACTTGTATCTTCGTACGTCTTGTTAGTTGTTTCGATTTTATAAGATATTAGAGGGCAAAATACATCTGTTGGCGACCTGAATCCTGTTATTGTTCTGAAGCTATTTTCTTGTGGCATTGTAAATTAATTACTATTTATAACTGGGAATAAGCCACAATTAAAGATAAAAATACGTTTATTGACGTTTCAATTTCCAATTCATGGGCCCAGCGTTATTCAAAATTTTAGGAGATTGGAAATTCTATACAAGAAACTGGCACACTGTCAAAACTCAATTAAATTTTGTCGAAGATGTAGAGATATGTTTGTATTTTGAGAACGATTTCCGAATTGGGAATTGAAACGTCAATAAACGTATTTTTATCTTTAATTGTGGCTTATTCCCAGTTATAAATAGTAATTAATCTGAATCCTGTTGTTTATTTCTTGTAATCCGTTACTGTCTTTAGTTATTGTTGTTCCAAAATACTTGAATTGTCTAACGCGCTCAAATGGCCTATTCTGTCTCTGCTTTGTTTATTGCGGCTCAAATACATATATTTCGTCTTGTTTTTCTTGATTTGGAGCCCCATCTTCTCTGCTTTCTTTTTGAACCTCACGAAAGACTTATCTTTATCCTTAATCGTGTGTTTCCTCTTAGATCGATATCGTCTGCAAATGCCAGTAGTAAGTTTGGTCCTTCTAGATGAAATACTGTATTTGGTTTTCGATTCTTGTACTTCTGATTATGTGCTCCAGAGCTAAGTTAAAGAATTGTGGTGAAAGTGCATCTACCTGTTCAGTCCATTGTTTATTTCTAATGTCTCAGAGTATTGTTGTCCAACTCTCACCTTACATCGTAACCGTTTCATACACATCTGTATCAATCTGACTAGTTTTTTTGGAAAGCCAAGTTCCAGCATCGCTGTCCACAGTCTGGCCCTGCATACTCTATTAAATGTTTGTTTAATATCCATGAACATCTGATGAAGCTCACGATCAAACTCCCAGCATTTTTCCATTATCTGTTTTATTGTGAATATCTGGTCAATCGTAGGGCGGCCCGGTCTAAATCCGAATTGATAATCTATAACGATTTCATCTGTGTATGTTTTGGTTCTTTCTAGCAGGATGTTTGCAAGGATTTTGTAGGTGGTGTTTAGGAGTGGTAGTCTCCGGTAGTTAATACATTGCTTTTTGTTTCCTTTTTTGAGTATTGGTACAATAACCCCTTCTTTCTTTTCATCTGGCATTGTTTCTTCTGGCTAAATGTCTTGAATTAGCATGTATATAGAACTGTACAACGTTTCTCCTAAATATTTTAAGCACTCTGCGTGTATACCATCGCCAGCTGGTGTCTTATTATTTTTAAGGTTTTTAATTGCCTGTATTACTTCTTCGTATGTCGGGTATTGGTCTTCTATTTCAGTTGTATGTACCTCTATGTTTGATGTATTTCTGCTAGATTGGTCGTTCAATAGTTAATAAAAGTTTTCTGTTCTTGCTTGTTACCCGGTCTTGATATCTGAGATTCCTTTGAAGAACTGTTTCGATTGTTTGTGCTTTCTTTTTTCTTTTATATCTCTGATTATTTGTTCCTGATACTCCCTCTTCTTCCTTTTCATTTGTTTTCTTGTCTCTGTTCTTCTTTATATTTCATTTCATTGTTATTGTATGAGGGGTTTTGTAGCATGTTCCTTCTAGCCATATTTTTTGTGTTATGGAGTTCAGGCAATCATCATCGAACCATTTTTTTGTTGTTTTCTTTTTGTGTCCTATTATTTCATCTCATATGCTTGTCAGAGCTAATTTGATATTTTTACAAGCTGAGTCTATGTTGCTATAGTCTTTTGTCTATGTTAGAGCGATTTATTCGTAGATCCTTATTACGTAGAACTTCGGTATTCCATAATTGTGTTGGTGTATTCTTGTGTGTTTTTTTGGACGTTATTCTTGTCCTTACCTTCGCTTTTACCAGAAAATGATCCGTGTCTCCATCAGCTCCTCTTAGGCTTCTTACGTCTAGACCGTTACTACCCCTCCGGGCATCTACTAGAACATGATCGATTTGATTTCTTGTGACGCCGTCGTTGGAGACCCATGTTTGTTTGTGTATTTTCTTGTGTTCGAACATTGTCGATTTTATTAGTTGGTTGTGAGACGCTGCAAACTCTATTAACCTTGTTCCATTATCGTTGCTGACATCGTGAAGACTATGGTTACCTATTATTTGTTTGTATGGTACTTCCTTCCCAATCTTTGCATTGAAATCTCCTAAGATAATATACATGTCCTGTTCAGATTATTTATTAGTTCCTCTAGTTTCTCATAGAAGTTATCTTTTACATGCTCTTCCTTCTCCTCTGACAGTGCATGGGACTAGGGATTAGTTATGTAGTTGTCCTTTGAGTCTGATATAACAGAGTCTTTCATTAACGGGTTTGAAAGTTAGTTTGATTGGTTCGAGGTGATGAAAATGGCCTTCTGGGTTACTTTGAAGAATTATTAACTTTTCAACGGATTCTTTGGTATGAGTTTAGGTATCACTACCAGTTTCATCTTTTATTGCTAGTTTTAGTTTTTTTAAATTATTCTTCTTTTGTTACTTTTTCGATTTTTATTTTGAATATTGGCATATATAAATGAAAGGATTTAGTTTAATTCTAATGACGTATTACTATAATTTTGTGAAATATACTCAGGATTGTTACAATTTAAGGCGTTAACATTTAAGAAGTCACATATTAAAGAAAAATTAAGAATAAAATTTGGGTTTCGATTTTTATTTGGATGTTTAATATAATTAGGAGAATTAAATATTTAATCCAGAGTAGTTTTACCTTTTTTTTTTTAAGTTTTGATTTTTAAGATTGCGAAAGTCGTAGGTAAACTGTTATTTTTATTATTTTAAAAGAGCTAGAAAGTTTTCTTTATATTGGTTGAGAGGTTGTTGCATTGTTGTATTACATTTAGTTGTAGTTGATTTAATTATCTTTGATAAGGAGTTCCTTTGGAAATATGTATATGTAATTGGTAGGAAAAAAATGTTTGTTAAAATTGTGTCTGTTTAGGATGTTAGTGAAATGGGTTTTTCTGTAGCAGGAGGATGAGAAAAGTTTTGTCATTTTGGGTTTCAGTTTAATAGAATCAGCATAATCCATATTTTCGTTATTGTGAATCCATATTGTATGTGATGTCCGATTCTCTGTGTCCCATTGTTTTACATTTTGAGCAGTTTAGTTTACTTATAGAAAAGTACCTATAAGCGGTAGGGAGTGTTTTCGTAAGTAATGTTGACGGAATCTGGGAGATAAGTATGATTGTGTATGGTATATGGTTAATAATCACTTGTCATGTAGAACTTAGAATATGACTGTATTCAGATTCAAGCATTCCAACTTTAAGAATAGTAATTTTGGTAATAGCGACTATACTGAAATTTATTATGTGTTCTTCAATCAAATAAATGAGTTTGGGATTGTGGAACCGATATTGGAAATATCCAATAGTGGCACAAATTAGTGTTAACGGTATAATAAAAGCATATAAATATGATCATTCATTGTTTGTTTAATTACACACGGTTAGTTGTTTGTTTGTTTTATCTGTCTTTTTCCCTTTGTTAGGGATCTTAACTGATATGATTTATATTGAGCAAAAAGTTCTGTCAGCGTTACTAAGCCTTGGTGTTGCATTTATCAAAAGATCAGCGGTGATTCCTTCTGGTTCATATGCTCTTTTATTTTTCATGGTTTGTATAAGTTTGTCACCCCTAAAAATGGAAAGTGTCAACATTTATAAATCTTCAAAAAAAAACCCAGTGCGAGAAAGTGCGAAGACTATAGAATTATAAGTCTTATAAGCCATTTACTTAAAACGTTTCTAAAGGTCATTCACAAAAGAATATATACAAAATGTGAGGAACAACTAACAAGAACACAATTCGGATTTCGTGATGCTCTGGGAATACGGGAGGCCCTTTTTGATGTACAGGTGCTATTTCAGAGATGCAGGGATGTACGTATGCTTTATAGATTACCAGAAGGTTATGGACAGAGTAAAACATGACAAATTAATGACTCTAATGCAAGAAATTGGAATTGACAACAAAGATCTTAGAATTATCAGAAACATTTACTACAATCAAACGGCCAAAATCAAAATAGAAGACCAGTTAACTGATAAAATTGCAATAGAACGTAGAGTACGACAGGGCTGTATTTTGTCTCCATTGTTGTTCAATATTTATTCTGAATGGGTATTTAAGGAAGCTTTAGACGGTTGTGCGAAAGGAATACTGATGGTGAATAGGTGAATAGTTGAATAACATTAGATATGCAGATGGCACTATAGTTTTTGCCGATAATCTGAATGACTTACAGATATTAACAAATCGCATAACAGAAATAAGCAACAGATACGGACTAGCTCTTAACTTAAAGAAAACCAAATTTATGACAATTAGTAAAAAACCAATACTTAACGCTCAACTTACAATCTACCAAAAAAATATTGAAAGAGTCGAGCAATATACATATCTAGGCACCAATTTAAATAGCCAATGAGACTACTTAACAGAAATTAAACAGCGAATAATAAAAGCAAAAGCAGCATTCGTTAGAATGAGAACAATTTTTTACAGTCGAGACGTATCATTAAAAACAAAATGCCAGTCCTGTCTACGGAATGGAAGCGTGGACACTGACTGTTGCATCTATGAATCGGCTCGAAGCTTTCGAAATGTGGTGTTATAGGCGCATCTTACGTATATCCTGGGTTGACAGAGTTATTAATGTCGAGGTCCTGCGTAGAATGGAGAAAGAATGTGAAATTCTCATGACCATCAAAACTAAAAAGTTGGAATATCTAGGACATGTAATGAGAAATCAAGAACGTTACGGCCTTCTCCAGCTGATTATCCAAGGGAAGGTAAATGGTAAAAGCGGACCGGGAAGAAGACGCATTTCCTGGCTTTAAAATTTACTAAAGTGGTATAACACGACTACCACTGAACTGTTCCGCGCTGCAGTAAACAAGTAAATATAGCCGTGACGATCGCCAACATCTGGAACGGATAGGCTCTTTAAGAAGAAGAAGTATAAGTTTGGCAGTTAGGTCGTCTCACATGTTTATTTCTGGTCCTTGGATTTGGTATCTTCTTAGAGGTTATTAAAGATATTCACGTCTAGGTTCTTGTAGTTTTTTTTGCATAGTGACTTTTTAATACATTGATGTTAATGGTATGTTTGTTGTATTTATGTCTTCCTTCCTTAGATTTTGTATGAATTTTCAATCCTCCGAAGACTTGCTTCTAGACATGATTTCACTTCTTCGCATTTTCGTTCTCATGATTAGTTTTATGTCTCATAACCATTCTTTTTAAAATTCTGTGTTAATTGCTGTATTGGTTTCTGTCATCTACTACTCGGAAGGTAAGCCATTTTGATATGCTCGCTGCTTTATCTGTTTCTGTTACTAAGGCTTTATATGCATCTTCCTTTAGCGATTCTACTTTGTAGGCTTAAAGTATATTTATGTCGGGGTTTTCATCTTCTTCTTTTAGTGCCGTCTCCACTAATGAAGGTTAGCTATAACCATTGGAAATTTATCTATATCTTCTGCTTTTCTTAAAAGCGTCGTGTGTTTAACCCCATCCAGTCGCGAATGTTTTTCATCCAAGATATTTGTCGTCTACCAGGACCCCTTTTTCCTTCGATTTTACCCTTCATAATCAGCTGCAAAAATTCGTACATATCATTTGTAAGTATATGCCCACCTTTTAATGGTGGTCAAAAGTTCTTTGTCTCTTCCTATTCTGTGCAACACCATTTCGTTCGTAGTATGGTAACTTTAAAATTCTTCTAAAAAGCCACATCTCAAAAGTTTCCAGTTTTCTCATTAAGTCAACATTAACAGTCCAGGCTTCAATACCATAAAAAAGAATAAAGTGGATATAACATTTTACCATCCAATATTGGATGTACAGATTGATTTTTTGGTTACTCAGAAATTCTCTTATCTTCAAAAAGGCTGCTCTTGATTGCTCTATTCGTGAGCGAATTTCTGATTTCGGATTCGGATCTTCCGTAGTTCAGACTTTTAAGTATTTTATTTTGTCCAATTGTTCAATATCTTAATTTTTTATCTGGATCCTTGCAATGACTTTGCCCCTCTTTATGATAACCATGATTTTTATTTTTTTATGTTTATTGTTAAATCAAACTGATCGCCAGTATCACAAATTGTATTTAGTACCGTCTATAAGTCTGTCTCACTTTCAGCAATAACGACTGTATCGTCAGCATATCGGATGATATTTATATTTTCTCCATTTATCTTGATCTCTTCTGTACAGTTTTCAAGTGCTTGCATAAATAACTCTTCGAATATTAAATAATAATGGTGAAAGCACATAGCTTCCTTTCACTCATCTACCTATTTATTGCGCATCCGTGCTATTTCCCTCTAATGTTACCACAGCCTATTGGTTCTAATAGAGATTTCTCACTATGTTAATATCATTTTTGTCGAGTCCTTTTCTCTTTAGACATTCTATGAAAATGTTATGTTTAACTTTGTCGAAAGCTTTCTCATAGTCTATAAACGCAACGAAAAGAGCTTTTTGTTGGTCTCGACACTTTTCGGCAAGAGTTGTGAAACTATACAGAGCTTCCACTCTTCCGAAGCCGTTACGAAAGCCAAACTGTCTATTACTCATATCCGCTTCGCAATTTCTAAATATTCTTGCATATATAATCTTTAAAAATGTTTTTAATAAGTATGACATTAAGCTGATTAATCTATAGCCATTACAGTGTTTGGGGTTCTTGATTTTGGTAGCGGAACAGAGGTCGCTAGCAGCCATTCTGTAGGTATCTCAGAAGATTTGTATATGTTGTTAGAGATTATAGTTATTGCACTTAAATTGTCTTCGTCTATAAGTTTAATGTTAAATTAAGTGGTTTACATATGCACTAGTCTATTTTGATATAGTTTTCGGATGCTGTCATTGTAGAGTCTTTTTATATTAAAGTTTGTTTCACTCTCCGTTGTTTAGTAGTTTTCGTTTGATGTTTGATTGTTTTTATGTTTACAGGAAATTTTATCTTCAGATTTTAGTAAGTAATGATCCAATCTATATTTTATACCCCTGTTATACTCGTATGTTTTGTACTTTCACTACTGTAGTGAAAGTACAAAACAGACGTCTGCCTAACTAATATGTTGTCAATAATTAATTAGCAAGATAGAGTTCTTTAAAGTTTTTTAATTTTAATGACTTTTGTTTAATTACAAAGTAACAGCTATTTTTTAAACTTGTCATTAAAACTTTTTTTGTACATTTAGGTATATCCATTAGGTATATGCATGGTAAAGAACAAATTCTGCAAAATACTGAGATGGAGAAAAAATGGTTATTAATGAAGACATAAATAGATAAAAGTCAAAAAGAAGTTCTAATACCAACCAGATATAAAAAGAAACAATGAATGACAGAAGAAATTTTACATTTAAAGAAAGAAAGACGTCAATATAAGAACAAAGATAATAAGATGTACAAAAAAGTGAATAAACCATGAACGTATAAACACAGGTGGACTCAGCAATTTACACAAAATTGTGTAGTCAAAATTATTTGAATAGGTCTCATTCTCAGCACCTTCAACTGTTGTCACGTTTTGTTTTAAAATTTCTTATTCGCGAGTCGCTGAAAATATTACTCCGTATTTTATACTCTACAGGTGCTATCAAACCAAAATAATAATTTATTGGTTAGATTAATATATTTAATTGTAATCAAAATATCAAGTGTGCACATAGTGTGCATTATCATTTAATAATAGCGTATAATAGATATCAATCAATTATTTTATATGTAGAAGCACTGAAAACTATTTATAAATGGCAACGGTTGTTTACATTTCTCTGTCTTATGGATCTACGTCAAACTTCAAATGCTGTTCCATGTTTGTTTACTTTTTACAGTACATAAGGAAAAGTTATTTTTCGATATTTTGGCTGTATTTTGAGTGATATTTGTGAAAAGTGAAATAAAATAAACGAAATATTTACATCCCGATCTCTCATTTCATTTGTAAGTACATACAATTTACATTATTTAAGATGAGGAAATGAGGAAGCGTGTTTGTTTACATTTTAATAGGCGTACCATTGGGTTTATTCATGTTTATTAATGTATTGAATAAGATATGAGTTCATGAAATTAGTATACATTTTTAAATTGTACCGTAAAAAATTCCGTTTTTAAACGCGTTAGTAGAGGGTGCAGAGATAATAAATTATTGAGTTTATCCGATTACTCAAAAACTTTATTTGGTAAAAAGTTCTGTCTTGATCTTGTAGAAAAGTTCTATTTTTTAAGCTCAAACTGGTAACCTCTGAGACATTGATCTTGCTTTATGGTAAACATTTTATCGAGATTTCCAAAATTTAATTTTAATATTTTATGTGTGGTAATTAAGTCTCCAAATTGTCGGCAAAGTTCAAAAGAAATTAAGTTAGCCATATTAAGTCTTTCTGCATAAGAAGGTCTTCTCGGTCCCAAAAGGAATTCGAGTGGCGTTTCTTTGGACGTTTTCCAACAAAGTTTTGTCTCGAATAAAATCACGATACCAAGTTGGTCCAGCGTATTTAAGAATGGGTCTTACGTTTTCTTCTAAATGTGCCTATCTTCTAGAGATCTTGGCGACCATATTGACCCATCTTATGCTATTTACAGTTGCTCAAAATAGATCAGTTGACGTTAGACCAGTCCCTTTCTTAAGATTGGCCAGCCAGGATAAATGTCTACGTCCAGGGCCTTTCTTACCCTTAATCTTGCCATGTAGAACTAACTGTATTTATCATTACGCATTACGTGGCGAAGTAAGCCAATTTTGTTTTAGTTTATGGTGTTAATAATTTCTTTTTCTTTTCTTAGTCTCTGGAGAATAGTTATGTTATTTGTGTGGTGTATATATGAGCCCCTTAACATACGTCGGTAGTACCACATTTCAAATGCCTCCAATCGTTTTATGGCATCTTCTGTAAGGCTCCAGCTTTCTACTCCATAGAGAAAAACACTAAAGACGTAGCATCTAAGAATTCTTATGCGTATATTGATACTTAAAGATAAGTTACAGTTCCTAAGGCTATTGAAAGAGCTTCTGGCTTTTTCAATACGAGTTTTTATTTCATATCTGTGGGTCTTACGTAAAGAGTGTAAATTTTACAAAATAAGTACATTGAAACTTTCAAAAAACATCTCTGATTAAGATATAGTCAGGAGTTCACACGTAAACAAATAGAAGTAATATTGTCGGACCAAGGTAGGCTGCTGTTTATGATAACACCAAGGTCGTTCTGCCAGATCAGAGTATCTAATAGTTGCCCGTTAACAAAGTACGGCACAAGTGGTTTATTTTTACTAATTATCTGGCTTTTGATTGGATTAGCATATATTGTTGTGTCATCAGTATAAAATGATATCGAACTTAAAACATAACAAGCAACATCGTTGGTATAAAAATATGGTATAAATAAATCTAGATAAACAACGTCAACCGGCTGCGAACTGTTAAGAGATGACGTTCAGTCATTAACATAATGTAGGAGATTGATTAGCGTAGACCAACAAGAAACAAATCCGTGCTGGTATGTTAGAATAACATGTGCATGGAGAAGGAATTTGGTCATTTCCTCGGAATTAATGGCTTTCATAACTTGATCAACTACTGGCATCAAGCTAATTGGACGGTCATTTTTGGGGTCGAGTTTGTTACCTTTTCAAAAATAGGGGTGATGGATGCTGATTTCCAACTAGGGGGTAAAAAATTCTGGATGAAAGAAGTTTGCGTAATTAGCGTTAAAATTATTGCAAGCCTGTCTGTGCATCTTTTTAAGTGTTTTGCTGTTAAACCATCTAAACCAGGTGAAGCAGAAGAACCTAAAATCTGGTTGAGTTTTTAAAGTAAAGGAATGGAAACTTTAGACGACAAGGAGGATCTTATGTAATATTGATTTTTTAAGGCTACTATTTTGGTATTAAAAGTGTATTTTGGTATTAAAGGTAAAGTAAAATTTTCTCTTAGAAGTTTTTATAAATTTTATGGAAGGTGATATTTGTAAAAATTATATTGTGGACGGTATCGAGAAATGCAGTCCACATTAATGAGGGGTCGTTTAAATCTGCAAAAAATTAATGTCAGTCGATCTAAGAGAGTTCAGTGTCAACTGATAGCATAAATGATTGTTTTATAGACGCCTTTTTAGCAGCAAGCATTGTACTAGTATGTAAGTACTTTATATATATATATATATATATATATATATATAATATATATATATATATATATGTATATATATTTCCTAAACTACACATAAGTAATATTGGAACTTTTTGAAATAAACCTGATAGAAAGAATACTTTTATTTATGATATATAATTGTTTCAGCATACTTGGTCGGAAGACCAGAAGATGACCAGAAAACTGCAGTGGTCGAAACCGGTAGTCCTAACTTAATAAAAAATGACTCTTCGACTTTTCAATTTTTGCCAAAAATATTATTAAGTAATTATTTTGCTTTCCGATTTCTTTAACAGTCCTGCAACAGCTTTAAAAAATTATTGTCGCAATTGAAATCATAGTCTTTTCAGAATTTGTATACAGAATAATATAAGGCTTACTTGTACAACTTAAATAGAACTCCAACATCCAATTTAATTAAATGAAAATTGGATTCAGGCTTACCTGAAAAAGAAAAAAACATGTAAATAGAGTTAAACTTTCATCAGGTATTACGAATATTTTATATTGATTTAAGAAAAAATTAAATGTAGATATATAAAATGTTCATTAATTTAATTTAATTAATTTAATTTAATTTAATGTTCATTAAATTTTTATCATAAAAGCAAGCAAATATTAAGCCTGATGTAGATTTTAATAACAACCTAAAACGATTCAAGCCTCACCCGAAATATCTAGGCATAATCATGAACATAACTATGTCCTTCAACGCGCGTCTAGATAACTCTAACGCGAAAATAAACGCTCTAAATAACATTTTCTAGTCATCATATATTTATTTTAAGTAGGTTTATATTAATTTTTTTTAAATATCGTGCAAAATGCATTAAATGAGGAGTAAAAAATTTAAAAAATATTTGTCAATAAAGGATTCGATTCGCAACGATTGTCAAAATTTAAAAGTCAGAAATGTCATCCGATTAATAATAATATTAAATTATATATTTAAATTTTGAATACACTGCTTATTTTAAAATAATTTCATATAAATACAATTATTATTTTAAAGATATTATTTAGTTTAAATATTAATTAAATTTACTATGAAATAATATTCATTTATATTTTATTATAATTTAATATTCCGTCTGAATTTGACATGTCTTTCAAAAGTAAGCAACGTATGCTTTGTTAATACGTCAACAGATGGCATTAGGAGCAAACATATTAATTCATTGAATTATTTGAATATAATATAATTGTTATGGTATGTATTGTACTGTAATTATCAAAAAATGGATCAGTGCAACTTAAAAAAATGCTGTTGGTTAAGGAAGCATAAGTTTATACTGACATAATTACTGGAATACTTAATCTTACTCTTACTAAAACGGTAAGAGAATACTAATAATTTTCTGTACTTGTTTCAAAAAGTTTAGTAAATAGCTGAGCTTTAAAACTAAGCTAAAAAACTCAAGTAAACAAAAAAGGTAGTATAAAAATATTCTTCACCAAGTTTTATTGCACAATGGCATGATCCATTGAACAAATATAAAGTAATGATTTCTTCATCTCACTTAAACGACTTGCTTTTGTTAAATCTGGTATGTCAATTCTTATAAGCCAACTCTGTAGCAATAAATGCCTGTAAAGCTTCTCATTTTTTCACGTTTAGACTCTGATTGTTACTAAAATGGGAAAAATCATGAATGGACAGTTACGGAATGTCCGAACCATGTTTTTTCAGATGCATTTCAGAAATGAGGAAGGCATATCTGGATTACAATGACAAGTAGAGGTACTCGCTTGGTATGCGGGAACTTATGTAGAAGCTGTAAATTTAAACTTATTGAGGTTAAATAAAGAAAATGGTAATTAAAAAGTAAGTAATTATATTGTAAGAGGAGCGTTCGCCGTTATTGGCTTTAAGGAATGTTGTAGGTTTGTTAACATTTTATATTCAGTTTATACTGCAATTGTTGGACACTTTTTTAAGAAGTTACTACCACTGAGCAATCGTATATAGAACTGATTGTAGCAATAATATTAAAAATCGTCATAACTGTTTTATTAGCCATCAACTTTAATTGAAAATTAAATTATTAAGGAAATAACTAAAATAATCAACTAAGAGTACTAAAAGAATATATGTTATTTCATTAATTTGCTTCACTGGATTACTTCGGGTAATATTTAATCGTTAAGTATGTGAATCTTTATACTCCTGCTTACTTACTTTTTTTCTGAAAACGACTGATTTATATTGTTTTATATAATATAATATGATCACAGCAGAAAAGGTGTTATGTCCATTTTTGCAGAAAATGAGTTTCTGGTCCTTTCTGTTAGCCAGTGATCTAGACTACCATTATATAAATGAATCACCGCTATGAACGTGTTCAGTCATGAATAATAACATATTTTAATTTCTCTAGTCAGGCTAATAGCGGCTTCCCACGGTCGGCGATATTATGGACGTAACCGGACCAGCACGCACCACGCACCGTGGGAAGGGTCTCGTCCGTGGTAGCGCAGGCACGTCTGTGCTGGTCCGTCCTATTCATCTAGAGTCGGTAACATCAAAGGTGCGGTACATGCTCGTGCGACGCGATCCTAGCGCGTCTGTGTTTTAACAGACGACAAGTGCAAGTCAGAAGTTTTTCATTCGCTGACACGAGTAGTTGTCTGTAGTGTTGTCAAAGTTGTTTTGCAGTTTTTTGCTAAAAAATGGTGTGGACAAACGAAGTTATTTTTGATTTTTTAAATTTGTATCAAAATGAAACAAATTTATGGAATTCTACGGCACCAGAGCATAAGAAACGGAACCGATATATACGATGTATGGAACCGAATAAAAAATCAATTGAAGAATAGTACTATTTCGATTAAAGAATTAAAAAAGAAGAGAAATAATTTAATGCCGAATTTAATGTTTACAAGCCTGAGTGGCCTTTTTATGATATAATCAAACAATACTGTCACAGACCTACACAGACTGTCACGGACCGTAGGAAGAGCTCTGCCTGTGGTGCGTTCTCGTCCGTGCTGATCGGGTGTCCGCGATGATCTGTAGAATCGCCGATCGTGGGAAGCCACTGTAAGAAGGCGGCAAGTCCGCGCGGTCCCGGTGAAAAAAATGCTTTGTCAGGTTGTACACGTAAGCGTCGGCTGATGCTATTGCATCGGCAAATTCCAGCAAATTGAGTAAACAAACGTGTTTTCGTCAGAAAACTTGTGTTTATTACAAAAACTGAGTAATGGAGAAAATTGACCCTGAAATCGTTGATAACGACATTTCGTCTTCAAATAGAAATAGTAAAAAAAAAAGAATATGGAAAATTGAGTGATGTAAATAAGTTATTAAATTTGAGAAGCCATACTATGGGTAAGGACTGTAGGTGTAAGAGAGTAAAGTGTTTTGAGCGTGTACCAGAAAATGCTAGGAACAAAAGGCAAGGCAACAGCAACAATATGCTTTTGTTCACGATGCTTCCTTCCGGTACCGTGTAAGAGTTGTAAACAATATAAATGGGCATACTGAAGACGTTGATATATGTAAAAAGGCATTTATATCTATACATGGAATAGGTAGAAGAAAGTTAGCCGTGCTGCAGGAATCATTGAAACTAACAGGAGATTCACCAAAAGATCGTAAAGGTAAGCCAATAATCGGCCACACAAGCTCTCTATTGAGGCAAAAAGTAAGATAAAAGTCATATTGAATCGTTTAAAGGTCATAAAAACCATTACAGTATGCATGATACGGCTAAGGTATACCTACCAGAAGAACTGAATATTAAAAAAATGTTTAATATGTTCTGTGAAGTTTACAAATGAGCATGTGTTATATAAAACGTATAGGCCCATTTTTTCAACACCTAGTCAATGCAATGAATATTTAGCCAAGATTAAAAGTATAGAAGATGAAAAACTCAATTTATCGCATCAGAAAATCTGACTCACCGTAAACTAGAGGCAGACATAAACCGATTAAACATAGAGAATAAAATACACAAAATGAAAGCAGAACAATTTTAGAAAAGAAAGAGGGATGCAAGAATACGTAGCCTGAAGTTGATTTCCACGGAGGCAATCTGCATCGATTTTGCAAAAACTCTTGCGGTTCCGAATATTAGTAAGAGTGACGTTTATTATAAAAGGCAGTTGTCTACATATGCAGTGATGATTCTGCTCTTTACTACATCATTTTGTATATAATTATCTTAACCCTGAAGTTCATCAACTAAAAATATTCTGCGATTCCTGTGGAGGACAGAACAAAAATTACACTATGTTTCGTTTTCTACACTATGTAGTGCGTGTAGAAAAAACACTAAATTTGATTAAGATTACTTTTCCAACTACAGGTCATTCGTCCATGGAATGTGAAAAAGATTTTGGATTATTAAATAAAAAAACAGGAGTGAAACTCCCAGAACAACGGCAGGAATTATTTTGAATGGCTAGAAAGAAACCCTCTCCTTTTCAAGTAGAAAACGTTAACCAAACGAACTTTAGAACCTGTACAACATTCTTGAATAGACGTTATAGAAGAACATGACCATTTCTTTTTAGGTCGATTAGAGAACTGAAAATAGAAAAAGACCATCTAAGGGTGATACTTCACCGAGACAGCTACAGCCGTGCGTGGGAAACTACTGCTGTTACTGATCCCAAATTTAAAACTAAAGTAGTTACTAAAGTAAAATTAAAACTAGTAAGATGAAATGGAAGAATCTCCAAGAGCTGAAGATATTTTGTGACTCAGCGGCTCAAGACTACTATAACCCGTTGCCATATTTGTAGAATACAAACTGATGCATTACCTTTGAGCTTTATGATTATCTACGTATTGCGGTAAGCTAAACAACCTTATCTGTATACGAATTGACCCTAAATTTTTGTTTTGTTCTAGGATCAATAAAGCACTCAACACCTGAAAAATTTAGGAAACGCTTTTAGTTTTATTTGTATAGATTTTAAGTTTACTTTTTCTTCTTCAGTGCCTTATCCGGATGTTGGCGATCATCAAGGCTATCATGGTTTTGTTGACTGCTCTGCGAAACAGCTTCGCTGAGGTTATCCCAAACCATTGTCGGAGATTTTTGAACCACGAGATACAACGGCGTCCCGGTCCTCTTCTGCCAAATACTTTACCCTGCACAATGATGTTGAATTTTCTACAAAATGTTTTATTACTTTTTATGCATTTGTATTTTGGCTATTCGCATTTAACTGTCTAATAGGTAACATTCCAATACATTATTAAAAAATTGTCATCTTTTATTTTACCATAATAAACAAACACCAGAGAGTCTAAACCTTTAAAACCGTTTTTCTCGAAACTTGTTGTTTTGACATAGCACCTTCTTTGTCTGTATCCTTCTTATCTAAAACCTATTCATATTCTTTGTTGATATTTTGTAATAACATCAATCAATTTATGACGAATGCACAACTAATCTTTTTGACAAATGATGTATTTCCCCATCTAAAAATATGCCACATCTATTTTTATTTTTTTATTATCACTAATAATTATTTTAGATTAAAAATAATTAAAAGCAGTTGGTTTTTTTGAAAATAACGACTATAATAACGGCTACGTTTAAAAATAACTATTTTTCCACGTTTTTCAGCTGTCTAGCGGCATAGATGAGAAAAGTAAAACTGTTTACTTTGAGCAAAATTTTACCACGATTACTTACTAACGTTGAAATTTCCATGTTCACTTTTCACTATTCTCTGACAAACTAATAACTAGTAAAGTTGTTACGATATGAATTGGGAAAGAACAATTTTTGGGGTCCGGTCAGTAATTCTACGGCGAACATAGAAATAAAGATAAATCTTTGTAATTCTAATTATTGATTACTCCTGGTATTAGTCCACATGGATAGTGGTGTGGCTTATTAATTTGAACGTATCTTATTGGGTAATACTGAAATGTAATTGGTCAAATTTTTCGACAGTGCATACACTATAACCAAATCTGGCTTTGCCGTTAGCAGGTAAAAATTGTTTCTCATGTTTCAAAGGCGGCAAGCATTTAAATAAAGACAGTAACAGTGTCGTCGTGATAAATTAATTTTATTTTAAACTTATTATATAAATTATTTTATTTTTATAGCAAAATTGTAAACTCATTTTTTAGTTCTCAAATTAATAAGCACATTAGATTTCATTTGCGTTATGTATGTATATACTTTTAATCATCAATTTTAAATTTCAATAAAAGTTAAGGAATTTTTAGGGTCCAGTCCCCAATAATTCAGAAATTAAACATTATTTGTAATTGATCACTAACGGTATTGTCCATATTGCAGCTGTGGTTTATAACTTTCTACGTATCTTATCGGGCACTACTGAAGTGTAATTAGTCAAATTCTTCGGAAGTTATTACGCTCAAACTTGATCTTTATCTGGTCAAAAATGCCTTCTCAGGTTTCTCATACTAAACGATATATTCAGTATCGTCGTGTACGACAGCAAGTTCACGTATATTTTTAATATTTTTGTGCAAACAGTAGTGTTGTGTTTTAGTTAAGTTTGAGTTAAGACAGTAGAAAATAAGTTGTGAACACATTAAAGAATATCGAGATGACAATAGAGACATTGTGTATCTTGATGAAACGTGGTTTGACACCCATGATGTAGTTCAATATGGCTGGATGGATGATAGCAAAAAGTGCTGCTTGAATACTCCTTGTTCCAGAGGAAAAAGAATTATAATTCTACATGCTGGAACTAAGAGCGGGTTTGTACCTAATGCCTTGTTATTATCGGCCAAAAACATTAAACAGTGTCATCAGCTGATTATCATGAGGATATGACGGCTGAACTTTTCGAAAAATTGGCAACGGAACAGCTGTTACCGAATATTAAAACAAATTCCGTGATAGTAATGGATAATGCGTCATACCATTCTAGACTATACACCAAAATTCCAAATACTAGCTCCAAGAAGGAAGATATCATAGAATTTATGGAGAACAAATGCATGGCAACACCTAGTAAATGTACCAAAAAGGAATTGTTGCAATTAATTAAGCAACAAAATTTTCAAAAAGAATATGTAATAGATAAACTCTTTGAACGCCACGGGCATACGGTTTTTCGGCTCCCTCCATATCATTGTGTTTTCAACCCAATTGAAATGATATGGGCCAATGTAAAAAAGAAATTGCGGAAAATGAATCAATCTCCCCAATTAAGTGACGTTGTTGTCCAAAATATAAGAACAGTGATCGAAGAACTTAACAAAACTGACATTTGGAAAAATTGTGTAGCGCATGTTCAAGTAAAAGAAAAAGAATATCCTACTTTACCACCAATTGAACCGGTAGTTATAAACACAAACGACGACTCAAGTTCTGGACACAGGGATAGTGATAGTGTTTAATTGTTTGAATATTTCTACAAAGACTTCCACAACTTGTCAAAAATATGTTCTGTATATCGAAGTAAATGTGATCTCTCGATTAATCTATAACCTAAGAGACAATTCGACTGTAAGACGAATTGGCCGATTTCATGTAAGTATCTTTCAAAAATAAGCTCTTTAAACCGATGAAACTTACAGATCATATTTATGATTATTTTTTACCAAAAAAAGGGATCAACTTTGTTTTGAGCGTAACTTGCTTACGTTTGATGCTAGAAACTTTTTTAAAAATCAAAAATAAAGATTTCTCTAAACAATTTAAAAAAAAGTAAAAAAATATATTTTTTTTATTATTTCACGTTGAATTATTCGATATGGAATTTGACGAATAGGTAAGAATCTATTTTTCATTAGCTATAACTCTGCTTCTGCTGGGTATACAGACTTCATACATATACTATTGTTTTCACTTTTTTATAAACTGTATTTTTGCTACCAACATTTTTTCCATAAAATACTTACCTTTTGAGTTATTTGCGAAAAATCGTCCAAAAACGTGGTGTTTTTGATGAAAAATGAATATATTCACTCGCAAATAACTCGAAAAGTATTGATTTAGTAAAAACCTCTATAGAACAAAAGTTACCTAGAATTAGTCAGTTTATCCACTTCCGGACTTATTTTGGATGTATATCTTTTCAGCCCCCAAGAAGGTGCGGTACTCACCCCCAGGGCAAAAATACACATCGGCACAATATCACTTTTTTTCCTTGACACGTTAGCTATATGTGTATGACAAATTTCATATCAATCCCAGTGGTTCTTTAAAATTTAGAGGTTTTTACAATATTTTACCGTTAGTGAATGGACTATATTGTGTATTAACTTTTAATCATCTTTGGTGTCAAGTTCCTAAAGAAATATGAATAATTAACAATATTATTACTGTTTAACAAAATATTAGACCTTAATTTAAAAATAAAAGTTTATTATTTAATTGCTATTGCGCCGCCTATGTTTTACAAAGAGGCCGACACTTGAGTGTCGAATTTTGTTTTTATGACTTGTCCAACTGACATCGTAGAAACTATAACTAAGTAAATTTCAATGACCATCATTAAACCCTAATTATATCTAATATCTGGTACCTGCGATAATCCTTCCGGCAGCGTCCAAAACAAGGGTACTTTTAAGACCCTCAGGTACTTCAGCGTCGAAAACATGCCCGCCCCTGAGAGTGACGTTGCCGGACCGAATAACAAACGAATATCTGCGAAGAAGGACGAATATTGCTGATGTTGTGGAACGCATAGAAGAACTGAAATGGAACTGGGCAGGCCATGTAGCGAGAATGCATGGCTCACGATGGACGAAAAAAATTACAAATTTAATGCCAAGAGCAGACAAACGTAGTAGAGAAAGACCACCTACACGTTGTTGGGCTGACGACATCAGGCGTATCACCAAAAATTGGCAACAACGATCACAAACTCGCAAAGAATAGAGAAGTTTGAGGGAGGCCTATTTCCAGCAGTGGACATAATAAATAAGGACTGGATGATGATAATAATGACAGAAAACAGCAGGGAACTCAACACCATTACCTACGAGTACAAATACAATGTAGTGCAATGGCATATAATAAGATCATCTCAGAGTATATATAACCAATAAAATAAACATCTTACATTTCTTGCAAATTCATTAGTACCTGTTAACCTCCATCACTCCGACACTGGCAACCTTATTTAGGAATTAGTAACCCTCACAACTATTGTATTCTATTCTGCTCCAACCTTTATACCTGGTGGTCATACTCAATTTAAAATTGTTTTCCTATATACTTCTGTAAACTTGTTGACAAATATCTGTTTTTCATTGAGTCACCAGTATCAACAGTTCAGGGATTTGCATACATAATTTATTGTTTTATTACTCTCTCATACATAAAAATACACTATAGAGGAAGCATATATTTACTAAGCAAAAGCAACTGGGTCATATGTTGAGGAACATTTATTGGTTGTTAGGCAGAAAATCAAATCAATAAACTGAAAATAAAATATTAATCTACAAGTAAATCCTGAAATTAACCTGTGCTTATGGACTATAATTATGGGGAACCGCCACACATTATAATATTGAAATATTACAAAGATTTTAATCCAAAATATTGAACAATTCTAAGAGTTCAATGGTTCATAACCTATGAAGCCATCCATCAAGACGCCAGACTAACATACGTCAAAGATGATGTCGAATCAACCGAATTCAGAAAACGAAAAGTTCCGTTAGGGTTAATTGATTAAAGTACATTGATGTAATTGTTTAATTATAAGAGTATATGTATTAGGTATAAATAGATGTCAAAGATAGTCACTATCGAAGACTTAGTTTAAAAAAGAGGTGCATCACTGGATGCACCATTGATGCACTGCATGTCATAATAATTTAATCGTCAGTCTTATTAGTTATTATCTATTATCTACCTAAATATTTAGGTTGAGATTGTATAGATTGATTGTAATCAAAGTGGGGTTATTAAATAAATTATTTTATTGTATTTAAAGAAAGTTAAATAAGTCAGCCATGTTTAAATGTTTAAATCCTAAGATAGTAATAATTTATAAATCCGATTACAAGTAGTATTACCAGTTTTTCTCTTGAAGCTCCGTATGGTATACCAACAAAAAAATTAATTCATATGATATCATAGCAACCTCGGCGCGTTTCTATTAAAAGTTCCGTTTTCTCTGCACTTTTTAGATGAGCATGCACATTTATCTCATTTTCTATATATCATTAAAGTTTCACAAACAATTTCATGTCTCTTCCAATTTCAATTTCTCTGCAACGTTTACGATCACTTTTACGATCAGAATTGTTCCATTAAAGATGCTTTGTAGTTTCTTTTTCCTCGAAGAACTAATCTTTGTCACAGGTTTCATCCGTAATAATAACATCTAACGCGGTACTGATTTTCATCGATGATATAAATAGTACATACGCGACATTATCTCGTCAAATAATACAATATTTACTACATTTTAACTGTACTTTTTATAGCTACAAATATTAAAGTAAAATTATGTCGCAGCTTTAACATACAATAATATAGAAGGTAACAGTAAAACACTGAAAAATATGTTTTCAAACTACCACAAAATTTATTTTAACCTCTTATCACTACAGCTGTTTCGTCTGATTGCCTTAAGTGATCTATTTTTGGCATGCGTTTACACTTTATAGTATCAAATGAAATATATTGAGGAGGGGAGAACTGTTTGTCTCAAGTTGGTCAATCAGAATTATATCTGTGTTTTTTAATTTATTTATTTCCATAGATTCTAACAAGGATAACTTAAGGCCTTTATTTTGAATGTGAAAAATTTTAAGTTCGTCATTAAAAGAATGATTGTGATCTAGAAGGTGAAGTGCGTATGTAGAATCTGTTTTTCTATTATTCAAAGCCCTTTTATGTTCTGCTATTCGTTTTTTAAAGTTTCTACCAGTTTAAAGTTTCTACCAGTTTGGCCGATGTAAGTTAAGTTGGCACATTTAAGTTTGCACACATCAGTGTGTAAGTGTTTTTTTATTTTGACTCTTGTTGTTTTTGATATATTTGCCTAGGTTGTTATTTGTTTGGAAAGCTGGTGTTATTCCTTTCTATTTTATGTGTTTGGATATGTTTGTTGATATTTTGCCTGTATATGTAATCGAACAGAAGGTACTGGGTTTTTTCTCTGGTGGTGGAAATATTAATTAGAGAGCTTTCTTGTGTAGTTTTTGATTTAACATTTTATTAATTGTTTGTTCGTTGTATCCGTTGTTTACTGCTATTTGCTTAATGATATTTAATTCTGTCTCACAGTTGTATTTTGACATCGGAATTTCTGTTAATCTATTTAACATACTATGATAGGCTGCCAGTTTATGTTGTGTTGGATGGAATGATGAATTGTGTATCGTCGTGTCAGTATGGGTAGGTTTATGAAATGTTGAGAAATGAATTGATTTTGTTCTGTTTGTATTGTAAATTCAAAATGACCATGAAGTGAATTAATATACTATAAAAATAGATCGAGTTGCCTGAAAGTTCCTGTAAAATATACCAGTACGTCGTGTACTTATCTCCGCCAATATAAAAACTGTTTAAATACGGGATGTTTTGAAATCTTTTTCTCTAGATGATCCATAAAAATATCTGATAGCAATGGGCTTAGAGGATTGCCCATTATAAGTCCTGCACTGTTATTTGTATTTATTTGATTATTAAATTCAAAGTGGTCCTGGTTTATGCAAACTTTAAGAATATGTAAGAGTAAGAAAAAAATTCAACCAAAGTTGATTAAAGGATGTCTCTCTTTGCTGTTTAATGGGCATATCTCGAGATACTGGGTACAGTAAATAAAAAATAAAAAAAATGAATAGCAAATAACACACAGTTAATTCTTCTTCTTCCTAGCCTTCTGTCGTCCATGTTTGGACATAGGCCTCTCCTAACTCCTTCCATCGGTCTCTATCCTGAGCAACATATTTCCAATTTGTTCCGGCTATTCTTTTAATGTCATCAACCCATCTCATCTGTGGTCTTTCTCTTGGTCGTTTACTTTCGTAAGGTCTCCAATGTTGTATTCTAGTGTTCCAACGTTGGTCTTTCTAGCTAGCAGTGTGGCCCGCGCAGCTCCATTTAAGTTGGGAAATTTTTGTTGTTATGTCCTCGACTTTTGTTTTGGATCTTATCCAGTCGTTCCTCTTTTTATCTGACAGTCGTATACCTAACATTGCTCTTTTCATTGTTCTTTCTGTTGTGGCTAGTTTATTCATGTGTGCCTTGGTTCGGGTCCAGGTTTGACATCCATATGTCCTGATAGGAAGGATGCATTGGTTGAACACTTTGTTGCTCAAGTATTGGGGTATTTTGCGGTTCTTAAGTATCCAACTAAGTTTTCCAAATCCTGCCCATGCTAATCTTAACACAGGGTTAATTAAAGCTAAATTCAAAGGATACAAAATATTGCTATTATTTAATGATTGATTGACAACTAAATGTTCGTAATTATTATTTATTAGAATTCATTAGTAGCTGATGGAAAGTTCATAAGAAAGTATTAAATATTCTTTAAATTGAATGCAAAAATCAGTAGTTACTCTCACTACAGGTGAAGACATGGATAAACTTAGAATCGCCCAGATGATTGAAGATAATATGATACCTTATCATATTATTCGCTCACATAAGTGGAGATACTATGATTACGATAACTTACAGATGATGACTGCTACACTGCACTAAAGTCAGTTTACTTTACTATAAGTTTTTACTTGTATCAAGCACTGAAGTTAATTAAAATTAAAGATACTCTTTACCAATATTTAATCTTATATGATATTAGATCAAAAACCTCAATTATACAAGTATATACACACTTAGAAAGAAAATGCACAGAGACGGTAAGGTACGGTAATCTAGGAACGCCCCCTTCCTCAAGGGTAGCCACACAAGCAGTAGCTCTTTACTTAACGAGTGCCCGCTCAGAAGTAAATTGGTTCCTCTAAAATTCTAACACACTTTCACCAAAAAAAAAAAAAAGAAGAGATATCTCCCACTTAACAATCATAGGCTAGCCTGTATCTATTTCTAAGAAGATAAAGTACTAGCGACCATCGGAAAGTTTGAGGTAATTTGGTACGTGAGGAAAATAAAATCCTTTGGATTAGGTTGTTATAGAAAAACATTACAACGTGCCCCCGGCGATATTTATCAAATTTATCATAAAGGAACCCGGTCTTAAAGCCGGAAGGAATTAACTGAGGATTACCTAAACCGTCGTCTTTAATAAGTCGGTTCTTCCTATTTTGAGTTAGTCGGTAGGTTTAATAGAATTTTACAACCTATTTTCGAATACGACCATGGACGTATCAGCAACGAAGGTAAAGGGAATAAAACTAATTAATATTTTAATTCTATAAAAAAATGTTACAAGAGTAGTGGAGAATTACAGTCGAGTTGGTTTATTATGATTATTAAATTAAGAGTATCTTTAATAATTATATCTAACTTTTAACTTTTTTTAATATCGGAACTAGTGCTTTTAGTATGGTAAATAGTTCAGAAGGGAACGTTGTTGTATGTGAAGTTTATTTGTAGGTTGCTATGTATTCCAACGAGTGGATTTCTGCCCCAGTTTAGTTTTCATTTTTAAAAGCATAGGTGTAAATTTTGAAGAAGCTACCATATTTTCTTATATATACCCTCATATAATTCCATACATTTTTAAAACTTGCTTTTCTAGCAGTTATGATTTATCGCATATTTATATTAATTTATGAAAGGTGAATTATCCAAGGAGGAAATATTTGGAATTAGAAAGTATCGTAGTGGTCTGGAAAATGGATATCACTTTATAACAGTAAGTGGTTATAGAAAAGATGATCAGTTCGACTTGAAGTTTGGACACAACTTTTAAAGCGGTCAGCGAATACGTTGTATATAACTGGATTATCTTGATTTAATGATACTGCAGCGACATTAGAAAAACTTATTATACTTAGGTATTGTCTTTATGGGATCTGACCAGTCAAACCAGTATAGGGTTTGGATTGGACTTGGACTCATAAGGAAATTAGAGGACCTTTATTTTAAATGAGATCTATTGTTTTGAAATACGTTTTTTGGTAAAGTTGTAAACGATTAGGCCATTGTAATTCTGTAGTAATGTGGAAGAAGGGGCGCCACATTGTTTTGTTTGCAAGAGATCGTAACAAATTTATTGCGGGCTGGCATGTTTTTTATAAATATTCTTAATGAATCTTTCAGGTTAGTTTTTGGTCAAAAATCATATTGAAAAATCTAAGTTCGTCTACATATTTAAGATGTCCACCGCTTAAAAATAAGTTTTTCGATTGTACTCTGGTCAATACAGACATTTAAAATAACAAAAATTCCCGTAAAGCCAAATATTGGTAAAGAGCTGTTTACCATTACAAATAACGTTTTAAAAATCCCGATTGATTGTATATGTGCGACAAAACTTATTCAAAATCAAAGGTCAAACTTTGAAGTTTTTTTTTGGATTTTTCTCAAAAACAGTAAGTTTTATCAAAAAAAAACCTTAAACCAATGTTATAGTTTCCAATATAAGCTTACTCCACTAACTGTCATGAGAATTTTAGAAAAAATTAAGGGAACAATACCCGTCAAGTTCTAGATATTACTTTATTACTGATATTGATTATTGATATTGCTATTGATTATTGGGTTAAATATTGTTTTGATTTGTTTAGATATTTTATCAGACCAGACCAGATGATCTTCTTTTTTGTTAACAAAATTTGTTTACTTTACTAATGTTTGTAGTTTGAGAATAATTTCCTAAGTGGAAATTAAAACGGGAATAAACATACTTTAACCTATAATTGTGACTTATTCCCATTTAAATAGTTATTACAATAAACATATATTTTTTTAAATACAACAAGGAAAATGAAAATTTCGGGTCTTTTGAGATTATCCGAATAGAAACTAGGAAATTTTGCATGCCAAACTTAACGAGGGCATATGACAGACCAAGGCCAATAAAAGAGGTATCATAATATAAGGTTTTAGAAGAGTTGTGCAATAAAGGCATTATTCCTTCCCAGTATCATCTCTTCTATAAGTCGTTGCTCACCAACAATAAGGACAATCAATCAGATGTGCAAAGTGATTGACATAATTAAAATTATTGTTTGAAACCAAAGTCAGGCAAATATGCAGGCTAAAAAGTAAGATATATGCGCATATATATGCATATTATGTATGTCAAATATGCATGTATATGCATTTATTTATGTCAAATATGCATGTATATGCATATATTTTTTGTGTCAAATATGCATGTATATGCATTATTTAAACAAAATGTGCACTTCATAAACCGTTTAAATATAATAACTTTATAAAATATTAGTTGAGTGCTTGATATTATAAAATAAAACAAACCTTTTAAGCAACTATTTTAATTAGATAAGTATATATTATACATGACTATTTATTTAAAAAACAATATGTGATAATATGTTTTTCAAAATTTTCTAACAAAAAGTTTTGTCGCCTATCTGTATACATATGTTTGTATGTAGAAAAGCTCCGTTCTACATCCACCGAAGTTATAGGAGCGTATTTAAAATTATTTAAAACTTCAGCCTCTATATTTAATGTTTCATCAAACACCCCACTTAAAACATTTGCAACCTTAGATAGAAATATGAAAATAGTATTTTTATCTATGACTGACTTAAATTTTGCTAAAATGTCTTTGCCAATTTGACCCTCAACAATTTTGCAAGATAGTTCAAATTTTTTTATTAGTTTAACTGCTTTAATTAACGATAAATTCGTATCCTGTAGCTGAAGGATGCAACTTGGCACAAAATCATAGTTTGATTTTATGTATGAAAGTTGCTGTGGTAGTAATTTATTTTTCAGTAATTCTTTGGAAACTGTAAGTGCTTCGGAAGAATCATCAGCTACTTCCTTTATTACTGGCTTTAATTCAGAAAAATGTTCTGCATAAAACATTGCAGCCTCTAACCAAGTTCCTTATCTAGTAACAATAGGTTTTAGTGGAAAAGGAAGATTGGGCAAATGTTTTTTATACAACTGAGTTCTTATAGGTGACTTAAGAAATATTTTTTTCATATTTGAAATTAAATTATTAACAAGAGGAAACTTATTTCTAATTTCTTCTGCGACCTTGTTTAAACCATGTGCTAGGCAAGTTGTATGTACTAAACGCGGATAAAAAATTTTCAAATTGTTTCCTACTTTAACCATGTAAGGTGCAGCATCTGAAAGAAACAGCAAAAATTTTTCATTGGAAACAGCTAAAGGAAGAAAAAAATTTGTTAAACTACCTTGCAAAAACCTTGTAACTGTTAATGCGTTGGTTTTATCCAACTGCTTGGAAGCAATTAAATGCAATTTACAAGCTTGTTCATTTTTAAAAGATCCAATTAATAAATGTGCGATATAACGTCCAGAAGAATCAATTGTTTCATCCACACATACATAAAAATAATTGTCTCCTTTATCTAATTTTATTTTACTCAGTACAGCAGAATAAACAGAATCGACCTCGTTTCTTCTTAAGCTTCTTTTACTCGGAATATTCCATTTGCAGTATTTTCCAAGAAACATGCGCAAATTTTCGTTCAATAATTTGGACAAAGGTATATTTGAGCTTAACAATGCTTCACACAAATCATGGTTAAATATCTCTTGCTCATTTGATTTCCGATTAGTTGATTGCAACCATCTAGATATCGAATCTTGCTTTTTCTCTCCCGATTCTAATTTCTGTTTTTTGCCGGTGTGTAAAGCAGTTTTGCAATGCTGAACTATTTGGATTTTTTTTTCGCATGGTATCTACAAAAAAAAATCCTACAGTAAACTAAATAATTTTTAGATCGAGGGTTATTAAGGCATTTATTATGCCTGGTTGCACCAACACATCTTAAGCTTAAAACGTGCCTTAAGCTCAGCTTACGAAACATAAGCTTTATACTCGAAAATGATGGTGCAACGTAAGCGAAACAAAAAACGGCCCTATCTAGAGATTAAGATTTGTCGGTTCAACCAGGCATTAAATGTGTAACAAAATGACTTAACCATCAAAAATGCATATTTTTTTGTTTCTGATTTAGTCTACTCGCAACATAAGGAGTCCCGTGGGAAATTCTAGCTCGCCGTGATTTGATGGTGGTATTATAGGTTTTTTGGGTCGCTTAATCTAATGGAAGTGTTCTGAAAGCCCAAATATTATCCTTCTTCTCCTTGCAGTAACGTCTCCTATCGGAAGTTGACTACCATTACAGCAATTTTAACTTTGTTGGCTGCAGCTCTGAACAGCTGTATTGAACACATTTCTCTTTCCACGAGATTTTTTCTTAGATTGTGAGTCTTAGCAGGGAGTACTTTTCTCCTCTCGTTATGTGGCCTAGGTATTCCAGTTTTTTGTTTGTATGCTGTATGGTAACAAATTATGGTAAAATTAGGTATTTTTCAGGTATTATTAGAAGCCCTGCAAAAAAATGATAGTGTTATTTTCTCTGGTGTATTTCTGCTCGCTGAATCGAATGCGACTAGTTGCGATTACTCAAAATATATTCTTATTTTGTTAATAACAAAATAATTGTTTATTCGCCGAAATGCTCGAAATAATGCGCTCTCTACATAAAGTTTGTAGTCTTTTTCATAGCTTTTTTAAGAACAAAATTTTTGGAAAAATTACTTTTTGAGTTATTTACGAGAAACCGTCTAAAACGTGTTTTTTTTTTAAATGAGCATATTCACTCGCAAATAACTCGAAAAATATTGACTTTGTAGAACAAAAGTTGCTTAGAATAATTAATCACTTAATCAGTTTATCCACTCCTGGACTTATTTTAAAGGTATTGTTTTCACCCCCGAAAAAAGACGTGAAACTCACCCCCAGGGTAAAAACAAACATCGGCACAATATCAGTTTTTTGTTTGACATGTTTAGATTACGTGTATGCCAAATTTAATGTCAACTCAAGTGGCTTTTTAAAATTTAGAGCAAAAACCGTGAGTTAGCGTACTATAAAAAACAGCTATTTTTGCAATAATTTATTAATAACAAAGTATTGGCGCGGTTTAATTCATCACGACTAGTGATAATCGATTTAGTATAAAAATACTATCAAAAAAATTACAAACTTGCGGTAGATAGCGCATTATTTCGAGCTTTTCGGCGAATAAATAATTATTTTGTTATTAACAAAATAAGAACATATTTTGAGTAACCGTGACTAGTTAGCTTCAGTGACCAAAACCACAAGAGAAGACCTGGACCTTAACACTATCAACTTCTTTACTGGGCTTCTAATAATAGCCCTTTATTGGGGGTTTAAAATAAATATACCTTTTACACAAAAGATTTTCCTTAAATTTTTGTAATTAATGGTATACAGGCAGCTATAGGAAATTTTTCCTTGTGAACTTATAATACTTAACTAAATAATACTTGAAAAATACTTAATTTTACCATAATTTGTTAATAACAATTAAACGGGTAATATTTGGGCTTCCAGTCCACTTCCATTAGATTCGGCGACCCAAAAACCCGAGAATACCACCATTAAATCACAGCGAGCTAGAATTTCCCACGGGACCCCTTATGTTGCAACTAGACTAATTATTTTAATGCAATTTAAAATATTCAGGTTTACTTGTTAGTTTTGTAATTGTATTTACTTACAATTTTACTGCATGCTGAACAAAATACTTTTCCCATATCAATGACTAATTCTGGATATGTCTTGATCCACGCAGATACATTCACTTCTTTCGACATTGTAACTACACTGGATAAAACTTTTTATCACATAGTACACTCCAAAAGTAGGTACAACAGTAACTTGTATTTAACAACTCAAGTTCAATAAATAAACTTGGTTGAAATTTTTTCTTACCTAAGTAAATAAAAGGCCAATAATAAACCCCAATAAACTAATTCTTGGTAATTTTTACCTTCTATTTTAAGGTATCCATTTAGAAAGTGTTAAAGAATTAAGATAAGAATAACATTTTATATTTTGGAAATACCAGGTGCTTATGAAGGTATTTTAACCATGAATCAACAAATAAATTCATTTTGAAAACCTATTATATGCACTTTATTTTTAAATTTACCAATATATGCAAAATTCAAAAAAAAACATAAAAATATGCAAATGCATATGCATATGCACTCTTGCATATTTGCCTGACTCTGTTGTTTTCAAAGTTTATGTTTAATTAAAAAACAGTATTTTATGATTTTAAATAAAGTTATAAACGTCTTGATGAGAATAACCACAATATATTTATTAAAATAAGAATATTTATTGACGTTTCAACTTCTAATTTAGAAATCATTGTCTAAACATTTTATAAGTTTCTTTTTTTAATAAATATATTGTGGTTATTCCCATGGAGATGTTTAAACAGTATTTAATGCCATAAGCAAATAGCTTCAGAACAATATAAAGTTATAAAATAAATTACTATTATTACTTTTATTATAATATAATATAATATTGATTATAATGCTACAGCAACAAAGAATTACAAGTAGGTACCATTTCAGTTCAGAAAAGCTTAGTATTAATCCTACTACAAATTCATTTAAATTTAAATGGCGTGGTTAAGTTTTCGGACTAGTTAGAGATTAATAAATTTTAATCTATTGTACTTTTAATTATTAACTTTGAAAATTAAGGCAATTATATCGAGCACAAGTTTAATCAAATCTTGCCCAAGTACTTTTGCTTAATATACCATCTTCAGGGTCATCTGAAATGAGCCAAATAAACGTTTTTTAGATGAAGGAAATTAATTACCTTCGATAAAAACTTGAAGTTAATGGATGATAAAAGTTTTTTGTGATTAACGTTTTACACTTACTTCGTCAAATATGGGCTATACAGCAAGCGTAGAATGTGATAAACATGGATGTTAACATAAAATTGTACAAACACTACATTAAAACAAGGACAAACAGTTTAAAATTAATTAAAATAGTTCTACGCTCTACATTCTTTGGCGGTAACACGAGAGAGAATGGAAATGCTAGGGTGACATGTGACATATGACAGCTTTGATGGTCAGTCACAGTCATGGATATGTGATTTGCACATATTATAATTCTGTGTAAGTAAACTGACATTGACCAAAGGTCCAACTAAAACTACTATAGAAAATCAGCTTATGAAATATGACATATAGAATATTTTGATTTAACTAGATTGCATAATCCAGATCTCACACTCACACCCGTCTGTAATAATAAGGTTGTAAGTTTCAGAGCAAATGAAGTGTACATACAGTGTGAATGAAAGAAATAAACTAAATGGGAGAACTGTAAAACTAATATGTGATAGCGTTACTAGAGACCAACTGACCAACAGTGGCAGATGTTGAAGTATACAACTGTAGAATTGGTATATCTAGATTACGCAGAGGTATGAAGAGTAAAATTAACTCCAACTGTTTGTCCTTATTTTAGTGTAGTGTTTGTACAATTTTATGTTAACGTCTATGTTTATCACATTCTACGCTTGCTGGATATCCCATATTTGACGAAGTAAATCTAAACCGTTAATCACATAAAACTTTTATCATCCATTAACTTCAAGTTTTTATCAAAGTTAATTAATTTCCTTTATCTAAAAAACGTTTTTTTGGCTTATTTCAGATGCCCCTGAAGATGCTATATGAAGCGAAAGTACTTGGCCAAGATTTAATTAAACGTGTGCTCGATATAATTGCCTTAATTTTCAAAGTTCGTTTATTCGAGCATTCAACCTCATATCAATTTTTTAACTATTATACCTGCAACTCAGTATTTTCATCTTTCGAAATTTATCGATATTACTCAAATACAAATGACTTTGTAATGGTATTAAGATTAAGCTTTTCTAAAATAAAATTGTACCTAAGTAAATCTCTACAATAATAAACTTTTCAGTAAGGGACACAAAAATGTATCTCCGCTACTTTATCTAATTGTTGAAATTTTGAGAACCCAATTTATCCATTGTTGCGTATGATTGTATTACCGTAAAGAAAACATTTGTAAGATTAACAATTCGGAACAAAAAAGTTAATAATAAACTACAGGTCATTACAAAATACAAATCATTCTTTTAAAACCCTTTAATAAGCTCTCCTGAAACGTAGTCATTTTTGAAATATATTTTTGTGTCACTAAGCTGGCGATTTATTTACTTCTTTGAGTTTATCTTTAAGTTTACGTTCAAACATGTTTTCCACTTATCGTACAACACATTTATTACGGATATTACGCTGTGATAATTTATTTCAATCGTAATCTATCCTTGTTAATATAGTGTAACGCTAAATTAAATTTTTACTGACCGTTTACACATTAAACAAGCGATGAACAGTAAAAATCAGTGAACTATAAATAAGAAATTCTTTGGATTCTGATGAAAATTAATCACTTTTATTTTAACATTCAATAACGGCGTTATTAAAGGTATCCAAGATACTCTAATGCGCTTTATACAGGGAGAATCGGTTACATTATAAGATATGTTTACGTACAGTTAGAGTCAGTTAGTTACGATAATTGTTGGTTTATCTTCTTCTTCTTTAAGTTCCATCTTCTATCGAAGGTTGGAAATCATCATGGCTATGCGGACTCTGTTAACTGCGGCTCTAAAAAGTTGTGCACTACTGCCTTCAAACCATTCCCTTGAGTTCTTAAGCCAGGATATTCTCGTCTTCCCACATTTCTCTTTCCTCGGATTTTGCCCTGCATAATAAGTTGTAGTAATGCGTATTTTTTTCTCTAATCGCATGTCCTAAGTACTTAATTTTTCGTCTTTTGATAGTTAATATTATTCCCTTAATATAAGGTTGAATGCTCGAATAAATGAACTTTGATAATATAGAAGGCAAATATCGAGGCAAATATACACAGTATTAATTTAATCTTGCCCAAGTACTTTCGATTACTAGATCATTTTCAGGAGCATCTGAAATAAGCCAAGAAATGTTTTTTTTTTACTAAAGAAATTAATTAACTTCGGTAAAAACTCGAAATTGATGGTTGATAAAAGTTTTTATATGATTAGTGTTTGTTTGTCTTTGTGTAGTGTATTTTGATGTCCCATATTATATTTATTACATTCTACTCTTGTCGGATAGGCCGCAATTGACGAAGTAAGTCTATAAACGTTAATCACATAAAAACTTTTATCAACCATAAACTTCGAGTTTTTATCGAAGGTAATTAATTTCTTTACTTAAAAAAACGTTTTTTGACTTATTTCAGATGCCCCTGAAGATAATCTAGTGATCGATAGTACTTGGGCAAGATTAAATTAATAGTGTGCTCGATATTTGCCTTGTATATTATCAAAAAATATTATTTCATGATATTAATATATTAATCCATGATATTCGTAGGATTCTTCTGTAACACCAAAATTCAAAGGCGACCAACTTTGGCACCAGGCAGCCCTTTGTGGAAAACTTAGTGCTAGACTTAAAGAAGTCATGGACAATTTAGTAGTGAAGCTAATTAATTTTATGAGATCTAATTCTGCTCTTCAGCACTGACATTTCAATGAGTTTCTTTTTGAATGTGATTCAGGATATTCTGACTTACTACAACACAATAATGCTCGTTGGTTAAGTAAAGATCAAGTTATTGAACGTTTCTGGCTAATAAAAGAACACGTGAACTCCTTCTTACAAAATATAGATACGCAGGTAGCCAGTAAACATTTTGAGTATATAACAAACAGGCGCAACATGCTGGTTGTGGCTTTTTTAAAACGAATGCGCTTAACACAGAGTTACAAGGAAATGAAAAATTAGTATGTGATCTGATACAAAGCGTGTCTGCTTTTTATCGTAAGCTGGATATATTTGAAAAAGATATTGCACAACAAGAATTCATTCATTTTTTAAATATTCTTAAATTTAATAAAAATAAGGAGTACTTCGACGACGACATTGCAGTGTTCGCAAAATTCCTGCGCAGTCTTAGAAACAAATTTGTTGCAAGATTCCAAGACTTTGTACAGGTAAGCAAACTACCTTCATTTCTAAAATCACTATTTGAGGTTGATGCAACAGCAGCATAGACAGATGTGACTGCTAAGCTGTTTAATCTGTCAAAAGCTTTACTTCAAATGGAGATTATTGAATTACAAGAAGATTTGCCCTTGCATATTTAAAATCGGTATCCGCCGAAGAATTTTGGGTCAAACATGTGCCACCAAAATATGAAAATTGCAGATAACTTTTAATAATTTGGCCAGTATGTTTGGTTCAACGTATATATGCGAAACGTCTTTCTCAAAAATAAATTTTTTGAAAAACAAAGATTTCTTCAGATTAACGGACGCCCACCTCGAAGATACACTTCGAATTTGTTGTTGGACTCGAGAACCAGACCACAAACAACTAGCTCAAGACCATCGGTGCAATTTTTCGCATTTATTTAAGGTATTTTGTTTTATCATTAGGAATGTACCAAAATAATAAACATTTTGTCATTAAATGTTATCATTTGTTTTTGTTTTGGACCTTGTTCAAATTTCTTGCCGACCTCTGACCTAGTAGTTAACTGAAACACTTACATCAGTACCTCGTAAAAAAGTATAATAGTAGTAAAGGTAAAGAATTTTTTTCTATTTTTTTTAGGTAAGTGATATGGTATTGTTTATTTTTTATATAGTTTTCATCGATTTTACATTTTTAATTTTCATAATTTCTAAACGTGACTAAACGGGAACTAAGCCATTTGTACCGAAATTTAAATTCTGCTAGCGCGCCCACTATGTTCACGTCTATTCCTTTTCTGTTTTAAACTGTACTTGCAACATATATTTCTATTTCAGCTTCCGTGACTTATGCGTGGACTTATCCGCAGCGAAATATTTTTCAAATTTATTCCACTTATTCCCACCCAAGGTGTCTGGGTTTAGAGGATATCCCAGAAATAACAATGAAAGAAGTCTCAAAGTTATTAAATCGAATAAAAAACAATAAAGCAGCTAGTGATGACCAAATCGTTATGGAGGAAGTTAAAGCAGGAGGAAAAACAGTATTGAAAGCATTGACACAATTATATAACTTATGCCTTTCAAAAGAGTTTACACCATCTCAGTGGAATAAAGCTGTTATAGTAGTCATGCATAAAAAGTGAGATATAACAGTGCTAAACAACTATATACCTATTAGCTTGTTATCTCACTTTTATAAGTTGTTTATGAAGATAATAACTACTAGATTGACATCAAAACTAGACCTCTATCAACCTTACGAACAAGCAGGATTTAGAGCTGGATACGAAACAAATGATCATTTGCAAACTATTAAGTCGGTAATAAAAAAACCATTGAATATAATAGACCCCTGATACTTGACTTTATCGACTTTGAAAAAGTATTTGATACGGAATCAATCAAAGTGAAATGCTTCAAGCTCTAACACAATGTAGAATAGATCACTGATACAAATTCCTCATCTGAGACATCTATCAGCATGCTACAGCCTGTGTAAGACTTAATGAAGATACTGGGACTTTTTGTATTGAAAGAGGCGTTCGGCAAGGAGACAACATGTCTCCTAAATTATTTACAGCTTTGCTAGAATACGCTTGTAAGACAATAGATTGGAACGAAAAGGGCATCAATGCAAATGGAAAATTTTTAAATAACCTTAAATTTGCAGATGATATCGTTCTTATTGCAGACAGCTTTGATCAGGTACATATAATGCTCCAAGAACTCCATACTGCCACAAAAAGAGTTGGTCTGAAAATAAATCTTTCAAAAACACAATTTATGACAAATTTAGTCCACAACAAAAACATCTTAGTAGAAGACAAATATATTGAGCCAGTTGACTTTTATAAATACTTGGGACATGAGATCAGAATAAGTCGAGACAACCAAACAATCGAGGTGAAAAAAAGAATAAACCTCGCTTGGGCTGCATTTGGAAAGATGAAGGATGTTTTTAGGTCTAAGATTCCAATGTGTCTGAAAAGAAAATTATTTAATTACTATATTTTGCCAGTGATGACCTACAGTGCAGAAACCCTAACACTCACAAGAACAACAGTAAGTAAACTTCAAGTTGAGGAAGGGGCAATGGAGAGAATATTGTTAGGGATTTCTCTACGTGATAGAATACCCAATGCTACCATACGCAAAAGATCAGGAGTGGCAGACGTTATTAAAAGGATAACAACACTAAAGTGGAACTGGGCAGGTCATGTAGCAAGATCAGTTAATGACCGGTGGATAAAAAGAATTTTGGAATGGAGACCCCGAATACAAGCCAACAGAAATAGAGGTCGACCCCCAACGAGATGGACAGATGACATAAAAAGAGTGACTACAAATTGGATTCAGATGGCGCAAAATTTTCACTAAGTGGAAAAGCATGCGAGAGGCCTATGTTCAGCAGTGGACGTTAGAGGCTAGTTGATGATGATGATGATTCTCACCCAAACCAACCGCTGCACTATAGATTTCTTAACTATGTCTCCACTGTGTTTGGTATATCATATTACCTACACAATTGCGTTCGTTTATTGTTCGAAGCAAAATGCGGAGTGATAGTCCAGCGCCAGTAATAATTAGATAGTAATTTCTTTGTATTTCATAAAAGATAAAAAATAGTATTCCGAAAATTATTTTTGTTGACAAATAATATATATAGGTAATATATTAATAATAATATATTTATCGTATAGATGGCAATAATATATTTATCATACTATAAAGAGCAGGAACGACTACAGCGGCTAATGTTAGACTGTCTTAGTGAAGATGAACATAATAAATAGATAGTGACTGACACCTACGAAGACAGCAAAAAGGATATAGTAGAAATGCATGAAATATATTCTGAATCTAAGAATGAAATTAAAGATGAGGCCATAGAAGTCTGTTTCTTCCAGCACTTGGTTGGAAAAGATAAAAAAAAACTGGGCAAAACACCCCCTTCCACATCATGAACAAAGGCAGTAAACTCGTATAATGGGTGAAAAAATTAGCCAACATATTTCTCCTGTAAAAATATGCCAAATTTATGTGATTTAAACATTTAACTTATGTATGTGCACAATGTTATTCTGATAGTATGGTTTAGGGCAATTCCTAACTCATATTTTTTATTTCGTTTTGTGTAGTTACATTTTTCTTTTGTACATTTTTAATAAAATAAATATATTACTAATTAATAATGCTTGTTCATAAAACGGTCACATGTAACAAAGTAACTTTTTAAGGAATATCAGGGTATAACGGGATTGCTGGTAACATGTTACTGAAGAATCATGAATAGGTACTGGTCCTAAAAAAAGGAACTAGCTAGAACTTCTTTTATCGTACCAGAACCATTCCATTTGTTTTCAATAAATCGCAACCTGGAAAATGTACGGAAATGAACTTGTGACGTATTCATACCCAGTGTCTACTCCAAGTCGATACACAGTCGTTTCTATGTTGGCAACTACTGACTACCGATCTGTCATGTCAGTTTTACTTAAAAATAACAGAAATCGGAATGTTTTTAAATATCTTTTGTCGTTTTTGATGTCTTTTGGAATTAGTAATCATTAATATTTTAGTTTTGTATTCGTGGTTGATAATTTTTTATAACTTTCTTATATTATTCTTTTTGACAAACCCTCTAATCTTTATATCACGTTTATTTTCAAACATATTAAAAATAATACTTTTTATTAACATTGCGAATGGCAATATTGGGATTACAGATTTCCTATTAATGCCACCCATGTCAATATTAGGCATTGCAAAACTACGGTTAAAAGTAACACATATTTCTGAAAAAATAAGGGCAATTAAGTAGTATAAACGTAACAAACATTTCTGAAAAATATAACTTAAGAACATTGAGGACAAGTAAACTTTTCTTTGTCATCTTTTGTCAGTTCTACACTAGCTTCGTGAACATAACGATGGCACACTATTCACAAGCGCATATCTTCTTTACTGCAGATGTTACAAAGAAAACAATACCACAATTCTTCATTACTTGATTTATTTGTCGTACTGCCCGTTGCTTTTTCGGCACCTTTGGTTGGTTTATTCAATTTTGATATTAATGCAAACAAATCTTGGTTACTTCGATTTTATTGTTTAAAACCGGCTTTCTCTTCTCTTAGATAGTTTCATAGGTTTATCTTTACTAGAGACATCGTCAAGTGAGTCATCGTGAAGACTAAAATTTGATAATGATTCGCTTTCTTGAAACAGTAATTAAACGGTTCTTTTTTTTGTTATTAGTTTTTTCTGGTACTTTATATAAACTTGTACTCGCCTCTTTATATGCGCATTCAATCGACTTGCTAGAACTTTTAACGACATCTTATAAATCTTGGGAACTACTGGGGTTTACTCCGTCTTCTTCTCTATGAGTCATCAAACTTGGTACAAAGGCAGCTTCAGATATAGCGTCTGGTTTAAAGGGATAAATGCCGGTAAATGCAAAACCGAAGATAATGTTGGATGGTGTCATTGCTTTTAGTTAAACTGGAATCGAAATTTTCCAAACCTCATTTTGGCAATCGTCTTGCCAGGATTTGTTGTTAAAAACTGTAGTATTTCTTGGTCCTAAAATATCTCAAAGCTTTTAAACACAGATTTGTCCATAGGTTGCAATTCGTGTGACGTGTGGCTAGATAAAACACAAGTTATGTTAATACGGTTAGCTGCCTCAACTATACAAATATCTAGGTAACTTTTAGGTCCATCAAATATTAACAGGGTATGACCAAGATTTCTAAATGAAGAGAAATGGTCAAGCCACAAAAAAATGCTTCACATGTCATACTACCTTTATTTGTGACAATAACTTTTGAGCCTTGGCACTTTTGATGGCACCTTTGATGGACATTTCGTTCGCTATGGCTTGCATTGCCAAGCGTAGATCTTCTTCTGACCACTCAGCTTGACTTTGAAGGTGTCATTGCATTTAGCCAAACTGGAACTAAAATTTCTCCAAACCTCATTTTGGCAATCGTCTTGCCAGGATTTGTTCTTAAAAAACTGTAGTACTCTTGGTTCCAAAATGGTTCAAAGCTTTTAAACACTGATTTGTTCATAGGTTGCAACTCGTGTGACGTATTGTTAGACAAAAGACAAGTTATGTTGATATGGTTAGCTGCCTAAACTATGGAAATATCTAGGTAACTTTTAGCACTACCAAATATTAATAGGGTAGGACCAGGATTTCTAAATGAAGAGAAATGGTCAAGCCACAAAAGAAATGCTTGGCATGTCATACTACCTTTATTTGTGATAATAGCTTTTGAGCCTTGGCACTTTTGATGGCACCTTTGATGGACATTCCATTCGCTATGGCTTGCATTGTCGAGCGTAGATCTTCTTCTGACCACTCAGCTCGACTTCTGCCACTGGCAATATAAGGAGTTATTAGCGATGGCAATATTAGAAACAAATGACTACATAATAAAAAATCCGTAACGTAAAATTGCATTTAAAGTAATTCATGCAGTTTATAAAACAATAACCACTGGAGTATACTAACCTAGCCTAATCTAACCCAAATTACAAAATCCAAAAAAATTAATATATTTTGCGTAGGGTCAACGGGAAAAACAGGTTTATTTATTATATAACAAGAACATGAAAAACAAATAGCGAGATCTTACATCTGATGCATACCAAAGACTTAAAACAACGAACAAAAAACAAGTTGCTGATAGACAGAGACTTGCTACTGTTGTCACCTTGCAACGTCGATACTATCTATAATATAGAGGGTCACAGTATTAGGAACAGTAGCAATATTTAGCGCACCTACCTTAGTGACTCCACTCTTAAATTGATACATAGGTAGTTATATAGTTATAGACTTATTTTACAGTCAACTGATAAAATATACCAGGGCAAATTCAAGCAAAAAGTTTATTGTATTATTTTGTAAGGTAATTTTCTTAGTGTTTGAGAAAATTAAACTTAGAGTAATATTTAGAGACGGAAAGTGGGAAAATAAAAGTACAGGTTATTTATAAATTCAGAGAAAACAGTCAAACATATTGTCTGCAACTGCATTGTAGTTGTTGACCACTAGAAAGATTTTATACGTATACATACCTAGAACAAGTCTTTATCGAATCTGATCAGATAAAAAATATAATTTCTCAGTCAAGATCTTTATTATTAAATAAAAGGTGTAGACATACCAATATAAAAATTATATCGTTTAGGTTGCAGTGTATACCAGTACAAAGCGGAGTCAGACAGGGTAACTCGTTGAGCCCACTTCTCTTTAATATAATAATGGGCGAAATAACACAAGCACTACGTAAAGGTCATGGAAACAGAATGGGAAACAAAGAAATCCAAATATTATGTTATGCAGATGACGCCGCATTAACCGCCAAGACAGAAGACGAGCTCCAAAGATTAACACATATCTTCAATACAACAGCTAAGAAATACAATATGATAATATCAGCAGAAAAAACCAAATGCATGACAACATCTAAATACCCACTACGGTGTAAAATCGAAATTTATGGAAAAATAATAAAGCAGGAAGTAAGGTTTAAATATCTGGGAATAGATATAACTAGATACGAAGATGTTGAAGAAGAAGTACGACAACAAAGCTTAAAAGCAAGTAAAGCGGCGGGTTCTCTTAATGACACAATCTGGAAGAACAAACACCTAAGACAAGACACAAACACAAGAATCTATAAAGCAGCAATAAGACCTATATTAACATACACGGCGGAGACAAGATCTGGCACATCTAAAACGAAACGACTGCTAGAAACCACAGAGATGAAAATACTCCGACGAATATCAGGGAAAAATCTGTTGGATAGGGAGAGAAGCGAAAACATAAGAAGAGAAGAGACAAACGAACACATCAGTAGAATGGCAGAGGATAGAATAGTACGAATAGCACGAGATAAGTCACCAAATGGACGAAGAAGTATTGACAGACCAAGAAAAAGATGGTGTAACAATTTAAACAATTTAGGAGGCTAATATTTAAGAAGAAACAGGCTTTAAAGCCTACATACTAGAAGGAAGAAGAACAAGAAGGTTGCAGTGTTAAAAAGCATATAAGGCCAAATGACCCCCTTAAAATCTAATGTATTTTTTTTGCTTAAAAAAATATTAATTTTTTTAGGCAACTAAGTTCGTTTACATTTAGAAATTTTGATAGCAACACTCTGTAGACGCATCAGTGTACAGTGTTAAATTAATTACTGCAATTTCATACACCATTGACTACAAAACACCTAATTTACAAGTGTATAACTAGAAAAGAAAATACATTATCTTGCATCTCTTTTTTCCTTATTCCACATTTCCTTGTAAGCGGTAACTTCCTTAAGAAAATAGTGTAAGTTTTAACATTTAATATGGTAATATCATTACAATTATTACTGGATATTACTTTGATGACACGCTGCGTCCTGCTTCTGTTTATGCTAATATAAATCTATTTGTTTTTATAACTCACGTGAGTACGAACACACACTGCAAATTTTATTTCAAATTTGTCAACACGTTGTCATTATTTATTTTTCATAATTACTATAAACATCCAAGAAAATTAGTTCGTGCTGTAAAAATAATTAGTAAATTATGCTCTTTAAGGTATTAGATAAAATTACGTAAAAAAAATTCGTTATCGTGGCATTACGACTATGCTGTCAAAGCACCAGTACTTTTCAAGCTAAAAGAAAAAGCATAATTGGATCTGTAATAATGTTTAACACGGACTGTTGTACACACAGATTATAAGACAAGGTTGTACATTTTTATTATTATTGCTTTCAGTAATACAGTGTCATCATAACCAGAACTGCTTACCGTAACTTTGCCATAAATATTTTTCTGTTTAATATGTTTTCATGTTTGTATTATTTATCTGTTTAACCCTTAACTGGTATGGCAGGGTCAAATTTGACCCTATTGGAAATTCTTTTGTAATTTTCGGAAAAACTAGGCGATATGGCAACATACCATTTGAGGTATTCTTTCAAGGCGTGCAACTGCTTCAGTTCCGCTATCAGTCGCCCGCAAGCAATTAGTGGCTCCACGTGAATATTGTGAATTGGGTCAGATTTGACCCTGCCATACCGTTAAAGGATAATTTCTCGTTTTCGGGTAAGAAGCACAATACTGTTATTTTTCCAGAAAAAAATACAATTTTGTTTGTTCTTTCAATTTAGAGTTGTGATCGAAGTATAATATGTCGAACGTGCGTGACAAAAGGGCGCCTTTGACACAAAAGGAAATTGAACATATTGCTGAAACTTTATGGGATACCGACAACGACCTTTCCGATGCAGAGACGATTGTTAGTGATCACGATACGGATAGTGACTACAATGCTGATAGTGAGAGTGAAGATGAAGCTGTTGATGGCAGTGATAGGCACTCTGTCGAAGAAGTTAGCTTATCTGTTGAAAGTGAAATTGTTGGGGATGAAAGTGGCTATTTCTACGGAAAAAAATAGAAAAAAGTGGGCGAAAAACGCCACCTGCGTCTAGCCGTACTCGCGTCACCAACATAGTGTCGCATATTCCTGGCCTTTCGGGACCATGTCGGACCAATAAGCCAACTACACCCTTGCAGGCGCTCAGTTTTTTTCTCGATGGATACATTATAAATGAAGTTATCGCAAGAACGAATGAGAAAATAACTGAACTGCAGGCAACCTATGGCGATCAGGCCTTGTCATGTCAGTTTATTAATCATGTCGATGAAGTAGAAATGCGAGCATTTCTCGGTCTTCTCTATCTAGCTGGAGTGTTCAAGTCGAGTCACGAGGACATAAATTCGCTTTTTGCAACAGATGGAACAGGTCGTGACATTTTTCGTGCAACAATGACTCTAAAGAGATTCAGTTTCCTGCTAACAGCCTTAAGATTTGACAATCCAGCCACTAGACGACAACGTATTGAAGACGGAGATAAACTTGCTGCAATTTCAAATTTGTTTTACAGATTTATTGGAAACTGTAAGATAAACTATTCTTGTGGGGAATACGTAACCGTGGACGAAATGTTGGTTGGATTTCGGGGAAAGTGTAGGTTCCGTATGTTTATAAAAAGCAAGCCTGTGAAATACGGACTAAAAATATTGTGTTTGTGTGACGCTCGTACACATTATTTGATCAATGCTTTTGTATATACGGGCAAAGATGAAAATAGGGCAAATCCAAAGAAGCTATCTATTCCAACCCAAACTGTGCTAACTTTGATTGAACCAATAGCAAATTCGAACCGTAATATTACAGGGGACAATTGGTTCACGTCACTAGAGCTGGTTGAAGAATTGCAACGCCAAAACTTGACATACGTAGGTACTATTAGACGGAATAAAAGGGAGTTACCTAAAGAGTTCCTAGCTAGTAAGCAACGTGAACCACTTTCCTCGCTTTTTGGATTTACTAAGGATATAACAATTGCGTCATACGTTCCAAAAAGAAATCGCTCAGTTTGCATGATGTCTACAATGCACCATAATAACATGGTCGAAGAAGGAGCAAAGAAATTACCAGACATCATCTCCTTTTATAACCTAACGAAAGTTGGCGTTGATGTACTGGACCAAATTTGTGCCAATTACAAAGTAGGAAGACGTACTCGGCGTTGGCCTCTAACTTTGTGGTACCGAATGATGGACATCTCCGCCGCAAATGCAGGCATAATTTATAATGCTGCTAATCCAAATAATGAGATGGTTCGTAACCGTTTCCTTATTGATTTAGGGAGAGAAATGATCAACGAACACTTAGTTCGAAGAAGTCAAATGAAAAACATTCCTCGGGAATTGAAGGTAACCATAAGGCGAATCAGCAATATCCCAGATGAGGCCCCACGAAGCATAGATAACCCTCAACGTCGACAACCTAAGCGTGCCAGATGCTTCTTATGCCCTTACAGTGACAACAAACATCCAATTGTATGTGACGAGTGTAGCAGGCATATTTGCAAAGACCATTGCAAAACGTCCAACATGTGTACAAATTGCTCCGAACAATAAAATACTGCGCAAAATGTAGTTGTCAGAATTTTTGTTTATTATGTTTTTTCATGTTTTTAAGTATTTTTCCCTAGGTTTAGGTTTGTTTTGATTAAAACAATTCCGTTTAAAATTATTTTTAATTTTTTCTCTATTTTTTTTTACAGATAAGAAAAGCCATGTTAATTTTTATAAGTTTAGCCAGAAGTAGGCCAGATATTATTAAAAAGTATATGTAAACATTATTATTTATAATAAAAAGGATTTATATTCGATCTGAATGAAAATTTTTCTATTTTCTATTTGCTGCATGCAAAAAAAGGCACAGGGTCAAATCTGACCCCGCCATACTTTAAGTGTAATTTTAAATCACCATACCAGTTAAGGGTTAATATGTTTTCATGTTTGTATTATTTAATGTTTTATCATTTAATACTATGTATGTTTTTTTTTTGACTTGCTACAAACAATATTTGTATATGTTATGTAGTTAAATAAATACTCTACTCTAAATACTCTACCTAATCTAAAGTGCCTAACCTCTATCTCTTCTTCTTCTTCTTCTTCCTTTATTGGGTAATATCTCAGGGGATAATTTGCCCAACTAACACTAAATTGAAATTATTTTATATTGAATGAACACTATGTCGAAACTTCTTCTTCTTGGGCCAAACAGTTAGTATAGGAAAGTCTATTCAACACAGGATAAAACTTTTCTCGCTTGGAGGAACAACCAGTCTTTTTCTGCACAGTCTTTTTTGATGAGGTCCTCAGAGTTCCACAGCAAACTCTTCTGCAGCTATCTACTTAATTCAATAGCTACTTTACTGTGGACTGTCCAAGTTCCTCTTTTTTCTTTTTTTCTACCAACAGATGATAGAGAACCCAGGTGGAAAAAGAGAATAATTTGTAAGTTTGTGTTATAGTAGATAAGATAGGAATATATAATTATAGATTGATTTTGGCTAGATTAAGAAAAGTAATCAATAAATTTAGTCTTTGAGGATTAAGATTGGATAGGAAAGAGCATATCTCTATAGGAGTTTGTAGTTTTGTTTTAACCAATTCTTTGTAGAGGTCAAAATTTGGAGAAACGTTTATTGGACACTCTAGGATAATATGATTTAGAGATCCAATTTGACCACATTCACAGTACGGGTTGTCCTTAATACCTATGCGGAATAAATGAACGGGAGTGGAACAATGTCCTGTTCTCATTCTAATTACTGTGGTGATATGCCTTCTGTCTTTATAAGGAAATTGATTGAACCATGGTGATTTGTTCCATGTATTGACTATTTTTCTATAAAACGACCCTTTTGATCTATTTGAATTCCATTCTTGTGCCCATAGAGTCCAAATTAGCTTTTTAATATAAAATAAGTAGTTTGAATAATGCAATTTAACTTTGGCTGGCATTTTTAGTGATCTTCCTATGTTTGCCAATTTGTCTGCAACACAATTGCCCTTAATATCAGAATGCCCTGGAATCCAAGCCAAAATAATACTGATGTTTTGTTGATTGGCTTCTATAATGCCCCTTTTGGTCATGATAGAGGTATGTTCAGTTTCCATTGAGTAAGATGTTTTCTCTATCTTTTGGATAGCACTCTTAGAATCAGACAAGATTAAGGCCCTCTTGATATCCTTCTCCAAGACAAATTGAACCGCATGATTAATTGCAATAATCTCTGCAGTGCAAACTTGAGTCTGCGTAGGGAGTTTACTAGAGTATGAGTATTCAAAGTCAGGACAAAAAACACCAAATCCTGCTGAGCCCTTACTATCAACTGACCCATCCGTAAAGATTATAGTGTGAAGTGGATTGTCAAGTGAGATTCTTTGAAATTGAATTAATGCATGTTCATCACTTTTATTAGATTGCACATTCCTAATAGGGATAGAAGTTAATTGATATTCTAATTCAAAATTGTGACACGGAAATAAGTCGCTAGAAAATAAATTTGGGGTATATTGGAATTTATTCATGATGGAAACTAAGAGGGGAATACTTTTTTTATTCCAGTAATTAGGATTTGATTGCATTGATATCTGTAATCCATTCAAGGCAGAAATTATTGGGTTGTTAATTAGCATCAGATTTTTTAGGAGGAATTTAGAATTAAGCCATTCCCATCTGTACTTGAGAGGAATTTGACCACTTTCACCTAACAATGCATAAATAGGGGTAGATCTCATACATCCTGTTATGATACGAATACTCTTATATTGTAATTTATCTAACCTGTTGATTAGCGCCTTGGGACAATCTGATAATATTTGACATCCATAATCTAAATGACTCTGTATCAAACCATTATGAACTATCTGGAGAGTTTTAGGATCACTACCCCAATATGTTCCACATAGAGCTCTCATTACATTCAAGCTACGACTTACTTTTAATTCTATTAAATCCACATATGATTTCCACTTTAGGTTTTTTTGAATAACTACCCCTAAATATTTCACTGTATCGACCCATTTAATTGCATGACCTCTAATTTTTACGTTTGGGGGATTAATTTTACGATTTCCTATTTGAAATATAATTGCTGAGGACTTATTGTAAGATAGACTAAAGTTGTGTTCTAATAACCAGAGATCCATCCTTTCCATTAATAAGTTCAAAGAATTAATTAATTTAAGTAGATCTGCCCCACTAACCAAAATAACCAAATCATCTGCATACTGTATCAGATTACAACCGTTGGGAATAATCTCGTATAAAGATAGGGAATACAGATTAAAATAATATTGGACTTAGAGGGGAGCCTTGAGGTAAACCCTGATTAGTTTTTCTTGGACCATGAATTTGACCAGTTTGGTCCTTTACATAAATACTACGATCATTTAATATAGAATAAATGACATTTGCTAGTTGAATAGGAATGTTATATTTAATTAGTTTAGAGTATAAAAGAGAGATGTTGACACTATCATAAGCTGCTGAAATATCTAGGAAAAGTCCTACGGTAAATTGATTCAATGAAAATCCTTGTAGTATTTTAGAATTTAGTAATGAAATGCATTCCATGCAACCTCTACCCCTTCTAAAACCAAGTTGCAATGGATTTAAAATATGATTGTGTTCTAAGAACCACTCAATTCTGTTTTTAATTAATGTTTCTAGCATTTTACCAACACACGATGATAGAGCTATTGGCCTATAATTAAGTGGGTCAGTTTTATCCTTTCCATGCTTAACAATGGGTAATATGACCGTTTGTTTCCACGAAAGAGGAACCTGTCCCTTCCGGATACATTCATTAAAGAATTGAATTAAGAGTAATGATCCAGAGTGCGGTAAATTTTTTAACATTGAGTATGAAACCTGATCAGGACCCGCAGCAGAATCAGTTTTAGAAAAAAGAGTATTGTGATATTCATCAAATGATATGGGTTTCTCAGAATACTGCAGAGGACTGAAAAGTAATTCAAAGTCGCCAGAAATAGGTGAGAGAAATGTTAAAATTTCCTGAGCTACCTCCTCTGGTGGCAATTGAGATAAAAGAGACAATTTACTACCAGAAACCTTGTTAATTTTATTCCAAACATCTTTAAGGGGAGTGTTTCTATTTAGTTTGCTACAATAGGATCTAAAGCTTATTTATCGCTTTAATTTTAGGAATTTTCTAGCTTTCGCTATGAATTTTTTAGCCTCTATATAGTTTTCAACACTAGGAGAATTTTTAAATGTATTAATAGCTGAAACTCTCTTTTGTATTATATGGGCACATGAATCATCCCACCATGGAATGTGATATTTGTTGTTATAAGAGGAGGTCCAAGGAATTGATGTGTCTGCCACTGATGATATATATTCGATAAAATTTTCATAGTCCTCAATTGGAAACGATGAGAAAATACACTCTAGTTTTTCATGGAAAGAAACCCAATCAGTCTTTTTGAAATTTCTTCTTTTAGAAACCTGATTAAAGTCCTGTGTTGGGATACCGACATAGCATAGAATGGGAAAATGATCACTAGATCCTGTATCTGGAATGGTGGTCCATCCACTAATTTTGGGTGCCACATCTATTGAAGCCAATGATAAGTCAACTACTGATTTGCTGCTACCAGGACGAACCAATCTTGTTGGAGAACCATCATTAAGAAAAATTAACTTAAGATCTTCTGCAGTTTGCAAAATATTTCTGCCATTAACACTATCTCTTGAGCTTCCCCATGCTCTATGATTACAATTTAAATCACTCATGATCAGTAGAGGTTTGTTAATCGAGTTGACCAAAGAAGACCAGCATTTTTTGGAAATGAGATTGTCCAAAGGACAATACATATTTAATATATTTAAATTATACTTGGGTAAAAAGGTGAGTTGAAATTGAACATCTGAATTAAAACCAGGATTGTTAATATGAATATCCCGAAAATCTATATTGTATTTGATAAGGGTAATTAAGCCCCCATATCCATCACCTCGATCCTTTCTGATAATGTGATACCCTCTGCATCTAATTGTATGTTGGTTAGAGAGCCAAGACTCACTAATGAGGACAATATCAGGGTTATAGTCTTTAATAAGGACTTTTAAGTAATCAACATTGGTATTATAAGATCTTATATTCCATTGTATAATAGTTAGTGGGGCGTGATGATTGAAAATATAAATTGTTAAAAACATGTATGTTAAATCACTAACTTCTTGATTGACTTTTTAAAAAAGATTTATTTCACAAATAAAAGTTACACTTAGTTATACGATAAAATGAAGCAAATAAAATACAAATGTTATTAGTAAGAAACTTATATGACGAGTGTGAATTACGAATGACGAGTGAAAAATATAATGTTAGTCCTGAATTTATAATCTATCTACAAAATGTGGTGTCGGCATTTCCCACGAAAGGCCAGCTTTGGTCAGAGTTTGATGTCCGTGCATAGTCAGCTATCTCTATGGGAACGCTTGCTAAAAGAATGATGAAATAGGAACTGATATTGCGAAACCAAAGTGTCGGTAACCCTTGAGTGGTTCAAGGTGACTATTTTCACATATAACAGCTCCCCTCATTAGTGAAAAGTCGATGCCTTGCTTCGACTTTTAAAGCTCAATTGGGGTTTCGGAGACGTCTTCATTTTCTGGGCGTACGTCTGGTCTTCTTTTAAAGGTTAATCCTTTAAGTTTCTGTTTAATGGAACTGCTGCGATGAGGTGAAGGTGGAGGTGAGTCCTGAGGGTAGTTCATGGCAAGTCTTGGAAATCTTTTGCGTCTACATTTGCAGAGGATGTATACAAAAACTAGAATGATAATTAATGATAAAGACAATATAGTGAACCAAGGCAAATGTTTTTCGATGAATGGTTGGTTCATGATTTGGTCGAGTTCTTCTGAATATTGGTCCAGCTTATGTTGTGCAATATTTAAATCGTCTGCATTTATCTTATTGAGTTGTAATGGTTTCAAATTTGGTATATGGTTTCTTCTTCCGAAATGGTCACAACATCTGTATGGAATATTAACTGGATGACTTCTGTAGGTTATATTTGGATATTTATTGATTTGATCTCTGGCGTGGACTCTGGTACTTCCAATAAATGCTGTACATTCGGGTAGTAATCTTAGAATTGTGTTTACTTTGATTGTCTGGGTACTAATGTCTTTTCTTTCACACTTGATTGTAACTGGTAATGGATCGGATACTGTTATTAACCATAAATTTCGGTCAATTTCTTGCACATTGTAATCTTGTGCTAAAAACGTCGACATCTGACAAGTTTTTGGTAGAAAGCTAACTGGTTTCAATAACTGTGCCTCACATATAGTATCGCTGTCTATTGGATAGGGAAGAATATCTGTGCACATTCTTTGATTTGGACTAATTGATTTGCATTCTTCTGTGTTTCGGGGTAATACATATGAAATTGAATCATCATCTCGCGCTATATACTTATGTATTGTAGAGAGTGTATGAAAAAGACCAGTTTGATTATCTAATATTGGTATCGAATATAAATGATATAAGGTATAGATTTCGGGGTCGACTAATGGAATTTCTAGGACGAATACAATTTTGGAATCGAGTTGATATGCTTGAAGTTTTATTATATCAATATATTGGGCTATATTTGATGTATAAATGGGCAATGGTAATACATTATTTTGTAATGATTGTGAGATAGTTTTCAATGAATCTAGTAAATCATTGGGCGAAATAATTGAACTGTGTAAAATTTGCAACCGAGAAAAGGTGATGGCGTTCAAAATGTCATTGAGATAATTTTCTAAAAATATGTAGCTTTCCATTAATGATTCACACAAATTTAAGGTTTGTAATTGTGCACGGTAAAATGATATGTCGTCTGCAATGTCTATAAGAGTGGTTTCGATATCGTTTAGGTCTTTGTTAAAAGTTTGTTCGTCTATTTGTAATTTTTGGATAGTAGTGTTAAAAGATTTTATGACAGAAGTTGTAACAGAGATTTGGTTCTTTAGGAGTGTTTCTATTTGCTTTTCATCTGTAGTGATCCTATTTATACATTGATTGAAATATTCACCGTCTGATGCGTCTAAATTTCCACTAATAGATTTCCATAAGGTTCCAACACCATTGATTAATCCTCGTTTTTGGCGTGGATTATAGGCTCGTGTGTCGGCAATTACTTCTCTATATTTTAAATTTACGGAATTAGAAATTTGTCTTATCAAGCTAATGTGTGTTTGTACTTCGGATTGAAATGCAAGTTTTCTTGGAGTATCGGCCTTAGTAAATTTATCTAGCAAGTTTTCTAAAATTTTGTCGTTGTTGGATATGGCAGTTTCTATAGGGAGCAATTCCTTGTAAACAAGTAATGTCCATTTATCGTTAGATATTCGAATGGTACCTTCTTCGTGATAGAAGATTCCGACTGTATTATTAATGGGAGAGAGGTAAAATTGGGAGTAGGCGACTGAGAATAGTCCATAGAATCTGTAAAGAAGAAATTTATTCAAAATAAGGTTTCAGTCTGTCAAAATTTACTTTAGAGGTTTGGTTAGTTTTGGGGTTAAGGATAATTGCGGAATTTGTAAAAACTTCTTGAATTTCGAAAGGTCCATTAAAAAGATTATCTGATTTTGATTTAATTTGGGATTCTTTTACGTAAACTTTGTCACCAATTTTAAAATCAGGTCTTCGTTCTGAAATATTCTCGTCAAATCTTACTTTCGCCTTTTCTTTCTGTCTTTCTGTTTTTGCTTTGGCTACTTTGTAAAAATATTCCATGCGATTATTCAGGTCTCGAATATATTTGCTCATTAGTGTTTTTTGGTTGTATAGAGTTTCTGGTGGTCGGCTTGCAGTGTGCCCAAATATAAGTTCATATGGTGTGAAACCGTGGGTCTTATTTTTTGTGTTGTTATAGCATATTATTGCATAAGGAAGTGTAGTGAAGGGATGATCGTTTGGGTTCTCGGCTTGATTTGCTCTAATCATTTCTGAGAGTGTGGCATGAAATCTTTCCACAGACCCATTAGATTGTGGATGGTTAACACTAGAAAATGTTAGTTTAATGTCGTATAATCCGCATAGATCTTTGATTATAGCATTCTCGAATTCTCGACCGCAATCACAATGAATTCTTAGTGGTGTTCCATAGTGTTGAAAGAAGAGTAGGAGTGTGTTGGCTACTGTTACTGCCTTTTTGTCTTCCAAAGGATAGGCTTGCGTGAATTTTGTCAATTCGTCACGAATAGTTAAAGCGTAGTTTCTAGTGGGATATTCAAATATGTCTATGTTGATCCTTTCAAATGGTGTTTTTGGTGTTTCCGTTATAACTAATGGTCCACTTAGATTTTTTCTGTAAATTTTAACCTTTTGACAAATTTCACAGGCTTTTATATATTTTTCTACGTCTTTTGCTAAGTTCTTCCAATTATATTTTTCTTTTATACGTCTAACGGTTTCGTTTATTCCTCTGTGCAAGTTATTTTTGCCACAATGGTAATGTTCTAGGATTTGTGGGGTTTCTTCTTCGCTTGCCTGTTTAATTACATTTTGGCAGATTTTTAATTTAAGTTCTTTGTCTGCAAATATATAGGAAAATATTTCTAGAATGGGAAGTTCGAGATTGTTTTCTATGCAATAGGTCTTTGATTCGTCAAATTGTTCTTGGTTCGCATAAAGTATGAGAAATAAGTATGACATTACGCTTTGTGGATCGTAAGGTAATGGGATAATGAAATATTTTCGATCTTTTACGGTTTTACTAGATACAATATTGATCCTTCGGTTACTGTATTCTATATTTTCTTCGAATATATCACTCATTATTTTTTCGTGCAGGTCCTCAAGTTTATTCTGCCAGAAAAAGGTAACAATATTCTTGTGAGATTTATCTAACAGCTCTGAGTTTGACGTTTCTATTTTGGAGTAATCGATAATGGATTTGGTTCTATATAATTCTAGAAATTTATCGAATTCTTCGGACATCTTTTCTATTCCTTCTTCTGTGTCTTCTTTTTCTTCTTCGTCTTCATCTGTCTCGGTTTCATCTCTGTTAGATGCGTGCAGGGCAAGTTTTGATTGAAAATCTGCACAGTCCTTAAAATGGTTTATTTTTATTCTGGAGAGTGCATCTGCGTTTCTGTTGATTATTCCTGAACGGTGCTCTATTTTGTAATTATATTCTTCAAATTTTAGGCGCCAGCGTGCTAGGCGGCTTCCTGGGTCTTTGATTGAAAATAGCCAAGTAAGAGGTCGATGATCAGTGATAAGAGTAAACTTGCGACCGAAAAGATATGGTCTGAAATGTTTTACTGCCCATACTATAGCTAGTAATTCTCTTTCTATTGTGGAATATTTGGTTTCTGCACTGCATAATGTTCGTGATGCATAAGCGATTGGCAGATCTTTTCCTAATGGGCCCTGTGACAAAACGGCTCCAATTGCGAAACCACTAGCGTCAGTAGTGAGTAAAAAGGGTTCTTCAAAATTTGGATATATGAGAATTGGGTCTGTCATTAGAATATTTTTGAGGTCGTTGAATGCTTCCTTACATTCGGCATTAAAAACAAAAGGGACTTCTTTTTGAAGTAATTTAGTCAGTGGTTTGGAAATTTTGGCAAAATTCGGTATAAATCTGCGGTAGTAACCTACTAGGCCTAAAAATGATTTTATTTCTTTAGTTGTCTTGGGTTCTGGGAAACTTTTTATGCATGATACCTTGGCAGGATTTGTTTTTACTCCGTGTTCAGTTACGAGGTGTCCTAAGTATGCGACTTCTTTTCTTAAGAATTCACATTTATCCGGTTGTATCTTCAGATTTGCTTTTCTTAATCTTTTAAATACTTCTGTCAGTCGTGACATATGCTCATGAATGGTGGCTGAATAGATGATTATGTCGTCCATATATACTAAACATCTCTCGTTTTGAATTCCTAAGAGGATGTTATCCATTACTCGTTGAAATGTGGAAGGAGCGTTCCTTAATCCGAAAGGCATACGAACAAATTCGTAATGTCCGTTGTCTACTGAAAATGCTGTTTTTTGGATATCTTTTGGATCGATTTCAATTTGGTGGAATCCGGACGCTAAATCTAATGTTGTAAAGTATTGACACTTTCCAAGTTGGTCCAACAATTCTGAAATTTGTGGAAGTGGATAACGATCTTCTATTGTAACTTCATTCTTTACCTCTTCTTTATGAACCTGTGGATATCTGTAAGATTTCGTGTATATCGGTTTCGCGTTGTTCGTTTTGATTGCGTGCTTAATTTCATTTGTGAATGTTAGCTTGTCACCTTCTACGTAAAATATATCTGAAAATTCCGTACAAATGTTTAGAATTTGTTCCTTTTCTTCTGAGTTTAAGTGGTCAATTCTCAGTTGTTCTCTAATTATTTGTTCTCTGTCTATAATTGGCTGTTCGCAGTGATTTTGATCGTAGGTGAAGATTGTCTCCAAGTTTTCGATAGGTTCGATGGAAATATTCGAAAATTCGATTATTTTTGGCATTGCATTAGCATTAATGACGGAAGTTAAAAAGTCTCCATTTTCGTCTACATGGACTAATGCGTGAGGAATTCGAACTTTTTCGATTTCTTGGGATGACAGTATTGCGTCTGTATTGGATAGGTTGCATTTCAATTTGAATATTTGTTCTGTTCGGCTATCAATCGAAATTTGGTTTATTTTTTCTTTTATTCGTTTTTTCTCTGGTCTTGGGATGTGTTTGTGTTGATCATGAGTGTTTTCGTGAAATGAGCTGCTATTGTGTTGAGCTTTAACGTTTGAGTTTGATTTCGGATATGTTTGGAAATTATTTGACGGTACTATTTTTGTAGGAAATGTAACCGGAATATTTTCTATGGGTTTATGGGTCTCTTGTCCGACTTTATGCAGGGTAAGAGTTTTAAAATTTGTATGAAGTTGTCTTGTTTTAAGGTCTATTACACATTCGTAGTGGTCTAGGAAATCTAGGCCTATTATGCCGTCAAAGTCAATGTCTAGATTAAAAATGAAAACTTTGTGAGGGTTGTCATCGGTAAAGGGAATAAGGACAGATTCTGTAATTAGAAGTTTCTCGTCGGTTATGCCTTGAATGGTAACATTTTCTGGGGATCGGTTATGATAATTTCGTGCAGTATTCTCTTTGAAAACTGTAATTCCTGCACCGGTGTCAATTAGAAGTTTAAAAGTATTCGTAGCGTCATTGATATAATATAAGTTTTTAGAGCTCATTGTGTGAAAGGGGCTTACAGGAATTTCTGTTCGGGGAAATTCACATTTGGATCGAAATTGTCCAAATTGAGGGCTTGGATTTGTTGTTGTACATTCGTAATATCGGTTGAAAGATTCGTATGTACTGGGGGATGGTTCTGATTGGGTAGCGAAAGAAAATCCTGATAATTTTCTGTATCAGGTGTATTATTAATATAATCAGATATGTCATTGGTATATTCGTAAAAATAGTTAGTTTGAAGATCATTTTCTGTATAATAATCTTCATAAGATTCTACAAGATCGTCAGGGTATTCATTAAAGACATGGGCTCTTTGCTGAAAATTTTGGAAATTGGGATTTCTCTGAATAACAGAGGGGCGATTCTGCGGTTGATTTTGAGAAGGGAAATTCGATCTCTGTGGGTTTAAATTTTGTTGATTAGAAGAGTATTGGTTTTGATTACTTGGGTAATTTTGTGATCTAGTATTATATTGATTGGATTGGTTTTGATTATTTTGGTAGTTTTGTGGTCTACCGCTATATTGATTTTGATAAGAAAAACGTGATGAGCGACATTCGCTACTTAAATGGCCAATACGACCACAACTTGTACATTTAGAAAAATTAGATGAGGTTCTTCTCATCGGTTGGGAAGGTTTTGGATTATTTTGGCTATCTTTATTTGATTTTTGAGATTCGAAATACGATAACTGAAGTTCACGTCGGATACGGTTACTGGCTTCAATAAGGTCTTTAGGGTTACTGGCCCTAATTATTTGTCCTAAGCGGGGTTCTAGTCCAGTTAAGAGAGTATTCAAAGCCATAGAGTCAATTAACGTGCATTGGGCGGTTTTTTGGTCTTGTGTTAGGCCTGATTTTTGAATTGAGGCGTGCATGTTTGCATTTAGAACTTGTAATCTGTTGAAAAAGGTTAAAGGTGATTCGTTCGATAACTGTCGAAGTCTTTGTAGGTCGTGAATTAAGGAAGTGAGATCTCTACTATCTCCGAAATGAAGGTTTAATAAATTTTTTATGTCTGTGTATGTAGTTGGTTTTCTAGAGTTTATTAATTGAGCTGCTTTACCTTTTAGTTTATTTTTAATGTGAATCGTTAATAAAATACGTTGGTCTCCCGAAGACATTTTAATCGCGCAATCACATGCGTCTAAGAATGTGGGAAGAGAGATTGGGTCTCCTTCAAACTCAGGAATTATGGAGAATATTTCTGAAAGTTTGTATGGTTCAATTTCAACTTGGGTTTGTGAACGTGTTTCAGGCATTTTGATAATAATATGTTAGCGGAAGTATAAAACAAAATATACGAATAGTAAATATGGTAAAATAAAATAAAATGTAAAATCAAGTAAAATATGGTAAAATCAAGTAAAATGTGGTAAAATAAAGTAAAATATAGTAAAATATCGGTGAAAATATAATACGAAATCAATAAAATGTGTAAATAAGAATGATAAAATAATAAAAGTATGCAATAAAAGGTATTTCCTTATTAGATAATCAACTTGGCTTGACTTTCTGTATAGTCAAGATTATTTGAAAAAATTATGATGTATGTACGGTATGTTTGCAAATATAAAAATAGTAAAAACGAGATGATTCAATAACTTACATTAACAGAAACATCGAGTACGTCTTGTTTTCTAACGGGATCTGCTACCAGGGGCTTCACCAGGTGTTCCTTCCGTAGTATCCAGTTGAATGAGGACGGCTCTAGGTTCTTTTTCCGTTGAGGGATAGGGATCCGCCGTTGCTAGTGAGTTTCCTTGTTCTAACAACGTTAACCGGATCCTACTGACTGCGCCAAATGTTAAATCACTAACTTCTTGATTGACTTTTTAAAAAGATTTATTTCACAAATAAAAGTTACACTTAGTTATACGATAAAATGAAGCAAATAAAATACAAATGTTATTAGTAAGAAACTTATATGACGAGTGTGAATTACGAATGACGAGTGAAAAATATAATGTTAGTCCTGAATTTATAATCTATCTACAAAATGTGGTGTCGGCATTTCCACGAAAGGCCAGCTTTGGTCAGAGTTTGATGTCCGTGCATAGTCAGCTATCTCTATGGGAACGCTTGCTAAAAGAATGATGAAATAGGAACTGATATTGCGAAACCAAAGTGTCGGTAACCCTTGAGTGGTTCAAGGTGACTATTTTCACATATAACATGTATGTACCAGGTCAAGACGAGAGGGGAATTAGTATTCTGAGTCCTCAGACCCAGATACCTCCATCCCTCCTCGTTCCTGACTAGTACTTATAGCATTATGTGATACACTTTTGTTTTTATGATTACCAATCTCTACATTTAATCCACCATGATCCTTAGGAGAAGTATAATTTTTATTAATCAATTCACCAATAAATGTCATAACCAAATCCTTGTGATCTTGATTGAGCATTAATATAGCCTGATTTAAATCTCTTTGGGTCTGAGAATTATTTATAAAGTGACTAGGAGATTCTTTGGGGGATCTCTCATTAGGATTGTTCAATACTTTAGAATGAGAACTTTGATCAAAGCCTATATTTAATGTTCTTTTCCTTTTTGATGGAGTAGATTTTGTAATCTGACTGTAGGAAGCAGAATTTGAAGACAGGGATGTAGCAACTAATCTCCTCTCTTGAATTGAAATACTATTTGCAGAGGATGGATTAGTTACAAGATTAGGAAAATCCTTAATGTTCAACTTTGGGCTAGATGTTTCCCTTGGAATGTTTTGGTTAGCTTCATAATATGATAAGTTGGCAAATGACATAAGTTCTTTAATACTCTTTTGTCTTTTTCTTTCTTTACATTCAGGATGTCTAGAATCATGATCTGCTGTTTTACAGAACATACAAAATCTACTGCACCGTACAAACGAGGGAGAATCATGATTTGTACCACATGTAACACATCTGTTTTTTCCCTTGCATTGAGAAAGAGAATGCCCATATAAAAGACAATTATGACATTGGAGAACTGGACTAACAAAGGGTATCACCTTCATAGGCAGACCATAAATTTCAATTTCTTTAGGGATATTCCTTCCAGAAAAAGTTAAACAAATAGTACCTGTAGGGATGAAAGTGGTTTCTGAATTATTTTGCATAACCCTTCTATTCATTCTTTTAACAGAGATAACTTTACAAAAGGGTAGATTAGTAGAAGTTGACATTTTAATTTCCTCTTCTGACAAAGATTTAAAAACTCCCCTAACAATACCTTTACAAGAGATAAGATGAGTGGGAATGAAAACCTCATAACCTAATTCTTCCCAGTCCTTCCTAAGGATAAACGAATTGGCAGATTGTCTGTCCTTGAATACTACCCCAACTCTATTTTTTCCCTTTCTATCAAACTTAGAAATATCTTTCAGTTTTAAATTAAAGATAGTCTTAGCAATACTTAGGACATGATAGTTACCCACATTACTATTTTTACCCTGAACAAAGACCTCAAAGGGCCCCAAATCTGATTCAGAATATAAACTTTTTTCCTTAATGTTTACATTCTCTGTAGCATTCTTTTTAGGCAGATTTTGACTTATATTAGGGTCGGGATCTGGTGGCCGGTCGGGAGGAATTTTTTCCTCCATAATGGCGAACGTTAACAAAGTTTAAATCTACCAAAACGTTTAAATGTGGTTTGACTATATAGAAGATTAAGAAATATATAAAGGAATAGGATCACAAAGAAAATGTTAGTAGGGCTCTTACTTGTATTTTTCCACCTTCCACCATCAAACTTCAAAAAAAAACCAACCTGGAATAACAATTATCCACGCTTTAATTTCTAATCCAAAATAAGCGCAAATTCGTAAAATATACTGTACTTAAATTACAAAAATGCGCAGAAAACTTTGAAATGCGTATTCAAACTTTGACAGTTCAACTGACAATCTAACCTCTATCTCTGCCATGAGACCATATGCCGCCTGTCCCAAGTCATAGTCCTGTCAGCACTTTACATTCATGAGCTATTCAGTCTTATGACAGAATCGGTGAGTTAAAAAAGGTATACATTCCAAATTGGATTTTTTTGCAGGAAACAAAAAAAAATGTTTATCTGCAAAACTAAATTATATGGTACAGCAAATATTTTAATTATGATCTTTACAATTATAAATTTGTCAAAGTTAATAACTGAAACACTTTCTGTTACATATTTAGTTTTGCAGATAAACAGCTTTATTTTTGGTTCCTGAAAAATAGCCAATTTGGAATGTGTATCTTTTTCAACTCACCGATTCAATTTAAAGTTAATGTGCTCGGCTACTAAGGTCATTTGCACAAGGACGATTATAAAAGAAATAATGTTACTGAACTGTATTATCTTTAAGGGAATTTTAGGACGGAGTTTATTTTATCAGCATTACTTGTATCTTGTATATTAGGTTTGAGGAGATAAAATAGTATTTTGGAAGAATATTGATTGCATTTGGTGAGTATATGATTAACTGTCAGTTGTTATTGACAGCTTTCTAAACATCCGTTTAGAACAACAAGAACGTCTATAAAATATGAGTAAAATCAATCATCTAAAATTATTTTAAAATAAAAGTGACTACAAAAAAAAATTGAAAAAATTTTGAAATATTCTATATTTTTGTCCATGAGTTTATATATTATATTTAACCGTTTATAAGCAGATAGACAAAATATATCACAAATATTTCTTTATTAAGCAATGGATACTTTCAAAGATACTACTGCCAATGTATACAGTTAAATTTAATTTATATGATTATAGTGTTTGACCACAACTATTATGTAGTAATTGAAATAACCGACTTAAAAAAGCATCTTTGTTTAAATCAATGGCTTTATAAAAAAAAATAGTAACCTATTTTAGAATTCGATGACGTATTAATATACAGGATATTATAAAGGTTTCTCATTGTCTTATAATCATGAGAAATGTTTAGAAAACTACCTATATATAACTCAAATTATAAAAATATTATATATATATATATATATATATATATATATATATATATATATATATATATGTATAATATAAAATTCATGTTTCTTGGGTTTAGGTTCAAGATATATTACATGTGGAACTAGATATATATATATATATATATATATATAGATATATATATATATATATATATATATATATATATATATATATATGTATATCTAGTTCCACATGTAATATATATATATATATATATATATATATATTATATATATATATATATATATATATATATATATAAGAGTAAGAAAAAGAAGTACTTGTGACTCGTTTGGAAAAAATATAACACTGTTTTTGATGGGTTGGAGTCAATAAAAGGGGCTATTTGTTGACTATTTTTTACTCGAGCTTTCAATTGTGATTACAATTTTGATCAAGAGCTTCTAAAAAATACAAAATGTCTTACAAAGTTGAACTAGAAATAAAAAATTTTTTGTTAACTCACCAAATAAAATTAGTTTTTTATATAAAACTACTGCTTACATAATAAATACAAAAAATATTAATAAAAAATGCCTTATTCTAATAAATGTTTCTCTGAAAAATTTAGATGAAGTTTCTTAAGAAAAAAAATTGAATTTATAAACAAAAATAGAATAGCTACAACCAGCCTAAAATGACGTAAATACTAACTTAAAAATTTTTATTTTTGACATATTGTCAAAAAAAAAATTTTTTTTTAAAAATTCTTCTTTGTTAAGTAACAAAAAAGAAGAAGATTTATTCACCATTGATAGATGCCCGAAAAAATGTAACAAATACATGGAAAATTCAAAATGTGATATTTTACTGACTGCATAAATTAAATAGAAATTATATAATTATAAATTTTGCTTAAATTTTGAATTTCTGACCTTTTGTTAAAATTATTATCACTTTTGCTAATACAAACCATTTCCAAAAAAGTTCTTTTAAATTTATTACTTTCATTACATAAAATTTTAATATTATCAAAATCCATAATATGGTCTATATATTAATATATATGTAAATATCCATAATATATGACCATATTATGGATTTTGATAATATTAAAATTTTATGTAATGAAAGTAATAAATTTAAAAGAACTTTTTTGGAAATGGTTTGTATTAGCAAAAGTGATAATAATTTAAACAAAAGGTCAGAAATTCAAAATTTAAGCAAAATTTATAATTATATAATTTCTATTTAATTTATGCAGTCAGTAAAATATCACATTTTGAATTTTCCATGTATTTGTTACATTTTTTCGGGCATCTATCAATGGTGAATAAATCTTCTTCTTTTTTGTTACTTAACAAAGAAGAATTTTTTAAACAAAATTTTATTTTTGACATATTGTCAAAAATAAAAATTTTTTAAGTTAGTATTTACGTCATTTTAGGCTGGTTGTGGCTATTCTATTTTTGTTTATAAATTCAATTTTTTTCTTAAGAAACTTCATCTAAATTTTTCAGAGAAACATTTATTAGAATAAGGCATTTTTTTATTAATATTTTTTGTATTTATTATGTAAGCAGTAGTTTTATATAAAAAACTAATTTTATTTGGTGAGTTAACAAAAAATTTTTTATTTCTAGTTCAACTTTGTAAGACATTTTGTATTTTTTAGAAGCTCTTGATAAAAATTGTAATCACAATTGAAAGCTCGAGTAAAAATAGTCAACAAATAGCCCCTTTTATTGACTCCAACCCATCAAAAACAGTGTTATATATATATATATATATATATATATATATATATATATATATATATATATATATTATATATATATATATATATATATCACTTACCAAAACGTAAAACGTGATGCAGACAATATCGAAACTGACAAATAAAAGTTGATATCTGATATCTCATTGTTTACTGTCATTAGTATATAATTATTTTTATATGGGCGTATCGTTGATGTTTTCGAAAAAGGTAAGGTGGAGATATGGTATGACTTTAAGAGCTGTTTATGATGTTATATTATTATTGTTTAAATGAGATTGAAATATATTTTATTTAGGTTTTTGTGTATCTTTTTTGTCATTTATTGCGTTGTTATTTCTTTTTATTTCTATTCATTCGTGTATCTCCCTATTCTTTTTGTTTTGTTCTGTTTTTTAAATTTTGTTGTTTTCAAAATCAAATTTATGCTTCTCCCGCTTTCATGTTTTGTGAGCGCAGTGATGTTGTTTTTATTTTGTGAGTCATATTTGTGAGAACGAATTCTGGATTGAAGCAGTTGACTGGTTTGACCGATATAGACACCTTCACAGTTAGTGCATGGTATCTCGTAAACAATATGTAATTTTTTAAGTTTTGGAGTTTGTGTTTTTAGTTTTGTGAAATATTTATTTAAGAGGTTGTTGTCTTTGCGGGCCACTGTTATATTATGTTTGGCTAAAAGATTTGTTAGTTGTTCGGATAAACCTTTTATATATGGAAGAGTTGTATAAGTGGTCTTGATACTGTTGGATTTGTTGTTAGTTGTATTGTTATAAAATTTATTGAGTTTTGATTTGAAAATTGTTTCAAATTTCTTATGGGAGAATGGATAATGAGAATTGTAGTCTAACTACAATGCTCATTCTCTCACAAAAGGAAGTCAACACCAACGCGTCAGATCTTTACAGCGATAGACATACATTACGAAAAAGATTCTAAACAAACAGTATACTGAGGGAGTACAGTTAACAGATAAACGTGACTAGTAAAGAAATATAGGTAATTAGACGATCCGAGCTGCTAAAGCTCAATTGCATACTGACAGTGAAGCAGGGGCTTTGAAGGTGGTAATATTTCTGACAAAGGAGCAGAAGTTATCTCTAGTGTCATCAGCCATAAAAGGGAATGGCTCTTAAATCAGAGTTTTTAGTGTACAGCTATTTTATCTGCAATATTTAAGAGAGGTAGTTTCTAGGGCGTCCAACGCCTATCACGAAGTTTGTTACCAGCGAAGTGTAGAAGCTTTGTTGGAGTGAATGGAAACTTTTATTTTGGAAAGCCTACTCAGTATGTGCCCTAGGCGATGGTAACGAGTTTTTAGATTTTGTTTTGGAGCCAGCTAGTGTGGTGAGGACGTATCTTCTGCTGAGAGTCCGTATTCTGTTCTTTATTGTTAATGTGTTGCCAAATTTTCCAGATAGTGCTCCTAAGAGATTAGCTCTTTCTCTTATCCTATCTAAAGTGTTATTGATGTTGATATTTTTATTAAGAGTTTACCAAAATAAACTACCAGATAAAACACCGCGTTTCTGAATTCGAGAAGGACTGTCCTGTCCTGTTCAGCACTATGGCTGTAAGGAGGTCTTAATATAATCATTTGGGTTTTTCTAGGATTAAGTGTTTTGCGCCTTCTTAAATACAGATATATTCTAGAGGACTGAAGCGTTCAGCTCTAAATCGAAATTGCAAGTTTGAAATAATAAAGTGTGCCTCTTGGAATTCTACGAGTCTCTCCTTAAACCCACTCCACTTTATCCAGAGTGATTCTGGCCTTTCCTGGTTTGAGAATCATGACTATGCTGATCACTTTTCAAGGAGTGGGAAAGTAACGCCAGAGGTAAGCAGTTATTATGTTGATAAGCAGCAGGATAATACTCTCTGGGAGTTTTTTAAGGTTTTTTCTTTGTATGCCTTCTAGGCCAGGAGATGTGTTTTCATCTATGTTACACATCTGTCTGACGGTATTCTCTGGCACACGAGCCACTATCAAATAAGGATGGGCCTCCATGTACAATAGAGGGTTGTAGAGTACATCTTTCACTCTCCGTTCGTTCGAATTCCTTTAGATCGCTCAATAAAATTTTGATTATTTGGAGAGATAAATACGGTCTGAAATGAATTTTTGAATATCTTGGCCATATTATGTGGCATATTGATAATGATGTTATCGAATTTAAGATAAGAATAGGTCTGGGTTTTTTGTCTGAGTAGGATTTTAAATTTGGTTCAGAATTTTAAACCATCCAAGAGTCAAAGCTGGCCGTACCTTACCTTTACGCTTCGTGCTTCAGCTTGTTAACTTTCAGCCCTATTGACTCAGACTTTTTATAAATTTGTTTATTTAAGGAATTCGGACGAATATTGATTTATGCCAGGCTTGAGGTATTTTTCCTCTATCATAAATACGTTTAAATAAAACCATAAATATTTTGATGATTTTTTTGTTAGTTAATTTTAACGAGTATACGAATATCTCATCTGATCTGGGCTCTTATTTATTTTGAGTTGCTTTTTGGCATTTATAATTTTGGTTTTCAGAATTTCTAGCCCTTCCTTGTTGTTTTCCAATCTTCTTAGTTCTTTTCGTATTGCTTATTCTTCAATTTAAGCAATTTGCCATCCCTGTTCAACATGGTGTAAGGTTGTTCTTTTGTTACTGATGTAACCTATTTTACCTTTTTATATGAATTAAAGAGATCGTGCACTTGTTGCAGTTATTATATATACTTAGGATTATAATCAGAATTGATGTCGGGTCGTGGACATTTTTTGCACTGGTGCTAGCTTTGTGATAACAAACCTAATTGACTAATACCTAATCTATTTGGTTACTATTTGCTCTGTTTTCATTATATTATGGGAAATTCCAAGTGTACAACCTGCAGGGATATAATTTGAACGGTGTATTTGTCGCTACCGTGTAGTTGGCAAAACATGACCACTCCCTCTCTCTCTCCTGTCGTTTTTTACAATGAGTCCAAAGTTTTTAATAAATTCAGAAACATTACCTTCATTCAATTTGTTGTTAAAGTTTCCCAAAAGAAGAGTTAAGTCTCGTTTTTCGGCTATCTTTGTAAGGTTTTCTACCTCAGCATACCATACAAACATTTTGGGCTTATTGATCGCGTAGGCCCAAATTTGAATGACATTATTATTGATTGGTTTTCTAGATAGTTGAATAGGTAGACATTGGTCAGAGAATTAACAAAATTTAAAACAGCACTGTTGTATTGGTCTTCTAGAATTACTCCAACTCGATTACGATGAACTGTATCCTTATTACCATTGTAATAAAAAAATTTGTTTATGGTTTTATTTGACTTGGATTTATCTACTTTGTTCAAACTCAACAACTGTATTCCTAAACGTTTTATCTAGTGGCCACGTTTTTGGGTTTTCCCTTTTTTTTTGGTTTCCCCAGGTTTTTGACGTTCCATGTTGTGATCTTAATTTGTGTTTAAAATATTTAGCCTATTCTTCGTCCGCCCGCCACACGAGTTTGCTAGTTTTTATCCAAAATTAAGTTATACACTTTGTTAAACATTTAAGTCAAGACTGTCAAAATATTTTATCAGTTTTATTATTTAATTTTGGTTTATTGAAAACAAAATAAAGAGAAAACTCCAAAGGAATAACTTCTAGACTTTTTGATGGCCAAGCAAATTAGTTTTCACGTCCAGTCCATATATATTGTGGCTAAACACCCCGTACGGGGTTACGCCGCTTAAGCTCTCTACATCTATTTTACGAGGTAGATCAGTCCTCATTTTCTTTATTTAATTTTTCTTGTTATTTTTCTCCACTGTTTCCTATCTCCGGTTTTTTCTCTCCATTGTCGTACGCCCGCGCCTGTTGAGATCGTTTGTTACTTCTTGTAGCCATGTAGATCTTGGTCTTCCACGTCTTCGTTTACCAGCTGGTGTCCATTCCAATATTGAGAATATTGTCGTAGATGGTCCTGATCTCCATATATGTCCTTTTGGACATATATGGAGGGCCATTTTGCCCTTTGCTGTTTTATTTTACAAACTATATCCTCTTTAATTTCGTTTAGTAGTTCATGATTCGTTCTTTGTCTATATTGGTTTTCATTAATTTTTATTGGTCCTAATATTGCTCTTAGTATTTTCTTTTCTAGTATTCTAAGGTCTTCCTCTTGTTTTTTGTCATGCTAAGGGTTTCGGCAGCATACATCATAGTCGGTCGAATTATTGTTTTATATATTTTCATTTTCGATTTTTTGCTTAGTAATTTATTTTTTAGAAGCTTTTTATTTGCATAGTATGTCTTATTTGCTGTAATTATCGTTTCTTTAATTTCTGTTTCCCTTTCTCTATTGTTTGCTAATAATATTCCCAAATACTTAAACTTTTCTACTTCTTCAAATATATATTCTCCCAGTCTAACCTTTTTGTTTTCATATTTTTTGCCAAATCTCATTATTTTTGTTTTTTTCTTGATTTATTACTAATCCATTACTTTCCCATCTGCTACCAATTCTTTTAACATACTTTCCATTTTTTTTTTCTGTTCTTTGTTATTATCACAATATCGTCGGCATATGCTATTATTTGTCCCTCTCTCGTTCTAAGTGTACCTTTGTTGATTTTTCTGACTATATATTTCAGGGCAAGATTAAACAGAGTTGCAGATAATGAATCTCCTTGACATACAGTGTACACCTTTATTTATAACAAATTCTTCTGTGTCTCCTTCTTGTGTTTTTACAGTTACTACGGTTTTGCTCATTGTCATTTTTATTAATCGTCTTAATTTGTTGTGTATTCTCATTTCTCTCATAGCTGTAAGTAATTTCGCTCTGTTTATTGAATCAAATGCTTGTTGGAAGTCTATAAAAAGCAGTTCAATTTCTATTTTATATCCATAAGCTTTCTCCATAATTTGCTTTACCGTACGTATGGCATCTGTTGTTGACTTTCCCCTAATAAATCCGCATTGATACTGTCCCATGATATTTGTTGTCGCTTTGGCCAGTCTTCGTTGTATTAAGGTTGACATGATTTTATACGCTGTGTTTAATAATGTCAGTCCTCTATAACTATTACACATTTGTTGGTCTCCTTATTTATGGATTGTGATAATTTGTCCTTTGTGCCATTCTTCTGGCATCTTTTCTTCGTCCCATATGACTTTTATTAATTGGTATATTTTTTCTCTGAGTTCATGTTCACCATAGTCCAGTCCATATAAAAAATGTAAATTTTAGTACTTCCGAACTTTAACTGTTTGTTGTATTGGTACACCTTTAGGCATATACTAAAGATTATGATTATTGTAAACTAAGTTTAAAGGAGACCTTACGAAAGTAAACGACCAAAAGGAAGACCACAGATGAGATGGGTTGATGACATTTGAAGAATAACCGCAACAAATTGGAAATATGTTGCTCAGGATAGAGACCGATGTAAGGAGTTGGGAGAGGCCTATGTCCAAACATGGACGACAGAAGGCTAAGAAGAAGGAGTTTAAAGGAATATCCTCTAATGATATCTTGGAAAAAGATAGTACCGGCTGATTACGTTCAGATGCTAATAAATAATTGTTTCACCGGTTACAACCCTCTCGGCAACTTAACGTAGCCTAGATGTTGTATAAAATTTCACTCAAAAGTCTGTGATCAATATTATACAAAGTCTTAAAGATAGGCTGGTAGGAAACTATGTACTAGCTTGTAAAAACACCGTTTTTTTTCAAAATAACGACTATTTTGTATTAGACATATGAGGCTAAGAAATATATTTGATGAAAGTAATTAGTAACAAATAACAAAACACGTTTTTGATAATTAGGCAATAAAATTAAATTTGCGTTTACAAGGTTATTTCGGCAAATAATTAAATTATCTTTCAAATGTATTCACTATTTACTCATAGTGCTATATTAATAAATAAAATAATTATTTGCTTGTGAAAGGTGCGTTAATACTGGAACCTGTAATTATCATCAAGTAAATAAAGCGTTTAAACTTTTTAAAACGATACAGTACGGTACAATAACCATACGGTACTGTCTATAACTTATGCTGAAAGCACCTTGTTTAAATCTATTTTTAATACAAACGTTTTAAGAAAGAATAATGAAAGAAAAAGTTATTGGTAGACAGACATCCAGAAGAAACTCTACACTGAATAGAACACAAAACCAACAATAATATTACAATTGATGATTAAGGTTTTAAACAGGATGACCAAAAAGTACTATATAAAAGTAAAATATATCAAAAACTCATTGCCGATAGCTTATCAATATTTATCAATTTTCAATAGATTTCATTGTAAACACATTCTTTGGAAAATAAAGATTATTACAAAGTCGTTAAGAGAAGCGAATCAGTTTTAATCCTCATTGTCCATGTAAAGCAAAAACGTCTCTTTGTCGATTTGGGTGCTGGCCATTAGACCAAAAACTGGTTAACAAAAACTGTGAAAGCTCAGTTCCACTTCATTTTTAAAACCGGATGAAAGTACCTACATCATGGAGCCATTGTCAGTATCTGTCGTGAATTTCAAACAGGGTATGACTCTTAGTGTGCAAGTTAAACATGTGGTGTTAAAAGTGTTAAACTATCATCGTAATATAAAAAATGGTGACAGCTTTAGTATGGAAAATGGAAGGAAGAAAATGAAGCTTGGACTATGGAAAAAGTTTTGAACATGTGCGGTATGAGTGGCATGCAAAAACATCACAGCTGACATCTCTACATTTCTGATACAATACCTGTTCGCTAAATAAAGCTTTAATCGTACCAACGGCGTCTACAAATTCAAGCTGATTGGGTGCAAATTGTTCCTCTTATTTCCGGTAAATTCTTTTGTGGATGGCTTTTAAAAACAACTTCAGCAGATGGTTCATTAGGCTTATGGTCCTATATTGTTACAAACTTGTGCTCTGGTTTTTTTGGCAACCCTCCTGTAGGATTTCGGGACCTGAATTTTCTTTAATGGTGGGTTTATTGTATTTTCTGCAAGTAAGTTTTAAGTATTGTAAGTTTCTGCAAGTGTTGTTTCCATACTTTTTTTTATCTTCTTTGGTTATGGCAAGATTGCCTTCATCATCTGTTATTTTTCCGCTGTTGCGTTTTCGGAACTTTCTCTTCTTTTAAACTGCTCTTCTTTAGTAGTCGTTATTTCAGTTTGTATTTAGTACCTTATACACTTCCTGTACAGACGTTGATAGTTTGAGTAACACCCTTCCTCCTAGTGTAGTACATTCCGTTCCTTATCAGATTCCTTATATCACACTAAGTGTTTTAATGCCAGAACTGTCAATTTCTTTGTAAAGAATTTCATGGGCTTCTCAAGAATATTTACAACGGTCTTTCTCTAAAGTAAATTATTAAATATTTGGAGTCTTAGCATTTCCAGACTTCTGCTCTTATGTTCATCATCAAAGTCGAGCACTCTGCGGAAGTTTCCGTTTTTACATACGACTTACATCCATGGTGTGCACACTGTCATCGCTACAATTGTCCTGACAATAACTTGTGGGCATTATATTTAAATCTGTTTACCATTAGCATGGATTTTCCCCATTCGTTTACCATTTCTAAAGCTTGCATCTTTTACGAGAAATAATCCAATATAAGCTAGACGAAAAACAATCAGCAAACTAATTTGAAATAAGTTTACAGTGAACAGGATACGAATTTAAAAAATAATGGGTTCAGTTTTTTGGCTACTCCAATTAAATCCATCGCTTACATCTAAATTTTCGAAAATTTCATCGGGAGCCAATTCGCGCAAATTGTTTATTTGTAGATCGCTTATCACCTGCGAGCCGAAGCCAGTTTCTATGCAGCCGGATAGATATCAGAAAAGTATTTTCGATGAATGACCATCTAGGATACGTACGGATGGCTACTTATGCATGAAATTTTTACATTTTAACCAGATGTAGAAGTAGAAGAAACAAAAACCGAATTCCATTTAAAACAACCATTAACCAATTACGTACTTTTTTAAAGTTCTTATTTTGCGATCATTGAGATAAATTTTATTATGCAAATCCAAAAAATAATAAGGATAACAAGTGGTCTATAACTACTACAGTTAGGAAGAAAATGATACTTTCTTCCATATCTCGTATTTAAATCTTTGTCACTAACGACGACATTTGCAAAATTAGCGAGGAATTCACGAGATTTATTACCCTCCATATATGAATACCACTTTGCATTTTATCACTTTTTTAATTGTGTAGAAAGTACTGCAGGTTAATAGCTAGGCTCGACGGTACGAACGTCCGTTTTTTAAGGAACGTGTAATTAAGACATCGCAAAAATTGTTACAGAACCTATTAAAGCTGATAAATTCATTAACATAATTACCTTTGAGAAATTTTTCGTACTAATACCAATTGCTACAATCTTTGTTGTATGCGGAAGGAATATGACGATTTTTAAATAAAATGTTCTTTCCTTCACTTCGCAATAACATTTAACAAAAATAAAGACAGAAAAGTTTCCACTAAAAGAAAAGAGGAAGCAGAAACATAGAACTGTTACCAAGCTAAAGATCAAAATAACAAACTTTTAATGAAAAATCGAAAATACTAGTAATATAATACTGGTACAACATAAGAAGTACGAAAGTAGATTGCACTAGTAATTAAGGTATATGTCTTGACCCACGATTAGTTTCATCATCAATCAGCCAATCGCGTCCACTGCTGGACATAGGCCTCCCTCAGTTCTTTCCAGTGTTCTCTACACTGGGCCGCTTGTAGCCAGTTTCCCGCTACACGTTTTATATTCACGAAAAATAAACAATTTCATCAAAAATGTTTTAGCTCAAGAGGCTTAATCCCAATTAGAAATTGACCTTCGAAAAGCAAATTTCGTCAGCATCACAATCGATTCGTTCGAATCATAGAGAAATTAAGTTGTGCCCATAATGGTAAGATGTTTTGATGGAGAAAATGGTGTCAAGTAAAATTACTTCAGCTACGTGACTTACCTGGTGAAACATCAGAGCAGTTAAAAGATTACGTGGTCATGTTTTGTATCACCATAATCTACTACAAAAATACATCGGAATGTCTGCTGTTAATACAAATACAAATTTTGGTGGAATGAGAAGAAAAGGAGTGAACAATCTATTCAGGAAATTAAATGCTGCTCGTGGTAAACCCGTGATTGGAATTGGTTGTGTAGCACACATTTTTAATAACTGTTTACAAAATACGACGGACGTCTTACCTATAGACATCAAGGTTATTGCGGTCAAGATTTTTAAGTATTTCTATATTTCTACAGTCAGAGTGGAGAAACTAAACCAGTATTGCGATTTTGTTGATATCGAGTACAAAAAAATGTCGTTTTCAAATCAAGATTTTTGAGCCTAATGCCAGCCATTGAACGAATTATACAAATATTCGAACCCTTGAAAGCATATTTTTTTATTGATTGATAATTGTCCAACAGTTCTAAAACAGTTTTTTCAAAACCAAAATCATGTGAAGCATGGATTTTGTTTGTGCATAACATTGCGTCTCTCTCCACAAAGTGATTTTAGATGTATAACGTGACAAAATATGCGCAACGGAAACCGCTTTGGAGTATTTCGAACTCATAAATAAGCTTCAAAATCGCTTAAATGAGTTATTTACCGCTTGAAGTAAGAGAGTCACTTACAAAACTTGAAAATATGGAAGAACTTGACCTTTAGCGTGAACTATCGGGATATCTTTATCATGCATGTCAAGCAGTTCTATTCAAATTGTGTAACATATTTAAAAAACTGGAGTGAAAATTTAAGTGACTAAAGCTATTCGGATGGGTTATCTTGAAAAAACAAGTTTCCTGGGCTGAATATTTTAACGTCGTGTGAGGCTTTCAAAGACTACATAGGTCCGATACTGAATCAGGACAAACTGTTTGATGAAGTTAGTCTAATACAAACTTACGTTACAGATGATACAATCGCAGACTGGAATTCGAAAAATATTTCTACCGAAAATCGGTGGCTCGAAATCTTCCAAAAAGAAAGTGCTTTGAAAAATCTAAAAATTCTATGTGAGTTTGTTTTTTGTCTGCCTGGGACCAGTGCGTCGATTGAGCGGTTGTTCTCAAATATCAATAACTATTGGAGTCCCAACAAATCGCAGTTGAAAATATCTACTCTAGAAACTATCATGCAAGTCTACAAAAACTTCAAAGTTTCGTGCAATGAAATGTTTCAGTTCTTAAAGAGTAAACCACATTTTCTGAAGGAAATTCATAGTTCCAAAAAGTACGACTGGTACCAAAATGATGATCAAGATGTTCAGGAAGGAACGTTGAAAGAATATTAACTATTAAAATTTATCATACTTTTTTATGTACTTATTTTTTATTAAAAAAAATCGTTCTTCGTAAAATTTTGACCAAAAAAAAAATTTCCTAGGGCATTAGCAGTGTACACATTTTCTTAAAAATTATAAATGTACTTTTTTTTATTCAAAAATTATCGTCACCCTATTTATACTATATCTACTGTATTTTTAAATTTTAAATATTACTGTGCAAACATTCAGTCAATTTAACTGAAACCACTTTTTTATAAGAAAAGCGCAAGGGTCATTTATGAGGTTGTTTTTTCAGAGATTATTATAAACCAGACATAATGGTATAATAATGATTCGGAAATAGTAAACAAAAGGTGATTTAAGTACAACTATTAAATTTCTAGTATGTAATTTATGTATTGAATATATTTGTTTTCTATATAAATTATGTAAATGGAAAACAATTGCTAACAAATTGGATTACTTATTTTACAATGTTTGTTGACGCAGTTAAGTTGGGTTAATTTCTGAAACTAGAGAAAGTAAGTTCAAACATAACCGATTGCATAATCCCGAAACAAACACACATATTAATAATGAGTTTACGCCACTTAGTTCTTTATTGTTTTTGGTTAAAAAAGTGTAACCGAAGTGTCAAAGAATTCCTGGTTATGAATTCTACACGCAACAGACAAATACCAATTTCATTGTTTTAAAAGTAATATGCAAGTGTTGTAACCGATACAAATGTGCAATATGTCGACAGTGTGACAATAAGGAATTTACTAAATTGTTTCTATTTACACAATAATTGAATTTGAGATTAGGAAATAATTATCTACTCGTTATAGGAATACCATTTTTACGATGTTTACCTAACTATTAGAGAAGACAACTTACGCACGTTTTTAAGTGCGTAAAATACATTTTTATTTCTTCATGGTTATTGTGATGAAAAAAATTATACCATCTATTACAGAAATAATATAAATATATAGTATAGTCCAAAATAAACATTACTGGACTTGTAATTATTTTATTGTTTTAAAAATACATATTCTTGATACTATAACATGTTCTAAATAAACTTCTCCTCTCTCAAGACAGACTTCATACCGATATTCGAAGAAGGCGTCTGGAGATGTTAAGTCTAGAGAATGTGCAGGATAGCAGAAGTCAGTAAATCGTGAAATGAATTCGTTTGGAAAATGTCCCTGAAGAAATTGACGAACTGCGACAGCAGTATGGCAAGTTGCCCCATCCTGCTGGAAAAATGGGTCTCGAAATGCCAAATTACGTGCACGACCAAATTGACGTACATCAGGAATAAAGCGTGTTAAAATTGGTATGTACCCCTGTTGATTAAGTGTGACTTGCCTACCATTTTGTTTGATAAAGTATGGACCAATGATTCCATATTCCAAAACTGTACTAGGCACTCACTTTTGCTCTATGTAAAGGAACTTCTTCAGTATGTCAAAGTCAGCGTATGATAGCGTCCTAAGAGGTAAATTATACGAAGCCATGAATGAACTTAACATTCCCCATAAATTAAGAAGGCTCGTAAAAACAACTATGAGTAAAGTGATCTGCAGAGTGCAAATACAAGGCGATATGTCACAAGCGTTTGAAACATATGCAGGGTTACGGCAGGGAGACGCGCTGGCGTGCCTTCTCTTTAATATAGCGTTAGAAAAGACTATAAGATATGCCGAGTTACACAATAGGGGAACAATCTTTTAATCTAAATCAACGCAGATTATGGCTTACGCTGACGATCTGGATTTGATCGCACGTACTACACGAGGACTTAAAGAGATGACTTCCACCTTCTTGACAGCCGCACAAAAATATGGGCCTTAAAATAAACGAAGAAAAAAACCAAAATGTTAGCATCTATTCCAAATAACAGAGATAGAGCTAGAAACGCCGAACAAAACTTCAGTATAGACCAATATAATTTTGAGGTAGTAAATAAGTTTACATATTTGGGTTCTCTCATAACAAACGATAATGACACATCTGAAGAAGTTAAACGGAGGGTACTGCTAGCAAAAAAATGTTATTTTGGACTAAACTGAAATTTAAGCCAGAAAACCAAACTAATAATATATCGAACACTCATCCTACCAGTGCTGACATATGGGTCAGAAACATGGACCATCTCCAAAACAGACGCAAATCTTCTGCTCGTCTTCGAAAGGAAGATACTAAGAAGAATAATGGGCGCATTCTGTGAGAATGGTATTTGGAGAAGGCGATATAATTTCGAATTGTACGAGAAGTATAAAAAAAAATAGTAAATGGTAGAGATGTAATATCCTTCATAAAAATAGGTAGGCTTAGATGGGCTGGACATGTGTCAAGAGCAAATGAAAATTACCCACCCAGACGAACTCTATTATCGGTCCCAGTCGGAAATAGTAGTAGAGGCAGACCACGACTGAGATGGAGGGACGGTGTGGACAATGACGCAAGGAAAATCGGCGCGGCAAATTGGCAAAGGTTGGCGATTAACAGAAACGACTGGCGAAATAGACTGGGAAAGGTCAAGGCTCAAGTAGAGCTGTAGCACCACTGATGATGATGATGAAAGGAACTTCTTAAATAATTATTTTGATTGAAAATTTTTCAATATTGTAACATTGGTTAAAACGTTTTTTCCACCAAGTGATTTAAAATTTACCCTACAATGAGGTTATTTTGTTAAATTACTTTATATTTACATAAAATAGTATAATAGCTAATAGACCAAAATAAATGTTATCCATTATAGATGTCATTTAAGCCATAGTAAAAAAACATATTTATGTATATCAGGTATCGTTATATGGTTTATCAACAACTACTGGTTTATTGATAACCACTTAATTGATATTACTGAAATACATCAGTACAATAGTTAACCAGAACCAGTTAATACGTTTGTATAGAGTTAATATTAAAGTGACAAATATCGAAGGCAAAAATACTGAAAGGAAACTTCGTTGGAAAAATTTTTCGGAAGGTGAAAAAATTATTATATACAACGTGAAATGAATGGAATAAAAATATCTTAGTTAATGGCGTTGTAACTATATGTAGAGATTTGACTAAAGTGTCTATGAGAAGTGTTTACAAAATTCTAAAACAATAAAAACAAGTCAGACATGTCTCTTCAATAGGATTATAGTTATGCTATTCGAAGAAAATTCTATGCTTTCTTTTTGGTTTAATGGAAATATATTCTTAAAGAAAGTCGCAGCCGAAATAGATTCCGATGATTTGATACCCATAAAATCACAATGTGGTATTATTGAGAAAAGTAAGGAAAATAAACATTAAATATATAAAAAAAACTAGAAAAAGTATCCTTAGAGAAAGGGAAAAAATTATTTTGACCTTACCTGAAAACCGTAAAAAAATCATAACTATCATCGTAAAGAAAGAAAAATCTGTTATTTAGACGAAACGTATATAAATTAAGGCCATAATGTCTCAAAGATGTGCCAAGATTTTAAAGTTAGAAATTGACGACAATATTGCCACCATACTTAATACAAGGTTTGTTCAAATTATTAGAATTACAATAATGTAATTGGTTTTAGCATTCTAAAGCTTGTACTTTACCGCCTACCTGATTGTGACAACTAAATAAATAGATTGTAAGTAAGTCTATAATTTGTCTCTACTACTCAGTTTGTAATAGACTCACACGAGCAACCAATTCATCATTAGATCCCAATTTATTAGTTGTTTTAAATGTTGCTGAAATGTTTAATTTATTTCATACCATCTTAAGTTTTTAGTATGTAACTTTGTAACTTTTATAGGATGTAACGTTGTAAACGTCACATCTTTATTAATTTATATTAAAATAATAATATCATTTTAATTTCTTTATTAATTTATCAATTTCTTTATCTTTAGTTTAATTTTTACTATTTTTTATTTAAAAAGTCTGTTTTCTTTTTCTTCCTATCTTTATTTTCTCTCTCTTCTGTCCCTCTTCGCCCTCTCACTTTCTGTTTTGTGTTGACAGACAAGATAGTTTCATGAAATAGCAAATCTGTGCTAACTTCATTTAGTCTCCCACTTTCTGCCAAAACAAATTTTCGAACGTGGTGGGATTATTTTTTTTGTATCTTTTTTAAATTTATAAAAAAAGGCAAAAATTATTATAATACTCATTTTATGGTCTACAGATTCTCTTGGGGTAAGTACTTTCATTGTGATTTTTATTCTATAATTCTGACCGCATTTCCAACATTTGTAACCTTACTTCCTTTCGAAAGCACATTTTTCTTTTCGGATATATACATTAGGACTCTTTAACAGAATTTAACTAAGTAGTAAAATAATCGTGTCGTAACGTAATCATATTTCAGTTTATTCCTGCCATACGCTATTTGTTTCATTGTAATTTTGTAAGATGGCAAGGAAGTTAAACATTTCTTTTTGGTGTGTCTCTAATGCAAGCTGTTTCTCATATTTCAGTTTATTGGGCATTTTATTGGCATATTGACAACTTTATTGGACCAACTTTATTGACAAGTTTATTAATACCAAAATACGTTTATTTTACTTAATTTAATCAGAATTTAATCAGAATATACACCCACATGTGACTGCAGCTCTACAGAAACTACAACCTTTAATTAGTGGACTTAGAGGAACAGCTAGAACACACAAGCAGCTCATCGATCGAAGCAATAAGTATCACTTATTAATTGTTAAGCTTTGCAAGCTTTAATTATTGTTTTTTTTTTATTCTTTTTAATAAATATATTTGGTTAAAATTTGTCCTATTTGCTATCAACTAAGAACTCAGGTTCCGAACTCCCGTTGAGATACTTGAGCTAGGCAAGGTATAGACGATAAGCTCCCATGGTTGATTGAGGTATTATTTTTACAATAGTACTTCAATTCTCTTTGGTAGTCTTATCGTTACAAGGATCGTGTTTAATGTTATCCCAATGACAAAGGATAACATTTTTTTACTAAAATCGATATCTCTAAAAAAAATTTTCGTTTTTGAAAAAGATATTTCAGTTCTATCATATAATAATTCAATAGTAACGCTTTTAATATTTGTTTAGCAGTAAAGTCTCTAGAGCATACATAAAAGGTAATGAATTATATTCCCTTTCCATAGTAAAACTTATCGACTCTTTTTCATCGAATATGTCCATTAGAATTAATTCATTTATTCTGATCTCTGAAGCTATATATCATCTTCACCGTACTGCGGTTTTTAAATTTTGTTTAAAGATAATATTTGTTTCAAAGGAATATCCCAGGAAAGTGGCAAGAACTTTGGATCACCAAAAAATACACATTGCTCAGAGAAGTACAGCCTAATGTTAACTGCTATCTATCCCTAATATCCTTTAACGGAAAAAAGATAACAATACGAATATTGAGGATTCGAATAGGACACACATTTGACACACGGTCATTTTATGTCATCTGCAGACCAACAATTATGTTCGCTCTGCAACGATATTCCTATCACCATCATGCACGTCCTCACAGAATGTCAACACTACCAGGCCACTCGCATTGCCAAAAATATAAACCACAATTTAAAAGAAATTCTGAACTGTTCAAGCCGACTCAGAGTCTGATAGACTTCTTAAAGTCTGCACAGTTGTTTAACAAAATATAATTAACATAATATTATTTTACATTAGCTGCTTAAGTATCAGTAATGTAAATAACAATAACTCTGTACTATTGTAAACCTTTGCTCTCGTGTCAATGACCAAAGATGTCGAGACACGTTAATTCGAAATAAAAAAAAAGTGTTGCAAAGTCTTCCATAAATATATTCGCTAATAATGGTGATAAAACATGTTATCAGATAAAATAAATAAATGTATGAAATGGCAAACATATTTTGCTATCTCTTTTTATTTTCCTTAAGTTCGTTTTTATTCATGTTATGATTAAGTTGTTTATGATGACAAAATAATTTTTGACTTACGCAACACAAACTTTCTCGCCTCTCATATTTCTTATAACTTGTGACTCACTCGGTATGAAACTCATAGAATTCTCACGTCTTTATTCAACCTGCTTTTAATTGCTAATAATGTGTACTTGGAATTCATCGAGTAAGTGCAGTTTTGAATATATAAGAAGTCTTGCATAATTTCCCTACTCGTCACTTTAACAATTCTGAAAAGCATCAGGAGAAAGTGATTATAGATAGAGATGAACAGAATAAAACCTAAAGAAATAAGTGATTCCGAAGACTTGCTTTGTGTATCACTTTGGTTTAAATCTGCATATGAAATGATAATGTTGGATATCTATTTAAAGAGTCATTTAGCGTTTTTTAGTCGTGCGAAAATACAGAATAAGGTAATTTCTTATTTTCTCATGTTTCTTAGCCTTTACACATTGTGCATTTTTAATTAGTTGAAGAAAAGTTAAAATTGAGTGAGCGCAAAATAGATATTTTATATGTCGAATTCCACACAAAATCGTCCTCTGTTGATGCCAAAAAACACTTTTTCCAATTTGAAGGCACACTCAAGTGTCAGACCAAATTTTTTTCGTTCCTTATAACTTAAAAGTAAAGAAAAAAAAAAATACCGTCCACCGGACGGAGGGTACCTATTGTTTTTTAAGCGATTTTTTAAAATTTTATCATCCAAATTTTACCCTATTTTACCCTGTACCTAAATTTTTTATTTAACAAAATCTAAAAACAATTTCTCATTTTTTTGCTCCTATTTTCGTTTATAATTCAGAAAATATTGTGTGTGTGTGTGTGTGTGTTTTATTGGCACTGGTTTTGATAACCAACTGGCCAGTCAATTTGTTTTAAGTTCTCTCTTTACAAAATATATTGTTAGTATTTACATTTAAAACTATAAATTGTATTGTATTGACAGTTAAGACATGGAATGTTAGAAACTTATTTACTAGATTACTCTGTTTTTGCTGTTTTGTTTTTTGTATCTTTTTTTTTATTTTTATTTTTTTTTATTTATTTTTTTTTTATTTATTTTTTTTTTAATTTTTTTTTATTTTTTTTATTTATTTTTTTATTTATTTTTTTTTTATTACTACGCTAAGACATAAACCCGATTCGACACCTCGGAGGTTTAGATCTTCTTAGTATTTTTTTTATTTTGTTCTTCATTTTTTTTTTATTCTTTATTATTTTTTTTATCAGAGCTTTAATTTTAAACAATTAATATGACTATATAAAATTTTATATACATCTAGATTCTTTGACTCTAAAAGATATGTTAGATTACCAGGTAATTGAACATTAACTTGAACTAGCTTGGTAAAAAAATTTGATATTTCAATAAAATGTAAAGGACATTCTAACAGCATATGTTGTAGATCAGCTAGCTCTCCACATATACATTCATTATTATTTGCCAGTCCCATTTTTCTTTTGTAGACTGGAGTCATACAATGATTGCTTCTTATTCTACAAATAGTTTTAATGAAGCCTCTGTTGGAAACTTGTTTAAACCATGTCTTGACGGAAATTTTGGGTTGGATTATTTTATAAAATTTGCCTTTGTCCGAATTGTTGTAGTGTCCCTGCCATTTGGTCTGTTTGAGAGACCTGATTACAGATATTAAATCTCCGTAGGAAGTTGATAGGTTTGAAGAGTGGATTCTTTCATTGTTGCTTTCTTTGCCAGATCATCTACTATTTCGTTGTTTTTTATACCAATATGTGCTTTTATCCAGCACAATATGATATTTTTGCCCGATTTCAAAGCTTCACTGTTCAGTGCTATAATGTCACTGATGATATAATTTTCTACAAAAGTATGTAAATTATATTTCAGTTTATGTACAATGCTTTGGCAGTCTGTAAATATAACATAGTTTAGTTCTTTTTGATTCATACATATTTTGTAGGCTTCTTTGACTGCTATGAGTTCAGCTGTGAAAGTTGTCATTTTGTCGGGTAATCTGTTGTTTATCTTTATACTTTTTTGGGGATAGAATATAGCATATCCAACTTTGCCGTCCATTTTTGAACCATCTGTATATAATTTTTTGATAACTTCCCCAATGACTTTGTACATACTGAAGGTGATCTATTTTAGTAAGAAAATCTGTGGCAAGAATATTACTTAAATGGCAGTTAAATGGAGATAAATAATCTTCATAGTTTAATTTTCGAGATGAGGGTTGTTCCAGTTTGCATATGTCGTCAATATAACTAGAAACGTTGAGAAAACTTTCCACAACTAAAAGCTGCTTCTTTTTTTCCCAGTAATGATGAGTTAGGTATGTAGTGGTTAATTGTACAATTTTATTTAGCAACAGTTTATTGTTAACTGCCACTTTAACTATAAATTTTTCACTTAAGAATTCTCTGCGTAATGAAAGTGGAGGTTCATTAAGCTCACATTCCATGACCAATATGGGAGTACTACGAAGATAACCAGTGCTTAATCTAAGTGCCTTATTTTTTATACTTTCGATTTTTTGGAGTACAGCGTTTGATGCTGAGCCATAAAATATAGATCCGTAATCTAGGATCGATCTCATTAAATTTCTGTATAGTAATATTGAGATGTTTGGATCAGCTCCCCAGTTACTGACATTTACAGTCTTGATGATATTCATCATCAATTCACATATTGTTCACATATTTGTGTGTTCTTTCCAATTTAATTTTGAGTCTAAGAACACGCCAAGAAATTTTATTGAAGTTTTATAATTAATTTTATAATTATCAAATTGTAGGTGGTTTGGGGGAGAATAACGTTTTCTGGTAAAAGTAACAATGGTTGATTTACTCTCCGAGATTGTTAAATTCTTATCCGCCGCCCATTTTTTTATAATATTCAATCCTGATTTAAGGTTTTCATTACATTTATCTATTGACTTATTTTCTACATAGATTGCAACATCATCAGCATACTGTAAGATTTTTATGTGTCGAGGAAGTTTATTTTCTAAATCAGCAGTATACAGAATATATAATAGAGGACTCAAGATGCTACCTTGTGGTAGTCCCAAGGATGTGTACCGTGTGTTAGATTTATCACCATTTAATCTAACGTGTACTGATCGATTAATATATAAATTAATGATATTCCATGTTACAGTTTCAGGTAGTCCTATTTCCAACATTTTTGCATATAGAATGTGAAGATTAACATTGTCATAAGCCCCTTTTATATCTAAAAACAAAGCACTAACTGCTTTCTTAGAAGTAAATGAACCATAAATGTCTATCAATAAGTGACTCAGGCTTTCTTGTGTGGATTTACCTTTTCTAAAACCAAACTGAGTTTTTGGTAATAGGTCGTTCTTTTCTAACCAAAATTCCAGACGGTTTTTAATAAGTCTTTCATATGTTTTAAGTATACATGAAGCCAGCCCTATTGGACGGTAAGAATCCCAATTATTTAACGATTTTCCGGGTTTCAAGATCGGAAGAATAGTATAAACGTGCCAATCGTCAGGAATCTTTATGCGCCGTGACCAAATTTCATTGTATATATTCAGAAGCACAGTCTTACCAATTTTTGAAAGATTTGATAGCATCGAGTAATGGATTTCATCAGCACCTGGTGCTGAATTTGAATTTTTCTTTAACGAAAAGTAAAGTTCAGTGTCAGAAAATGGTTTGATTAAGAAGCGGATTTGTTCTGGATAATCGTATTGCGCATTCAGTTGTAGATCCGGAATTACTAATTCTGCAGACAGTGGAGTGATATTTTGGTGGAACTCGTCTATCCATGAAGCTTCGACAATATTATAGGGACTTTGTTCTTAGTTTTTCTATTTTTTAGTCTATTTACTTTTGACCATACATCTTTAATGGGAACCGACCTATTTAAGGACTTGACATAATCTCTCCAGCTATTTCTTTTAGCTTGTTTAGTGATCTTCTTCGCGTGGGCATCATCTTTTTATACTTGAGTAGGTTTTCTTGGTTTGGATTATCTTTGAATATACAAAAAACTTTCCCGTCTTCTTCTGACTGCTTCCTCACATTCTAAATCCCACCAGTATTTTCCTCTGGAAGTTGGTTTTTTTATTTTAAATTTGGGGATGCTGTAGGATGCAGTTATATTTATATTGTTCAAAAATTTTTCATATGAATTTATATCTTCAGATTGAGAGAAGATATCTTCCGAAAATTGTTCATATAATTTCCAGTCGGCTTTCTTTAAATTCCACTTTTCTGAATACGGGTTATATATATGAGTTGGTTGATCCGCTAATTCTATCCTTATAGGAGCATGGTCTGAACCGAATAGGTCTTGAAGTGTTTTCCAAGTGATCAGATGACTTAAGTCAGGAGTACAAATCGTCAGATCTATTGCCGATTTCGAAAAGTTCCTAAAGAAAGTAGGAGAGCCATCGTTTTTGTATATCAAATTATTATCATCTATACAGTCCATTAAGATTTTGCCTTTTATATCTGTATGATTGTCTAAGCCCAGGCAATGTGATGAGCATTGAAGTCGCCTCCTATTATGAATGGTCTTTCTATAGATGTTATGAAATTGTTCCATTGTTGTAACGATAATTTTACTCCTGGGGGAACATACATCGAAATAAATGTTACAGTGAATGATTTAAACTTAATTTTAATGGCTACTTTATTGATGTTGAATAATTTGACTTTCATGGTGACTTCCTCATAATACAGATTTGAGTTTATTAAAATTGCCGAGCCACCACCGACAGTTGCTGAAAAGCGGTCGTCTCTGACAATATTATATCCGTGAAAGTTAATATAATTTTCTGGTTTAAATCTAGTTTCTGATAATAATGCGATATCAACTTTCTGGTCTTCTAGTAGGTGAAGGAGATTTTCTCTATTAGAGTTAGCCGATCTACAATTCCATTGACAAATTACCAAACTATTCATTATTATATGAGAGAGAACTTAAAACTGTTTGAATTAAATTTATTAAAACTGATTTTTCTGGGATTTCAAAATTTTTGTGATTCATATTAGAAATAATACTTATAACTATATTTGATATTAACTCTGTTAATTCTTTAGGAGATTCATGAATTTTGGATCCTTGTTCTGCATTAAATGTAGATTGATAAGAAGATGAATTGAAAATGCCACCAGGTCTGTTGGACATGGGGTTTAACTTTATTATTTTTTGATGTTCTATTGCTATTGGGTCTTGCGATAAAGAGAGGGGTCGTTTGGATTTTGGAGGTTTTATTATTGTATATCTGTTTGAAACTGTAGGGTGGGCGTGCTGGTGAGGGGGTGAGGGGGAAGTGGACAATTGAGTAGAGGAATATGAAAAGGATGGAGCGTTTATATTTGGGTTTTGATGTGAATTTATTGAGGAATTATTAGCTGTTATCGATGCATAGGTTACTTTAGGAAATAATTTAAGCGTTTCTTTGAAAGACAAGCTGTTTTCAGACATGTAATGCTTTATTTTTTTTGACGGTCAAATTCTGGACATAACTCCCATTCGTTAGTGAAGTGTTTACCTTCACAGGAGAGACATGTTTTATTAAAAGATGACAAAGAACAAGAATCGGAAGAGTGGGACTCATGACATTTTAAACATCTAGGGTTGCTTTTACATTGCTTACTCATGTGTCCATACCTATAACAGTTGTAGCAAATAATTACTTTTTGCTGGTATTTTTCTACATTATGTAAAACATGGTTAATTACGATATATTTTGGTATATTTTGACATTTAAATGATACAATTACCGATTTTGTAGGTTTAAAAACTACTTTATCATCTGTTACTATTTTTCTCTTTATTCTTTTTACATAATCCACCGAGAATTTACAATGATGATCAAATTCTTTTATTCTATCCTTAAGATATTCTTCCGATATATCTGATTCTATATCTCTAACTACACCTAATTTAAATAATTGAAATTTCGGAATATATGCAATTAGGTTTTTTTTGAATAAGCAATTTAGAAGTAATTAAGGTATTTGCACTAGCATAGTTTTTAAATGTTATTCTAATACGGTTGCGTCCAATTGAATCAATTTTTTTAATATAATTATCAATTTCCGGATGTACGGTAAATAATATTTCACCTATCTTAACTGCACTTAATTTGCCTGTAAAATTTTTATCATTGTTTTCAATAAAAATGTGAAATGGCCCTAAATCAGTTTTTTCATATAAATATACAGGTCTGCTTTTTTCTGTCTCATTAGAATTTAGTGAGGTACTTTGTTTATCGGTTTCTAAATTATTAATATTATTAGGACTACTTATCGAGTTTTCTAGCTGATGGATAAAAATCCATGGGAACCATAACTGCAATCATCCATCGCATCCTGATCCCTTTGTATTTTATCGGGGGGCTCGCCCCCGTTAGAAGACTCCATAAATGGAGCCTTCGACGATTAAACTATTACTAATGTATATGTATTAAACTGTGGTAATCGAATATAACTGTTTAGCACTTCCTAAATCACAAAGATTCCCGGAGAACTTTAAAATATATAAATTAACTTAAGATTATATGTTAAACTATCTGAAATTAAACTTTAAAATGCGGAGAACTATTAAATTCGTATTTACACTTTGACGTTTATTTGACAGATGAATTCAGAAAATATTGATTATAGAGAAAAAATTATCAGAAGTTAAAAGTTTCGTTATTCAATTTTACACAATATTTCATTAGCTAGAAATTGAAAATTTAATATTTATTGTTGAAAAAATAGCAATAATTGGAAAAAAAGTACAAAAAATGAAGTTAATGCTTTAAATGTTTTCGACTTTCTAAACTTGACTTACAAGCTCCATATTCCGCTTAGAAAAACTATTTAATATGTTTAAAACGTGTGCTAAATTTTGTTAAAATCGGTCAGATAAGTTTTGTATAATAATTTTGCAAATCAGCCTACTGGAAAAAAATCGCAAATTTTCAAATTTATAGTAGGCCCTAAATAAAGCCCTCAGACAGTTGCAATTTTTTTTACCTATAAAGGAACGCTTTTTGTAAAATTCAAATCGGTTTACTAGGAGAAAATTATTTAAAGTTTTAAACCTATTTTAGGCTTATAAACAAATTGAATAACTTTACGAGCTTTAAACATATCAATTTCAAAATTTACACACGTAAGGAAAATTAAAAGATGCTTCTTTTAAAAAAAAGAACATTCGGCTTACTGGTTGCCGAGATATTGAAGGTCAAAGTTGGCATACATTTGGCGTGTAACCATAAGTGATAGAGGGCTCGTTTTTAAACAATGAAGATATTAAAATGGAAAATGAAGGTTTTGAGGAAGAAATAAGACCTGAAGATTCTTTTACTTTCAAAAAAAGAAAAAGACTTAAAAAAAATTATTGAAGATTGAGTCAAAATAAAGTTTATTTATGAAAAAAATTCTTTTTTAGTTCGCCTTTATTTTAACAATTTAAATTATTGATTAACAATTTATAAATACATATTTCTTTACTAAAAGTAACAATTTACTTCAATGTATAAATTGCAAGCTCAAAAAAATGTATGAAGAAAAATGCAATTACTTGTTTAACATACAATTGTTTATTGCAAATTTTCTAATTTGTAATTAAAAATGGTATTTGAAAACATGATATTTAAAATCCTTGTCGTCCGAGACATGGATTAAAAAAAAGAGCAAAATTGCTTAACAAGAAGCTGAGATGTTGTAATTTTTAGCGCGCGCTATGATTTTGAACTCGCTGATTCACATTTGGAGTGAATGTGCCGCACCACCACCTCTCATGCATTCCGAGAGACATTTTACGCGAAAACGGTTTTTTTTTTGACTTTTTTATGGACGTTGCCATGAAGAGCATTACATAAAACTTTTCGTATAAAAAGTACTTGACAAGACGAGGGTATTTGTTTAAAAACGAGTCCTTTATCGCTTATGGTTACACGGCACATGTATGCCAATTTTAACCTTTAATATCTCGGCAACCAGTAAGCCAAATGTATTTTTTTTTAAAGAAGCGTCTTTTAATATTCTTTAAGTGTATAAATTTTGAAATTGATATGTTTTTTTTTAATTAGTTTGATGGCCTTGGCCGAGCCAATTAGCCAGACAAATTTAAAGACAAACAATTTTAACAATCGGAGGAATTTTTTACAATTCAGAGGAATAAACATACAATCATCCTTACAATCTAACATGCAATTTTTAATAAATTACAATTTTTTTTCCTGCGCTAAGACATAACCCGATTCAACATCTCGGAGGTTTACATCTTCCATTTTATTTTTTTAATTCTTTTTTTTTTGTTTTTTTTTATATATATATTTTTTTCTGCTATAATACAATATTTACTTATATATAAGGGTTAGTTTTAAGCTACAATTTATATTTACAGTTTTTGATATGTTCGTAAATCGTTTTTAATATATTGATATCTCTAGAGAAAATCAAATTGTTTAGGTAGACGGGAAGTGGAATTTTTAATATAATAAGATTATCATAAAATTTGTTTATGTTTACTGATTCGTGGAAACATTAAAGGAAAATATATAATAGGTTACCTTCTTTTCCGCACTTGCAATTAGGTGACTCCGCGATACTCAACTTGTACATATGAAGGGGGGTAAGAGCATGATTAGATCTTAGTCTGTTTATAACCCTTATGAAATGGCGTTGATAGAGTATGAAACCATCTTTTTATGGGTATTTCAGGCTGCATTTGTTTGTAATTATTTCCAGTTCTCGTGTTTTGATAATATGTTTGCCATTTTTCTTTTTGATGCCGTTTACTAATTATATCAATGTCTGAAATGGGAAGTAAGTTCAAGGGGGCTTCCTCGCCTATGTCTAGGGCGGATTTGGCTAAACTATCTGCTATTTCATTGCCCTTAATGCCCGCGTGTCCCTTTATCCATGATATAATAATGTTTTTCCCTAAATTTGTAATTTTATTGTAAATAGTCATAATTTCTAGTTCTATATGATTTAGTTGTTTGGACCTATGTACGTTTGTTAGTCTGTCGACGACACTCTTACTGTCTGTAAATATTATGCAGTTGTAGGGTTCGTTACTATGTATATGCCTTAATGCAAGAAGAATCGCTGTCATTTCAGCAGTGTATATCGATGATTCAGCTGGCAATTTCAATAATTTTTTAAATCCACTTTGAGTATTAATTAATGCACATCCTACTTTGTTTTGTACTTTAGATCCGTCTGTAAAGTAAAACTGATAATTTGGCCATTTATGCCGTGTAAATGATTGAAAAGCGACTGGATTTAAATTCCCCTTCATAAAAAAGGTATTAATATGTTTTGAGAAAAGCTCTTCTAATATATTTGAATATATAGGTGAAACTTGGTTTTCATACGTATAGAAAGTATGTCGGTATTGAGATATCCTCAAGTAACTATTTACCAGAAGAGAACATGTTTTCTTTGTCCAATATTTATGAGTTAGATCTAAAATTGATAAAATATGAATATCCTGTAGATAGTTAGTATTTTTCCCTATGGCTCTAGTAATGAATTTATCACTTATAAACTCCCGTCGAAATTTCAGAGGTGGTTCTATCGCCCCAACTTCCATTATATTAACAGGTGTAGAAGTCAAATATCCAAGGCAAAGCCAAGGGCATTTATTTTTTTGTATTTCTGATTTATTTAAATGTGTGTTTGCGGCAGTTCCATACAAATGACAACTGTAATCGAAAATGGTCGAATCATTGTGCGGTAAAATAAAAGTGCTACATTTGGATCAGCGCCCCAGTTAGTTCTACAAAAGGCTCTTAGAATGTTCATTGCATTTTCAGACTTTTTTATGACTTGATGAATTTGATCCTTCCATAGAAGTTTTCTGTCTAAATAAGTACCGAGATATTTTATACAATTTTTAATAGGGAATTGAATTTGACCTACTTCCAGATGACCTTGTGGAATTTGATGTTTTCTAGAGAAAATACAAATTTCTGTTTTAGATTCTGATATTTCTAAACCAATATTTTCATAGTGATTAAGAACAGCTTTAATTGAGACATCAAAATTATTTTTACATATATCCAATGATTTGTGGGCTGTGTAAACTACTACATCATCAGCATATTGAATAATTTTTGTTGGGCTATTAATACAATTTTCTATATCCATATTATATAAAATAAATAGTATTGGGCTTAATATGCTACCCTGTGGAAGTCCTATATTTGTAAGGCGTGGAGGAGAGATGGAATGGTTGATTTTTAAAAAAGTTGATCTATTAGTGTACAATGTCCTCAGAAAGTACTATGGTGATGGGAAAGCCGATATCTATAAGCTTTTTATGCATAATGTCCAAGTTAACGGTATCGAATGCAGAGGAGACATCAAGAAAAGCAGCCATAGTATACATATTATCAGTAAAGTTTATTAGTATTGATGAGACTAAGGCAGTTAGGGCATCTTGGGTTGATTTTGATTTTCTGAATCCATACTGAGATTTTGGGAGAATATGCTCTTGCTCTAACCAATGTTCAATTCTATTTTTTATTAACCTTTCTAGCGTCTTTAGGAAGCAAGAGGCTAAGGATATTGGAAATTGATATGTTTAAAGCTCGAAAAGTTATTCAATTTGTTTATAAGCCTAAAAATGTTTAAAATTTTAAAAAAATTTCTAGGCTCTCCTACTCAACCGATTTGAATTTTATAAAAAGCGCTTGAAAGTTTAAGCCTTCCTTTATATGTAAAAAAATTTACAACTATCTGAGGGCCCTATTTAGGACCTACTATAAATTTGAAAATTTGCGATTTTTTTCCAGCAGGCTGGATTGCAAAATTATTATGCAAAACCTATATGACCGATCTTAACAAAATTTAACACACGCTTCAAACATGTTAAAAAGTTTTTTAAGGCGGAATATGAAGAATGTAAGTCAAGTTTAGAAAGTCGAAAACATTTAAAGGATTAACTTCATTTGTTGTACTTTTTTTTCAATTATTGCTATTTTGTCAACAATAAACAGAATATTGTATAAAATTGAATAACGAAACTTTTAACTTGTTATAAGTTTTTCTCTAGGATCAATATTTTCCGAATTATAAACGAAAATAGGAGCAAAAAAATGAGAAATTTTCTTTTTTTTTTGAGATTTTGTTAAATTAAAAAATTTAGCACGGGGTTTGCGACTGGCGCATATTGTGATTATTGATATTGGGCACATATTGAAGGGACTCCAGCAAAAAAATAACTTCCTTTGGAAAATGTCCATTATGGTCTGAATTTCTACAAATCCCGCCTAGTTTATTATAATAGCTGTGGTATCGCTTTTATAGCACCTATAGGACTATTTAAATAAATCAAAATAAAGGTATTTTCTTATAATTTCAAGAAAAAACATTAGTTTTAATCTACGTAAGACGTTTATAAATTTTAAAACATCACAGGTATTTTATTTATAATTTTACATTTTTTACGTACGAGCTACACTTTTTGGTATTTAATAGCAGATGACTACTTGAACAGAGTCTGTATTTTAATTTTAAGTATTAAAAGTAGAGATAATATTCTTTATTAAACATTTTTTAGATAGATATAAAGTTGCAAAACAATAATTTCAAGGTAAGTAGACGTAATTTTGAGAAAGTATCTAAAAAAAACAAATACAATAAACTATAATATAGAACAATTTTTTTTTGTTGATAGACAATTTAATATTATAAATATCTTATGTATATTTTATATTCCTTCAGAAGTAATATTACTTATTGTAGAATAATGTAATTATAATTGTAACGTTATTAAGCGACACCACAGCTATTTTAAGTATTTCTTGAAAATACGGTAAAATTTTGATGAGTAAATTTTAAAAAATCGCTTAAAAAGCCATAGGTACTCTCCGTCCGGCGGACGACATTCTTTTTTTTTTCACTTTTAAGGTATAAGGGACGAAAAAACAATTGGTCTGAGGAGTGTGCCTTCAAATTTGAAAAAGCGTTTTTTTTAGAACATGAGGCTTTTATATACTGTCAATAAGATATCTTGATCACATCCCCAATTTTTAGTAAATAGGACTTTTATCATGTTTATATATTGTTGACAAGATGTTTTAAGATAATAAATATGTTGTTTTAAATTTAAATATTTGTCAAAATTAATTCCAAGGAATTTTATACAATCAACATAATTCTAAATAAATTTCATTTCCAACTTAAATTGTGGCTTATTGCTCTAGTAAAATAGTAAACTGCATAAGCTGCCACAAAGATATAGCTTCACAATAATATCCTTAAACAAAGTTTAAGAAATTTCTAGTTTAGTGATTATTTTTGAAAGTACTAAGTTCTAACAAATCGAAAAAGGGCAATGAAAAGAAAAACGAAAGGACAACTTAAATACTGTTGCTAAGGCAACAAAATAATACAGAATATTCTTTCTGCAAAATAAAGAAATATTGAATAGTTTCCAATTGCAAGATTGACAGTAAGTAAAATATTTATTTGAAATTTAAATATGAGATAAAATTTCTTTTTTTTGATCAAATATCAACATACATAAATAAATCCATTACAACACCCTTTACAAATACACGTGTGTCCAACCATTTTTAAAAATATGGCACAATATTTAAATTTCACAATTAAAACAGAAAAAATTCCCAATAAGCAGCCCATCCATTTACCAATACGATATAAGCGCATGTACTCTCTGAATTACAGTATGGTCTATAGTTATTCAAGAACTGATAAGAAACTTGAGCTTACGTAGCTAACTCAAATCTCCTTTGGGTAACTAAGAGTGGGTAGAATTTACCAAAACTCGGTACCCAGCGTTTTGGGTACTGTTTCGCATCTGTGTGTTGTTAATCTGTGTTAATATTATATTAAATGTACCTCAAAATCTGGAACATACTTATTTTATCATCTTATCTGGATAATGCTGAACGCTATCTATACAGTGCTTTTCAGAACTATTCACCTTAAATAACTTTTGAACCTATAATTTTTTGGAAAAACGCAAAAACACGTCAATTAATATTTGAAGAGGAAGACATTATATCATATTTAAGGTTGCTGGAAAATGCACCCTCTCACCCCCTGTATCAACTCTTTATTTTTTTTAATCACTTCCCCCTTTTTTATTTTATATTTGGATTCTCCTTTTGTACTGATTTCAAAAATGTATAATGCCTTTGGCTTGAAGTGAATAGTTCATGAGATAGACAATTTTCCTGATACAAGATAGTATCTCTCTCACCTTAATTGACTGTAACAAAATAGGTTGTAGCATAATTTAAACTTTTTAAATATTTAACGTAACTATTTGTAGTACCTTCAAAAACCAAGAAACAAAAAAATTTGTTTTAATCGGTTATTAGCCAACGACAATTTGTTACAACTTGTAAGTAACAGCCTATTTTGATACGTGTGCAATTTGATCGCTAAAATGATGTACACTAAACGCTAAAATGTTTGCAATAAAAAACATAACCGACAGTGTAAAAAACTTTATAAAATGTTTAGACAATGATTTTTGATTTAGAAGTTGAAACGTCAATGAAATTTCTTTTTTTAATAAATATATTGTGGTTATTCTTATTGAGACGTTTATAACTTTATTTAGAATCACCAATATTTTTTTTTTAATTAAACATAAACTTTGAAACATTTTCAAACAATAAATTTAATTATGTCAATCACTTTGTAACGATTTATAGAAGAAATGATACTGGGAAGGAATAATGCCTTTATTGCTCAGTTCTTCTAAATCCTTATATTTTTCCTCTTTTATTGGCCCTTGCTCTTCTATATCGTTGTGAAGTTTGGCATAAAAAATTTCCTAGTTTCTTTTCGAATAACCTCAAAAGACGCGAAATTTTCATTTTCCTTGTTTTATTTAAAAAATATATGTTTATTATCGTTTTTTTTGTACTGCAGTCATGTCAATTTTAGCTAATTTATACTACTACCATCAATGTCCAATTTTTTTTTTTTATTAGAATTGTAACAAAAGCTTTAAAGTCATAAATTTTTTCCTGTACAATTTCATGTACAGTGTATTTTTATTTCTGTGACAACTTTCTTACAATGCAGTACCACATAATGGGGTCAAATATGTACACATTTTTTTATGCTTTTTCAACATGACCATGGACCGAGTCACACTCCATCATTGAATGGCCAAGTTTCAAAAAGCAATGGTCAATTTTTGGAATCTCTAATGTCTGAACAGCGTAAAGCAACATAGCAGATACATTTACGTCGCGGTTTTGACCACCACACATGCCACTTATTCTAAATCATCACCAAAAAATATATCTTTACATTGTTCATATCGTAATACATTAGGTTTACTGGTAGAAACATCGGAGGTACTATCTGAATATGTCCCTTCTTGTGATAAAAGTGGTAAAATGACTATGTGTTTTATCATCTCGTAAAACTAACTCTAACTACCTTCCTCTTGAATCCATGTTATTGTGTAATAATGAAATTATAAAACAGTATTAGAACGATTATTATAACAATATCTACAACAATTAACTTAAAACTGACTCACATATTTACGTCTTCACAGTTGTAACAGAACTGGAAATACAACGGACCATACTGCTAAATATAATAAACAAATTATCAACTAATGCACTTGTTTCACAACTGTAACAGAACTGCACATACAACGGACGAGCCTGCTAAACAAAATAAACAAATTATAAAATCCACAGTTGCTACCTGCAATCACCATTCAGTGCAATAAAATTAATGCCACAAAAATGTAACTCCATATCAGCTAATTTATAGTACGAAAACATATATTATCACATAAATGTAACAGCACTTACATTTCTATGAGACTAAAATATTGCTAAGAAATGTAGTTACGAAAAATCCTTACTGGGGTTTTAGGTGCTCGGAGAGATACAGTTTTGCGTCACTCAATAGAACTTACAAAAGTAAGTTCAATGGTTTACATGTCTTAAAACGGAAAAAATGCAGTTACATTTTTGTGCCACTAAACGGACGATATGATATAATGTCTCCCCATTCAAATATTAATTGACGTGTTCTTGCGTTTTTCCTGAAAATTAGAAGTTATTATTAACAAAAATTATTTAAGGTGGATAGCTTTATCTGAAAAGCACTATATAATACAGAAAGCTACTCCGCTTTGCACAGGTTTCTTTGTATTTCATATTATATTACCGTAAATATCCATTTATAAATAAAAATCCCGTTTAACATAAATCAAAAGTGTCAAAATAATTTTTCATTGTTTTTTCGACTGTGAAGAGCGGCTTGTGATTTCGTAAATGAATTGTTATGTAGGTATCAACAGTTAGGATTTTAATAAGCAACAAGCTATATTTGTCCTGAACTGCTCTTCTAATTACTCATACCATTAAAAGGTAAGATCTTGTGCAAAACATTCCACCAAAACTTAACCACAACTTCACTTAAAAAGATGTGAAATGTGGTGCTTATATATGTATATGAAAATATAAATGTCGCCAAAATTCTTGCGACCCCTGTAATTTCAAATTGTAAAATTTGTTTATAAATGAGTGTGCATTCTAGTTTTAAAGATAAATTAGTAAAAAGAATTCCATATCCGTTAATAACTTTTAAAACAAATATAATTCCGGTATAAATATAAATTATATACCTTGTTTATTTTTTCTTTCTTAATATATTTGTTATACCCATTTCTCCAAATCTATTTTTATTCACAGTGCTCTATAGTATCACATATGTCACTATAAATAACTAAAATGCTCTGTAGTGTTCTTCTGGTATTCGACTTGTTTGTTTTTTTATCTTAATATATTCCATATATCCCCCGTTTTTATTTAATGCGTCACATGCTCCAATCGGTTAAATAACAACGTATATTTGATGCAATGTCCTTTTGGCAATGCCAGCATGTGTGTTTTTTGTGTCACAACATACCCCTTTTATTTTCCAATGATGTATCATAAGTCACGATCTGACAAACTATACTACCCCCACCACAAAATGCTCATAAGATATTTTGCGTAATAAAAATCATATCTTACAATTATAGTAACCTATATTTTTGGCAATTTTGCAAGAAAATTAATTACTCATAAAATCTCTGACAAAATATATTTACATCATCAATTTGTTAAATGATTAGCAATAAATCAACCGTATCGTAACAAGAACAAAATTATAATTGAAATGTCAGTTGGTAGTTCAGAAATATTTCCTAGGAAAGGAAGGTTATCGTACATAACAAACAGAGTTGTCGTCCCAGTCTTTAATATAGATGTAGTGTTATTATTTATTTTTGATCACACTACACATTTAAGTTCTTTAAAATTTAAAAATCTTAATTTTTTTCTAAAAAATTTATTTAAGATTTGAGTAATTTTCAATATTTGTTAAATATAAAGTAGAATTTATTCATCATTGTACATTTTTATTGTAATCTTGTATGTATTCTTAATTACTTCATTTTGATTATCATCATCATCAGTGGCATTACAGCTTGTTATGAGCCAAAGCCTTCTTCAGAACCATCTTCCATTCGCACCTGTCTCTGTCAACTCTTCTCCATGCTTTTAACTCCGATGGATTTTAGATCATCCTCTATGTTATCTTAATGCCTAAGTTTTGGTCTTCCTCTGGCTCGTCTTCCCAGTGGTCCTCTTTGGTAGAAAAATTTTTCTGATCGTTGCATCTTCATTTCGCCTAATTACATGTCTTATCCATCGAAGGTGTGCTAATTTAATAAATTTTACAACGTCAGGTTCCCAAAACTTCTGTAAGTTGTAGCACCTATGCCACAAACCCTGTTTTTGAACTCTTCCATATATTTTTCTTAGAATTTTTTTCTCGAAACGTTTAAGCAATTCTTGGTCGTTCTGTGTAATTGACCACGTTTCTGACCTGTAAGTTAACACTAGCCTCATTAGTGTTTTATATATGGTAATGTTAATTTTTCTGGGTAGTTTTGAAGCCTGTTTCCTTAAGCCATAATAGCACTTATTGACAAGCACTATCCTTCTTTTAATTTTTTCTTTTTTCTTTTTGGTTAGCAGCGAGCCCAGGTAGACGAAGGTGTATACACCTTCCAGTTCCAGATCATCATTTAATAGTCTATACTACGTTCCACGTTTAAAAAATAACATTGCGGAGATAGGACCATGTATTTCTTATGGACGATAGAAACGCGGCGTTGCCACGACACACACAAGCACAATTTAGGGTTGTATAATTTGTATTTTCGTTTCCACAAACACGAATTAAATTAATGTTTTTTAACGTAATTGACCAAAAGTACCCATTCGAAACAAAAGATGAAAAGTAGAGAAAATGATTTTAATTAGATAAATAGTATTTACAAAAGATAATTTTATTTTATCTTATTTTAATTATAGTAGCGACAGTTTATTTGTTTTTCGGTGAGAATACGATATGCCATGAATCATCGAAATCAGTAGAAAATATTGACCGCTTGGAATGCGTTTATCTAATTACTAATTGCAACTTAAAATAATACGATGTGCGTATGTCAGCTATTTTATGTCGTTCTCTGACTACATAATGATAATAAGGCTTTTATTTAGTAATTATTCTGATTTTACAGTTAAATGTTAACTGAAAATTAAAATTCAAAAATTAAGCAAAGGGAATAGCTTGGACATCCGTGCAAAAGAGAGTGTCCGAGAGTTTTGGCAACACTGATCTCCATAAGCGTAATGTTATTTTCTTAACTTGAAACAAAGAATAGGTATCTGGTTGCCTGATCTAGTACAATACATATACCTGGTTTTCTCTGCGTTTATTTTTAATCGGATTCTCAGTGCAGACGACCTTAATGTTCGAAATGTTTCGGTCAGAGATGCTATGGACCATTTTGATTATTATCATGTTGTATTTTAATGGCTTTAAAAAATCAAAAAATGATATGTTGTACTCTGGAAGTGGAAACATAACTTTCTTATCATTAACGCGCGGAACCATGGTTTTTAATTTAATTTACTTTATTTTGTTCGATCTAATTTTGTTTACTTTTATTTAATTTTATTTTTATTTTATTTTAGTAAAATACAAAAGAATAAAATGATGTTTTCATAACAAATAACTCACTTCCGGAGAATCGCTTACATAAATCTTACATAAAATGACAGCAACCCATATTACCTAATTAATTATATACAGTGTGTCTGATTTAAACTTACAATGGGCTATATGCCACAAACAAAAGCTGATATCGAAAAATGCTTGAAAGCGTTTCTAGGATAGTAAGGGGGAACTAAAATGACATGAAAGAGAACTCACCCCATCAACCTCCTAGGCCTCATCACCTGAAAAGGTTTAAATTGCAACCTGCTGCTTGTGATATAATTAAAAAGACTATAAAAAATGTTATCCAATGGTATAAATAATAATTATACAGGGTGAATCAATTATTGTAAAACTTTGACTTAAATAAAAAATGTGATGAGGTTTATGTTGATTCTGTTAATAACTGTGTTATAATAATTATTGTTTAATAATTATACAGGGTGTTTATATCAGCCGGCTTACTATGACTTTTATATTTGTAATGCTATCTCCCGGACTACATCAACACGTCAAGTATTTGCAATGACAGGACTTTGACGTGAGTCGGTTAGAAAAGTGTTAAAATTACATAAAGTTCGCCCGTCAAAACACAAATTCTTCAAGAACTAGGCGATGATGATCCAGACCGACGAATTTAGTTTTGTTACCTCATGATTGAAAGAATTCGAGTTGAACCGAGAATGTTAAAAAATATGTTTTACTGATAAATATATTTTTAGGCTAAATGGTAATCGCAATAAATCGCATCGTTCACTAACATGAAGCAAATTTTCACCTCTAAAAGCCTCACCCTACCTCTCAAAATTAGACTTCTGAAATGTTATGTATTCCCGGTTTTGTTGGAATGGAGGCGTGGACAATAACCGCAACATTGATGAAAAAAGTAGAGGACTTTGAAATGTGGGCTTACCGACGTATATTACGTATATCCTGGTTGAGCACGTGATCAACGAAGAGGTACTACGCCGGATAGGAGAGAGGTAGGAATAAGTACAAAGAAAAGAAAGTTGGAATACTTGGGTCACGTTATGAGACATAATAAATATGGAGTACTACAGCTGATCGTTTAAGGGAAAATAGACAGCAGAAGGGGTTGAGAGAGGAGAAGACACTCGTGGCTCAAAAACTTGCGACAATGGTTCGGATTATCGGCTGAACTATTCAGATCTGCCGTAAACAAAGTCAAAATAGCCATGTTGATTGCCAACGTTCGGAACGGACAAGGCACATGAAAAAGAAGAAGAAGAAAATGGCAATGTAAATAAACAAAACTGTCCGTACTGGAGTGATGCGAACCCGTATTGATTCAGACAAGGTCACACTCAATATCCTTGAAAACTAAATGTATGGGCAGAAATATTAGGCGATGCCAGAATTGGCGCCTTATTTATACCAGACAATTTCAGTGGCGACATTTATATTGATATGCTGGAAAACACCATCGAACCTTTATTTGTGCATAAATTAGAGCAAATGGATTGGAAGGAGAGGTCCTATTGAGTGGTTACCGAGGTCACCAGACTTACCTCCGCCTGACTTTTTTCTAAGGGGGTTACCTCAAGTCGGTTGTTTATAAAACTTAACCTGTGTCACTTGGGAATTGCGAGAAAAAATTAAGCAAGCATGTCGAGCTATGACTAGAACAACATTTGCAAAAGTTTGGGCAGAATTTAAAAATAGGCTGTATTATTGTTTACAACACAACGGAATCCACTTTTCGATTCATATTTATTTTGGATCCACAGTAAATGTCAATTTACTTAATTGACATTTTTAACAAATTTGTAGTTCAACGAAAACCTAAGTCAATTTTCCATTTAAGCCAAAGTTTCAAAAATATTGCTTCACTCTGTTCGTGCGATATAGCCTATTATACGTTTTAAAATTCACACACTGTGTGTAATTTAAATGTACTAATATATGTTTTAATTATAATAATTATAATGTATTATTAATTAAATTTTTTAGTTATTTTAGTTTAGTAAACGACTAAAACGTCAAATGTTGCTAGTTCAGATTTCTCTCCAAAGGTAGCGTAGGTAGCCTATCTGACAAACAGTGTGACTTACCATTCTAGCATTTTATATAGATAGATCAAGTGAACTGCAAGGAAATACAGAAAATAACTTCAAAAAATTTAAAATAATAGAAAACATAAAAACGTTATTTACTATCAACCATTGTATTAAATTTTATTGTTTAAATGATTTTAATAAAAAAGCAAAGTAAAAGACAAGAGCAATATATAATATTAGACTTTATCTGTCATTATGAACAGTTAAATATACTGTTTAGAAGAAAGAACATTTTTTATTGTTTATGGACAAACCAAATAGTCAGCATAAATCATTACTTAAACATTCAAACTAATATAACGATAATGGGTAAATTAAAAAATAAATCAACAGATCATTCCTTGTCAATTAAGTCATGTAAAATTTAGGTTTTATTTGATGCCTCAGGTACTGAATTAGCTAATTATAATAAACAAACAGTTAATAACTAAAGAAATGAAAATTAATTTACATCCTCTATACCGCCAATAAATGCTATGTTTTATACAATAGTAATTAGATATGAAGATATACGAAATTTATGAGCTTGGATTTTCGTTGACAGTACATAAATAAAGCAAAAATTATAAAGACAATAATAATTATCTAGAAAGGTCACAATTTATACTACAGTGGGTGGCCAAATTATTAGGGACAGTATAACCCGACAAGCGAGAGCTGGCGGTTTGCTCGTAGAACAAATTGAAAAGTAGAAGGTATTGCTCATTTCTATTGCAGTCGGCTAGGAGTTCACATCGTGTATAACCGTTTAAGTACCTATATTATATACCTATAATCGCGATTAAGTACCTCTCCTATCTCTCTTAGAATAATTTCTTTTCTATTTTCGCGCAGCCCACCCGCCAGCTCTCGCTTGTCGGATTATACATATATTTGTGCACTTTCTGCTTTAAATGGTTTTTTAAACGATTTCTGCTAGGTTTTCGTGTCAGATATATTTAATAGGTAACGAATATTTGATATTTAGTCTATTTAGCTACCTTTAATGACACTATTTTATTTAAAAATATTGTTCAAAATCAAAATTATTTTTTTAGTATGGGAAAAATTCAAGACTTGTTTCCAGGGAAAATTAGGTAAATAAAAATGATGTTACTACACTTCAAAATCTGTAGTAAATGAAATTAAAATAAAAATTGATTCAAACGAGGCATTGAAACCGGGCCGTGTTGGAAAATGTGGCACGAAAATGATTACTTCTCCTTGTACTGACCTTTAAATCAGAGACATTTATCTCAAAAATTGTAAAAAGAGTGTGGCACATCTGACTACGATAATAAAAACCTAAGGAATTACTGGTTCCAGATGAACAGTCAGACGAAGACTGGCCGAAGGGAATCTGAGGTCGCCGGCCTATGAAAAAACCACGACTCACCGAAACTAGGAAAAGAAAGAGACTCCAATAGGCCAAACAGAACTGAAGTATGACAGTTGAAAACTGGAATCGAGTAGGTACAACTTTGTTAAACGAATGGAGTTTGTTGGAAGAGCGAATATTTTAATTTTTTTAGTTATGCTTCTCCGACGAATCAACATTCCAGATTTTGATGGACAAAAGTACGTTCTTCCAGATCCATCCATCCATCCATCCAGATTGCATTGTGGAGAGGGTTAAAGATCCAGTTAGTATCATGGTGTGGCCTGTAATCTCGGCCAAGGGTATGAGACGCGTATACATCGTAGAAGGGGCAATGAGATAGGACCAGTATAAGCGAATACTTGAAACTCGCCTACTTCCCCAGCTTAAAGAATGTTCCCTGTTCCATAGAGAGTATATGCGAGTTAACCAAACGGTAGATCACCACAGATGTTGTTACAACGAAGCGGCAGTTAATTAAAGCTATTATTAAAGAAAGGCATCATAACCCATAATTAAAACACAATGCTGAAGTTTGTATTCAGAGCATGCTCTGACGTGTTGTTATTGCAGCAAAGGGTAGCATAACTAAATATTGAAATTAGCGATTTTATGTAAAAAAAATTTGCGAAAAACACAAATGGTTTTACTAACAGAACTCATTGTTTTTCTGACCCTAATACCACACTCTTTTATACAAAAAATAAATGCAAGCCTTAAAGTCAAAAACTTGGCTACCCACTGTACTTCACTTTAAAATCCTCAAGGAAAATGAATTTCTATAGTTGGCTGTAAACCATGAATCACAAAATTTTTGTATTTAAAAGAATCCTTTATAAAAGGTATATTAATTATATCTATCGCGTTATATCACACAAAGTTTTCAAAATGTCTATTCTATCATCAGTGCTACCCTACAATAAGTATTACCACTTTAATTAAAGCAAACGTGTAAGTTAAAATTTTGACCAAGGTTATTACAAAAATGTGGTTTAAAACTTACTAGATTTAAGATAAGAAATAGAAGGGCAAATATAAAATAACAAAAATAGTCAAAGTCTTCTAGAAACCTTTGTACAACCACAAGAAAACTCTTTGACTTACTGTCAAGCTTTCGAATTTTATTTAATTCTTTTTTAAGACATCTATAAAAAGAAATATAAATTAACTGGTTAAAATTGTTAATTGTCTTACTTACTAGTCGTGAGATTACAGTTAATACTATTGTACTCCAATATAACTACAGTTAATACTATATAATATTGTTAATATTATATACTTATTGACTAGTAAGTAAGACAATTAACAATTTTAACTAATTAATTTATATTTCTTTTTATAGATGTCTTGAAAAAGAATTAAATAAAATTCGAAAGCTTGACAGTAAGTCAAAGAGTTTTCTTTGTCTTGTGGGCCAAATAAACTGACTGCATCCTCAAAAATCATAATTTATATATATATATATATATATTGTTAAGGTTCCAAAAAACTTAAAGAACCATACAAATTGTTATTTGGAAATAATCTGGACAAAAAAAATAAGTAAGTTTGTTTACTTAAGAAAATGTATAAAATTATTTCTGTCATTAAATATAAGATATGTAAATTAGTGGGCTTATAAAAAATGAAAGCAATTTTTGGATAAAAAGTGACAGTTTTGACATTTTGCGGGGGAATAGAAAAATAACTTTGACAAACGTCACTCTCTTTAGAATTTCCGAAGGAAGAACGGCTGTTTTAAGAGTTTCGTCGGTGCTGGTGGTAGAAGGTTTAATGCAGTGAAGAGTCAATGGAATGGTGAATTTTTGTGTTGTTTGCTGGAGCTGAGAAAGTTAGAATTTAAAATTGCCAAAGGGTAGTCTTCGTGGTTTTGTTTTCCTGGTGGGCTATATAGAGGTGTTTCGAGAGCCCTGAAAAAGAACCTTACCAGAACTGTAAGTTTGTTTCTTTATTTAAAAATTGCCGTGGCGAAGTGAAATCTTGTAAGAGGGACTTAATTGACTTTTGAATTTTTTTTATTGTCAGAAACATTTGCTGGGTTTATATTTAAATAATCGAAGGACTTAAAATTTAGTATAAGTATTGTTTTTCATAAAGGGTTTGCATGGATAAATGTTAATTAATATATTTTTTTTAAATTTGTTAAATATAATCTGATTTGTTTATTGATGGAATATTTGTATATTATTTTATTTCTTTCCTTTTTGTCCTCTTACCTAAAATACAACGAGATCGATATTTGAAGCACGATCCTGATAATAAATTGAGGATTTGTTGGTAAGTTTTGTTTTTTTTTTTTTTAGTAACAATTAATTGAATAATTGATAAATATAGATTTTGCTTACCATAACAACTGGCGCCCAACGTGGGGCTAGAAAAATATCGAGTTGTATTTTAGTGCAAAGACAATTGGGAAAATTATACATTTTCGTGCAGTTTGTTTCCATTTAAAAATTAATATTGGGATTCTATATTCTAATCAAGGTAATACATTTGTGTGGGGGATTATTTTTTGTCGACAACAAATTTAAATTTTTTATTAAAAAAAAAAATCTTATTGTTTGGCGGGGATACAAATCCGTCGGAAGTGTCTACGACAAGGAGTAAAAGTTTAGAAAAAGAAACGATGGAAAAAGAAAGCCAGTGTTTATCAGATATAGATAAAATCTTACAAGCAATGCAGAATATGGAGCATAACATAAAAAAAAATCAACAGGAAACAATCCAGAATATGGAACATAAAATGGAAAAAAAATCAACAGGAAACAATGCAGATGATGGATCATAAAATAAAAAAAAATGAACAGGAAATTAAAGGATGTGTAGAGGGGATAAAGAGAGAAATGATACAACGTATGGAAGATATGACATTAAAGAATGCAGAAATTAGAAAGGAAATAGAGGATCTAGAAATAAGAAGAAAAGAAGACAAACAAAAAATAGAACAAATTGCAGAAAATTTGGAGGATTTAGGACACAAATGCGAAAAAGCGCGACAATTAGATAGGATAGAAATCGATAAACAAATCGCAAACATAAAAAATCAACAAATAGTCGGAGCAAGAAGGGAAGTAATTATTCATGGCACAGGAGAAGCGAAAATACAATTTGGCGGGGATGTGCGAAAAACACATCCGGTTGTTTTTATTAAGAATCTTAAAAAGAAATTGCAATATACCGAAGATTTCGAGGCGTGCAAAGAAGAAATTAGAAACCGCCTAAAGGGAGAAGCTAGTCTGTGGTTCGATAGTAAAGAAGACACATTTAATAGCTGGGAACATTTTGAAGAAAGATTTCTACAATATTTTTGGGGAAAAATCCAACAACTAGAAATAAATAAAGAGCTTCAAAATGGAAAATACAGTGAAAAATTAGAAAAAACAGCGAAAACATATGCATTGCAAATGTACATCAATGCAAAACATCTCCAATACAATTATTCGGAAGAACAACTTGTTGATTTAATTGCGAGACACTTTGAAGAAACATTGGAAGACCATGTTACTTTGCAGAATTATAAAAACATCGATGATTTGTGCCAATTCCTACAAGTCAGAGAATTACGTCAGCAGGAAAGAAAAAACAAGAGAAGACAAGACAATTACCCACACCGGGAAACACAGCACAACAGAAACCAAGGACAAGGCTATTATACAGAAAGACCAAAAAGAGATTTCGTATCAAGGAGGGAATATGAAAGAAGACACGATAGAGAAAATAATTACGAACCAAGAAACAGACGAGGGAACGAAAATAGAAATAGAGACCAGTGTGAAAACCATAATGCCACAACACATCAAGAGAATAGAAATAACAGACGTCCAAATGAGCAAAGGTATCAGGAAAATCGATACAATGATGATCGACAAAGAGGATACAGAAGAGAAGTAAATAACACTAATATTGAGAGAATCGAGGAAGACATACACGATAATGAAACGAGGAATCAAGAGGCACCGCAGGCGGCTTTTTACGAAAGCGCCCACTAAAAATAAATAAACAGACCGGAATTTTTTGTCACCCAAAAGAATTTATTAAACTTGCTAAAAAAAATGATAGAGAACAGGAATCAAATTTACAATTCGTAAACGGTTTTATAAACAATAAATCGATTAAAATTTTGATAGATTCTGGATCAGAAATATCTTTAATAAATAGAAGAGTGATAGAAGAAGTAAGTTTAACTAATTTGATTTATAAAATACCTAGGGTGAATTTAGTGGGCGCAAACAAAAAGATATTAGCAACGATTAACGAAGGAATAAGGATTAGGATACGGGTGGGAAAGAGATATTATTCATTACAATGTGTAATAATGCCAAATATGTCCCATGACATGATTGTGGGGGTGGACGAACTGTCGGAAAAACATGTAGTGATAGATTTTAAAAATAAGCTGATGAAAATGGACAATGAAATCGTGGAACTGGAGGAAAAAATGGAGAAAATCAAAGAAGAGGATATAAAATATTTAGAAGCAACTAAACAACGTGAAGTAGAAACAAATATGGCAATAAATCAAGTAGGAGAAATAAATAACTGGGAACCATCAAAAGAAATTGACATAAATAAGGAAAATAACAGTGCTTGGAAGTCATGGTATGAAGTGAACTTAGAAGAGGAAAAGAAAGAAGGAGATTTGTTTGTAGAGAAAGAAAGAGAAAAGGAATTGAGTGATGATAAAGCTGAAGAAGAAAAGAAAGAAGGAGACTTGCTTGTCGAGAAAGAAAGAAACAAAGAATCGGGCATACAAAAAGAAGAAGAAGAGTTAATGGAGACTTTAGTAATTGAAGAAGAACACGTTTCTCAACAGAACTTGGAATATAAAATTAACATATGTGAGCAAAAAGGAAAAGGTGAAAGAAAATTTATATGTGGAGAAAGCATGTACAATGAGATAGATCAAATTCTACAAAACTACGAGGAATTAATAAATGAAGAAAATAGAGTGGCGAAAAATTACGAACATTCATTTGAGGTAAAAGATCTGAAAAATTTCAGATCAAAAACGTACCCAATCCCTTATAAATACAGACAAAATGTCAAACAAGAGATTGAGATAATGATTAAAGATCAGATTATCGAAAGATGTGATTCGCCATATATAAGTCCCATTGTAATTGTAAAGAAAAACAGCGGAGAATTGAGGCTATGTCTTGACGCAAGAAACATAAATCAACACACTGTGGCACAATACGAATCACCTTTGAATATTGATGCTATTTTTGGAAGAATAACAGGAACACATATATTTTCAAAGATTGATTTAAAACATAGTTTCTGGCTGATTCCTTTAGCAGAGAGATGCAGAAATTTTACCGCTTTTTCAATTGACGGAATAGTATATCGTTTCAAAGTGGTTCCATTTGGATTACAGAGTGCATGTGCAGCCCTCGTTCGGGCATTAAACACCATTCTAAATCGACATGAAGATTTCGTGGTTCATTATATAGACGATTTGTTAATTTTCTCACCAAACGCTCAAAGTCATTTAAATCATATAAAAATTGTATTAGATGAATTAGATAAAGCGGGCCTTAAACTAAACATTGAAAAGTGCCAATTTTTCCAAACAGAAGTGGTATATTTAGGTTTTAAATTAGATACAAAAGGGGTTAGTCTAGCGGAGGATAGAGTACAGATCATAGATGAATATCCGAGGCCGAAAAATTTAAAGACGTTAAGGGGTTTCCTCGGAATGATAAATTATTTTAAAAAACTGATGCCAGATCTTAGTGAAAAGGAAATACCTTTGATTAAACTATTAAAAAAGGATACAAAATGGCAATGGAAAGAGGAACAGGAAGAAGCTTTTGTACAGCTTAAGAAAGAGTTTGCCAAAGGAGTTAAAATTTATCATCCAATATATGAAATACCATTTATATTAAAAACTGATGCGTCTATTAACAAGTTTGCGGGAGTATTAACCCAAATGCAAAGTAACCAAGAAGTCCCTATATGTTTTGTATCCAGAGTAACAAAAACACATGAAAAAAAATATAGCGTTACAGAGTTAGAATTTGCGAGTGTTTTATTTTGTGTTAACAAGTTACGATACTATCTATTGGGTGCTAAATTCACAATAGAAACGGATCATGCGGCTTTAATACACATAATGAAGAATAGATTAGTGAACAATAGGATACATAGAGGAATACTATTACTACAGGAATATGATTTTGAATTTAGATACATAAAGGGAAAAGATAACATTCTGGCAGATGCTCTTACACGAGATGAAGAGACAGGAAAAAAGGAAGCGATTCAAATATATGTGGGATTAAATGTATTAGTAGACGAAGAAGGGATATTTTCATTGAATATGATACGTGAGGATCAACAAAATCTAGATGATAAGGAAAAAAGTAGAGCAGAAATGGAAAATGAAATATTATTCAAAAGAATAGATGGAAAAGAGTTATATTTGATTTCACAATTATTGGGTAGAAAAATAATGGAAAAGTTACATCAGGAGAATGGTCATATGGGCAGCCGAAAAGTTTGGTTATTGTTTAGGGAGAATTATGTATGCAAACGAGATTATAGCGTGGCAAAAGATATGACAAGAGAATGCCACATATGTCAGATATATAAAAGTCGAAATTTTCGAAACGAAAATGTGACAAAAAGTATAATGCCTCAGCAAAAGTTGGATATTGTTGCCATCGACATGTTGAGTGATCTGATTCCTACATCACAGAGAAAGAAGCATGTTTTGGTGATGGTTGATGTTTTGTCAAAATATGTAAAATTATATAGCTGCCGTACCACCAAAGGAAAGGAGATATTGACCAAGATAGACAATTTCATAGCCAGTGTGGGAACACCCAACAACATTTTGTTGGATAACGCGACATATTTTAGAAACGATCGATTTAAGGGAAAACTTAGAGAGAGAGGAATTGAGACAAAGTTTGTGAGCATTCGTCATCCTCAAAGCAATCCCTCGGAAAGGTTCATACAAGAGGTCACGAAGTTCCTTAGAATTGCAGCTGATGGTCAACACAAGCAATGGGGCAGAAAATTAACAGATATTGAAAGGTATCTAAATTCGACACCAAATACCGTTACGAAAGAGACGCCAGAGTATGTGATGAAAGGGATAATGCCTCCACGACCATGGGTAGAAACAGAACCCAGAAATTACCAAGAGATAATGGAAACTGTACAGCAAAGGCTCCGTAGGAGCAGCGAAAAATACCTTCAAAGGCAGAACCGAAAACGCCGAAGACAACCAGTCACTTTCCAGGTTGGAGAAAAGGTATTAGTAAGAGCGCTAAGAGTGTCTAACATTACAAACAATGTTTGCGCAAAGTTCCTTCCTGTATTCGAAGGCCCATACATTATCAAAAATGAAAATGGTATTAATAGTTATGTTTTAAAATAAATAGACTCTGATAATATACGGGGTATTTTCCATATACATGACATTTATAAATATTATGAATGATTAATAATAATATTTGCAAATTTTATTTACTTCAAGAAAATTTGTTGTCGGTAGAAAAAATTTTCATTTCAGCAAATGGCGGGGAGTTGTTAAGGTTCCAAAAAACTTAAAGAACCATACAAATTGTTATTTGGAAATAATCTGGACAAAAAAAATAAGTAAGTTTGTTTACTTAAGAAAATGTATAAAATTATTTCTGTCATTAAATATAAGATATGTAAATTAGTGGGCTTATAAAAAATGAAAGCAATTTTTGGATAAAAAGTGACAGTTTTGACATTTTGCGGGGGAATAGAAAATAACTTTGACAAACGTCACTCTCTTTAGAATTTCCGAAGGAAGAACGGCTGTTTTAAGAGTTTCGTCGGTGCTGGTGGTAGAAGGTTTAATGCAGTGAAGAGTCAATGGAATGGTGAATTTTTGTGTTGTTTGCTGGAGCTGAGAAAGTTAGAATTTAAAATTGCCAAAGGGTAGTCTTCGTGGTTTTGTTTTCCTGGTGGGCTATATAGAGGTGTTTCGAGAGCCCTGAAAAAGAACCTTACCAGAACTGTAAGTTTGTTTCTTTAATTAAAAATTGCCGTGGCGAAGTGAAATCTTATAAGAGGGACTTAATTGACTTTTGAATTTTTTTTATTGTCAGAAACATTTGCTGGGTTTATATTTAAATAATCGAAGGACTTAAAATTTAGTATAAGTATTGTTTTTCATAAAGGGTTTGCATGGATAAATGTTAATTAATATATTTTTTTTTTAAATTTGTTAAATATAATCTGATTTGTTTATTGATGGAATATTTGTATATTATTTTATTTCTTTCCTTTTTGTCCTCTTACCTAAAATACAACGAGATCGATATTTGAAGCACGATCCTGATAATAAATTGAGGATTTGTTGGTCAGTTTTGTTTTTTTTTTAGTAACAATTAATTGAATAATTGATAAATATAGATTTTGCTTACCATAACAATATATATATATATATATATATATATATATATATATATATATATATATATATATAATATATTTTATATATATTTATTTTTTAATATAATTAATTAATACGTTAAAATATGTATATTTGCCTAACTCTGGTAATAAGGTGAACAATGAGAAACATTGTATTAAAAAAAAAAAACAAATAAAAAGAAATAGGGACAAAAATAAAGATAGCAGAAAAAATGTCCGAACAAATTCTTGTAAATAGAATAATATTGACGTTTTAACCCAAACAATTTTGAATTATTTATTATTCATATTTCAACGAGAAACATGTAATACAAATGAGGTCAATTCGGAACCAGAAGATTAAAATTAGTGGCTTGTTAAGCCCACCGACCACAAATATAATATCTAATATTCATGTAAATATTTATAATACATTTAAATCTCTGCACTTTGCTTTATGCAAATCGGATTATTGGCTACCTTATTTATGAAGTTGAAAGTTTGATAATCTTATTATTGTTAAGTATTTGTAGTTCCTATTATACCTTTTTTATTCAACTTATATTTGAATAGGCTTAATATTAAACGATTGAAGATCATGATCACCGGTATTTCTTTATTTTTATATGATTTACAATTTTGATTGGTTTTATTCTTATTCGTACTGTTAGGATTTGCCAATACAGAGATTATGTTAAAGAGTTTTCAATAAGGATTTTCCTGTAGTTTAAATATTTAGCAGTACTTAGAATATACCATCAACGAAACGAATTATAGATACACTATCCCAAAATAGCAAAGAGTCGCGATGTGCGCAGGAAGTACAACACGACGATGCACGCCTTTAGCCAATTTCCAATATTGTTACTAAGACTGGTTTGATAGTTTGTTATAACTTTTTTTATTTACAATAAAAATACAATTCCTGTTTACATATTAGTGTTTGATGTAGATTTATAACTTAATTTTAACTACATTTACTTAATAATTAACTACCGTTACAAAAGTACCTTGAGAAAGAGAAAAAGAGAGAGACAATTACTTTTAAATGGAAAAGTAATAAAACTATAACTAAGCAGAATGAGTGGGGTGATAAATTAAAAATTTCATTAGACCATGTGCTTGGTGACCGTCCTCTTGGTGTTCTCCCAGGAAATTATTTGCATCGCTCCAGAAACAATAAATCTCTCTCAACTATGGTTACTTGTCAGAACAACGTGAGCAAAGAACTATAAAAGTCGCTGCAGTCCACATTTTTTAGCGTCAAGTTAGGTCAAAATGGAAATGTTCAAGGTATGCATTCTTTTCAAATACCACATCACAATGACATAACTTTTTTGGCATTTTTCTTCGCAAAGATTGTCGATACAGCCGCATATAGAAATATTAAGAATACAAGTGCATCCACTAGTCTCATTTGATTTTTTGAGAGATAGATATATCTGTCCAAACTTTAGTAACGAGACTAATCACATTTTTTATTATACCAAAGCATCTCCGAACTATTGCTTCGCACTTGTCATCATTACTTAGCATAGTAGATTGGATATGGTTATAGTTGTTTACTATTTGGTACTCCTGTAAGTGGTTTATCAGCTGAATAATGTTAAATCTGTCTATTACGATTATTTTTTCTTGCCTTTATTAATTTTAAGACCTTATTATTAGACTTATTGTTTTCTTACTTTACCGTTCGTAAGAGATATAGTATTTCTTGTTTATTTGTTGCTATAAGTTTAGTATCATTAGCAAATCTTTATTTACATATATTTCTACCTGAAAGACCTAAGGAGATGGTTTGACTGCTCATCCGCAGAAATCTTTCGCGCAGCAGTTTTCAAAACTACAATTGCCATTTGGATCGCCAAGCTTCGATAGGAGACTGCGCCATGAGCAGAAGAATTTCTACCAGCCACCGTTACTCCTCCGACCAATTCTGCTAAAGCCATCCTCATTTCATATTCATCATAGATATTATTTTTCGGGCGACAAAACTCAGGTGTATAAGTGTACACGAAGCGTATTATCGTGAGTATTGAAATTCTCTCAACTGTTCAAAGAGTTGTTTTAGGTTCAGAACTTACTCATGTGTACCTCTGTTTTTTGCAAACCTAACTTGTTTCTGCTTGACAACATGGTTAAGTTTTTAATATGCAGTCTAATAATATGCAATAATATTTTATTGTCACGTGTCATTAGAAACAATGTATCGTAGTTTTCACATTTGGTAGTGGCTTTTTTTTGTGTAGTGGAATATAAATTGAGGTACACTAATTAGATGGTCATTTTCTCGAATTCTAAACATCGACATAAATAGGAGAGCACGGGACACTTTGAAACACGGAGCACCTTAAAACATTGTTCATATTTCAAATCTGGCAGGTAAATGAGGACCAATAAAGGTTTGTTTCTCGAGACCGACATAAAAGATGCAGTAGAGCTCGTTTGTTAAGGCCACTCCATCAGGCGGGCAGCAGAATTAAAAAATATAATCTACATAAAATTATCTAGGTATGTGAAAAAGAAAAAAGACAATGAGCGAGATACAAATTTAAAGTATGTTTCGCACTACAATGTATAAGTGTTTAATTTAGAACAAGAAAATAAACTGACAGAGGATTTGCTAATGTGCTCCGAAATGTTTTGTGGTCTTCCAGTGGCGGAATGCAAGAAAGTGGCCTATAACATGGCAGTAATAACTAAATTAAAATATATAACTTCATGGGACGCTAAAAAATCGGTAGGACAAGATTGGTTCTATGGGTTTTTGAAAATAAATCCATCGCTCAGTCAAAGAACGCCTGAGGAATGTAGTTTATCCCGAGCTACTTCTTTTACAAGGGCAAATGTAGAAGTATTTTTTGAAAATTTGCAAGCAGTGTACCAAAATCCTTACTTTGCAGATTAAACACGGGTGTTTAATCCAGACGAAAGAATCACATGCACAGTTCAAAGCCTCAAAAAATAGTTGCCGAAAAAGGAGCTAAGCAGGTCAGCAAGTGCAGTAGTGCTGAGAAGGATACTAATGTGACAATCTGTTGATTCATCTCAGCGGGCGGTAATTGTACTGCCCCTATCATGATATTACCACATGTACACTGTAAGCCTCATATGGAACAGGAAGCCTCTGCTGGTACTCTTGGTTTGTCAAATCCATAAGGCTGGATGACTTCCGTATTATTTGTTGAAGTTATTAAACATGCCATCCACCACTCAAAAAGCAGCATGCAATCGCTCACTCTGATTTTCCACAATCTCTATTTATCATTGGAGGCACTTAATTTGTGCAAAGAAAATGAAGTGACTATGTTAAATTTTCCACCATATTCCACCAATAAGTTGCAACCGTTAGACGTTGGAGTATTTAAGCTTAATCCAGCATCCTGGACAACAGCAAATATTTACAATGTTGCTAATTTTGTAAAGATTGCTGACGAGAGAGGAATGACTCCACCAAACATCACTGCTGCTTTTAAGAAAACGAAGATATACCCATATGACAGACATGTTCTCACCGATGCCAAGTATTTATGTAATTACGTTACCGATCGACCAATGGCAGACTTGCCAGCTACTTGTCGGGTAAAAGAGGATCCACCGTCAGGGATGCTCTTGCTGAAAAAATCAACAACTCAACAATGGAAATCGATGCAGATGCCAACTCAAGTTTTAATAACAACTCTCAAGACCCCAGTACTTCTACTACCATGAGTAATGTAAAAATTTCCTTATGCGGACCTGAAGATTTTAGAGGATTTTCCAAGGCAGGGAGTAGGAGAAACAATAAAAACGGTCGAGCAAGAAGAAAAAGTATGATGGCCACCAGTACTCTAGAAATTATTGCAATTGCCAATAAAACGGCAATGTGGTTTTAGTAATAACACATTTTAATAAGGACACTGGAAAGAAATCCAAAAATATCGAAGAGGTTCAGTCTTCAGCGGAGATTTGGAAGTGAAGTTTGTCAAAAAAAAAAGGACATAACACCTTTGTAGAACCACCAGTTCCAGATGTATCAATAGTCACTGAGAATAACATTAAGATGATTTTGGAGAACCCGGTTTTAGCGAAATCAACCCAACGCCAAAAACAATTTACTTCTTTCGAAATCGACTTATATAGTCTATTTTATTTTCGTTTGATTTTATAAAAAACAAATTTTTGTTTTATTGTACCCCGTGTTCCTTTGATATAGATAATACGTAATTATTTGTCACCCAGTTACTGCTGCATTTGTCCTGGTATTGTGTGCTACATTTTTTGTACAGGCCAACATCTCTAATTATTAAGAATGCATCAACCAATACGTTTTTGTCCATCGTAAAATTTAATTCGTTTGGGCTTTTTTTGTCTTTTATTAAAAAAATATTATGATCCAAGCGATATGTCCCATCCACACTCAAGAACCGGCAAATTTCTCTAGTATAATTGTGTATTTTATATGGTTAGTTTCGTTCATGAAGCTTGTTCGTAATGTTTTTTTCTAAATCAAGCTATTTGTGTTTAAGATGTATCTTGTAATAGTAAATATAGGAGATTAAAACATAATAAAAACATAAAACTTATTCAAGGTCATTATTTTATCTTAATTCCTATGTTCACAACTCCCACAAATCAAATAATATTTCAAACCGGTCCTGGTCAACGAAGATAACGAATATATAGGTGAAAGCGAAATTACATGGTTCATTAAAAGTGAAGCTGTACCTTCTACTAATACGACGCTCTCTTCTAAACTGCCTTGGACCCGATGATGATGATGGGTGTGATTTCTAGATCGGTTTATTTAATTTACAAACAAAAGAAAGTCGCGGGAACTTACCAAAATTACCGGATGCATTTACTCTCGATCTGACGTCAATTTTTTTGGTAGATACTATTATTTTGGACGAATAAATGACTTCATTCTTTAGAATGATTTTCACCTACTAATTTGTATTTTTAATTACTGAAACTAATTATATATGTGTATAGTAATTTGGAAAAGTTAGACAGAACAATTTGTTTCTCGTTTTTCCCTTCAATATCATATCAAATGTTTTACCTTTATTTGTTGATATTAATAAAATTAGAATGACACTACTAAATACTTAATAAGTGTACAATTGTATTCAAAAACTTTTATAGCATATACAGAGATGTCTCAAAAAAACACGTGGTGGATATTTGAAAAGACTAAGTACTACGAAACAAAAGCAGGTTCTTAAAAAGGTATAACAGTCCAAGTATTTAACGTTATTATATACCTGTGGTTCAGAAAGAGACCAAAGTATATTATTCTGGTAATTGGAGAAAATTTTAATGTTTTTGTAAACATTGAGTATTACAGAATGTTTTATAAACGAAATATAAAATTAGAGCTCAAAGAATCCTCATAAAGGCAGTCATAACGAGATCATAGTTAGACATGGAAATATTTTGCCTTACAAACTTACTTAACATTCATAACTAATTAAATATTCGTATCAAATGTAGAAAAACAATCATCAACTCGCTTGCACTTTAATGATCTTCTAAAACCTGCATGAAACATGGTTTATAATACAAAAAAATAATAATAATCACGATATCTATACACATCTATTACTTTGATTGTCTCTAGTGGGTAGATATTTTGTTACAATCCTGGTAGAGGGTTACTTTTAAGGATGTGACTCTGTTAACGCAAACCATGATTCTTTCTCAAATCCTATATCTGGGAATAACTATGACCTCAACCCAATCTTCCACAGAACAAATAATAATTATTTTTTATATATTTCTGTTTATCGAATGGCAGCAGCAACTAGGGGTTTAGGGAAGGCCTATCATTGGATAATAGGAGACATGAAACTGTAATAATTTTATTTACTGCTAGACTGCACCACCTGTCAACCTAACTGGGCAGCGTGAGAAGTTAGGACTACAATTCTGCTTATGTAATGTTGAATATTCAAATCAGGTGAGTAAAGAAAACTGAAAAACTCGCACTAGAACTAACTTTAAGCAGTTATCTGTATTCGGTGGGAAGGGCACAGTAGTTTGAATAAAGATAGAATTAGAAGAAATGCAAAGTATCTATCAAACTTTAAGTAGTCTTCTGGATTCAGGTTGAGGTAGGGTACAGTAATTAAACACTGAACAAAATTAGTAAAAATGCATCCAATAAAACAATGTATTAATTTGGTTTACAATTCGAGTAAACGAATTTAGTAGCTCCACAACCTAAAAAAATGTTTCAAGAGGTTTTCGTCATCTGCATAAAGCAGTGAACGTTAATACGAATAAATGGTAAAAAGGATAACAGTAACAGTAACTCTTACTAGCAACAGAAATGGACTTCTGGAGAAGATCAGCAGGCAAATCAAGAAGAGATCGGGTACCAAATGACAGAATGCGAGAAATGATGGGAGTCAAGCATACAATAGTTGATGACATAAAAACAAAACAGTTAATATGGTACGGCCATGTACAGAGAATGCCAGATGACAGGATTCCAAAACAGATTTTGACGTAGACACTACAAGGGAGAAGAAAAAGAGGAAGACCGAGAAGAAGCTGGAGAGAGTGAATTGAAAAAGAACTAGAGGAAAGAGAAATCCCTCCAGACCTATGGTTAAATAGAGAAGAATGGCGGTTAGGAGTCGGAAAAAGGTTAAAAAGATATTGGCATATCTCACAACACGGAAACCAAAACAATGTTATATAAGATAAAAGACAACCGTAAATACGTATTTCTGACTATTATTTGGTCGTTATCAGTACAAGCTAAGTACATTGCAGCCAAGTTAGAGTGGAACATTAACCTACGAAAATGATCACTATAGGAGCAATGCGACTAATTTTTGATAAAAGTAGTGTAGCATAAAAATTTTCTTATAAATTTGAATATTTTATGTATAAAAATTTTTTTGATACGCCCCTGGCTGGTACATATTAATAATCTGAAGTTTTGTTTACCCACGTGTTTATTACGAGACATCACGTAATGAAGAAAATATTAACTGCATATAGTCTATTTGCGATTTACCTAATTAAATTCCCACAGATTTTGAAAACTCAGCACTTTTAAAGTCCATTATCGAATTAAAAGCGCAATTAAAAAGAGTTCCAGTTGGCTGGCAGTTAAAAACTGGACGGAGATAGACAGAGATAAGGCTGATAGCGAAAGATCGAAAGAATCGAAAAGATACTGGGTTCTTAACGAGAGAAGTGATTCTCGGCAGATAGTTTAAAAAAACTGGCAAAATTTTCGACTAATTTTATGAGTTAAAAGGAGGTGGAGTTAGTTAATCATCGGTTTGTTGAATGCTGTAAGTATTACATACGAAGGGATTAAAAAAAAACAGCGTTTTGGAGGGCTAAGAGGAACACATAGTTTTAATTAAAAATTAAGTAGCCGAGTTTTGCAGAACACATATTGTTATCATTAGGATAACCTGAAGTCCGATTCGATGTTTGACCTTCTCAAGATTTGTCTAGTTTCCATAATATAAGGGTCGAATCCAGATCATTTAAAGTTTGTGTGGGACAGTGTGGCTTTTTTTGTATCCAATTCCAAGGTAACAAACCTTCTTAATAACTTGAAAAAAAAAATAATCAGCCAGTGAAACAAAATAGTTTTTGTTAAATTTTTGCAAGTAAGATAAAGATTCTGCGTTAATATACTAGGATTTTCTTTTATGACAAATTAAAAAGATATAAATAAATGTAAGTTTTATGGATCATTAAATAATTGTCATATTTTAGTATTCGTTTAAATAAAGTTGACCTTTATAATTAAATATTAATTCAGAACAGTTTGTTGATATTTTATTTTGACATATGACAGTCAGTATTATCTTTTTTCTGTAATTTGGTCATCGACAATCTATGGAGAGGGCATCATGTGACTTAAAACGACCTCACTTCGGCCATATTGTTAAGATTGTTTTGACACTTTTGACAGATCGTATATATTTGTTTACATTTGTCCTTTTTATAGAAACTGTAATAATATATTGTGATAGTGCATACTAACGGTTTCTTGTTCTCAACGTAGTTGCAGTAGCAGAAGCAATGTTATTAAAAAATCTTCAGGAATATCGTTCCACAGGTTAGTATACAAATGAGTAAACAAAGTAATGGCCCGTACTTTAGAGAATAAATTAATAGTATTTGACTCTATTAATTTATTTTTGTGTATAATATATCGTGTTTTTAGTGTTTACCGCGGGATAAATAAATCATAGTTTATTAAAAATGTATTGCACTTTTTTAGATTATAATTAAATCTTCTGAATAACTAGTCACATTTGTATAGTAGTTTTAATATTATTGAGTCTGACCCTGATCCCACGGCCATATTGGTACCATCGTTAGCTACTCCCACCTACGTGGTTTTTAAAACATTCGTTAATATGCTCATAACTTCTCCATAGATTCTCGATAAATTTGGTACATAACCAAAATTTACTGAACTGTAAACAGTGAATTGTAAACATTGTTAATCCTATTGGGACCAGCCTGCTGAACATAAATAAATAATTATTGTAAAATATAAAATATATCAAAACAATACGAATAAATAATATCATAAGGAGGTTAGGTATATATCACATATGCAATTTTTGTCTCCTTTATTTTAATTTTCATTTCCGTTGCTTCAAATTTATTGTTTTTTCTAGTTTAATTAAATATTTGTTCTAATTCAGCTTTAATAATTGTATAAATGTTTTTCGTCTCGACAATATCTATAAAACCTACATTATAGGAATATCGGAAGTATCTTTTATAAACATTTAAAAGTAATTGTTTATAAAGACTCGTACAAAACTAGTTTTGTCTAAATAAAATGATCATAAAATTAGGGGATACATAAAGTTACTTTACTTTATTGACAATAAAACTAAATAGACTTTATTACGATGTATAAAACGTAACTGCAAATATTAAAGACACTGTATCAAATTAAAGCACGTAGAGCTAGAATGTTGGTAAATATAACGCATAAGAAAATATTGATCAAAACACAATAAATAAAATAAATACAAATGCTTACTTTATGTGATAGTAAACAATATCTATTAGTAAAAAAATGGAGAGAGGGATAAAGAATAATTTTTAACAATATTAGAAATTCTAAGATTTCCTACTTAGCGAAACTAAAAGCCTCTGCATATGTCGCTCTAGTGATACCTAATGATATTTAAATACGTGTAAGCGATTGGCAAATGCCCTGCATTGAAATTAAATCTAACACCGTCTTTTTGTTATATTTTTTTATATATCTTTATCCTATCTAAAAATATTCTTTTACAACAAAAACTGCTTTATTAGTCTGTGGAAATTATATTGATTGCCGCAGACTCTTTCATGGATTTTATCATTATTATATATTTTACTTTTATAGATCAGGGCGGATCTGTGAAAAAACGACTTAGATTACAAAATTAATATACGAAATCTATAAAATCGATTTTCATGAAATTTGATGGGATGTTTTATTATGTCATAAATATATTTTAGACGAGTAATAAAGATCATAAGGGCAATCTAAGTGATTGAACAACATTATAAAAGAAAAAGCTTGGTCCCCTTTTTTAAATAAAACATTAATCAGAAATATCTTATAAAAAATTTAATTGGCACCATTTTATTTCATTATGACTTTGCTCCAAAATAAATTGTTTTAAGTTATATGCAAGGAAAGTAGAAAAAAAAGATGTATTTAGTATTTTCTGCATATTTTAATTTTTTATCAATATTCCCGACCTATATCCCGAACTACAAGAAGGCGTATTAGTCAACGGCATGCGTCTAAACAACATTAGATATGCCGATGACGCAGTAGTTTTTGCAGATAGTCTGGACGGTTTACAAAGAATAATGTCGCGTATATCACATATAAGTAGAGAACACGGACTTGATCTTAATACGAAGAAAACAAAGTACATGGTAGTCAGTAAGCGCGAAATATTAAATACACAGCTTTTGGTTAAACAACATCCAATTGACAGAGTGGACAGCTACACATACCTTGGTACCAACATTAACAGCCAATGGGATCACTCCAGTGAAATAAAAAAACGCATAGGAAAAGCGAGATCAGCGTTCATAATGATGAAGTCTCTTTTCAGAAGTCATGATTTACCACTTGCTACCAAAATCTCTCTCATTAGATGCTATGTATTTTCTACCTTATTATAAGGAGTAGAGGCCTGGACACTTTCCGAAGCTTCCTTAAGAAAACTCGAGGCATTAGAGATATGGTGTTACAGACGTATCTTAAGAATTTCATGGGTGGATCGTGTGACTAATGTTGAGGTCCTACGTAGAATAGGCAAGGAATGCGAGATTATTAACACCATCAAAGAGCACAAACTAGAATATCTTGGCCATGTTATGAGGAATTAACATAGATACTGCTTGTTGCAACTCATTCTTCAGGGCAAGGTATTTGGAAAGAGAGGACTAGGGAGAAGAAGAATATCTTGGCTTCAAAACCTGAGAAAGTGGTTTAATACATCGAGAACCGGACTATTCAGAATAGCAGCAAGCAAAGTTAGGATAGCCATGTTGATCGCCAACATCCGGAACGGATAGGCACCGTAAGAAGAAGAAGATTTAAGAGGGAGGAGACAAAAATCCGAATACAACCTCTCAGAATCTACCTTGAAATAGATCCGTAATAAACTAGTGGTCTAATTCTTTAAAACGAAACCAAAAAAAATATTTTTTTTTGTAAATCCATAAATTAATTTTTCAGATTTCTACTTTAATCTGCGCATTCTAAGAATTGCAAGGCAAAACAGACGTTGCTAAAGATGGGAAGACAAGGGGAATCTAAAATTGCATTCCACAACATATCTCCTCAACTAAGCAAAAATCCTTAGCGAATTGGTTTCTAGTACTCATTATATCGAAATAAAAGGTTTCTTAATTTAGTTTCGAAAATTAGTTTACGGATTAATGATAAGATGTCGCTATTGCGTCTATATAGAAGACATTTTAGTTTTGCTTCTACTACGACAGTAAAGATTTGTTTTTACGTTCAGAGCGTCTGTGAATAGCCGCTCTGAAGATCCCATTTAGGGTATAAGCAGATATAAAGACGCACTATACGTGAAACCAAATCTTAACTGTCTTTCCTTTTTTTGCGTTTAATATAGTTTTATAAAACATTCCAAAATTCCAGCGATATTCCAACTTCTATATGACGTCACCACATATAATTTTGTATAACTCACTGTGTTAATGCTTTTTCTTTTGGCTCTTGTTTTCCATCATCATCATCATTGGTGCTACAGCCCTATAAAAGAGCCTCCACCTTCCCAAGTCTATTACGCCAGTCAGTTATATCCATTGCCAACTGTTGCCAGTTTGTTGCGCCTATTTAGGACAATTGTTCTCCTGTGATCTTGCCAGATGTCCTGCCCATATTAGTCTTCCTATTTTTATAAGAAATACCACGTCCACGTCGACTTCTCCATATTTCATAAACCTACCCATACTGACACGACTACACACAATTCATCATCCCATCCAACACAACATAAACTGGCAGCTTATCATAGTATGTTACATAGATTAACAGAAATTCCGATGTCAAAATTCAACTTTGAGACAGAATTAAATATAATTAAGCAAATAGCAGTAAACAACGGATACAACGAACAAACAATTAATAAAATGTTAAATTAAAAACTACACAAGAAAGCCCTAAAATTAGTATTTCCACCACCAGAGAAAAAACCCAATACCTTCTGCTCGATTACATATACAGGCAAAATAACAACAAAAATTGCCAAACACATAAAAAAGAAAGGAATAACACCAGCTTTCCGAACAAATAACAGCCTAGGCAAATATATTAAAAATAACAAGAGCCAAAATAAAAAACGCCTAAATAGTGGTGTCTACAAACTTCAATGTGGCGACTGCCCAAAAACTTACATCGGTCAAACTGGTAGAAACTTTGATAAACGAATAGCAGAATATAAAAGGGCTTTCAAGAATAGAAAAACAGATTCGACATACGCACTTCACCTTCTAGATCATAATCATGACAAATTTAAAATTCTTCACATTCAAAATAAAGGCCTTAAGCTTTCTTTGTTAGAATTATGGAAATCAACAAATTAAAAAACACAGATATAATTCTGAATGACCAACTTGAAACAAACAGTTCTTCCCTCCTCAACCTATTTCATTAGATCTAACTGGTAAGCAGGTTTTGTATGTTTTCAATAAAATTGATAGTGTGTAAAAGAATTTATTAATTAAGCTAAGTATACTTTCGACATAATAAATGTCATCATCAGAGCTATCGTCAATTAGGCAATAAATACTTCATAGAAGGAAAATTGTGGACAAACGACATATTAAAAAACAAAGATCGGGCTCTGTAGGCCACAGATCTTGAGTCTAACCCTTATACATATGTATAATTTACATCAAAAATTTTTTATAAAACATGGTTACCACATACAGTAACGACAACAGCTGTTTTTGACTTACATTTTTGAAGTAAAATATTTTTTTACTTAAAAAAAAAAAATGTAAGTCAAAAACAGCTATTGTCGTTACTGTATGTGGTAACCATGTTTTATAAAAAAATTTTGATGTGAATTATACATATGTATAAGGGTTAGACCCAAGATCTGTGGCCTACAGAGCCCGATCTTTGTTTTTTAATATGTCGTTTGTCCACAATTTTCCTTCTATGAAGTATTTATTGCCTAATTGACGATAGCTCTGATGATGACATTTATTATGTCGAAAGTATACTTAGCTTAATTAATAAATTATTTTACACACTATCAATTTTATTGAAAACATACAAAACCTGCTTACCAGTTAGACCTATTTAGAAGTGTGTACAAGTCTTACAGTCTTTTTCAATGTATTTCATTAGAGACTATTTTGTAAACCCAAACCAAAAATAGATCACTTGAGAAAGGCAATCAGCCGAAACCGCTGTAGTGATAAGATTTAGAATAAATTTTGTGGAAGTTTGAAAACAAAGTTTTCAGTGTTTTATTGTTACAAAATACTACGTCTTTACCACCAAATATATATTTAATTCTGTGATATATCTCATAGTTGGTAGCCATTAGGGGTTGGTAGCTCATAGTGGTCAAAACACCATTTTCACAGATGCCACCGAATATTCTTCTCGGGATCATTCATTCAAATATAAGCACGAGGTTTTCATCTGCCTTGGAAATGGTCCATGTCTTCGATCCATATGTCAACACTAGTTGTATATGGGTTTTGTATATGGTTATTTTTGTTTTTTGGCTTCTCATAATGTCTACTCAATCCAGAATAGCATTTGTTAGCTAAGAGTATTCTATGTTTTCCATAACTTAAGCAAATATATAAAATTATATTAAAAGCTGTCTTTATAAGAATCTTAGAAAATTAGCTGGATCTTCTGTATTAGCTGGAGCATAATATTCCATAACGGTAACCAGAGGAAAAATCGCATTGCCTCTACCTTCACTTAAAGCAACTGTCTAATATCAACATTATTGTTGTTAGAAAAGGCTTAGTATTATTATTTATTTCTTGTTTTGATCATTAATATCAGTAAAAGCAAAAGTAGAGAAACTAAATTAAATTTATACTTAATCGCCTACATCCTTAATGATAGATATCAAAATACGCTAAATCATTCTTTAATTGCTGCAGATATCAACTAACAACGTGCGAATTTCGCTTTCTATAATAAAAATTGCTAATATATTATATCCTCGAAAAATCAGATGTTGACCTTTGCTAAGCCGTGGGAATTCTAACACCTCAAGTAATTTCTAACGTTTTTCGTTTTCGGGGTTTTGATGTTAATACAATTCTTTCCTACATGGTAGACACATATTTGTCTTTTATAATTAATGAATTTAATTTTGCCAAGAATGTTCTATTGTTTTATGCTAATATAAGTTTAAAAAACACAAATAGCTGCCAAATTTATACAAAAAATGCATACAAAAAATATCTATTATAATATTATACAAATTGCTTCCGAAATTATATATTATAACTCCAGCGGGCGAACTTTCGACACCAAATTGTCTTTGTACCTGGGGTAATCGAAGGGTTAAATTTTATTAAGTATAGGAAATTTCCACACCGCGGCGTAGGCAGGTAGGTAATTAGCGGAGATGGACATTTGCACCCAAGCAGGACAAGCGTGTTTTCCCAATATTTATTGTCACGGCGGGGGACGTGTACTTGTGACTAAATTATTTCAGTTGTAATTTATTTCTTGTTTGACGTTGAGTGCACGTATACGGATGTTTTAAAAATGAGTTTGATAAAAAGTTCCCGTGGTCGAGATTTATTAGTGGTGGAGCATCATACGTTCTCGAAACAGAAAGTGTTAAAAAGCGGCGAGATATTTTGGCGCTGCATCCAAAGAAACACTAAGTGTTCCGCAAAAGTGTTTATAATAGGCTGTGAGGACCTCACCATCACAAGAAATGATTTGGTACATAATCATAAAGCCGATCCAAAAAAGCTTGAAGTCAAGATGGTAACCAATGCATGTAAAATAAAAGCCCAAAAGGACATATCGGAAAAGCCTGCCAAAATTAAAAGAACTGCTGTTGCTGAGTGTGATGCCAATTTGCTGACGGTTCCTGACATAGCTAGCATAAGAAAGAACATTTACTTACAACTGTCGTCGTAAACTGTTAACAGGTCCGTTACCAAGAAGCATATCAGAAGTCCATAACGCGGTTAGTAATTATTCTTTTAAAACCTGTCGCAATGAAAGTTTTTTTTTTTAAATCATCCTGAATTGTAATTGTATTTTCATGCGAGACAAATATTCGTTTGTTGTGTAAATTAAAAACTTTGTATATGGATGGTACATTTTCATATAGTACCAAATATTTTCTACAATTATTTACTATACATGGCTTGGAAAATGGACATTATGTTCCTTTAGCATACTGTTTGTTAAAGGACAAATTGTCAATGACATACAAAAATTTATTTTCTTTATTAAGGTCTAAGATTTTTGAAACATTTTAATTATCATTAGAGCCAACTGAAATATTTGTAGACTTTGAAAAAGCAATTCACTGTGCTTTATTGTATATGTGGCCCAATGCAAAAATTAGTGGATGCCGTTTTCACTTACACCAAAACTGGTTTAAAAAAATTCAATCTTTGGGTTTGGTACAAGAATATAAGGATACAAATTCAGAAATTGGAAAATGGTTAAGGCATACGTTTGGTTTAACTTATTTAAATCTAGCAGAAGTTGAAGAATGCTTTCTTTATGATTTAATGTCATATAAACCTATAAACGCAACACTTGATATATATGCAGATTATTTACTGGAAAATTACATTTTCGATTGCGCTCTATTTCCACCACACATATGGTCTAATCAGAATCCGTCTATTGCGAGGACCACAAATGCCTGTGAATCCTTTCATTCGAGATTTAATTCTTCTTTTTATTCAACACATCCTTCTATTTTTATTTTTATTGAAAAGGTAAAAGAATTTCAAGTAGACACTTATGTCAAAATAAATAGTTTACATAAACCAGCAAAAATCAAATATACTACTGTTAAGGCTAAATTGGCATTTTTGGAGAAAATGGTGGATAACCTACGATCCCAACAAATACGTAGGTTAGATTTTATAAAAACTGTATCTTATCATTCCTATAATAGCAGATAAATCATTGTATACAAGTATATTAACGGTAAAATGAACAAAAATTAGGTACTAGTTGTATTATATTTAGATATTATTACAATTATAAAGAAATAAAATGCACATTACTTTTATTAAAATAAATAAATTAATTAATTATGGTATTTTATTTATGTCGCAGCTATATTTACTTGGTGTCGAATATACCTGTATGATAAAAACGGGAATTGGGGCTGGTGTCGAAAATTGCCATTAAATTTTAGTCGCTACCTGCTTAGTGTCGAAATTTCCTACGCCCTATAATTCTGAACCACCCGAGAGAAGAATTTTTACAATATAAACGGGACAGGAAATTTAAACACTAATAATAGTAATATTATCGTATGGCACGGAACAACTAGCCCAATGCAGAGAAGGATAAAAGGGAATTAAAAAAAATGATGTCACTACATCCCTATAAGCGATTAAAACTAAGGAAGAAGATAACATGTTTTCGGACAGGTTCCGGCGCGGTAGAACCAATTTTATCTTTAACCCGCTTGTAGGTGACTACTATAGATGCAGTGTTTCATGACCTCCGAAACACGGTGACGGCTGGTATAATTTTTAGACATTGAAAATTTCGTTGTTAATGTCAAGAATTGAATTAGTGCGTTCAGGCTTGATATGCCTGTATCTCGGCCGTTGAGTTACGGCCTTAATCTCTTAAAAGCATACAAACAACCTAAATTTTCAAAATAAAAGGTAAAAAAGTATTTTTGAAGTGTGTATATTTTAAATAATTCCTAGCTGAGCGCTTTCGGCTTTACAAAGCCATCATCGGAGCTATGCTACAATAAAATTTTCTTATAAGTACTAATTGGTGAAGATTTTAATTTTTTAACTTACGTCAATTTATAAATACCACTACAATGCAGAGATCTCATTTCGTTGTATATCGAAATATTGATTTTTTAGTTGTTAAAATTCTTAAAAAACATATAAAAAACATATAAAAAACCGACACTGGACTTCACAGACACATTAAAAAATTGAAAAATTTTTAGTCATGGTACGGGTGTAAGAACCCGACCATTGATAGCTGTGAGGAGGTAGACAGAATAGAACTAATGAAATCAAATGTCGGTCCTTTTAAACGATTTTTCAAAAGTGACAAATGACAAATGTCATATATAGGAAATAGAGATTGTGTTTAAATTCTTACAATATTATTTAATAGTTTGGAATTACTATTAGTCATCAAAGACTTTCTAAAAATTAAGTTTTTAAATTAAATCTTATGTGTTCATCACATCATACAGAATGACATTAGTTTTGTAAATTCACTCAAGTCATTGCTCAAGGTCAATGTATGTTCAATCTGACAGTCATCCTTAAGAAATAAGGGCTCAAATTGTTCAACAATAATATAAAGAAGAAACATGGTATTAATGTTACATTATCTGATACTTAAGTGTATTGAGAATTGTATCTCTAGATGGAAATTTGTAAGAAATTTGCATAAAAAATTAAATAAAGAATATATTTTCATGTTTCGATTAAGAATAACTGTCAAATGAATAACAAAATGTTGTAAATTTCTAATAAAGTTTAAAATTTTTGTTTAAAAATAGAAAATTATAAAAAATATAACAAGATTGCACGAGGTCACCCTTCTTTCTCTAAAGTCTCCCATAATAATTTAAAAAGAGGTTTATAATTGCAATTGAGGTTGATTTGTGTGTTTAAGCAACAATCAGGGTGTAGTTTCATTTCTTTGGATATCTCAAGATCTTCTAAGAGATTCATGAGTCTAAAGTTTTTATTGGGAATGTTGTGTAAAATTTTACTGTTTTCAGAAGGAGACAAGGAATGATTATTAAATTTAATGTGATATCCAAAGTTTGATTTTTCTGGGTTATTGAGGTGTTCTCTGATTCAGAGTTCTCATTGTTCTACCTACATAAGTCATATTACAGTCACCACAGGACAGCTTGTAAATACCACTTCTGTTTAGTTTGTCAACTTTGTCTTTGGTCTTGCTGAAGATGGACTTGCTGTTATATTTGGTTTTAAAGGAGATGTTTAAGTCACTGATTTTATTAACAAGTACTCTTGAAATTTTTTTGAGAATGGTCCTAAGTAAGATAAGGATCTATATATGGAAGTAGTGTTGGATTTTTTATCAACATTAAAAGCTTGGTTTAGTCTCTTTTTAAGTATAGATTTTCTAATGACTTTATCAACAGTAGTAGAAGGAAATCCATTGTTGTTTGCTATCTGTTTAATGATGGAGATTTCTTTATTGTAATTTTCTTGAGACAAGAAAATTACAATAAAGAAATCCTAGAAAGCTTCCTAAGAGAAGACTATATACATGGACGTCTACTTTACATACAGAAAACCACATTGTTAGAAACCAGATAGACTTTATACTCATAAATAGCATATATAAAAACTCTATAGTCTCAGTTAAAACTTATCCTGAAGCAGATGGTAATTCATACCACAATCCGTTAGTTGCTGACGTGAAAATAAAATTAAAAAGAATTGAACTTAGAAAACAACAACCAAAAATTAATGTAAGAATGCTAAAAAACGAAGAAATGAACGAATTAAAAAATAATGTGAATATTAATATGCAAAAAACACTAAGTGACAGCAAACAAATTGTAGATTTAAATAAAATGTGGTATAACATAAAAAACACATTACTGAAACCAGCTCAAGAAAGTAATACAACATAGACCAGAGGCTAGAAAACAGTGGATGACAGAGGAAATCCTATTACAGATGAAAGAAAGAAGGAAATATAAAAGAAAAGATTTACATGTATAAGTATAAAGAAATACAACAAATAATTAAGGAAAAATCAAAAATGCTAAGAAAATCTCTTTGATTAAACAATGTAAAGAGATAAAGAACTAAAAAGAAAATATGATATGAGAAAGATGCACAAAAAAATAAGAGACTGAAATAGGTCGAAAAAAACAGCAAGAACATATAAAAGACAAAAAAGGAGTACTCCTAATAGATTTACCAGAGAAATTAAGACGATAGAGAACTTTTTCAAGATAAAAGAGGTGAATGCAGAAAATACAAGAATTAAATCCTTTAGAGAGGCAGAAGATTACGATAGATGAAATCAAATATGCTATCAAAAACTCTAAAGACAATAAGGCAGCTGGATTAGATGAAATACCAGTAGAACTGTTAAAACTAGTGGGAGAGGATAACTTGGAAGTATTGGCAGATTTATTCAACACGGTGTACGATACGGGAATAGTACCACAAGACTGGCTTTTGTCAAAAGTCAGCCTTTATAACCATCCCCAAAAAAACAAGCAGCAAAAGAGTGCTCTGATTATTGAACACTGAGCCTCATGAGTCATACTTTTAAAGTACTGCTGAAAGTAATATATAAGAGAATATACGAAACGCTAGAGGATGATATTAGCGAGACGCAGTTCGAGTTTCGAAATGGCATGGGTACTCAAGATGGACTATTTGCCATCAACATATTGATTCAGCGATGTCGGGATATAAACATTGATCTACACTTGTACTTTGTTGTCATAATACAGGGAAAGACTAAAGGAAGAAGATCTGTTGGCCGAAGGCAGAACTCATGGCTGAAGAATCTACGTGATTGGTATTAATGCAGATAGATTAATTTGTTTCAGAGAAGAGTTCATTTTAAAGCATTTGTATTGTATTAAATTTAATATTGTTTTTGAATTTTCTGACTCCAGATTATAGTTCTTCCCTCCTCAACTTATTCAGTTGAAAACTATAAAGTGTAAACGCGTACCAAAAATAGATCACTTGAGAAAGACAATCTGCTGCCGAAACAGCTGTAGTGATATTTATTTATAATAAATTTTGTGGAAGAGTTAAAAACAAAAGTTTTCAGTGTTTTATTATTGGATAAAACAAGTTTCCTTTAAGTGAGGATCGAATCCATTACTAATATAATTTTTAGATAATTCGTATTTATTGCATATCATTTTAATTATAATAATTTTAAGTTAATATTATTACATTTCAGGTTGTCAGATATAATCAGTATTAATTTTTTACTTTTACACTATCTGATTAACGATAAACCTATTTCCATTCAATCTTAATAACCTTTCCCAATGTAACCATCTTTAAAGTGTTCCGAAAATGACGTCACGGCTGTTACATTATAATTTTCCGGTCTCTAAGCAATCGCCATCCATATTTGTGTCTATAAACCAACTTGGAATGGACTAAATGAGTTTTTTGTGAAGAGTTATCAAATGGTATTCTGTGGTGCTCTACAAATCCACGCTAGCGTGATGCATAAGTGAGAAATAAACAAAAAGTAATGAAAAATTGTTTAGTATTAATTTGCACTCCATTTTTGGACCATTAAGACGAATGCGGCGTGTAATTTTTCATTATCTGACATGTGTACTAATTACGTGCGTTTATAATGGGATGTTTTGCTTTATTTTTGCCGTAAAGATGTTTGTATTACAATCGGTTTGAGTTCACTGCCGCTTTTACTCCGTTAGTGACACCATATGGTTTGGAAATACTCTCGGAAATTAAAGTAATATGTACCAACTGACTAAAAATACAAAAAATATTAAGTACTGAACTTTTCTTTAGAGAATGTTTCTATGGTAAATATAGAAATGAACCATAATTGCAAAAAAATGACAAAAATAATTAGAAATAGTTTGAGCACCAGGAGATAGATTTATATTTAATAAAAATTATTTAATTATTGTAACCAATTTTTTTTTTCGGTTAAAATCCTCTCATAAAAAAGAATATAAATTAGATCTTGAAAACTATATGCCTATTAACTTACTAAACCACCCACGCCAACACTAGAATACTGGCAGATTAAAAGTAAAACTCGATTTTTACCAGTCAGAAGAACAAGCAAGATTTCGGTTAGGCCACGAAACAAAATGACCATCGGAAGTGAGTTAAAAGTTAACTCCAAAAGTCTATGGAATATAATAAACACCTCGCTCTTATTTTTGTTAACTTTCCCAAAGCATTTGACTACACAGTTGAAACAATCGCTATTTTAAAAATACTATTAGAAGAATAGACCACAGATATGCAAAGATTATTCCAAATATATACAAAAATGCAATAACTGTAAACCTGCATATTTCTAGATTAATTGGGTTAAATTGTCTTAAAATTATCTGAGGAATCTCTAGTCTTTGTTTGTCAGGAGAGTTTCTGGACACCCTTTATATTGTTAGTTTAGTGTTTTAGCTTAAACTATTTTTAGTTGCTTTTTAAGCTCAACATACCATTTTTTTACTAGCAATCTCCTTCATTTTACTCCAGAAGTGTGTTATAAGGCAATTCATAAAACCATGGTTATCAGTAAAAGAGCTAAAGTAATAACAAGAATTCATATAAAAATGACAAGTGGACAAAATGAAATATTAGGAGTCTGGAATATTAAAGATCTAAATCCGAAATTCGATCAAGAATGGAGCATTCAAGAGCAGCCTTTTTGAAGATAAGGAAATGTGTGAGTAGCCAAAGACTCAATTTGCAAATCCGATATCAGATGGTAAAATAATATATCATCTCTATTGTTCTTTATGGTGCACAAGCTTGGACTGTTAATGTTGACTTATTGAGAAAGCTGGAAGATTTTGAGATGTGGCTTTTTAGAATTTTGAAAATACCATGGACCGATCATATTACGATCGAAGTAATGTTGCACAGAGTGGGAAGAAACAGAGAATATTTAACCACCATTAAAAGAAGAAAGACAACATATTTAGGGAACATACTTAGAAATGGTCAGTACGGGTTATTGCAGCTGATTATGAAGAGTAAAATCGTAGAAAAAAAGGTCTTGGTAGACGACAAATATCCTGGTTGAAAAACATTCGCGACTGAACCGGGTTAAAAACAAAGACATTTTAAAACAGAGAACAGAGACGAATTGAAGGTGGTTATCGCTATTATAGTAATTAGTAACAGTCTGACTTACCTTTTAAAACGTCTTTAAATATCCTATTGACGGGTAGCCTTGTAGAAGAGCCCATATTCAGCCTATAGAAGTTGTCTTCCCGTTTACAAAATATGTTCTCGCCCCATCGTTGACAATCTTTGTCAGGTGTTACACTCCAAGCACAAAATGATGTTCATTGTTAAATTCCTAGAAGTTAATAAGTAATACATTATCTTAAGAAAAGTTAATTTATATACTAAAAGAAATTACTATTAAACAAAACTGTACAAAAATTAACTATAATAAACCTATGATGTTAATTTTACGTATAATTGACAGATTCGGACAAACCACTGGGTGAAAATGTTACTGTTTACTGATCAGTGACCTGTACCGGAACAGTGTTGACGTAGACGTGCAATTTTCCGAATATTAGGGCAAAACATATTTTTCTGGATTGGTGATTAGCGTATTACAATAACATGTAGAACTAACTATCTCTTGGAGTGTGATTAACGAGGATCCCTACACCAGTGAAGCAAATCGTGCTAAAATAAGCAGGTATATCCCAGAGGGAGATTTTATATTGGTACTAGACAAGTCTACTTTGTATAAGAGGGTCTATTCCACTCTTTATTCTTTAGTTTACTCACAAGACTTTGAAGTCTTAACATCGAACCCATATAAACTCCTTGTCGCCGATAATTCGAAAATTCACAAAAAATAAGAAGAACTCTATCCCTAAAATGTAGACAATATACTGTTGGATCTAAAGAGATCTACATCCTCGCTGCTAAATATAACAAACTCCGTGGCCAATTAATGGCCTCAAAAACCAACCAACCACTATCCTCAAGCACCAACCCAAAGCAACCAACCACTTTCAGTATTTCAAACACCGTAAAAACTTTTCATCATCTTCAAAGATAAAAAACAGGCACACAAAGAAGATACCCCCCTTAACATTTCTTATTAACGAAATTTCTTCCGTATTATAAATGCAAGATGAGTCTTGCAAAAAAGGATCGACAAACTTGGTTATTTTCTTCTATTCTTTTTTCGGTACCTTGCTTTCTCTATTTAATTTCCCACACCTATTTCTGGTAAGTTTTGCTTTGCTGCTTCCAACTGTTCGATTTTTGAAGGTCCTTTTATGTTTTCCCATTTTTTACTCCTTCAGTATTGTTTTAACATTTAGATTCTCTGGTATTCCGTATTTGCCGTGGTTGCCGTATTTGCTGGTTATCCGTACATACTCATTATTTGTTTATTAGCTCATCTTCTCCAGACATTCTGCGACATCTTTATTCCTCCGAAAAAATTTTTGAGCACCTTTATTTTCAGGACCTCTACTTTATTTTCTTCCTACTGGTTCATAATCTACGTTTTTACTGGCATACATCACTGTGGGTCTGATTACTTTCTCGTAAGCTCGCAGTTTAGCTGTTCTTTGCACAATTTTTGCTTTCAGTAATGAATTTAGTGACCTCTGCTTCCCTTTATTAGTCTTTTGTGTACATATTTTTCTTTTTTTTTCCATGTTTGTTATGGTTGCTCCTAAGTATTCAAATTCTGACACATTCTCAAAACTATAAAGGGTATCTGCTGTTTCCATATTTATATATTTGTTATCACTTCTTAGGTCTCCTCTCATTTCTATATATTGCGATTTTGTTTAGTTTATTATTAATCCGTATCTGTTTGCTTCTTCTTAAAATTTCTGGAACACTTTTTTTAAATGTTTTTTTGTTCACGCTAGTATTACCACATCATCCGCGTACGCTATGCACCATTTGCTGCTATTGAAAATAGTACTGTTTGTGCTCATACTTAATCTGCTTACGATTTGTTCTAATACTAGTTTGAATAAATTCGTTATTAGCGGATCCCCTTGTTTTATACCTCTAATAATAATGGGTGGATATTAAAAGAGTGAATGTCATTGTAGGTTTAAAGAAGTTGGGAATTTGTTGAATCTAAGTTGCGGCGTGTAGAATAAATTGAATTTCTAAGAAGCGAAAAACCAGTTGCTCTAAGGATTTTGGAAATAGGTGGAGATTTAGTGTGATGTTTACCTTAAAGAGATTTTGGAATGACTTGATAGTCACGACATGATTTAAGAAAAGCAAGATCACAGAGAAGACGGTATTTGCGTGTTAGAAGATTAGAAATGGATTTAGAAAGAATGAAAAATTCCTTTCCGTAGAAGCGAATAAAATGTTTGGATAGATTTCCGCGGTCATATGAATGAAAATCACTATGTTCTCGGGAAGAACCGCGTTGAAAATTTAATGCTCGACGTTTCGGCTCCCATTTTGGAGCCATTATCAAGAGGGATACGGTTCGGTTCGAGTTCGGGGTCTCAATCTGCCTACCCCCCTTACTCGAAACGTACCAGTATCGCGTCCTGTATTATAAATACAAGAACTGTCTCTCGGCACTGAGGTCTCAATCTGCCTACTCCTCAGTGTCGAGTGACAACCGGTCTTACCCTGTGACGCTGCTTTTATACTCACTGTACGCGCGGGAACGGTATGGGCTGACGTGGTCTGAATTGACGTGGCCTGAACGGTGTGGGCGGGAGGTCGCTGAGGTAGGGGTCGCCATGTTGTCACGAATGATTCTTGATTTTAAGGAGTAGATGGGATCGATAGTTTTTGCTTTTTCGAAGTCTATTTTGTGGCCTGTTTAAATGTGATGTTGGGCTAGGGCTGAAGTAGTATCGGAATCTTTGACTGATATAGAATGTTCGTAAATACGGTTATGGATTCGTCGGTTTGTCTGTCCGATGCATGTACGTGGGCAACTGGAACAAGGTATCTTGTAGACACTATGATCTTCATTAGGGATTTGGTCTTTTACGGATCTGACGAGATTGGACAACTTGGAGTGAGTAGTGAAGATAGTTTTGATGTTTAGAGGAAGAAGAGTTCTACTGATTTTGTCAGTAACACCTTTAATAAAAGGTAGAAAGATTATGGGTTGATCCGGCGGCAAGGTTTCTTTTTTGGATGGAATGGGGTTTAGATGTTTTTGAATGCTCTCATTGATTTGGGTTTTGTGGTAGCCGTTTTGTAAGAGTGTTTGCCTTATTGAATTGATTTCGGATGACCTATGATTGATGTCGCTGAGTCTTGTCGAACGAGAAATGAGAGTGTTGACCACTGAATTGAATTGGGCGGGGTGATGTTGTGACTGGGCATTAAGATATCGGTTTGTATGAGTGGGTTTCCGGTACACGGAATAGGAAAAACTGTGAGGTAAGTTTTTCTGAATAAGGACATCAAGGAATGGCAAAGATGCTTCAAACTCGACTTCCATCGTGAATTGAATACTAGGATGTATTCCGTTCAGGTGGAAGAGGAAGAGATCTAACGCATCCCTACCATGAGGCTAAATCACAAAAGTGTCATCAACATACCGTAACCAGCAGGTGGGTTTAAGATTTGATGAGGACAGGGCTGCTGTTTCGAAATGTTCCATGAAAATATCAGCTATTACGGGAGAGAGGGGAGATCCTATTGGGGCACCTTTGATTTGACGATAGAAATGATTTTGGAATGAAAAGTATGTTTTAGACATGCAGTGTTTTATAAGAGATAGTGTGTCTTGGGGGATTTGATGTTTGGAGTCCAAGATGGAAATGGTTTCATCGATAGAAATATTGGTGAACAAAGAAACAATGTCAAAACTAACTAGTATATCTAAAGGAGAAATAGAAATATTTTTCAGAAGGTCAATAAAATGAAAAGAGTTTTTGACAAAAGACGAAGTTTTTTGGGCTAATGGTTGTAAAATTATAAAAAAAATTATTGTAATATTGTATATATATATATATAAATATATATATATATATATATATATATATATATATATATGTATATATATATATATATATATATATGTATATATATATATATATATATATATATATATATATATATTATAATAGCTATATATACTATAATAGCTAGCTAATATTTTATTCTCGTTTTTTAAGAATTGTAACAAAATAGCCGTAAGGTATTTTCTAATTTAAATATTATTTTCGAAACAGCTGCAACAACGTTACTACACTGTTTACATCCAATTACTTGAAATTATAATAATTACAAAGTGGCTTGTTATAAAGACAACTTAACCATTCACGAAAATAAAAGGAACCTGTAATTTACCACAAGCGCCCGTCTTTCACAGTGGTCACTTTTTGTAAGAACATTGCGTACCATTTTGAGATCATTATTATGTTCTGTAGATATTTTAATACCGAGTAATGCAATGGATATAAAAAAAATTGAAAATTGGAAAATACTGTGCAATCGATTATTTAAAAAATAAATTATTTCTTTTTAATTTACTTTTGTTAAAACATAAACTATAAACAGTTAGATCAAAGGAAAGTAATAAATATATAAAAATAGCTAAGGCTCAAATATCAAATTATAAAGCTTTTAATCACAAAAAAGAATTATTTCTTAAACTGCAAATTTTGGCCGGTATGAATTGCTCAGATACATAGCAGCACTGTTAAGGTAAACGTTTTTTTTTTCTACAAAATAAGAAAAAATACAGGACATATAGAACTATTGACCTACATTCTTATTGTCTGATATATGTAACTTTTGTGTCAGAGTGTTATCAAAGAGAATATCATCTGCAATAAACGAATTTCAAATATCGAACCAAGCAGGATTTAGACAATATCTTAACAGTCCCACATAGATACAGTGAAACTAATGGAAACAGTGTATATCGCTTTTAATGCACCAAATCGTTGGGCGTATATACGTTATTTGAATTGCAGTAATAAGAGGCTCGTTTAGAAGTGCCATCGGACATTTTTATTCTTAACTTTTTATCTTTCAAAATGTCATCACTTTGACCATTTCACAAGATTTACAAAACCAAACAAAATGTACATCTTTCTGATAATTCTAATATAACTAAAACTTACAAATAGACCAAAAATTAACCTTTTTATTTATAAAAATAATAAACCAACAAAATATGTTTTGCCACACAATTTATCAGTTGATGAATAGAGGGTTCTTTGTATTGGAAAGCATTTCAGCAAGAGTTTTATAAAAGAAAATCTGCAAGTTTTTGGTTTAAACTTCTGTGTCTTTGTTTTTCAAATAGCTATTTATTTCTGCCACAGTTTTCTTCTGTGACTTTTTTTGGTTCGGGGGCGTTACCCCCCTATATTTTACGAAACATGGCCGTTTCACGATTTGTGCATAAATGATATATACTCTTGCCATATTTATTGAATGGCCTGATTTCAGTGAATAATAAAAAGAAATAATATTCTCTGACGCCAAAGATGGGACGGTAAGGGTGTCCACCCCACTAAACACAACCGAGAAACATTTAGTGCAAAAATGTAAATAATTAGCTATTTTTTTATGTATGCTTTGCTTTAATGAGGAAACTAACGGTTCTATTATGGTCTGACACCAAGAGCAAGCCCTTTTTCCAGTCTGATGTGTCAAACGTGCCCTTCTCAAGCCATCTCTAAAATGATTTATAACATTTTTTTTCAAACATATTTCTCACTTAAAATGAAACATATAGTGTAAAATTTCAAAAAAAAAACATTTTTTTAAATGTAATTTGTCAGTAGCACTTTGGCCTAGTGTATGCGTCTATTTTTGAGATTAATTCTTTAATAAATAGGTGTTTTTTAAACATATATTTATTACAGCAATCATTGTTTAATTATAAATAAAAGTATTTAAATAATAAATAAATAGTACTAAAATAAGGCCATTTAAACTTTTAAAAGGCAATATAAATTATCAAAATGCTTTCCTGCAGTTTCTGGAGATCTCTCCTTTAGAAATTACTATTAATCATGGCGCTTTTCATGACATTGAAAAGTATGTGTGTAAATTGTATTCTGTAAAATCGACTGACATCAATTTAGCGAGAGTTGACAAAGAATTTTCATACTCAAAAACAAGTGAGATTATTTTCAAGCGGCAGGTCAAAGGAATAAATGCATGAACTTCTATGCTGAACTGATAATGAAACTGAACTGAAATAAAGCTGAACTTCTGCAGCAAATAAAAAGGACCATGGTCATTTCTAGTATTTGGTGCAACGCACATTTAAGGCAACCAACAAAATACATACCCGAGGATTGTGAGTGTCCACCACCACCTATTTTTTTTTGATGACATAACAATTATGGTGACAGAATTTTGGGATGCAATTAATAAAGACCAAGTTATTAGAAATAGAGGCGCAAATACCCCTTATTAACTGTTGTTGAGAGAGGCAACTAATTAAAGATTATTTGAGTTATGTTCTCTTGGGCTTTCGTAGTTTGACTGAAGTATATGTAAGTAGTATTTTCTTTGCTTTATATAATCTTAATTATAATAATAACTCTTAATTTATATAATTTTCTTTGCTTTTGTATAATCTTTGATAATAGAGATATAAAGATTTGACGAAAATGTTAAGAAAAGATGGATGTATCTCATAATATTATTAAAATGTAGTATTTGTTTCTAATAAATTCCACAGGGTGTTGCAAAATAAGATGAGAAAACACAACTTTATTGTTATACCCGTATACCCGTATATGGGTCAATCGTTGACATTTCTCAAAAAACATTGATACAGTAATTTCAGCTAAAAATAGACCTACATTATAAGAGAAAAATCAACGAAATCCAATCTAGAGTTCAAAAGAAAAATAGCTTTAAACTTATGGTACATTTAAGGTGGTACGTTAATTTTGGGAACGTTGATCATGGGAACAGGATACCAAGATCCGGCAGAGTGAGAAAAAGACAAGACTACAAGGCTCACTACAGAGTCTTAAACATGTGAAATCCTTGTACAAGAGCGCAGAAACCAACAATTTTAAGAGTTGCAACGTGGAATGTTATAAGTTTGTTCTCTGGAACAAATCAGGAAAACTGGATAATATTGAACAAGAAATGAATAGACTAAACATCGATGTTTAACGAATCGGCGATACCCAATGGCCAGGATCTGGGAAATGTTCAACACGAAATGATCGCGTATTTTATTACTTCGGAATCGATAACAACACCCATCGTTACGGAGTTGGAATCATTATTTCAAAGCAATGGAAAAATTCTGTGATTACCTGTATTCTTTGTTCAGAGCGCTTAATATTAATACAAACACATTAAACACATTAACATATTAATGGGCGATCTTAATGCCAAGGTGGGTCAAGGTAAGGTAGGAGAACAAGTAATAAACTATGAGTTTGGAAACAGAAATGACAGAGGAGATCGATTGATTCAATTTTGCCAAAGTGAAGACTTCGTAATAACAAATACCTTTTTCAAATTACCTCCTCGACGGTTATATACATGGACATCTCCATAACATACCACAGAAAAAATAGTGAAAAATCAAATAGACTACATTATAGTAGCAAGGAGGTATCGTAATGCACTAAGACTAAATGTACTAAGACGTACCCAGGAGCTGATATAGGCTCAGATCATAACCAGGTAGTTACTGTGATAGAGGCGAGTTCAAAAAAGATTGGAAGACCACACAGAAAGGCACTAGATTTAAATAAACTTATAACCAAAAATATACGACAAGAAACGAGAAGAAATCAATGAAAACCTCCGTTCAGTGCAGCAACAAATTAACGATACAAATAACGTTAACCAAAAATTAAAGTACATAAATACAGCTATACAAACAGTAGGAAATAAACATCTTACAAAAACAACAACAAAGAATAAGAGGTGGATGACAAAGGTATACTAGGCTTGATGGAACAAAGAAGAAAGATGAAGAATTACCCAGACAAATACAAAGAAATTAATAAACACATAAAAAAAGAATAAAACCTATGAGAAAAAGTACGATGCGTTCAATATGCACAAAAAAGTAAAATAGATAACAGGAAGCATAAAGAAATGCCAAAGAGGTAAACATAAAGACAAAGAGATGGAAATCTTATTGTAGATCTAGACAATAAGATAAAAAGATGGCCAGAATACCTGAATGAATTATTTAAAGACGATAGAAACAACTTAATTCAGATAATCAATGCAACTGGCCAGACATCTTAAAAGAAGAAGTAGAATACGCAATAAGAAACGCTAGAAATGATAAAGCAAATGGACCTGATGAAATTCCTATAGAACTGTTGAAGCTTTTGAATGATAAATCCGTAACCATAAAATTACATCTATTCAATACAATATACAGTACTGGTATAATACCTCAAGAATGGTTGCTGTCTACATTTGTCACCATACCGAAGAAAACTAAGGCAAGGTAATGTTCAGATCATCGAACAATCTCCTTGATGAGTCATCTGCTTAAAATATTTCTTAGAGTCATCCACAACCAAATCTATCAAAAGTTAGATATCGATATATCGACACAGATGCGATTTAGAAAATGATTAGATAAAAGAGAAGCTCTCTTTGCCTTAAATGTCCTAACACAGAGATGTCTCGATGATAACCAAGAGGTACATGCCTGCTTTATTGACTTTAAAAAGGCCTTTGACAAAGTACTCCACAATAATTTCAAAGAAATTCTGGAAGGTAAGAACATCGATACCAAAAACATACAGATAATATTAAATCTGTACTGGAGTCAGCGAGCTAATATAAAAATAAAAGACCAAATATCGGACGAAATAGAAATACGTAGAGGAGTACGACAAGGTTGTATATTGCCACCACTCTTGTTTAATATCAATGGGGATACTAGTCAATGGAGAAGTTAGCAATAACATTCGATATGCTGACGATACCGTGATAATGGCAAGAACAACGGAAGATCTACAACATCTAGTTGAAAGTATGAATAAGATATGTAATAACTACGGCATAAGGATGAACGTCAAAAAAACCAAATATATGACCTTCAGTAAGAATCCAATACTGGACACTAGTATCGCAATAAACGGTACCCAACTTGAAAAATGTTGCATGTAGTTGTGTCCATTCCTGAATCCACTTTGTACGTCGCGTCGTCTAATTTATGTTCTATTTCTTTTCCTTTCTTGTATATAGGTATAATTACTGTATTTGTCCATTCTCTGGGTATTACTTTTCTCTTCCATATTAGATTATATATGTATAACAATTTTTCTTTGGTTTTACTCCTATATATTTCATTATTTCTGGTGCTACTTCATCGCTTCCTGGTGCTTTTCCAAACTATATCTTTTTTATTGCTTCTTCCAGTTATTCTTTTTGTACAGTTTCTGGATTTTCCGTATTTCTCATGGATACTCTCTGGATGTGGCTTTCTTTCTCCATTGTATTCGTTTGATTTCTATTCAGTGTCAGCTGGAAATGTTTCCTCCATCTTTCCATTATTGTCTTATCGTCGTTTAATATTGTTTTTTACTTGTTCATAATTTGTTTTAGTTTCGTTTATTTGTTGCTTCTTAGGGTTTTCAGTGTTCTATAAAATAATTTTACGTTTTCTGTGCTGTTTTCTTCCATTTTTTCTCCGAATTTTTCCCAACTTTTCTTTTACTGTTTCTTAACTATCTCTTAACTTTTGTTCTTTGTCTCTTATCATTTTTATATTTTGGTTATGTTTTGTCTTGTATGTATTCTTTCCATAATTTCTTCTTTTTTTTTATTTCTCTTTTCACTTCATCGTTCCACCAAGATGTACGTTTCCCTCTGTTGTTATTTCTTGTAGTTCCACACATTGATTTAGCTGTTTTTATCATCTAATTTTAAAATTTTCCTCATTCTTCTTCTACTGTTTCTGTTCTTTCATGTTCATTGTCCATCTTTTTCTCTAGCCCTTCTGAGTATCTTATCTTCGTTGTTTCTTTCCTTAGTTTACAAATTTTTATTATTTCTTTGTGTTTTTTGTTGATGTTCTCATTTCTTTTTATTTCTTTTCTTTTGCATTTAAATGTGGTTTCTAGTAGATAGTGGTCACTACAAATTTCATAACTTCCTTTTCCCATTACGTCTCTTATCCAGTTCTTCTCTGTTTTTTTGCACTATAGTGTAGTCTATAATTGATTGTTCGTCTCTTGATTTGTGTGTTCATAATCACCAGGTTATTGTCTAGACAGAAGTCGAGTAGTAATTTTCCATATTTGTTTATTTTTGCCTCCCCATAAGGTCCGATGACATTATTCCATTTTTCTGCTTCTTTCCCGACTCTACTGTTCATGTCTCCTGTGATCACAATTTTCACTGTACAATCATTTTATCACTTCTTGTAATTTGTCTCAGAACTCATTCTTTTCGTTTTTTGTTGCGTCTTCATTTAGTCCATAGCATATGATTAGGTTTGTATTGGTTTCTTCTGTATCCATATATGTGTCTACTCTTAGTATACGTTCGTTGTAATATATCCAATTTTTTACTTTGTTGATACTGTCCTTATTTATCATGCACCTATTTTCTTCCCATTAATACCTCTTACATTCCATGTTGCCATTTTCAAAGTTGTTTTGTTCTTTTCTGTGTTTAAGTTGTACTTCAATTTATTTTTCTTCCCGTTTGTGTTGTTATCTTTAAGTCTGCTCATGTCCCTGTTCTGTGCCTGTTTTGTTTCTCGGTCCGTCATTGTGTTTTCTTCAGCTAGTTTTTTGAACAAGTTGGTTCAGTATTGTATGTTACTTTTTCTATCCGGCTTGTTTTTTGATTTTATTTCCACTTAATGCCTTTAATAACTATAAAACCATATCCAATTTTTTTCCTTTTCCCATTAGTCTTTTCATCTGATGCTATCTTCCTAAGGTTTCTTTGTATTTCTAACTCTTTTAATGTTAGATCACATTTTATATATACTCTATGTTGCTTATAGTTTATTAGTTTACCCTTAGCTTTTGGTATTTTCATTTTATCTTTGAATGTTTTACATTCGATAACACACATTGTTTCTTTTTTTTTTTGTACCCAATTTATTTCTGATTTTACTCCCATTTTTGTTTCTATGAAGATCTCTAGTTGCTCTGCGTCTATTGTGTCTATTGGTAAGCCTCTCATTATTAGGTTATTTTTCTTCTTTTCTTTCTGACATGCTTTCAAGGTTATTTCTATTTTATCTATCTTTTGTTTCATCGTAGCCATTTCTTACTTTAGATTTTCATTTTCTCTTATTATTTCTTTCATTTGCAATTTGCTACTTACTAAGGATAATTAATGCGATAAAACGCATAGACCAAAATATTACTGCTGCCAACTGGTTTACTGATGTTAGCATGGTGGGAGACCTACGGCAAAAGAAAATTTTATATGTTGAACATGATGACAGATCAATAAATCCTGTTTTATCCTGATACTAATAACAAAATGAAGCCAGCCATTGCAACTTTTTATAATGAGACAAAAGGAGGAGTAGACCTTATAATGTATCCAGAAATGTAAAACCCTAATCAATGGTACTGTTCTTCTCTATGCTGAATATAAGTGAAATTAACTGGAAAATAGTGTACTTTGGAACGGTTTCAAAGAAATTGGAAGACGACTTTTTCTGTAACAACTTGTGTATGAGCTGGTATTAGAACTTTGACCAGAAAAAGTCAAATTTGTGGTGGAATTTAATTTGATCTACCGAAAAGGCTAAAGAGATTCAGACCTAATGTGCAAGCAGAAACCCAACAAGAAGATGATAAACCACTACAGAAAAAAAGGTGTTCTTTTTTACAGAGAAAAGATCTTTCTTAAGATTCTCTCTTAAGATACACTACAACTGAAAAAGTGCATAAAGTCACTACGTTCGACGAAAGGTTAAACATTGCAATATTTTTTTAAATATGTCCGACTTTTAGAATATTTATGTTACAGTAGTTAACAAAAATGATCCACTCAAGACTCCATAAAATTAATTAACGAAAAAATTTGACCAGTCGTTTTTGTTTATAAAAAAATAAAAATAATTCCAATTTTTTTTATTTTTATTTTAATTACACTCGTTTATTACCAAAAACAAGTTTTTAAAAATATTTTTCCCATTATTGAAATTACCTGTTAAATATGGGTTAAGATATAAAGATGTAGTGAAGTGCTTCTGCAAACATTTTCCAATATAAGTTTTAAAAAGTCATACACTAACATCAACACGAACACAAAAGCATGTTGTATGTAATATAGAGGTGAAAGGTAAACTTATATTGTAATGCTCTCTATCCAAAACGAGAACAAAATAAAGTACTAAAACTTTTTTTTCTTGTATTTCTTTGGGCAAAACCATTCTTACACACAGTTTCCCCGGAGAACTGATTTCTCTTCTAAAACAAAATACCTGTGTAACAACCAAACTAAAGTACCAATTAGGCTATCACCATAAAATTTTAACTAGGTACTTAAATAATGAAACGTTGCGAATTAGCATTAGCAAATAAGTAACTGTGAACTTTTTAAATGATCCATAATAATAGAGTCCAAAATATCGAATGGTAGGTCTAAGACGCGATTCCACTAAATTACCAATCATTTGTTTACATTAACAACTGTGCAAAGCGACTAGTGGCGTTAAAATTAAATACCGGTTTAAGATACATTCTCTTTGAAAGTTGAAGATTATTTCAAGATCATATATTTTGGTCTTGATAATATTGTTTGTAAAATTGTAGGACAGTTCGGAAAAAATAACATAAACAAAAATATAAGGAGAATAATTATTATTTTATGCGCATACAAAGATAGACGGATATTGAATGGATTCTTTCTGAACCAGGATGTTTATAAATCTGTGGCTTGGAATGAAAAGGGCGGATGTCCATTTTTCTTCAAATCATTTCCAGAGTAAGCGCATGAAAAAAAGAGTCCATACATTTTACGTTTCTAACTTTGGCAAAACAAAATCGCCTAAATAAATGCTTTACTTTACGTTAAAAGGTTTTATGCGGGACACTTGACCGTTCTTGTATTGTAATAAACGTGAAGATTGTTATGTTTTTGCAAGTGCAATTTGAAAAAGACTGTAGTGCAACTGACAGTATTCTACAAAGTTAATCTATGAAAATATCAGTTATGTGTTGATTCATATTGTTTTGTAAAGTATTCTTTAGTGTAAAATACTTATTTATACAGATCAATAGGAAAAGGACAATATTACTACTGGTAAAACCATTAGTGCACTAATCAAGAAGATGATAAAGAAAATTTACCTTATCTTTCTAAGTACCCGTATTATTGAAGATAATCATATAACATGTAAGATTCTTCTTCTTCACGTGCCATCTCCGCGACGGAAGTTGGCAATCATCATGGTTATTCTGATCTTAGATGCTGCTGCTCTGAATAGTTCAAATGATGTGCATCTGTACCATTTACTCAAGTTAAGCAACCATGCGATTCTTCTTCTTCCTACACTTCTCTTGCCCTGGATTTTCCCTTGTATAATCAATTGAAGAAGGCTGTATCTCTCATTACGCATTACATGATCCAGGTATTGCAGCTTTCGTGTCTTAAAGGTTTCCAATACTTCCATTCTTTTATTGCTTCTTCTCATGACTACGTTGTTTGTTACATGCTCGGTCCATGATATCTTCAAAATTCTTCTATACACCCACATTTCAAATGCTTCCAACTTTGAGCAGTCGACGCGTTAAGTGTTCATGCTTCCATCCCATAAAGCAGAGTCGAGAAAATATAACACCTTGCCAGCCTAACTCTCAAGTCCAATTTTAGTTCTCTTGCACAAAGTACCTTTCTCATTTTATTGAAGTTTGTACGTGCTTTCTCTATTCGAATTTTATAAGATTAAATTTGTTAATTGCTACATTTTTCTACACAAACATTAAAATTAATGTAAATGCAAATGTTCTTCTTCTTCTTGAAGTACCATGTCCTTCTAATACGTTGGTTACCATCATGGCTACCTTAGTTTTACTAACTCTAAATAGCATTCTTGTATCAAAACTACAAGACTACAGTTGCCTGCTATTTTCACTTAAATAATATTTTGTAGCAATCTATGTCTGGGACCTCTAAATACATGTCCGAAGTACTCCAGCTTTCTCTACTTGACGCTTTTTATACTCTCAGTAGTTTTGCTGAGACGTTCTACTATTGTGGAGTTTTAAATCTTCTTTACCCAAGAAATTTTTAACATTCTTCTACTGCACCACATTTTGCGAGCCTCAAGGCGATTTAGATCATTTTTATTCACAGTCCAAGACTCGACACCATAAAGCAAGACCAAGAACACCTAGCAGCGAAAGAGGCGGATTAGTAATGCGAATTTTAGGTCTTTGTTACATACTACCTTGGACATATTTGTAAAAGAAGCTCGGACCTGCTCAATTTTGGATCTAAGTTCACCGTGACTATCTGCGTTAAAGTATAAGTGATATCCAAAGTAAACAATTTGATCAACTTGCTCAAGTTTGGTATTATTTACATATATAGACGGTCTTATATTCTGTTCTTTACTTATTACGAGTATTTTGGATTTTCGTATGACCAAATCCAGACTTGCTTTCTTACAGATCTCAACGACACTATCAAGTAATTTTTGCAGATCTTCTTGAGGAAATAGTAGGAGTACCCTGTCGTCGTTTTGCATAATTTGCAATTATGCAAACGTCTCTGCCACCCAGACCAATGTCTCTTAAAACTTCGATCAATATAGAGTGCTTAACACGATCAAATGCATTTTGTAAATCAATAAAACAACAGCATATGTCTACAGATATATCACGATATCTTTGAGCAAGTAAGTTCCTTACAAACAATTTCTCTCTTGTTCCAAACCTGTTACAAAAACCAAACTGTGTGTGGCTTAGGTATTCTTCGCATTTATTATAGATACGGTTATGTAGTACCTTTGGAACAATGTTCAAGAAATGACTTAGTACACTGATGGTTCTATAATAAGCACATGTTTGTGCCGTTGTCTTCGTAGGTAAAGGTATGAACAATGAATTGGGCCAACCATTAGGTAGGTGTCCACTACTACGTAAGTACTATTACAAATTCTGTCCTTATAGCAAATAATGAAAACATACAACTAGTATGTGAGGATAATGATTCTTTTATTGCTCTTAATGTTATATTATAACTATCAGATGGAACTCCTATAGGACAGATTCAGTGTTTTAATTAGTTTTACTTTAGACTATAAAAAAATGTTTTAATTAAAAAAAAAACATGCACTCATGCAAGTGATGATAAAGATGTGAACTCCTTGCGTCTTTCTCAAGATAAGATGAGCTTGGTAAACTTTGTAAAAAGTACCTACGCACTGGAGAACTGTTCTAAACTAATCCAACTGACACTGACGATTTAGAAGATATGTATTATCTGAGTTATCATCTAATCATAGAATTGAACAAGATACAGACGATGACAGTGAAAAAAGAACAGAAAAAATTTAGATGAAAATGTCGGAGCAGTTAATGAAAACAATATATAACAAGAAGAAATGAAAAACAAATATTGGCAAAAAGATTAAAAGGGGAAGAATATGTTGAATTAAAAGAAAACGCAAAATCTGCTGAGGCGACTTTCAAACTGTAGATTGATACAAAATGTATAATTAGCTACAGGTAGCACAGACTGACTTCCAAAAAGAAGACAGTACATCAGACTATCTGCTGACAGTAAAAACATTGATAAAGACGTCAAATAAATACCAACTACCCGTATTTCTTGTCTTCGTAGACTACTTAAAGGCATTTGACAGTATAAACATGTGAGCCATAGTACGAGCTATTAATAGTAATACATAATATATATGAAAGCGCAACTCTCTCTCTCTTCAATCCTGACCCCCCAGGGGGAGTGTAGTGGTGGACGTCATGTCGTGTATTACCGTCTCCAGAGATCTCTGTCTCTGGTCATTTCTTTTAATTCATGCATAGGTCTTTGGCATATTCCTGTAATTTGATCTATCCATCTAGTTGGGGATCTTCCTCGTTATCTTTGGCCTTCTACCTTTCCTTGTATTATGAGTCTTTCCATGTTTTCTGTGTTTGCTCTTATAACATGCCCACAATATCTTAATTGTTGGAGATGGACTTTACTAGAGAGTCGTTGGCTAACTTTTAGCTCTCTTAAAATTGAATTATTTGTTCTACGGTCGGTCCAAGGAATTCGTAACATTCGTCTCCAACAGAACATTTCAGTGGCGTCTATCTTTCTTCTCTCCGATTGTCTCAGAGTCCAAGATTCACATCCGTAGGTCAGTATTGGGAATATTAAGCAGTTGATCAACCTCATCTTTATCGCTCTTGAAATTTGACAGTCCTTCCATATTTTGGTCATTTTTGCTGTGGCAACTTTTGCTAGATCACATCTACGTTTAATCTCTTTTTGTAATGACCCTGTGTTTGTGATTAATGATCCCAGATATAAGTATGAGCTCACAACCTCGAACCGGTCAATTGTGGTTATGTGTGGATGATTGTTGTGTAGTCTATCCACTATCATGATCTTTGTCTTTGATATGTTTAATTGCAGACCAAATATTTGACTTTCGTTTTCGATCAGTCGTATAAGTTCTATCAGCTCTGCTTGACTATTTGCAAGAAGGGCTGTGTCATCTGCGAAACGTAGGTTGTTTAGTTTATGACCATTTATTGAGATGCCCTTTTCCCATCCTTCAAGTGCTCTTCGCATAATATACTCCCCATATATGTTGAATAATTGTGGAGATAGTATACATCCTTGTCTGACACCCCGTTCTGGATGAAATTCGTTCGAAAGTGTGTCAAGTACTTTAACTGATCCAGTAGTGTGTTCATATAGTACGGTTATAAGCGTAATTAGATGTTGTGGTACGCCTACTTCTTTTAGTATTCGCCATAAGTGTCTCCACTTAACCCTGTCGAACGCTTTACGGTAATCTATAAAACAGATGTATAGTGGGATGTTGAATTCCCTAGATTTCTCGATTATCTGTCTTATATTCAGCAGGTGTTCTGGAATGCCTCTACCTTTGGTAAATCCAGTTTGCTCTTGTGGAATTTCTCTTTAAAGGAATGTTTTCAGTCTCTCATTGATTATATGTAGCATTATCTTGCTGGCATGGGATATAAGAGAGGTAGTTCTATAATTGTCGCATTTATGGAAGCTGCCTTTTTTATGTATGGTCGTTATTGTAGATTTTGTCCAGTCTTCAGGCCATTGTTTGGAATACCATATTTGGTTACAGAGTAGATGAAGTAACTTTACGCCGGTTTCTTCTGTGGCTTTAAGCATTTCTGCTGTTATCATATCTGAACCTGGTACTTTGTTATATTTGAGCTTGTTGATAACCTGTCTTACTTCATTATCGAGTATATCAGGTTTTTCTTCCACCTCGTCAGAGATTTGGCTAACAAGCTCTTGGCGTTGATCATCTTTATATAGGTCCCTGCAATACGATTTCCATGTCTCTGCTATGTCTTCTTTGTTTGTTCTCAGGGTTCCAGTGTTATCTTCAATGGCCCAAAGTTCTGGCTCTGAAGTCTCTTGTCAGGTAGCGCAACTATGAGAGCGAAAATCTCTAAAAGTTTCTCTGTCTTTTGCAGCCATGACTACCTTTTTCTACCTATTTCCTTTTTGCCATCGACTCTCAGAAGACTATATTTGTCCTTCCTCAGTATGTGTCCAAAGTATGTAGTCTTGCGTACTTATATTGTTCTCAACAATTTTTTGTCTCAACCCATCCTTCTCAGCACTTTCTCGTTGGTGACCCTGGTAGTCCACGGAATTCTCAACCTTCTCCGGTATATCCAAAGTTTAAAATCTTTAAGCTTCTTAACTATTTGCGCTTTTAACGTCAGTGTTTCTACCCTGTACAATAGTTGGGAGCAGACGTAACAGAATTTTAGAAACGCTGCCCTTGCCATTTCTATTCGTACCCTGTTTTGTTGGTCTGGATCTAATTGTGTGTTAACGTAAGCTCCCAGATATTTATATTTTGTCACTTTTTCTATTCGCTGTCCACCAAGGAATAGTTGTTCATTATTTATTGGACTCCTTGATACTATCATAAATTTGGTCTTATCTGTGTTGATGTCAAGTCCCATTTGAATACATTCACTATTTATTGCATTTAGTAATGTTTGTAGTTCTTCTATACTCTTAGCCATAATTACCGTGTCATCTGCAAATCTCATGGTATTTACGATTTCTTCACCAATTCTTATTCCCCCTGTTCTTTTAAATAAGGCTTTTCTGAATATGACCTGTGAGTACACGTTAAAAAGCGTCGGAGACAAGACGCATTCTTGCCTGACTCCTCTCGTAATCGGTATATTATTTATTTCTATATCGTTCACCTTTACTACTGCTTTCTGGTTCCAGTATATAGCTTTAATAAACTCTGTCTTTTTTGTCTAAATTATTGTTTTTTAATTCATCTATTAACTTCATATGCTGCACTCGGTCAAAAGCCTTCCTAAAGTCTATAAAGCATACATATATATATATATATATATATATATATATTATATATATATATATATATATATATATATATATATATATATATATATATATAGTCCCAAGATTCCCTTAGGTCTGCCTACTTTCCGTCGGCCTTGGGGATTCCAATCCAGCGCTGTCCTGGCAATGTCATTTGGCGGTCTACGGAGTGTGTGGCCCAGCCATCTCCATTTTCTTCGCCTTATTTGCTTTATGACATTTTCTTGGTTGCTTTGGTTCCATAAATTTTCATTGGAGATTCGGTTAGGCCAAAATATACGAAGGATTTTTCGTAACGCTCTATTGATGAAAACTTGTAATTGGTGTACTATGGGTGCTGATATCTTCCACGTTTCGCAGCCATACAGTAATACAGCTTTTACATTTGTGTTGAAGATTTTTAGTTTCGTTTTAGTTGGGTAAATCCTGGATTTCCATATGTTGTTAAGCATGTTGTAGGCGTTGCGAGCCTTATTTATTCTTTCATGTACATCACGCTCTGTACCCCCATTACAGCATACATATGCACTCTTGTTATTCCCGACATTTCTGCAAGAGTACCGTCAACGCAAATAATGCCTCTCTTGTACCCATGCCTCCTCTGAAGCCAAACTGCGTTTGATCTATCTGCTCCTCACATTTGTTATAAATTCAGTTTTGAACAATTTTCAAGAGAATCTTTAAATTGTGGCACATTAGGCTTATCACTCTATAGACGCTACATGATTTGTGATTGTTGTTTTTTGGTAGAGATAAAAATATCGATTTAAGCCATCGACATAAACACAAATCCCATTTTTATTGAGAGTGTAGTTCAACAATGCGACGTAATAGCGCCAAAGATGTTTAATCTAACCTTAGAAGACGTCTTCAAAACCACAAAATGGTATCAACGTCAATGGTAACAAGTTAAACCACCTATGTTGACGACATTGTGATTATAGCGAACACTCTGAACCCAATACGTCAGACTAAAAATGAATATGACAAAGACAAAACAATTACAAACACAGATGACTTCAGACCTATTATTATAAATGGCAATAAGATATAAATAAGTCACAGAATATATCTACCTAGGTCAAATTAATTTAGAAAATTTGATTTTTAAAATTTGATTTGTTTTTCCAAATATTTAGTTAAAAAACTGAGTTCGATATCTAAGAACTGCAAAATATCTTAATACGTGTTTCTCAATATTGTTCTGAAGCTATTTTCTTGTGGTATAGTAATTTTATTGACGTTTCAATTTCCCTTTCGGAAATCGTTCTCAAAATACAAACATCAGTGAAAAACTAATAATACCCAAATAAAAAGTTAAAATAATATATATTTAAATATATTATATATTATATATTATATATTATATATTTATAAATATATTATATATTTAAATATATACATTTTTGCCTACTTAATCGAGGTTATGGTATAAATTTAAATTTTTTTAGCAAAATTAATTATAATTGATTATACATATTAATAGAGTTCAAACGATTTCATTGTTTTACTTATCCATTTCTCATCGAGATCAAATTTCACTGGAATAGAGAGTGATACAAATAATTTTTAATTTCGTTTACAATAATTAATATTATTAACGATACTTATAAAACTCGCCTTTATTAATACATTAGTCTCAATATAATTCATTTATAATGAAGTTAAACGGTCATTTTTCACAAATGACTGATGAAATCTGGTTTTTGTCGAGCAAAAAGAGAAGATAAGACTGGTAAAAGGATAATAAAAATTTGTTACAGATACAGATTACAAGATAATTGGTAAAAATACCGGTTCGGTGTCGCTCTCGGAGAAAGCTTTTTAATGAACTGAACACTCGCATATATCGTTACCCAAGTTCAAAACGGAAACAATTTTTTTTTTTTTTTTTTTTTTTTTTATTTCGACTTTAACGTGCTCGGCTGCTATGGCCACTTACACAGGTACTATAACATGAGTTTTCATTATACAAACAATAAATGTTACATTAAGAATATGTTACAATAATACGGAATGATAATAATATGTTACACAATGTCTAAATTAAAATCTAATTATATTTTTTGATATAAGTGTTCATCTCTAAGGAATTGTAGCACAGCTTTTATTTGGTCAGGGTCGCTTAGGATATCTCGTACTTCACTTTTGAGTTTGTATTGTAATCTTCTGGCCGAATGTTGATGGCATTCAGTGAGAATATGTTTGATTGTCAAATATGATTGGCAGCTTTGACAGGAGGGACGGATGCTAGAGGACATTAGGTAGCCGTGAGTGAGTTTTGAATGTCCTATCCGAAGTCGTCTTATCACAATGAGATCTCGTCTTGACAGGGCTGAATAGTCAAATGTAGGCTGACTGGTTATTGACGGTTGTATTTCGTGTAAGATCGAACGGTTATAGTTCCAATGCTGCTGCCAAAGGAGTCTGGTTCTTCTTTTAGTATATAATTTTAGGTCCTTACAAATTTGAATTTTATCGGTGATTTCAGGTGATGCTGTAGCAAGTTTAGCATAGTGATCTGCAGTTTCATTGCCTTCTATACCAATATGAGATGGCAGCCAAATTATGGTAACTGTTATGTTTTGGGACAAGATAATTTGGTAAGAGTCTAGGATCTTTTGGACGATTGGATGATCGGTAAATATATTTTTGATAGAATGGATTGATGCTAAAGAGTCTGTGCATATGGCAACCTGCTTATTAAGTGGAGATATGTGGTTGAAAGCTTGCAATATACTAAATAATTCGCCAGTATGAACGCTGCTAACGGATGGTATAAGTGATGATTTAATTAATGAATGAGAGGTTGTGACAGAGCAGCCTACTCCTGTGTCATTTTTTGAGGCATCCGTGTATAATATTAGGTCGTAACTATTTGTACATATAATGTCTTTAAATGCATTTATAATGATCTCTTTCGGATGTTTATTTTTATCGAAGTTGGTGAGCGAGGTGTTAAATTTGGGCGTGGAGATGATCCAAGGAGGAGATATAGGGGGATAAAGAGGAAGGGTATGTGTAAGAGAGATATCATTAAGTGTCTGTGCTAAAATTAGTGGAATAGGTTTTATTGGTGGTAAGGAATTGGTATTGTGTAAATTGTATGTGGACATTACAAATAAGGGATGCACTGGATTAGAGGGGTTAGCTGATACCGATGCTGCATAAGAGAGTAGCAGTTGTTTTCGTCTTATATAAAGAGGAGGTTCGTTAGCTTCGCAATAAAGATTATCTATAGGACTAGATCGAAAAGCGCCAATACAAAGACGAAGGGCTGTGTTGTGAATTGAGTTTAGAAGGTTAATATATGTTTTGGAGGCGGATATATATATGTGACAACCATAATCTAGCTTGGAACGTATTAGTGATCTGTATATTTTAAGAAGTGAGTTTTCGTCAGATCCCCAATAATGATGTGATAAAGTTTTTATTATGTTTAGTCTTTTGCACGTTTCTCCTTTTATTGCAAATATATGTTGCTTCCAAGTTAGTCGTGCGTCAAACGTTAATCCGAGAATTTTGCATTGTTTAACAACAGGAATAGGGACATTGTTAATCAAAATAAGTGGAGATGGAGAAGGGGGACGTCTACTAAAGTTTATAATTTTAGATTTTACATAGGATAAAGATAACCCCATGTCACTAGTTTTTTTTAAAAGTGTGTCAACAGCAGCTTGAATAAGCTTCGAGGTGGTAAAAGAGTTTTGTCCATGACAGTAAATTACTAGATCATCAGCATACATGATTTGTTTAATAGGGGAAATGAGATGAGAGCATAAATCACTTATTGCTAGATTAAAAAGTGTAGGACTTAGTACCGATCCCTGAGGTACGCCATCAGTTTGAGTATAAGTAGAAGATAAAATACCGTTGACAGAGACTCTGAACGATCTAGAAGATAGAAAATTTTGTATGAAGTTAAATATATTACCATTAATATTAAGAAGGATAAGTTTGTTTATTAAACATTGCCTACTTATAGTATCAAAAGCACCTTCAATATCAAATATGGCAGCTACGACTTCTTGTTTTTTGTTTAAGGCTTCTGATATATGAGTTTGGAGGATTACAAGGTTGTCTTGGGTTGAACGGTTTCGACGAAATCCTGACTGTTCACTAGCGAATATCTTATGTTTTTCAATGAACCATAGAAGTCTTTTATTAATCATTTTTTCAAATATTTTGCACATCGTACAAGTTAGTGATATAGGCCTATAAGAGTTGGCCAAGGAACGATCTAGGTTAGGCTTTTTAATGGGTATTACGATAGAGGTTTGCCATTGTTTGGGAAATTGGTTAGATGACCAGATTAAATTATACATCTCAAGTATTTTGAGTAGGCTACAATTGGAGAGCTTTTTGATAAATATGTAAGGAATATCGTCAGGACCAGCGGCATTGTTTTTACAGGTTTGAATAACTGATACTAGTTCTTCAAAAAGAAAGGGAGAATTAAGATGTGTGATGTCCATTATTGTATCGGGTGAGGAACAAGGTGGGGCGTTAGGTAATGGATTTCGTAAGGAGGTATCTATTTTACTTTTAAATTTATTGTCGAAGTGCTTTGCTAAGGTTTCGCCGATTTCTTGATTGTCAGTGATTGTAGTGCTATTTACAGCAATGCTAGAGATTTTGAGGTTGGTGTTGTTTCCTTGGATTTGTCTAATCTTTTTCCAAAGATCCACCGGATTGGTTCTTGAATTAATGGAAGATACATATTCTCTCCAAGATGATTTTTTACTTTGTTTTATAATAAATCGGGCTTTGGCTCTGGTTTTCTTTAGTTCAATGAGATTCTCCAGATTTTTGTTTTTACGGTAATTTTTAAGAGCTAATTTTTGTTGTTCTGTTGCGGTTTGGCAAGATGTATTCCACCAAGGTACTGCCTTTCTTTTATGTGAAATATTATTTTTGCCTATGTGCAAATTTGCAGCTTTAAGTATGGAATCGGTGATTAATAATAGATTATTGTTAATATTGTCGGATAGGGATAGAAAAGGTAAGGTGTTATCTGTTTGTGAAGTATAGTCATTCCAGTCGGCATTTTTTAGTCGCCAGAAGTTTCTGGTTATAGTTTGTTCATGGTTGGAGCTATCAGATGATACAAATATTGGAAAGTGGTTGCTGTCATAAAGATCATCTGAAGTTTTCCAAGATAGTGAAGTATATGTTTTTGGGTCGCTAAAACTAAGATCTATAGCCGAAAATGTGCCAGAGGAAAAGTTCAAATGCGTATTAGAGCCTGTATTTAGTAGACAGGAGCCTGTGCAATTGATAACGTTTTCTATAGTTTTACCTTTGCTATTAGTGTGGTTTGACCCCCACATAAAGTTATGAGCATTGAAGTCACCTACTAGAATATATGGAGCGGGGAGCTGATAGATAAGATTTAGAATTTCGATTTCTTGAAGAGGGTAGTTAGGAGGAATGTATACACTGCATATCGTAAGTTTATTTGGACACCAAGTAGTTACGGCTATAGCCTCGAGTTCCGTGGTGATGAGGAGATGGGATGAATATATTTCACTGGAAATAAAAATAGATGTCCCACCACTGGCTCTGTTACAATTAGTTCTGATATAATGGTATCCTTCGAACTTTTTTAATGTGGGAAGCTTAGATATTTTTGAGTTTGTTTCTTGTAGACATATGATATCAGGTTGTTTTTCTGTCACTAGTTGTTGGATTCTTTCAATACGGGGAAAGAACCCATCGCAATTCCATTGGATTAAATTGAAGGTGAAGCTTGAGTTGAAGGGGAAAGGGTCAACTGAGATGGTTGTTCTGGCTGTTGGGAGAGGAGGGTATTGGTTTCATTATCGGTTAGAAGTTCAGATGAGACGCTGATATTATCAGAGTCATCTGAGTTTAGCTGTCTTTTGATTTTCTTTTGAAGTCTGGTAAGTCGATTTTTAAGGGATCTTTCCTTAGTTTCTGAATGGAGAACTGTTATGTCGTGTAAGAGTCCTTCAATATTTGAAGTAAACACAAAAGCTTCATTAAGTGGACTAGGATTACCATGTGTATTTTCTAGGAAAGCAATAAACTGAGTCTCGGTCAAAGTTAGACCAGATGGATTATTTTCATAAATTGGCCGCTACGGATTGTAGTGAACTAGCTGTTAGAATATGTTCCTCTGATTTTGTAGTTTTTGTTTTTTTCTTGTGAGGTTTGGAGACAGTGTTTGTTTTTGTGGATAACGGAGGAAACATTTGGTTAGACGGTGGTTCGGGTGTACTTGCTGAAGATAAAAGAGAAGGAATATCAGAATTGCTGTCTGTTGATATAGCTCTTTTTTGTCTTTTTGTGGGTGGAATTGATGGGAGTATAGTTTCAGTATCTATGTCAGTAGGGGTTTCTGTGCAGTTTGGGGTAGTTAGGTCTAATTGATCAGGAGTGCTTACGTCAGAAATTATATCAGTAGTTTCAGATGAAGAGGGCTCTAGATGGGGTAGTTCAGTTTGAGAAAAAGTAGTTGTATTATTGGTACATGAGTCAGCGGTATGTCCGACCTCTTTACATAAAAAACAATGCAATTTATCCGTAGAAATAAATATTCTATAAGGAGTGTTTTCGTATGTAATAACGAAGTTACTATCTAGTGAAAAGTTCTCCTTATCGGGGATAATATACGTTACTCTTCGGAAGCTCATTATGTGTGCATAACCTTCTCCGAGTGCACCACATTTCACAAATGACACAGGAGAGACCAGCTGTAATCCAATATCTTTAAGGGCTTTCTCAATTATGGAATGTGGAATTGAAGGAGATACGTTAGATATAAGAAGGCGTTTAGCTGGGGTGATAAGTCTTCTGATGGGAACTACTGTAGAGTTGATAGAGATATTTTGATGTGTTTTTAGAAGGTTATCAACAACTGTAGGCGAGGAAAGATAAATACAGATGCGGTTATTTGGGATACGTGATGCAAAGGTAATATTTTTTGGGATTACAATGTCTCCTATAGCTTTAACATAGTCAAATAAAACAGTATTTGGAATAGCGTGTATTAAAATGGCTTGCTCCTTCCGTGGGAAAGTAGGAGGTGGAGGTTTGGATAAAGTAGCAGCGACATATGATTTTGTGGGGTGGACTTGTGGAGTTATGAGTTTTGGATTTGGGTTCATTATTGTGAGTGTTCCTGGATACCAAAAACACTTCACTTAATTTTTAATATTGGAACAGACGTCCTAGTAGGACACTGTGGGTAAAAAATAGTGATATAACAGTTACCTGTATCTGCAGTTTTCGGTCAGTTGAATATAATAATATTATAGTTCAATGATAATTGCTGTTTCCATAACACACAAAATAATTCGAATTTTCACATAATTGTTACTGGTTCGTAAACTGGTAGAAATCGATTATTACCGATAAGGCACGGTAATGTTTACTCGTAGGCTACCTGAGTGGGAATTTCTTCGTATTTTTAACTCGTCGGTGGATTAATTTATCTGTTTAATACTGTTTAAATCTTTAAAATCCGTGAGGAAATTTAAAATGTGTATTTAAAACTTCAGAAACAATTTAAAATAACTACTTTTGAGAAAATGGCTAATAACTAAAATCGCCTCAGCTACGACCACGTTTTATTGAGATAACCAATTATTTGAAGACTAGTATTTTTTGCAATTCTAATGTGGTTTTAGTAGATGGTTACATCATAAGTGTGTTTTTTATTTCCTTTCTACCTAATTAAAAGAAAAAAAAACAAATCTTTTAAATTTCATGTTAGTTCTGTTTTGAAATAAAAAATGGAAAAAAATTGATGTTGTTTCTAAACTAGGAAATAAAAAATAGTATAACTTAAACATTTTATTCCAATTTTAAACATAATTAAAATTAAATACTAGATATCTTTCACTTTTTCACACTCGTCACAATCACTATCATTATTTGGTGGAATATTTTTTTTGTGTTTTTTTGTATTTTCCTGCTCCAACAAATTTCTGTAGAAATCCCAGTGTACCTTAGGAATAGCTTTGAGCTCACAAAGTTCTAGTAATCCTTTCTTAAGGTTAGATGGAATAAGAATAGGTCCGGTATAAAGTTGAGATAAACTAGGTACTGATTTATTTCTTGGAGACTTAAATTTTATATTGATTGATTTGTATTCAGCATCAGAATAAGATGTCTTGTAAAAAAGAATATAAGGGTTATTTTTTTGACCATAACAATTTTAATGTCAGTCCACAGAACTTTTTCTAGTTGTTCGTTTATATTATAATTGTTTCCCAAAGAGGATGTCAGTTTTTTTAGGTCCAGAAATTCCTCAGTCGTCATGTCTTTAATTTTATAAGGATGGCCGGTCTTTTTGGCTAATTCTATTATAGTACTCCATTGAGCAGGCACATAAATCGGGCTGGCCTTAAGCTTTCTTTTTTTCTCCCTTTCTATTAAGGAATGCATATTGTCCCCTTCGTTTTGGGTATGCCCAGCTATTAAAAATTTGTGTGTAATGGATTCAATTTTTGTCATAGACTGCACACAGTACATGTACATTGCAATAATAAATTTATTTTTATTTTGCCCACTGCAATTATCACTGTAAAAAGTAATATCTTTTACCTGGTTCTCATTTTGCTCTTTTAGAAAATAATATACACAACTTCCTATTTCATTTGCACCTCGTTGAGCAATGGTCTGGTTCCAAAAATAGCAGAAACCCTTTTTTTTGTCCAATGTCATACACGGTGAGGTTATAACAAGATAAACGACTTTTATAAAAAAAATGTGAAACCTCTCCACAAGGTACACTTAATACAGACTGTAAGTCATAAACCGCAACTATTTGATCAGTCGAGGAAACAGCTTTTGACACATCTTCAGCTTTTTCTTTTCTACTTGCCTCTTTTTCTAATTGATGATTTTCGTAGTTCATTTTTAAATTTTCTTTCTCTTCTCCCGTAGCGGTATTAAAGCTATGACATAGGGCACATTGGTCCTTTTTTGGTTGAAAAAAACTTATATTGAATTCTGTAGAAAAAATTGTGGAGTACATGTTATACTTTCCATAAGGTTTTTGTAGTATTTCACATTGTTCTTTATATAATCTGTACATAGTGGATAGGTTAAGACTTCCATCGATATATTTTTTGGCAGTTCTTGAACGACAGAAATGTGATTCTATTAAGGGAAATGAGTTTATGTGTTCACGTATGTCGGCTTTTATCTGTGGATTAATAGCCCTTCCCATGTGTCCATGTTTGCCACGTTTATCCTTTTCCAGAAATCCATCCTGAGATTTTTTTTTCGTAACGGTAAAAATCATTTTTGAACTAACGTTTAGTGTACCCATAAAAAATGTCTTACAAACTACGATTTTATTTCCATTGATAGAAAATGTAATAAACGAAATTGTATGACCTTTTTCGTTCAGGCAGCTTTTTTTGGTATTTTGTTTTTAACTCAGACATGTGCCTTAAAATAAACTCTCTTTGGTCATTAATATTGCCCATTTTCCAAAAACTGTTGTGTATTTCTTGACGTATTTCGTTATTAATTTTTTCGCTGCATTTGAATCTGCATTTGGGCCCACAAGCTGATTGAACACTTCTTGCTGCAATTATTTTACCTTTTTTTGTTGTGAAACTTTTTCCTAGATTTCTTTTTTTCTTTAACACATTCTTCTCCCAATTGTCTGGATTTCTAGATCTTTTTTTTGTGAGAATTTTCTCACTCAGTTCAGTTTCTTCAACCATTTCTTCTGTTTCAGCAACTTTTTCGTGATAGTTCTCAGCTTCATTGTCACTAGAACTGGTATTTGCTCCATAAGTGTCGGGTACAATATAATCTTTATCTTTGCTTTCATCACCAACACTAGAATTTATTTCCTCATCGTCATTTTCTCTCTAAAATAATAATAAAAAAGCTAAATTATACTAAAATATTCAATTAATTTTTTTTTTGCTTACCGGGTAGAAAGTTGATAAGTTTAAATAGGTTTTCTCTTGGCTTTTGTCAGCAGAGTCTTCATTAATATTTTCTTCAAAAATTGCAGCTGGTTCCTGAGTGTTTTATCAACAAATCAAGCGCATTTTCATTACTATCTAATTCCACAGTAACACTACCATTTATCTCTTTAATAATATTGCAATTTTGTACCTAAAAAAAGTTAATGTAATAATGAATATGTTTTTTAACGCTTTTTAGAACAAATTCCTTACTTGGTCGTGTACAAATATTTCTCTCGATGGAAATTCAGGTATTGCAAGGAGAACGGATGGATAGCCACTGCTATTATTACTTTGGTCATTATATCCAACATTACCATCAACGTTAATTTCTACTACTATATTATCCGTATTAAGGTTTTTAGTAGTACCCTAAAACAATTTGAAAAACTTTTTATGTACCTATTATCAAAACAGAATGCTACTAGTTTACTACAGCTAACCGGCTTACCTCTTTCTGAAAAGTTACTTCATCCACTATTTGGTTTAATGGTTCATTTTCATCACTACTATTTAGTTCGCCAACTGCCAATAATGCCATTCTTTTACCTCTACCTATAGGCAACATTGTAATACTTATAAAACTTACGAAAATACACAAAATAACGGAACTAATATTGTTCTAAAATAATTAAAAACATAAAGGTTAACAATTACTTTCAAACTGACATAACCTAAAAGAAACGTGACACAGGCTGGTTCAAAACTGAAATAATTTAACTTATTTCCTAACAGATGTCAGACAGCGCGTGACATTCAGTTCAAAACAGAAACAACTACGTTATTTCTGTTTTGAACCGACATTGTTAAAAAGATTATAAAATCAAAAAGGAAATAGACACTTTTAAGGAATGCATATGAATGTATGATTTATTTCTCTTTTGAAATAGGTAGATTATCATCCTAGCATAAATTTTACGGAAATAACTCATTTCAACAAAATTTGAGTTGTTTCTGTTTTGAACTGGGGTAGCGATATGTGAATACTTATATCGAAAAATGTCGGTAATTATCTATGGATGTATCTGTAAAAACTACTTTAAATACATTAAATCGTCCACTTATTTCATGTCTGAGTCTAATTCAGTATCAAGGTAGGTTGAACAAAATGCAGATCAAGTCAAAATGGAGCATAATCTCATAGTGACACTAATTATTAGTAGTTGATATAGTGCTAATACGCAGTGCATACTAAACAATATTGTTTTGGTAAATTTACTAAAATGGATTAGACTTAAGACAATAAAAAGTTTTATGGCAATTATTTTCTATCAATTGAAATGGGGCATATGGAAATGGGACATGGGAAATGGGACATACGACCAGATAGAAATAAGTCTGACAGAAGTCAAGAGAGTAATCAAGACATTGAAGAACAAAAAAGCCAAAGGACCCGGAGGGATACCAAACGAACTAATTAAAAACGGAACGGAAAAGTTATTCCGCATGCTACACAGAATGTTCCAAAGAGGACTAAATAGAGAGGAAATACCTGCGGAATGGACACAAGCATACATCACATCCATACATAAGAAAGGAAACAGGAAAAAAATGAGAAAAACTACAGAGGAATTAGTACAATATCGTCGGTAAGTAGACTTGACGGGAAAATTATCAAGAAAAAACTAGAAACTGAAATAATAGGAAAAATTGGAGAAGACCAAGCAGGGTTCACAGTAAGAAAATTATGCCTAGAAAATACGTACACATTAGAACAACTGATAGAGAAGAAAATGGCAAAAGGTAGGCCGGTCCGTCTGGCGTTTGTTGATCTAAAGAAAGCACACGACTCAATACCTAGAGTCAACTTATGGGAACCAATGAATGATCTCGGAATCCGACAAACACTAATAAAAGCAGTTAAAGCTCTGTACAAAGAAAACAAAGTAGCTATTAAATGTGGAAATAAAGACTACAATCCATTTAAGACGACAAAAGGACTTCTACAAGGCTGTGCTACGTCCCCTACTCTGTTTAAAATATTCTTGGAAAAGACACTCAAACCATGGAGGAGAAAGTGCGAAGGAATGGACATACCAGTAAGAGACGAATACCTATACACCCTTTTTTGTCGCACGTTTTGCCGACGATCAAGTAGCCATCGCACAAGATGAAGAAGATCTCAGCTTTATGCTCAGAAAACTAGAAGAAGAATATAAAAACAATGGAATGGAAATAAACTTAGAGAAAACCGAATACCTAACAACAGAAAACAAGGATATGAGAAACCTAGAGATAGGCGAGGGAAGACAAGTAAATGGAACAGATAAATTCAAGTATTTAGGAACCATAATAACGAACCAGGGAACAACAGAAGAAGATATAAACAATAGACTAAGACAAACAAGAAACTGCATAAGACAATTAAATTCAGTGACTGTGGGATAAGAACATTACGATAAAGACAAAAAAGAGAATATATAATACCCTGACAAGAAGTATCCTGACATATGGGTCCGAAAACTGGACAATAAACAAGAGAAATAGAGGTAGAATAAGAGCAGTAGAAATGGAGTTCCTGAAGAGAAGCTGTAGACTTACAAAAAGAGACAGAATTGAAAACGCAGAGATTAAGCGGAGAATAGGAGTGCAATAAGACATAATCGACTATATAGAGGAGAAGAGACTATCCTGGTAAGGCCACGTCAGAAGAGCGGACAGAGGACGCTGGATAAACAAAATCACAGAATGGAGCCCGATCGGAAGAAGAAAGAGAAGAAGACCCCGCAGGTCATTCAGAGACAAAATCGACGAGGCTATGGAGAAAAGAACCCTGCGAGATGGAGACTAGAATGACAGGGAAAATTGGAGAGAAACGGTTGAGTGAAGGAAGACAGTGGAAACTGTGGAAATCCTTAGTAAGTAGTAGTTTTCTATCAACGTCATTTGTTTTAAAACTGAGAATGTCCCCATAACACCATGGACTTATTTAAGACTTAAACCAAAATTTCAAAACAATTTAATAGAAAAAATTTTTTGTCTAAAAATTATTAAAAAAATTTAATTTTTCTTAAATTGTTGTTAACTTACTTCAGTATCTTTGTCCCATTGTCATTAAAGCTTTCTTAGTTGTACTGAGAAAGTAATACATGTACTTGGAAAAAATTATAGACTAGTCAACATGTACTAGGAAAAATATCATAGAATTAAATATGAATCCCTAGATGCGAGTCTTTTGTAATAACTCATACTGCAGTATGTGATGAAACCAATGATCATACTGCAGAAATAAACAGGCGAATAGAGATTGTCAGATCAGGATTTATGAAGCCACTCCTAACGTGCAAAAACCTAAAATTGGAGATCAGACTACGTAACATTCGCTGTTATATATTGTCAATATTATTATATGCAGCTGAGACTTGAACATTTAAAAAATGTAATTTAAAAAGAATCGAGGCGTTCGAACTCTGGTTATACCGCAGAGTATTGAAAATATAATGGACTGATAGAATTACAAATGAAGAAGTACTGGAGAGTGTTGGTAAATAAACAGAGCTAATCACCACTATACAAACTAGAAAACTGAAATACCTAGGCCACGTGATGAGAGGAGCAAAATATGAAATTTTAAGATTCATAATACAGGGAAAGATTCAAGGAAGAAGATCTGTTGGCCCAAGGCAGATCTCACAGTTGAAGAATCTACGTGATTGGTATCAATGCAAATCGAATGATTTGTTTAGAGCAGCAAGTTCAAAAATAAAAATAGCCATTATGATTGCCAACCCTCGTAGGGAGACGGCACTCTAAGAAGAAGACACATTTCAACCGTCAAACCCGTCTACAAAGTCGTGACGACAAATACTTATTTTTTACTAAAAAGATACTTATTTTCTATTAACTTAAAATGGTCTATAGGTGTCATAAAAAGTCAGTAACGTAACGTCTCGATATAATATGTTGGGTGAGGATGTAAAGTGAAGTAAATCGGTCAGATTCGTTAGAGCAGATTAGTTGTTACTAGCATGACGTCTGAGCAAGAGTTGCACACGTCCGTTAACGTAAAATTATAAAAATTTTGTTTCGGTAGGACTAAAATGATTTTAGCGATGTCCAACAGTCACTCCAAAATGATACGCCGATCGCGGACGTGCACCAATGACAAGATTATTCTTGCGATCCGTGAGATGATTTAAGGAGACCGTCGTCTTACAATGAGAGAACTGACCACGTCGAAATATTATATGGGAATCTATCATACCAGTCTAACATTTTTTGGTTATAGAAAAGTATTAGTAATGAGAGTTCCTCGTCTCTTGACGAAAGATCACAAAGCAAACACTTTACCATGTGTAAAATAATTTGGGCACGATACCGACTAGAGATGGATAATTTTCTTGAGAAACAGTAATACCTGTTATAAGATGTGGGTCATCATTACACTAGAGTGTCATCATCTCTCTTCCTGCTGAAAAAGTTCTTGCATTTTAAGCTAATTTTCTTCAAAAACGGCTTAAAGGTATTGCTGAGTACTACTGCTTACTGCTTAATGAAGTAAAATTGGATTATTGACTAAAACAACGAGATACGCACATTCCATATCCCATTATCTCTTTTATACGATTGGTTCATTGCCCAGCCACCATGCATAATTATATTCATCATTCATCAACCTTAGTATTATTATTCTAATAGAAATGATGCCAACTAGAGCATTATTCTGAAAAATGAAATTTGCAAATGACTCGTCAAATTAGCATAAGGAGTGCAAATTTTACGTTGGCCTCAAAACAGAATTAAAATAAAACTCCATATATATTTATATAACATTCTATATATCTATACCTATGTAGATATCGTAGTAGTACAATTTGTTAGTGTTCTTATTAAGTCGATACTCCAGTATACCATGGCCATTTCAACCTCGTTTGGTATCATCAGCCATGCGTAGATATGTACAAACTCAAATCCAAAGACCAACAAGACGTCTCTAGAAATTTTCCCACCACACTGGCAGCCTAAAAAGAAGTAATCTCCACTAATGATAATAAATGAAAACAATTTATTAATTATCTAGATTTATTATTAAATACGAGAAGTAGACAGACAAATCTATATATTATAAAGTACGAAGTAGGCCCTCCTTTAGAGGAAATGCGCTCTCCAAAACGTCTTGTTATCGACTCCACTAGTTTAGCGAGCGTGATCTTGACTTCATCGTCGTAGAGGCATACTTTTATAGCATTTATCAGTTTGTTTATAGTGCAATTTATCTTGGCTAAACATTTTTTGAAAACATGTCATAAGTTGTCAATGGGATTTGGTTCTAATGTAATACCAGAGAAATAAAGCACTTTTATTTTATTTTCTCGCATAAACGTATCGACCAATTTACGTTGTGAAAAGAAGCCAAGTCATATAGAAATGTTTCGTCAAATGTTTCCATGAATGGAACTATCCTTTTACATAAATACGCAATATTTTAATGTGTTTAGCAGATTTTGTCATGCCTTTAATAGGAACTAGGTTTTCGGTGCCATTTGTTAATAAAAAATCTCAAAATGTCTATTTAGAAGGATATTTTACAGTACGTTGGATACGATCTAGTCGCAAAAGTAGAGTTTTACTTTATCTCACGAAACTTGATTTATATATAAACAAAAATGTGTTTAACCACTAAACTTTTTTTCAGTCGTCAACATTCCATAATCGGAATGTTTTTTTTATTATTTTCTGTTTTAAAAATTGTTTTTTTTTTGGCTTTTCTTTTCTTCCCATCATTTTTAGAAGCATTTTTCATACAATTGGGGCATTCACTTTAATACCAAAGTCCAATAAATCCCTAAAACAGTCTCTATAAAAGAGAGAAACAAGATCTAGCGCACGAATTATTGCTGGTTGAAATTGTCATTGCACAAATGAGCGTCCGCCCTGCCATACACGCTTTGTTTTCCATTAAAAAACAATGGTTTAATAGTTTTTTATGCATCAAGAGTGTTATTAAAATGATTACGCTTGTAGAGCAACATGATCCAGCTAGAGGGCCTCTGACCCGAAGAGTGAATGTTACTCGATGGGCATCACCATCCGGTAACACCAGTGGTTATGGTAATTGATTTCTTCGCACAAAGTGTAAATCGCATCCTGTTCTATGACGTAAAGATACCCTTCTTCTTCTTATAGTGCTGTGCACCTATAGTGTGTTGGCGAATTATCTTCAGGCCAGACGTCTATCTTTTGCAGCATGCAAAAGATCGCCAGTGTTATTTATACCCGTCCAGTTCTTTATGTTCCGTAGCCACAACATTTGCTTACGACCTACTCCTCTCTTGCCTTCAGTCTTTCCCTGGAAGATTACTTGAGGGATTGCGTATTTTTTTCCACTCAGAATATGGCCAAGGTATCCAATTTTTTCGTACCTTGATTAAACTGAGTAGTTCTCTCTCAGTATTTGCCTTTCTTAAGACTTCCTCGTTTCTCACCCTAGCTATTCATGGTAAGCGCAACATTCTTCGTAACGTCCACATTTCGAAGAACTTATTAATTGAAGGTACTCTTAACGTCAATGTTTCCATGCTGTAAAGATATTAGTGATTGTCAATTATTGTAAATTTTAAAATAAATGCGTATGAGGTAGAACAAGAACGTTTGCAACAACTAATGAACGAAAGACTACGACGGGAATAAAAATATTGAGTACGACGATGAAGAAGGAGAAAACATGATCACAAAACAAACGGATAAAAATAGTGATACAGAACAAGAAACTTTTGATACGGAAGGTGTTGAAATAATGGTTTCTGCTAGGCATTTCTTTCTTGATACAGACACAGCTACTAAATTAATGAAATATATTCCTTCAAAAAATGTTAGAACACGTTCAAAAAATTTAGTTACGCATTTTGTAGGTGCTAAAGAAGTTACCAATAAGGTTAGATGACTTTTGACTAACAATGTCCAAATACAGATTTAAATTTTTGCTACAACTCGTTAGGTATGATGATATAGATTATTGTGGAAAAAAAATTTTATATAAATTTTGTCCCATATGACAGATTTTTGATTGTTTAATTTTAAATTGAAAAACGGTTACACGCCGTTTAAATATATATTACAATAGATAAATAATTGGAGATATTTAGGGGGGCATGCAATTTTATTATATCTTAGGTATATACCTAGTAAACCAAATAAATATGGATTAACAATTTTTGCGTTAACAGACTCCAACGTACACAAGGTCCTTTTGCTGAAGTAATTCTCCATCGGAAGTAGTACAGAGATTATGAGCGCCTTATGCAGACAAACTTTTTGATTCATTAAAACCTTCTACAAGTTCTGAGGAATGCAATATCAAGTGAAATATTTAAAATTACTTTAAGACAATTAAATTTTTATTTCAGCGATTTCCAAATCGTATTTCACGAATGTTTGCCAGTTTTAGAACTACTAAGATGGTCGAAAGTGTATTACATAAAGAAAATGAAGGACCAATGATACTAACAAAAAACCAAGGTCAATGAGTTATTTGGTTACATTGAGGCTGAGAAGACTGTTCTAGATCAGGTAAAGAAACACATATTACTTATTATATTTGTTATCCAAGCAATTCACAATCATCAGAATAATCCAGCACGATGTTGCGTCCACTGCTGGACATAATCCTCCATAAAATTACTTCATTCGGTTATCATCATGCAGAGACGTATTAACTTTTGTATTTCAGGTGCCGAAAGAGGATGTTTTAATGTCAAGAGTTAAAAGACAACGAAGTACATTAAAAATCGTTCCATATTCATCAAGCAGTGACAGTGATTTTTCTTCTGGTGACATAGATATGGACCCCTGTTTTAGACCGCCGAATTCACCTTTTTCTCCGACAACAAATATCTCCGATTTATCAGACTCTGCTGAAGCTACAAAAATGAATACAAAAAAATGTACATTTACAAGAATGCAAAAACGAAATAAAAAGAACTGAAAAGTAAACATTACTAAAGAGAAACGTTCCAAATGTGAGCCATATTGTAACAAATTTAAACAGTGCAATGTAAAGGGTACCAAATTTGTTGATTCTACAAATTGCACCCATACATGCTTACTAAATTTTAATGAAGAGGATAGGAACACATCGTGTCAATCACATTGGTCTTTCAACGATTTTAAGAGGCAAAAAGATTTTATAATAAAAAAAATGTTACACCTGTTTAAACCAAAACGTTTAAAAAATAATGTTAATGACAAAACGGTTTCAAGATTGTACTTCCTTGAAAGTCCTTTGGGACGGTATGTGCCAAGTTTTTTGAGAGAACCTTTGCATTTCTAATGGTCCCATAAACACAGCCTTAAAAGGGACCAATTCAGCAGGTTGTCTTTTTATTGAATATAGAAGGGGTCACAAAATCCCTGCAAACGCTACTAATGAAGAGTCTATCCAGTTGATAAAAAAACATATTGAGTCATTCCCTTCTTTAAACTCGCATGATATAAGGGCCACCAGTCAAAGATTGTATTTAGACTAGATTATCAATAAAAAAATGTACAATCTTTATCTCAAAAGTCTAGCTGAAAATAAAAAGCCAGTCAGCCATTGGAAATACAGGCAAATTTTTGGTAATGACTATAATTACTATCTTTTCGTTCGTATAAAGGATGAATAAGCAGGATGCAGTAAATATAACATGATAGATGCAAGAAAAAACAATATTTAGAACTAGAATATCCAATGCACATAATAAGAAAGAACTAATGCCATGAAGCAAAAAATACAGACAAATAGTTATCTCAAACTGACAAGACATTTAAAACAGCTACGGTATGCTGGCTAATAATTAAATGCGTCAAATTTGTAAAAGAGCATGCCGATATAATTATTTTAGATATGAGCATTCATCGCCGTATAAAAAATTAATTACTTCTTGTGGTCCAGGAAGAAGGAGTATTCGGCATATTTCAGAAATAATATTAAAATCTCTCTATAACGATTTACTCCCAATTTCAACTTTAAAGAAACGAGAACTAGTCAATTTTAATGAGGAATCAGAGAATTCCACATTAATTTATTATTAAAATAAGTTTTTTTTTGTTATATTTTATTTTGTTATGTTTCTTTTACAGAAATTTATTATTGAGTTCTGATCATTTGTTTTAAAACATCATAGTAAAGTAACATCCAACCTCCATAAATAATATTACTTCTATCTAGAGTAATCATAAATAAAATTATAAAGCAAAAAACGTAAAATGTTAAATATCTCTGTTGTACTTATTTTGTAGTTAGTGAGTTTTACCTATATATAGACGATTTGTTAACTTTTTTTCTTTTTAAAGGCCCAACATTCAATGTCGTAAATATTTCTACAGTAGTTTGTAAAAAATAAGAGCGAAACATATACTTGTCTATATTCCGTGGAAATCAATAAACCTTACTGTGTTTTTTACTAATTATTAATCTAAACGAATGGTTATTAATCTTAACGATCTGAATCTATCTCATAAGTTCTCATTTTTTTTTCTTTATTTCTGTTATTGAGCTAATTATTTTCACTTTAATCTTACGTTCTATCAAGTGTTTTTCATAGTAATTTGTTACGATATGCAGTTTTTTTCTATGACAGTTTTAGATAATCATCTTTGATTCACCATAAATTTGTTGTGAATTGCTCCCATTTTTAACACAAAACGCAGAGGATAACAGCTATTGCTACTATATACTGTTGCTGCATGCTGTAATTCGATAATGAATGTCTAATAGTTTTCCGCAGAAAATCAATAGCTTCGATTTCAGAACCGTTTATCACTAGTACAGTCAAGATTACCCGTTAAATAGTTTTATAAGAGTACGTAATAAATTTCATCGATTTTCTGCTACCAATAACTGATTGAAAGGAGAAATTATCTATAATAAAGGCCGTTAAAACTAACGATTTATCTACTATTACACTGCTTAGTCTACCAAGAAATTTCTGAAAGTGCTAGTTATTACCAACCTGGAAATATTGTCAGTCAAAAACGTAAAAAACTTTCAAGCATGTATCGGCAGCGTTAGTGATTTTATTTTATTTTATTTCAAAGTTATTAAATTAATCAATTTACATCAATTTAATCAAGTAACAAAAGATTTTTTTGAAGCGAGTGTTTAATTTCCAAGTTTATCCTTAAAAGCTTTGGTTTTTTCGAAACTATTTTAAATAACTCTGTTGTGTGTCATACACACCAACAACAAGAGCCAGATAATACTTTACAAATGAGTAAAAAAAAGGAAGCATATTATAATATAAAAAAACTAAATGAACCACATCATTAGAGTAGGCAAACGAAGAAAAGTATAGTTCTCTAAAGTTTTAAATATCAGAATAAAAGAAAATCAGTAACAACTGTGATCCGCGCGGGTCTGAAACTGTGAGTCCAAGCTCGCCAGTGCACTACGCACGACATAGTGGGTAATAAAGTTATCATTCCCAATACAGCGCATCCCAGTAGCTAACAGAGAACATCCTATGTGTATATACGGCTCTCCGTTCGGCTCGCGGAGATCAGAATACGACCGAGGCCAGAAGACCCTGCTTGTCGTAAGAGGCGACTATTGGGCAAGAAATGAGAGCTGGAGAGCCGTCATTCGAGGTGTCGGGTTTGTGGAAACGCACTCAAGATGCATAGTCATCTCGGTCACCTGCCCACATTCCTAGTATCCGAGACGAGCATCTCGTGGGACCACTCTACTCCAATTTCCACAAGAGTCAGGTGAGGTTGAACGAGCTGGGTCCATAAATACCTCCCACGGCCTCACACAACCGAGGGTGGTGTGGTGACCCGGCACGTACCCACCTGGAATGATATACGGGTGACCTGTCTACGTGCGAGGTGGAATTCTATCGCCTGCGCCGCTTTTCCGCCCCACGGGAGGGTGGGGGGGGGGGAGTTCTGGTTAGGTGTCGTATCCGCAACACAGGTACTACGGTAAGGTGGAGCCCCACGATGCTTCGGCATCGCGCCTTCTTAGTTAATGTCGGACTCGTAGGGGCAGTGGGCATAGATAGTATCGAATCAAGATTGATTCACACGAAAAATGAATTCCTGTAGTTGGCTGTATACCATAAATCACAAAAGTGTTATTTTAAAATCCTTTATAAAATGTATATAATTAAAAACCCTTTAAGGCTACATCACAACACGACATTTTCGGACTTACTAGTCCATCATTATTGCATTTATCTGGAATATGTATAACCACTTTAGTAAATATTGCTCTGAAGCTATTTTCTTGTGGCATTGTAAATTAATTATTATTAAACTGGGAATAAGCCACAATTAAAGATAAAAATACGTTTATTGACGTTTCAATTTCCACTTCGGAAATCGTTCTCAAAATACAAACAGTACAATATTGTATAAATAAAATATTGTATTTATATCAAATACAGTCCCAGGAGCGCAACTCAGCAATATTGGCAATATCATTTTAAAGTCGTCCACTTTAAAATGCATAATGTATGTCTGAATTGTCAATATAAATGAGTCAGATAAAATTAAATTATTAGAAGAATTTTTCACTATGTAACAAAAAACAAAAATTTGTTTAATTTACTGTTTGTATTTTGAGAACGATTTCCGAAGTGGAAATTGAAACGTCAATAAACGTATTTTTATCTTTAATTGTGGCTTATTCACAGTTTAATAGTAATTCACTTTAGTAAATACAAACAAAAAGATTAAATTTTGACTAAGGTTAAGAAGCAATGTGGTTAAATATGTGTATGTGTACACATGAGACAAGCCACTGAATATGTACACAATACATAATACACTACTTAGAACAGTACAAAAATTTGTTATTTTACATATTTGTTAAAAACTTGATATGAAGTTATTAACAGGTACCCTGCATGGTAACGTAGGACTCCCAATAGGGTTGCTGAGCCTTAGGCTATGTCTCTATATTGGTTCTAGATGGAAACTGTTTAGAAAGATATTTTTACGACGGATTCATGAACAAGCATACGTTGTAAATCATCTTTACGGTGATGGTAGTAGTGCGTCGTCTGCATAGCAGATGCTTGTATTCTTTTTTAGTTCTTATATTTTCTATTATTTTTACCCATAATCAGGTTGAACAAGAGAGAGCTCAGGGAATATCCCGTTGCCAGCTTCAATAAAGTCGATTAGTTCTTTCACTTTTACTTTGATTGTGTTGTTTTAGTAGATATTTTCAATCGTTTTGATTGAAAATATTTACTCCACGACTCTTTGACCACGACTTATTGATTATAGTACCCAAGTAGTTGTACTGTGAGACACGTTTAATTCTCATTTGGTTCACTTACATATTTGCTTTAGTTATGTTTTCCTTGCTGATGATCATTTCCTTGGTTTTGCTGATGTTTATATCTAGTCATTATGTTCTATTTGCTTCCGTTATTTTTTTCATTGAGTTTTGCAGCCTTCTGTGATATTGGAAAACACTGCTGTATCATCTGCATAATACTATTTATTAAAATGTCCTCATCAATATCTTTTAGAGCTTTTTCAAAAATATGCTCCGAATACAGATTAAATATCATTGGTGAAATTATGCACGCCTGTCTTACTCCCCTTAAGATTTTGATCTGATCTGTATATTCTCTATATATTCAGAGCACCGCTGATTGATTTCCATACAGGTTAGCTATTATTTTTAGTTCTCTTCCGTCAATCTCTGCCCTCTTCAGCACTTAAACCATTTCTTTATGCCTGACTCTATTTAAAGCCCTCTTCCAGTCAATCAGGCATGCAAAACTTAAGGTCCAAAAAACATACATAATATGCCGGTTCATTGTCTTTTAATGATGACTCTGCACTTGAATCAATATTAATATAGCGTCGGTGCAAATTCAGTATTAGCAGTAAAAACATATCCAGGCGCAGATGTACCAACAGATCACAATATTTTAGTAGGAAAAATAAGACTAAGATTAAAAAGAGTTGCAAGGACGAATAAGCAAACAGTTACTATTGATAGAGAAACGATGCTAAATGATACTGTAAAACAAGAAATTAGAATTAAACTAGTATATTAGAACAAGAAATGAAGTTAACATCAAGCAAAGAAGAAAGTACTGAGAAAATCTGGACGAGAATTAAAGACATCTTAAAGACTGTTCAAGAAACAAAATTGAGTGCACTAAAAGCAAGAAAAAAACAAGGGTGGATGACAGAAGAAATACTGAGACTTATGGATCAAAGAAGAGAAGTCAGAAATAAAGATAAAAACCAATAAAAGAGGATAAGACACGCGAAAACACAATTTCATAGTAAAGAATGTAACACGATACATTACATCTGCACAAGAAATTAAAAGTGGTCGCTGGAAATAAACGGAAACAAGTATCCAAAAGTTTAGAAGACAGAAACGGACACAGAATATTAGACATCAATGAAAAGTTAAAAGAATGGAAAAACTACATTTCTGAATTATTTGAAGATGAGAGAGTAGAACACTATACACCGATTGCTATATCAGGTTCATCTATAACAGAAAGTGAGGTAAGACGTTCAATACAAACGGCAAAAAATGGAAAAGCACTTGGCCCCGATGAAGTAAGTGCTGAAATACTAAAGTTTTTGGGAGAAAATGGAATTGAAGCTATGTGTAATCTCTTTAACAGAATTTATGACACTGGGATATTACCAACTGATTGGTTAAAGTCGACATTTGTCACAATACCTAAGAAACATCGTCCGAAGACATGCGGTGATTATCGGACAATAAGTCTGATGAGTCATGTTTTGACGATCTTCCTGCGAGTAATACACAGCAGAATTTACACGCTGTTAGAGAACAGAATTAGCAATACTCAATTTGGGTTTAGGAGTGGCTTGGGTACAAGAGAAGCCTTGTTAAGTATACAGGTGCTAGTCCAGAGATGCAGAGATATAAATCAAAATGTGTACATTTGTGCAATCGATTTTGAAAAAGCTTTTGACAAAGTCCGATGTAACAAAATGCTAGAAATATTGGAAACAGCTGGATTGGACGATAAAGATCTACAAATAGTTACAAATCTATACTGGCATCAAGTGGCAAGAATAAAGGTTGAACAAGAACTGTCGGATGAAATAAATATAAAAAGAGGAGTGAGACAAGGCTGTATATTGTCGCCTTTACTTTTTAACTTATGTTCGGAGGAAATATTTAAGGAAGCCTTAATGGAGACAACCGAAGGTATTATTGTAAATGGAGTAACCGTCAACAACATTAGATATGCCGACGATACCTTAATCCTTGCCAATTGCGGAGAAGACCTTCAAAATCTAATGAACAAAATAAAACAGACTTGTGATCAGTATGGATTAAAACTCAATGTTAAGAAAACTAAATATGTGATAGTTAGCAAACAAAATTATATACAGGATGACGGTATAAAAGTCGGAGATGCCACACTGGACAGAGTAGAGAAGCTCGTGTATCTCGGCAGTAATATCAATAAGGGCTGGGATCCAACCGCAGAAATTAAAAGCCGAATAGAACAAGCCCGAGCTGGCTTTGTAAAAATGAGAAACGTACTTTGCAGTCACGATCTTAGCATTGACCTTAGAGTTCGTATGACATCTTGCTACATCTTTCCTGTCCTACTGTATGGAGTGGAAGCGTGGACTCTAACTGAGGCTATGCTTAAACGCTTGACAGCCTTTGAGATTTGGGTATACAGACGACTACTGAAAATAAGCTGGGTCGACAGAGTTAGAAATGAGGAGGTCCTTAGACAGCTGAGCCAAACAACACAACTGGTCAATATAATAAAGAAACGCAAGCTGGAATACTTCGGTCACATTATCAGATACCCTGAAAAATATGATCTTTTACATCTGATCATTCAGGGAAAGATCCAAGGTAGTCGTGGTCCTGGTAGACGAAGAACATCATGGCTGAAAAATCTAAGGCAATGGTATGAAAAATCAACTACATCGTTATTTAGAGCTGCTGTCAATAAAGTCACGATAGCGAATATCGTAGCCAACATGATATCCAACGATCGATAACGGTCATGGAACTAGAAGAAGAAGACGCATGATTCTCCCGACCTAAAATCTTGTTGTTCTTCTGCTAGGGTTAGAAAATCATTTAATTTACTTGTTATTATTTTGGTTGTTAATTTTAGTGTTGTGTTTAATAAATTAATTCCTCTGTAATTGTTCGGGTTGGATTTGTTTCCCTTTTTAAAAAGAAGTATTAAGATGCTTGATCTTCATTATTGAGGAATTCTGTTTTTTAGAGTTTTCTGAGAATTCTGAGTTTTAGATAATCTCTTATGTGAGATAATTTGTTTGCTTATAGGAATTTAATAAATATTCATTTTCCTGCGAAATAGAATTATATTAGGGTCAAATAGACCAGAACAATACAACAGTGCTAAAATTTAACTATTATTATTTCTATTGGTAATTTTAAGTTGAATTATCTAACGTTATGTTTTTTATTTTATTTCTATTTTATTACATTATTATGGACATGATCCATAGAACTAATCCCAGAACACCACAAATATTTGATCTACAGCCGCAGGCAACGAAAATAATTTTTGCTAATAACGCGACACAGAAATTGTAAAGAAAGCCAGTATATTTAAACATATAATTTGTTAAATTGCAAAGTTCGAAATTAAGTCGATAAAGGTGTGAACTAATAACTGTTTTCGAAGTGTTAAATATTATGTTAAGTGACAAATTTTATGCTTAGATTTATTTCTTTCGAATTATCAGTGATTAGTTAACATCGTGTTGTAAAATAATCGTGAATAATTTAGATATGAACATAACCATCAAATATTTTAAGATTTTGGTTTTAATAAATACACCTGCCAATTTAAAATAACAGGTTATAATAATTATACATGTCATTTATTTCTTTATTTTACTACTAAATAGAATATATCGCACCCTCAGTAATATAAGGGATCAACTCAAAATTTTGGTAAATTGAGATTTTAGATGCTATGGGCACAAAATTAAATTCTCTACCGGTTAGCGCTGACAGAGAGAGAAATAGGACATTAGTTGCTCGGTAAATATATTTGTGCCTCTCTCTTACTCTCCCCGCCAACCTATTGTTTTTACTGCTACAAGGTAACAATCAGTAACGTGTCCATAGTCGTCAAAGGCGGACTGTTCAAACGTCGTGCGATTCGTGTTTGTGCCCTTCTATGACAAAAATCCTGGTGAGTTTGTATCTTAACATTTTGTATTATATAGAACAATTTTTAGTTTAGCCCTTATATTATGTAAAATGTAATTAATAATTGGGTCTAATTCATAATAGCTCGCTATATTGCCAAAAAGTAGAGATGTTATACGGAATCATATCTTATTGGTTCATTATAGTACGTAAATTGTTTTATTGTTGATGGCGAACTTTGTAATTGGCCCTTATTTACATGAAAATTTTAACTATTTTTTTAATTGATCCGATTAAATTAACAGAAAAATAATTAAGTTGTAGTTTTAAAACAGTGTTTATTACATAGATGCAATGTATTGTTTGTAGTGTAAAATTTTTACATTTTATTTTATTATATAATCCGAGTTCGTTCCTCAGCAAGGTACGTCTAAAGCCAATATTTCCATGCCATCCTTATCGAGATGCGATGAGTTGCCATCAGTTAGATCAAGAACAGTAGGTAATTACATAATGTCTTCAATACATTCAGAGGAAAGCGACGTAGACCTCAGTGATGACGATCCCACTTACAAACAAGAACATTTTCGTCGACGTCCACGGATCACAGCAACTCTAACTTCGATTGATACAAACAATGTAACTATGACAAATGATAACATTCAAAGACAATCCAGAAAACGTAAAGCAGATCCAACCAAATAGATACAAAACACGCAAAAAATGAAACGAAACTTGGGTCAAAGCTATGTAGCTATACATTCGAAGAAATTGGTTCCTGCACGTAATATGAAACCACCTTGTGTCCAAAAATGTAGATTAAAATGCAGTGAGCGAATCGATGATTCCAAAAGGTTGAAATTATTTAGTGCATTTTGGGCATTAGGGGATAGACAATTACAAGGAATGTATGTTTTGTCTAATAGCGCACAGATTACACCTAGGTACAAGTATACCAATGCCGAAAAACCACGAAATCCAAACCATGCATTCTATTTTTCCGTAGACAACGAAAGAGTTAGGGTATGCAAAAGCTTTTTTATTAATACTATTGATATTTCTCATAAGATGATTCGAAATGTACATGAAGATAATAGAAAAACTGGGCTTCATAAAGGATGACCAACGCGGCAAACACAATAGTCATAAAAGTGTAAGTGATGAGCTTATAAATGACATCACCAACTTCATCAACCCTATACCCCGCATTGAGTCACATTATCTAAGAGCATCTACCTCTAGAGAGTACATCAGCAGTGGTAAAAGTATTGCAGAGCTCTTTAGAGATTTTGAAGTACTGCAAGAGGAAAGGTCTCGCCCGGCTGGACTATATCACACGTTTTATGAAATTTTTAACACAAAATTTAACCTTGGCTTTTATCAACCCAAAAAAGATCAATGCGATCTTTGCCTGCAGTTCCAAAATCCTACTGAACCACTAAAACAGAATCTTAGGGATCAATATCATACGCATTTGGAAGAAAAGAAGTTATGCAGGGAGGAAAAAAAGAATGACAGAAAGAACATTGATGAGTGCAATATTTGTGTATGTTACGATGTACAAGCCATTATGCAAAGTCCTAACGGTGAAACATCAGCATTCTACTACAAATCTAAATTAAATAGTTACAATTTCACTATGACGGAATTAAAAAAAATTCACGAAAACGATGTGTCAACAATGGACATCTCTAAAGGCTATGAAAATGTCCATTGTTATTTTTGGGACGAGACTCAAGCGAAAAGAGGCGCTACAGAGATAGGGAGCTGTGTTTTCCATTATTTACAGATTGTGTCTGATAAAGCTGGTGACAGGGAAGTAAATATAACATTTTTTTCCGATAACTGTTGTGGGCAAAACAAAAATAAATATCTCACATGCTTATACTTATACGCTGTTGCCAATCTAAAAAATTTGTCGTCGATAACTCACAAATATCTCATAAAAGGGCACACTCAGAACGAAGCTGATAACGTGCATAGTTTGATACAAAAGCAGATAGCTAGAGATAGGAAAACTGGCCCAATATACTCTCCTGTTCAATAAATCTCAGCAATCAAAAGAGCAAGGAAAACTGGTGCTCCATTTATAGTTCACAGTTTAACTTACAATGTTTTTTACGATCTTCAGAAATTACAAGAAAATTGGGGCTATAATTTTAATACAGATGAACAGAAAAATAATCTTGTATGGAATAGTAGTATTAAAGTACTGAAATTTACCAAAGAAGACCCATTTTCGTTTTATTACAAGTGCTCATATAACGATGAGTTTAAAATAGTTAATGTTCGTGATAAGAGGAAGAGAATGCCAAATATTAAAGAAATAACCATGCAGAAAGCGTACCTCCAGGCACTTCCACTTCGTTGTGCTAAAAAAATGATCTTAAGGATCTTATTAATAAACAATTGATAGATCCATACTATGCGTCTTATTATAACAACTGTTGTCTTAATATTACTAATCTTTGGGATTTCAACATTATTTTGTGTAGACTGAGTACATAGTCAAAGTACAATAATTAAGTTTTGAGACTGAATTTTATTTTTGAAGACTTTATTTTTTAGAATGAATTTTTTTGTTATGTGCAGTTTTCTAAGTTTAGAATGGAGGAATGAATGTTTTTTTGTTATGTATAATTTTTTAAGTTTACTGTGGAGATATTGTGATATACAATTAAGTAATAAGTAAACGACAATGTAAAAATTGAGGAGTTACTACTTGTAAGTTTTATTTGGAATTAAAAAGTTTAACTAATAAATGTGATAATATTAAAGCTATCTTATTATGTTTAACTCTTGTTTTGAATTTTTTTTAGATTATTGTTATATTTTGCACTGATTAATAAAGTATTACTATTATTTTACCTGATATTTTATTTATAAAACAGAAACAATAAATTCAAACATCGGTTGGGATTGGTGATATAGAGTACCATTTACGATTAAAAATTAAACAGTGGCAGGTACACTAATAATATAAGGGATCAAACTTTAATAGTTCCTTATTTCTGTTATGGTTTTTTATACTATACGGGACTAACTCGAAAGTAGTTTTTTCCATTCCTTGTAATTAATAGAATTTATTTATATTATTATTTTTTCCTCATTGTAATTTTTAGTGCAGTTATCAAATAACAAATCTGCCAAATTTCATACTTATAACTTAAATAATAAGCACGTTATTTGAAAAAATAGCTGTAATGTCGGATACCAGAATCTTTAAACGCGATTTCCCACAAATCTACTTTTTTGAATTGTGCCTCTATATTACTGAGGGTGCGAAGATAACTTTGGATGCTACAAGCCACAATTGAAGTTTCAAATTTCAAAACGGCAAATTATTTAACAATAATAACAATATTTAATAATAAAACACTCAGTCTCCGATGGCTCCAACACCCTCAATCAAGGTAGCGGTTGGAACAGATTTGAAGCAGAGGGTGCTATGAATCCCCGGAAAAAATCAGGATACTGATTATGTGATTATATGTATTTGTTCGCTCTACAAAGAGCGACAAATACATATTACTTTACATAATGTTAGAACTCTTATATCAGACTAGAAGACGATCGCTAGGTCGCCAGGTTATCAGACAATCGACGGACAAAACTTATTTTAGAGTGGAGACCAAGACAAGAAACAATACGGAGCAGAGGATGCCCACCAACTAGAAGGACTGACGACCTGAAGCGTGTTAGCAATAACTGGATGCAAGGCGCACAAGACAGAGACAGATGGAAAGAGCTGAGGGAGACCTATGTCCAGCAGTGGACGTATACAGGTTGTTATTGATTAGGAATAATTGCTGTTTCGGAAGGCCGCCTTTCTCAAGTAATCTAATTTTGGCAACTTCACTTTGACTTTGACAACAAATTACATAGATTCTAATAAAGATAGCTTAATGGCTGCAGTTTGAATGTGAAGAATTTGAAATATTAAAAGAATGATTGTGGTCTAAAGGTGAAGTTAGTAAGTATGAAAAAACTGTTTTTTTCATTATTAAAAGCCCTTTTGTGTTGTGCTATCCGTTTATTAAAAGTTCTACCAGTTTGATCAATGTAAATAATTGGGCAGTCGCCACAATTAAGTTTGTATACACCACTGTGTAAGTGCTTTTCTTTTTTTGCTCTTGTTTTTCTTAATATCTTTGCCTTATTTATTGGTTGTTCTAAAAGCTGATGTTATTTCTTTTTTTTATATGTTTGGCTATATTTGTTGATATCTTGCGTGTGTATGTTATCAAGCGCAATGTACTGGATTTTTTCTTTAGTGGTGAGAATACTCATTTTAGGGCTTCCTTATGTAGTTTTTGATTTACAAATTTTTTAGTGTTTTTTCGTTGTATAAACGAAGAGCTCAAGACAATTTTTTTATATATTTTATAAATTATGTTTTAGTTTATATTTTAAAGTCTTACTATCTGTTGATAATATAAACTGACTTGTATTTAATTCATTAGTTAATTTGTTCGGTTTTTCTGGAATTGGCTTTTCTTTAGATTTGTTTTAGTCAGTTGTGTTTTAATTACAAAGACAAACTAGTAACAGGTAACTTAATACCGACTGATATCGCTAGAGTCGTAATAATGGTCAAACAGGGTCAAACGAGTAATTTAGAGGACTTTTCCAATACAAAAGAGGTTAAATTCAGAAGATATAAGAATTAATTTAGTTAGAAACACAAGATCAAGATACATTAAATCAAATATGGTAGCAATAACACTAAAGATACTAAGGCTGCTGGATTAGACAAAAGACCTATAGAACTGTTAAAATTAGTAGAAGAAGAACGTAAGAGTAGCTGCAGTTAACGTTTATCTTCTTCTTCTTCTTTAGATGCAAATCCACTAATGTATGTTAGCGATCACATTTTCCATTAATTCTCTATATTCAATACAATCTCTGATACATATTCTTGCAATATGTATCAGAGATTGTATGTCGTTAATCCCTGTCCATTGCCTTATGTTTCGGAGCCAGGACATTTTCTTGCGTCCCATTCCTCTCTTGCCTTCAATTTTACCCTCGATTATAAGTTGGAGGAACTGGTATTTTTCATTTCGCATGATGTGACCTAGATACGGCGTTTTCCTTTTCTTGATGGTTTCGAAAAGTTGGCGTTCTTGGTTTATTCTTTTAAGGACATCTATATTTGTGATTTTCGCTGTCCATGGTATTTTTAGAATACGGCGATAAAGCCACATTTCGAAAGCTTCTAATCTGTTTATATCCCTCGTTTTGAGTGTCTAGCCCTCTACGCCATATAGCAGCACTGACCATACGTAGCACTTAGTAAACCTTAGTCTCAGTTGAAGATCGAACTCTTAACAAGTCAGTACCTTCTTGAATTTTACGGAAGCTTGTCGAGCTTGCTCAATGCGATTATTTACTTCCCTGTCCGATGCCCAGTCTTCAAAAAGCCACGATCCCAGGTATTTAAATTTACTCACTCTTTCAATGGATTTAGTATTCAGTGTTATGGTGGAGTTTTCAAGTGCATCCAAGTTTTTCAAGATGATCATGAATTTGGTCTTTTTTGGTATTAATCTCTAATTCCATTCGCTTACTGTATTTTCCGATTATAGTGACAAGTTGTTGAAGATCGACTATGTTGTCACAAATTAAGACACCATCATCAGCATATCGTATGTTGTTGACCAATACTCCATTTACCTTGATTCCCATCTCTACATCCTAGCGTTTATAATCATCCCTAACAAACAACCAGCAAAAGAGTGATCTAACTATCGATCACAGAGTCTCATGAGTCAGATTTTAAAAGTGCAGCTTAAAAGTATTCTATAAAAAGTTAAGGAGAAGATTATTGAGACACAATTCCGATTTCAAACTGGAATGGGTACTCGAAAGGACTGTTTGAATTCAATATATTTATTCAGCAATGTCCTAATGTAAACGTTGACACACTTGTGCTTTAAGTACGATTGTACGATTTAAAAAGACGATATTAAGAAGCCTTCGATAGGGTATCACATGAAAATCTATTATCAATACTTATGAATAAATACATTGACAGTAAAATCCTAAAAATAATCCAAACACTATATTGGAACCAAAGTGCCGTAGTTCAAATTATTAAGCAATAGTCAGAATCTGTCGAGGGGTTAAATAGGAATGCGTATTATCACCATTTTTTTAAACTTCTATAATATTCTGAAGAAAGATCAAAAACACGCTAAATATTATCAAGGCGGGACTTACCGTTAATGTAAAATTAATTAACAACTTACGATATGCAGATGACACTTTGACCATTGCAACTAGCATAGAAGACCTACATCTAATCGAAAGCTTAACTATGAATAGTACTCAGATGGGATTTAATATAAAGTCTAAAAACGAAAAATATGCTAATTTCAGAAAGATCACAAAATATACACCGTATAAATATTGGCAATTGATAGTAGCGTGATAGAACAAGTAAAAAATATCAGTACTTAGAAACTTTGATCCATGAAACCGATGATCATACAGAGCTGAGACTTGGACATTAAAAAAGTGTAATTTAAAGATAATCAAGGCTTTCGAACTCTAATTATACCACACAGTATTAAAAACATCATAAATTGATAGAATTACAAATAAAAAAGTAGTAGAGAGATTTGGTAATAAAACAGGATTCATCACCACTATACAAACAAGAAAACTGGAATACCTGGGTCACGTGTTGAGGGGACCAAAATATATTTTTTTTTGAACTCATACTACGAGGAAGCATTCAAGAAAGAAAAATTTGTTAGCCGAAGGCAGAATTTTTGGTTGAAGAATCTACATGATTGATATCTAGGCAGATTAATAGATTTGATGAGAGCAGCAAGTTCAAAAATAAAAATAGCCATTATGATTGTCAACCCCCGTAGGAAGACGGTACTCCAAAAGGAAGAGAAGTGTCCTAAGTACAGGCAAGTTGCTCATGTTTTGTAAATCATCATTAACCATCCAACATAGTGTAAATCGTTGTAGACATACCTAGGATTATGTAAAAAGAAGAAAGGAAGGCAGAAAACGTTTAACCACGGTTTTAGATGATAATTTTATAACATTGCAAAACATAAAGACGTCAACTGGTAGTTCAAACCAGAAAATTACTGCAAAATGTTTGTGAAGTCATAATCAGTAAGTGCGCGGTAAGAGGAAGACTAATACTTTAACGACCATGTACCAAATCCGCTCATAGTGAAATTTTATTTCAGCTCACATAGCCATACACAGGCATATGTCTATGGCCGTGTAATATATATGTAGGTTTAAGTAACATTAAAGAACGAGTTGCCTTGTCCTGGGCTACAACTTATTTGAACCAACAAAGTGAGTTTTGAGGATATAAAAATAGTCGTATTTTGACAGTCTATGTTCCGTCTCAACTTATAGTTTACAAGTGTTGTGAGTTGTAGTATTCACTTTAGAATGGCAAAAAAGGTTTAGTATAAAAAGATTTAGAACCAGTTATTGAAAATTGGGAGAAAGTAATAATTTTGATCGCAGTGCGAGTTCCAGTATGGCACATAAAAAAAACGCGCTGATATCAATTTATGTAAATATTAAAAGTTAGAAACGTAAAATACTTAACTACTGGCTAAGCTACTCCCTTCTAGCTGATATCACACCAAGTGTGCAAGTCAAAGGGGATACTTATGGACTAATTTAGTATATTTGCATTTAACCCAATACAAGATACTACTATTAGGAAACACCTAGATTAGATTATGTGAGGTCGTTAAGGCCATGCGGCCTCACCGCACTTCGACCTACAGAGATCTTTTGTGTATACCTTAATCTAGTTAAACTCTAGAATGCCAATACTTCTGATGAAGTTGATAAGCTTCCTAGATGACTTGTTTTCTATGTCAAAGGATGCCAGACTGACCTCTCCTAGGAATTTTAGTCGTTCGCAGAACAGTGCTACGCAGTTGAATAGTATATATTCTGCCGTTTCTTTTTAATTGTGACAGAAACGACAGTTATCACTGTCTGATTTGCCAATCTCCTTGACATGATATCTCAAAGGAAGTGACCAGTGAAAAGGTCAGTGACCATTTTGATATCTTTCTTACTCATTTTCCAGTGAGAAGACGGTTTGCTGCAGTAGGCGACACTTTTATGAGCCTTTTTGCTTGCCTTTGTCCTGGTGTGTTAGACCAATATAATCTTAGTTGATTAAGTTCCCAGGTACAGAGTTATTTTCTGATGTGGCTTTTTGATAGTCTACAGAAGGGTTCCAGATCCTGGAATGGGGGTACTAGCTCCTTCTTTTGCGAGGCTGTCAGCTTCCTCATTTCGTGCAATTCCTTTGTGACCTGGCACCTCATCACAGTTACATTGTTGCGTTCCGCCAGCTTCTTGAAAGATTGTTTACAGTCCCAAACCAACTTTGACTCACATGTAAATGACTTTATAGCATTTAAGACGGCTTGGCTGTCTGATAAAATAAATACTTTTGCCCTACGGGTGTCTCGGTTGAGACATTCTTGGGCACTTATGACTATAACATATATTTCTGCCTTAAAGATAGTTGAGGCGTTTCCAAGAGATTAAGATAGCCTGAAATTGGGCCCAGTAACTCCCACTCCTGCCTTTTCATCTATCTTAGATCTATCCGTATACCATACGAGTGAACCTTCTTCCACTTTTGGTTCAATTTCTTAATCCATTTGGTGGTTTTTTATGACCACTTCAAAGGGTGTTTCAAAGTCGAATTTGACTGGCATAGCATCTGTCGGCATGTCCTTCGAAACCAATGGAATTTCTTCTAAGATTTTTAAGGAAGGTTCAGCATCGCCTCTAGAGCTGCAGTGGGACATGTTGACATTGCCCCTGTGATTCCCAGACAAGCTAGCGCTGCACTTTTTGCAGTTTGGCGTTAGCTGTTGTTTGTTGTATTTTTGGCCACCATACGAATGATGCGTATATGACCATGGGCCTAATTATTGTTTTATATGACCAGAGAGTCATTTTCGGTTGTAGGCCCCAAGTCTTTTCAAACGTCTTGCGGCAGGTCCAACTTGCCACCAAATTTTCATTATGACTATTCCAGGTGAGTTTTTGATCTAGGATTACTCCCAGATATTTAACTTCCTTGGAATAGTCTAATGTGGTGCCATTCATTGTGGGAACCTGTAAATTGTATTTACGTCTCCTTGTGAAATGTATCAAAGTCATTTTACTGGCGTTAACACTTAAGCCATCTTTCGAGCACTAACTTTTAATTTCGTTAAGAGCAGTTTGCATGAGACTAGATATAGTCTAGTCATGCTTGCCCCTAATTGTAACAACTAAGTCATCTGCGTAACCTTGGGTTATAAAACCAGAATCATGCAACTTAGTGAAAAGGTTATCCACAACCAAAGACCACAGCAGAAGCGATAATACTCCCCCTTGAGGGCACTTCTTTACCCCTGTCACAGTCACAGATTCTCCTCCAATACTAGAAGTGATGATTCTCGTTTTTTAGCATTGAACTGAATCCATTGTATTAGTAAGACTTCAATGCTTCTCTTTACTAATGCTCTTTTTATGGATTCAAATGAGGTATTATCGAATGCTCCCTCTATGTCAATGAAAGCGCAAAGAGCTCTTTCTTTCACTACTATGGTCTTTTCAATTCTTTTGACTAGCGATTTCAGAGCATTTATAGTAGATTTGCCAGTCTGGTAGGCAAACTGATATTTGTGAAGTGGATTCCTCGCTAAAGTTTCGCTTCTTATGTAGTAATCTACTAGTTTCTGCATTATTTTTAGAAAGAAAGGAGGTCAGGCATAATAGGACGATAAGACTTCGCTTCGTCCGTAGGACGTTTCCCCGCCTTTGGTATAAATACTACCTTTGCGTCCCTCCAAGTTTTTGAAATGTGACCTAACACAAGGCTTGCTATGAAAAGCCGCTGTAGTTGCGGCTGTATTTGCATGAAGCCTTTTTGGAGTAAAGCAGGAAATATTCCGTGGGGAAAACATAATTACCCCAAAAAAAATGCATTCAAGTTCAAAATTTACAGTAAAGTTCTGTTCAAAACCAGTATGTTTATTTTCATTCTTACGTCTTCGATTTGTTTATTTTTATTAACAGGTTACTCGTGGTATAACTAGAATTTTTTTAAAACTTTGGATAATAATGAAGAAAATAATTATATTTTGTACCTGTCCTTATGAATTTACCGGTATGTGTAGTATGAAGACTCTTATATTGGAGGAATCAACGTTAAAAGAAAGAGTTGAGTAAAAAGTAGATTGGGAAAAAAATGTACAGCTCATTAAATTGCACTCCAATTTAAATAAGATTTTTCAATAAAATTAGTATTGCAAAAAATTCAGAATAAATTATTTAATTTAAACTTTTGTAATAAGTACATAATAAATAGCTCGTTGCTCAAAACAAAATGCCTGGCAGTTTATACGCTTAAATATGTATTGAACCTTGCTAAGCATAAAATCAAAGAAGCAAATTGGAATTAGAAACGGCTTTAGTGTTAGTGGCCACCTGCTGACTAGGAAATAATATACTAGATGCAAAGGCTAATGATGATCATAACTCAATTACTGATGGTAAGAATTTTAGACCGCAGTAAACACTAGGTTAATAATCCAATTATTGGACAATGGTAAAGGTATTCTTTAAGTAATTTAATAAAGTTATGAAGATATTTGTAATATAATGGCTCATCTAAGATATGATCATGTAATTATTAGAGAGAATATTTTTTTATATTGAAACAAATTTTGGACATCTGTTAGTTAGACAGATATTTGCATACAGGATGTCTAAAGACATTTTATTTTACCACTACGAAGTTAAATAGCATTTAGTAAAATAAAAACTACGAACTACATGTTTTAGAAACAAGCACGTTTCAAGAAGAAATAATCGTTCAGACAAATGAAACAAGTGCTGTTGCTATTGACATTAACACGGAAATCGTACTGGAAGAAAATTTGAATGAATTTGAAAGAACATTACTGCATAGTCCATTAAATAAATATGAGACAATAAATAATACGGATGGAGAGATAATTCAAGAACAGAACTTCATCGAATTTTTGTCAGAAACTAATGATACAACAGAAGAGATTTTGCATGAAGAAGAGACCGCCGAACCAATTGTCAAAAAAAGACGCAAATGCAGACAATGTTGACAAAAATGATTGGAAACGAGGGGAAAATAAAAGGAAGAGAGAGTTGGGCTCCGAATTTTTTGGGAAGAAGAAAGAAGATAATAAATGGACATATGACTTGAAGAGACCCAGAAAGTCCTTGGCAGAGACATGTAATTGCAAGTTTGACCCAAACACTTCCAAGTTAAAATGTCGTGCCTTTTCTGAAGAGCACCGTAATAACATTTTTGATTCATTTTGGAAAAAAACTTGGGATGAAAAGAAGTTAACCGTTAATCTACTAACCCAACGAGTAAACACTTCGAGGGCTAGAAATAGAAAGAATGAGGAGACATCTCAAAGAGCATGTTCTTATAATTATTATCTTGAAAAGAATGGATTAAAATTAAGAGTTTGCAAAAAACTATTTTCAAACACATTAGGCTTGAAACCTTGGACAATACATAATTGGTTAAAAGCTTACCACGTAAATACAGAAAATAATGAGGATATCAAAAAAACAATTAATGAAAACACGACAGGATTGGAAAAAAACAAGAAAATGTTCTCAGCGACAACACTTGCAAGATTTTTTTAAATCGCTTGCAAAAGTTGAATCCCATTATTGCAGAAGTTCATCCTCAAAACAGTATCTTGAACCAATTTGGAAATCTAAATCAGAATTGTACACATTGTATAAAGAAACATGGTGTTCTAAATTTAATGAATCTCCAATGTCAATAGCTTACTTTTGTCATATGTTTGAAGATTTGAATCTTAGTCTGTTTAAACCAAAAAAAGACGAGTGCGACGTCTGCATTTCATTTAAAAGTAAAAACATTACCGAAGAAGAGTATCACCAACACATACAAAAGAAAGATGAAGCAAGGCATGAGAAGGAATTGGATAAGCAATCTAATAATAGCGTCTTTACGATGGACTTGCAGTCGGTGCTTCTATGCCCTAAATCAAATGCTGGTTCACTTTACTTTAAAACCAAACTTATTGTGCATAATTTTACCGTGTATGATTTGAAGACGAAAGCTGGTTACTGTAACATCTGGCATGAAGGCGAGGGAGGATTAAGTGCACAATCATTTGCTTCTATAATTAGCACTTTTATAATAAATCACCTTGCAGAAACAGAAAATAATGGTGAAGACGACAATAACTGCTTAATTTTTTGGAGCGACGGATGTGGCTGCCAAAATAGGAATGCAACCATTGCAAATGCCTTACTTAATTTAGCTGTACTTAGGAAAATTACAATAATTCAGAAGTACCTCGAACGAGGTCATACTCAAATGGAATGCGATTCTATGCATTCCGTTATTGAGCGCAAGTTACGAAATAGAAACATAAATGTACCGGCAGATTATGTTGATGTTTGTAGAACAGCTAGACTACATCCCAAGAATTATAACGTAGAGTACCTTACAAATAGCTTTTTCAAAAATTTTGATCAGGTACATTTTGTCAATTCAATTAGACCTGGGCGCAAAGCTGGAGACCCAAGGGTTAATGATGTCCGGGCTTATAGGTACAATTCAAACGGTACCATAGATTTCAAACTGCGACATGTTGCCGACTGGAAAGCTCTTCCATCAAGATATAACAAAGTTAAAGCTACTGAACTGCAAGAACTTCCTCGTCTATATAGCGCTCCTTTAAAAATCAAAAGAGAGAAATTCGACCACTTAATGTCTTTAAAAAATATTTTACCCAAAGACTACCACCATTTTTACGATCAGTTGCCACATGAATAATACGAAAATAAATATTAAGTACACGAAATTTTAATTTGTTCAAAAAATCTTTTATAAAGTAAAAAAGTTATCAATAAAATGTAATAATTGTTTAAACTATGTATTTTTATTAAGTCACACAAGTCCAACAAAAATAAGAATAAGCGCAGAAAAATCAATAAGTCCATTTATATAATTATCATTAACTGATATCATGTTTTAGACAAATATATAACTAATATCTAACCTGTAGTAGATTTATTAGCGATATGTAGAACAGAAACTTACATTTTTGAACGTTATTTATTTATTTAGATTTACTGCAATTCTGTTATCTGCGATGGCAACAACGAATTGAATCACGAATCATTGTGTCCAGTCTGAACACTGGTTTACATTGGAAAATAAATGTACCAGTTTTATATGACGGGAATAGTACATATTAAGAACCAACCTTAACTCTTAAGTGTTGAATAATGGGCGAGGATAAACATTTACAAAAGCTTAAGACAGAGGTAAGAAAGCTATTTAATGAGGCTAAATCCGACCAAGAGTGGGATAATTACTGAGAAAAACAGACGCAGTACAACAAAAAATCCGTAAAGCAAAAAGTGATTCATGGAGAAGGTTGTGTGAAAAAATTTGAGGAAACTCCCACATGCTCCAGAATCAATAAAGCCTTGGCGAAGCATGGTATGGCGAGTTAGGTCAATTTCCTGAAAAAGGACGACGAAAATTGTGCAGAAACGCTTAAGGACAGCTTATTAATGCTTACCAAGGGGAATCTCCCAGTTGATCTACCAAAATTATCTATTTGGTGAAGCAAGTTCTTTTAAAAAGGCAGTTAAGTAGACTAAAAACACATTTCAACCATATACGTCCTCCGGAATGGATGAAATATATCTAGTCTTTCTACAGCATGAACAGGACGTTATATTGTTAATTTTAGGTTAAATTAAAGCTCGTTTGGCATGGAGACATACACTAGTTGCATGCTAAAAGGTGAAAGTTATCTATATACCAAAACTCGGTAGAATAACGGACCAAATGCTAGAGTCATACAAACCACTGGTATTTTCTAGTAAAAACGCAAGAAATTCTCCTACATGGTCAGGTTATCAGAAATGAGGTACTGAATGATAAACCACTCAGCGATCGTCAATGTGCATATCATTTAGGATATTTCACAGACTTGGCTCTGAATGACCTCAGTAGACTGCTCTCAAAGTCATTGGAGAGCAAAGAAATAGCAGTTGCGATATTTTTAGAAGTTTAAGAAGCGTTTAACAACGTCTCATTGGAACCTTTGATGAAAACACTAAAAAGAAAAAATATCAATAAGCAGGCTTAAGAAATAGGACCATTGTGTACACGTTAAGCGAAACTATTGTCAAGGCGAGGGTAGGAAGTGGCTGCTCACAGTAAGGTGTACTATCTCTACTGCTTGTGAACAAAACTACTAGACGATTTCTTAACGTAAACTATCTAAATTTAAGTTTTAGTGCATGAGCTATGCAGACCTGGCAGTAGTAGTCAAAGGGCGTTTTTCCCAGACAGTTCAGACGAAACGCGAATCCGTTTTAGAGAGGTGTATAACGGGTGTAATTCTGAATTCCTGGCACAAAAAGCAGTAGTTCTTTTGCTAAGTGCTGCCTTTAAACAGCTAGATGCATTATGAATTCATTGTCCTTGCCCTATCAGTTTCCTCCTAGTGAGGTTCATAAATATTTATTCCGATTCGAGATTTCCTCCAAGTTGCCACTTTAGACGCCCGGTCTGATTAACGTCAGTGTTTAATTTTAACAGAAAAAGGCACTACAAGGATTGCATTCACCGGTGATCAGGTGATTAAATTCCATTTGTTAGTCAGACCAACGAATTAGGTATAATATGGAGTATAATTTCACTTGACAAAAGCTACAATGGCCCTTGGCAGATGTAGACTATTGTGTGGAAAGAAATGGGTAAGTTATACATTAGGTTTGCCCATAATGATGTACGGTTCAGAGGTATGGTAAACAAAGATACAACAGGTTTGAGCGATTTGGCAGACTTGTTAGAGCTGTTGCCAAACTTAATATAGGAACCCATATTTATACAAAGGGAGACCAGGTCAAAAGTACACAGGGTAATACAGTTCCTATAAGCATAACGCAAAGAGCCGATTGAATTAGGCTATAACAGGAAATAAAAGCTGACCCTGTTTTTTACATGCCTGTAGACTGAATGGTCCAAAGGTATATCTTTGATAAACATTTAATATTATAGTAGCAAAGAGGGGAGACTGGAAAACAAGTCATAATGTAATGGCAAACCTAAGTTATTATAAAGAGGGCTCCAAAACCGATTAAGGTATAGGGACTGATCTATATTCCCAAGATAAAGGACACAAATATAGTGGGAATATATGCCACCTTATTTCAAGTAGAAATAAATTGCCTTTATACAAAGGTGTTTTATAGAACTAATATGTAGGTTAAGACTGTATTAATGGTAATCTCTACTCCGATAATCAAGCAGCTCTAAAAAAGCCTTGGTTCTATGCAGTTTGATTCAAAATTTATCAACTCGAAGTCAGACAGGTACATTAAAGATAATCAGTGTATAAAATACGAGAATAGTATGAAATGGTTATATAAAAAGACACCAAATGTAGATTTAAAAAAGTTTGAAATGAAATATAGTACCAATAAAAATGTCTACATAGTATATAGTATACAGTACAGAAAGTACCCGACGAAGTAATTAAAAATGAATAAAAAAGCAATAAATTAGAGTAATTAGCACATAAAAAATGCATTAAAACCCCACCTAGAGAACACCAAAGACGAAAATGCAAAAAAAAAACTCTGAAGAGACATCGCAAAAGTCATGTCAGAAAGAAACCTTACGAAAGTAGTTTGTCAAAATAGAAAAAAAAAGGCGATTATAAATTGAAAAGCATTATTACGCCATGAAAACTGTTTTCATATACATATATAAATTAAACACTAACAATATCAACACAAGTGCAAAACACTGTGATTAACACCGCTTAATAAGCTTGATAAATCACATTACCAAAGTTTTCACCAAAATCATACACAATAGAATATATAAAAAATGCGAAGCAAATATATCGGAGTCACAGTTCGGATTCCGAAGCGCATTGGGTACAAGAGAGGCGATCTTCAGTCTGCAAGTTTTAATTCAAAGATGCAGAGACATGCACAAGGACGTCCACTTGTGCTTCATCGACTTCTCCAAGGCGTTTGACGAGGTCAAACATGATAAACTCATGGAAATGCTCAGGAAGATGCATATTGATGACAAGGATCTGCGCATAATAACCAATCTCTATTGGAACCAAAGTGCTGAGATAAAGATGGGCAATTACACAGTGAGAAGATAGATATTAAAAAGGGTGTACGACAGGGATGCGTCCTCTCGCCGCTCCTGTTCAATATATACTCTGAAAAAATCTTCAGAGAAGCACTGGAAGAAGTTTCGGAGGGTATGAAAGTAAACGGAGAGGTAATCAATAATATTAGATATGCTGACGACACAGTTATTATCGCAAATGACTGCAACGAGCTTCAAAGACTCATGCAAAGCATACACACAGCAAGTCAAGAGTATGGTTTAGAACTCAATACAACCAAAACTAAATGCATGGTCATCAGCAGAACACAACAACCTCCGATGCAATTGACATTAAACAACCGAAAAATAGAATAAGTGGAGACATACACATACCTTGGAACCACAGTCAACACAAAATGGGACCAGTCAACAGAAATAAGATCACGAATTGAAAAAGCGCGAAACGCGTTCAACAATATGAAAAAGTGGTTTACAAGCAAAATCTCAATGGAACTAAAATTAGGACTGGTCAAGTGTTATGTCTTCCCGGTCTTGTTCTATGGAGCAGAGGCATGGACCACAACGGAAGCCACCCTGAAGAAACCAAAATCCTTTGAGCTGTGGATATATCGCCGTATTCTTCGGATATCCTGGACAGACCACATCACTAACGTGGAAGTAATGCAGAGAATAGGCAAAAGCAAATAAATAATCTTCACCGTAAAGAAACGGAAGCTTGAGTACTTCGGACATGTCATGAGGCATACTAAGTACCGGCTGCTACAGTTAATAGTCCAAGGAAGAATCGACAGTAGGAGGGGACCGAGAAGAAGACGACACTCATGGATGCATAACCTGCGACAATGGTTCGGACTAACATCGACCGAACTGTTCAGAGAGTGCCGTAAACAAAGTCAAAATAGCCTTGTTAATAGCCAACGTCTGAAACGGATGGATGAAATAGAAAATGAAATTTTTCTTCAAATTCGTAATGTTTTTTCGTTTTTCGTCTTTTACCATGGGAAAATGTGTAGTATGTAACAGTAGAAGTGAAGTGGGATTAAGATCTTAAGAAAAAAAGACGCGGCGTGGGTAGACCTGAAGGAACCGGCAAATTTTGTTTGTGGAAATGTGAATTCACTCAAATGTAATGTGTCAGTTTTTGTCTGTGTAATTACCGTTTTGTTCGTGCTTTGTTTTACCTGGAGGGATTTGTAAGACAGCATTCCAAACAATTTTATAGATATCCACATGGTTCCAAGAAGGAGCTTGAGTTTTTTTAAATCCAAGCTTTAAAGATTTCATAATCCAGTGCCCAGTTTTCATCCTCTATTTGATGTTACTGGTCATTCCAAAACATTTTGCAGCTTGTGAGATGCATTTGTGTTATTTTGGAGTGTTTAGAAAACTAGTGCTTCAGCCCCAAAACTTTTAAAGGGGATATTAATATTCAGTGACATCTGATATTAATTTTTGTTATAGTCAAAAATTCGGACATTTGGTACAAACCTACCCATAAATTTTGAATTTATTTTGTTTTGTTTTTAAAAAGTTCTACCTTAATGATAGATATATAGATAGATAGGAACGTTTATTGACCACTTTATATAAAGTTTGAAGTAAAAAAATACAATATAAGATATAATAATGTAAACTTAAAATTAACTTGACCATATTGGCTAAAGTAATATATGTAAGTATTCGCAGAAGAATTAAAATTAAAAAATTTAAGATAAAAAAAAATCTCCAACCAAAAAAAAAACTGTCAAATAAAAAATCTTTGAAATATGGAAGTAACAAAAATGTACAAATAATTAATGTAAACTGCATTGAAAGATCTAAATGATTTTAATTAATACTGCATTGAAAAATCTAGATGATTTCAATTTATTAATAATTTAAGTTCTTATAGTGTCCCCAACGTCTAGAGTTGTAAACCGATAGTAACATTTTTTTTATTTAAACATACAGAACCCACATCAACCACCAAGGGTTATTAGTGGGGGGACATACACAGTAGTACAGTTTGATAAATTAAAGTTTATTATAAATGTTTATGTCTTTTAGAAACTGCACTTAATCCGAGATATTTGTCGTCATCGCACTTCTCACGTTTCCACTAATTCCTCGGTATGTTTTCTGAGGTTGGAACTGCGGACAGTCCACCATTAGATGCTTCACGGTGAGTTGAGTAGAGCAGTACGTACAAATCGGAGCTGGTTCTTTATTTAGAAGGTGTTGGTGTGTAAGTATTGTGTGGCCGATTCGAAGACGATTTACGATTACTTGATCTTTTTTTTTCCTTGTTGTGGTAGGCTGGCGTCTACTCGAGGCTTTGTTTTCAACTTAGAGTCTGTTGCGTCCCAGGTTGCTTGCCATAAATTTATTATATGATTCATGGACTGTTGTTTATGGTGGGTGTGGGAATATTTATGAATTTCTGGAACATTTTCATTTCTGATGGATTTTAATGTCAATTGATCAACTTCCTCGTTGCCTTTAATGCCAATGTGTGAAGGTATCCTGATAAATGTAACCTTTTTATTTATATTTTGTAGTGCATTAAGTTCATTTCTTATATTTTGTGCAATAGGGTGGCTAGGGTGAAGTTGATTAATTCCATGATTTGCGCTGAGTGAATCTGTGATGATTAAAATATTAGTTTCAGTCGTTAAAGAGGAGTTTTTGATAGCTTTTAATATCGCTGTGGTTTCTTCGGTATAAATGCTGCAGTGCTGTGGAATTCTAATGCTGCGGCATGGCCATTTTCAGTTTTTGATGCATCTGTGTATATTATGTGGTGATTTATATACTTCTCTATAACTTCTTTGAAAGAATTAATGATAAGGTTAGGATTTGTGGTATTTTTTGGGTACTGTGTTAAAGTTAAATCGGTGATAGGTAAAGGGGTAAGCCATGGAGGGAAGTCTAATGTTGTGGTTATGGATAATTTGAATTGATAGTAACATTGTAAGTCATTTTTGTTTTTGTTATTATTATTTATATTTGTAACTGTTTATGGTGAGATAATAATAACTATGTAATGTTTCTTCCTAAACCAAAAGTAATATTCCTTTAAAAACATTCTAACCCTTTTGATGTATTTTTTCTTAGAAAACAAAAGCCTATCTTTCCACCCAGCAGGAAACACCTTTTTACCCTATCCAGCCCAGCAATTTCTTTTTCCCAATTTTCAATCCCCTATAAGTGATCCCAATATGGTAGACAATATAACCGCTACAATCGGTGCAGTGGATGAATAAGTTGGATCTAAGGGAGAAGAGTGTTAATAATTTCGTAGAAAAGATTATACCAGAAAGAAACCGCATGGTAGGAATAACTTTAAACTAAGAGGGACATATATATGATAAAATAAACAATTTGCCTAAACCAAGAAAGAGAGAGAAAAAGAAAAAATAAATGGTACAATAAAATTATAGTCTCACAGATTGTCTTTATTAAGTATTCAAATACAGTTGAGTTATTGATTTAAGATTTATTATTCAGCTTTGTAAACCTGACAGTAGATTATGCAAACGGATTAGATATGCATAATTAAATGGTAACAATTTCTCAAATACTAGCAGTTTGACTTTACGAGCTGCAAAATAATTATAAATGAAATGTTATAAATTAAAATATAAATCATATTGTTAATTTTCAACTGCATAAGAAATATTGTTAAACAATAAATTAAATTTTTCATTCAAACTTTTTTACGAGTTTCATTATTCTAAGCATAAAAATATGTTTCTATATAAGAAAGGAATAACCAGAAAATCTTCAATAAAATTTATTAACAAAATAATGTTTTTTTAAAATGAAAAGGAAACAACAGAGCTGTTAAGAAAAAAAATTACAGGTCAAAACCACTGTTTATTTTAAAGTATATTTCATGAATTTGCAACAGTTTTGGATTATCGCAAGACACTGACAGGCAATAGTCCACACTACTGCATAGGTGACATATGACACCCAACATTTCCGTTAAGACAGGGAGCTATTCTCTCTCCTGATAAAGTTTGTCCTTGTGTAATGTACAAACATATACATATATATATATATATTATAATATATATATATAATATATTACAAATATATATATAAATATATATATTATATACATATATATAAATATATATATATATATATATATATATGATAATGTTTTTATGGGTTGGAGTCAATAAAAGGGCTATTGGTAAACTATTCTTTATGTCAAGCTTTCGCTTGTGTTTACAATCTTTATCAAGAGCTTCTATAAAAATACAAAAAATCTTACAAAGTGAAACTAGAAAAATAAGTCTTAAGTCACCAAATAAAATTAGTTTTGTTATTAAATCTAAACTGCTTAACATTTAAAAAAAAGTATTTTAGAAAATATTAAATGAATGTTTCTCTAAATTTAGTAATTTTGACATACTTTTTTAACAAAAATAATTGAATTTATCAATAACTTACAATAGCGACCAATTACAAACAGCCTCAATGTCATGAATGGGTGCCAACTTACAATTTTCATTTTTGACAATTATATTGCCAAAAAATAAAATTTTGTTTAAAATATAATTTTTTATTTAGTAATAAAAAAGAAGATTACTTCATCATTGATAGATGTCTAAAAAATGTAACAAGTGTATGGAATATTAAATTAAAATGTGATATTTTAATGAATAAACTATAGAGAAATAATATAAATATAAATTTTGCTTAGATTTTGAATTTCTGATCTTTTGTTTAAATTATTATCACTTCCGCTTATACAACCATTTCCAAAAAAGTCCTTTTTAAATTTATTACTATTATTACATAAAATTTTAATGTCATCAAAATCCATAATATGGTGTTTGTCGATTACATGCTCTGAACATACAAAGACCATATTATGGATTTTGATAACATTAAAATTTTATGTAATGAAAGTAATAAATTTAAAAGGACTTTTTTGTAAATGGTTTGTATTAGCCGAAGTGATAATAATTAAAACAAAAGATCAGAAATTCAAAATCTAAGCAAAATTGATAATTATATTATTTCTCTATAGTTTATTTATTAAATATCACATTTTAATTTAATATTCCATATATTTGTTACATTTTTAGACATCTATCAATGATAAAGTAATCTTCTTTTTTATTACTTTATAAAAAAATATTTAAACAAAATTTTATTTTTTGGCAATATAAATTGTCAGAAATGAAAATTGTAAGTTGCATTCATGACATTGAGGCTGTTTTTAATTGGTCGCTATTCTATAATTTTATAACAATATTTTTTTTAACATGTTAAGCAGTTTAGATTTAATAACAAAACTAATTTTATTTGGTGAGTTAAAATTTATTTTTCTAGTGTCACTTTGTAAGACTTTTTGTATTTTTTTAGAAGCTCTTGATAATGATTGTAAATACAATTGAAAGCTTGACATAAAAGAATAGTTTACAGCATATTATCAGTCACATCATAAGACCGTTACATACCAAAATTTGTAAAAATCTTCTAGCCGTTTTAGAGATAATTGTGGTATAACATACTTGTTGCAGTTTCGCAACTGTATATAAACATTTGTAAATGTATTTACAGACTTTTAAATAGTCTCGATTCTCCCCGTATATTTACACTGAGATTTGCATATACAATTGCACAGCGGTGTTTAAGGGCCAAAAAGATATAAGGGCTAAACATTTCAAACGGCCATCTGCGAGATAACAAAAGACGATTTCCATATGCTACATGTGTTGTTAAAGTCAAAACGAAGAGTCGAAAAGTATCTCTCAAACGATGAACATGTGTATGTGAACAATGTGAAGACGAAGAGTACCTGATTCCGCATCGGCCAAGAAAGACGATAATGTGCATCACAACTTTTGGTAGTTGAAGTGTCGCTGAAGAATAATTTGCGATAGCGTTGGGGCTATCTTTTTCATGGGTAAGAAACAATACACCATATTAATTTGTTGCTGCATATATTAAGTAGCACTTGGTATATTTATTTGATATTTGAAACTTCATCGTATTTGTGCCGCGATCGAGATTGAACATTGTTAATTGGACATTTTACATTTGTTTCGGTTTATTTACTGTATTGTATATTTTTTTGTGTATTTTGTTAACACCGATTTTATTTCTTGTATGTTTTGTTTTAATAATTGTACTTAATAATTATTTGTATCCACCGCATTCTTAATTTGTTTTTACAACGTTAAAATATTATATCCTTATTTAGGTTGATTTTTTTTGTAAGATTATCAATTTGGCTTTTATCTTTTAATGTATAGTATGTTTGCGTCTATGGTAGGTTTTGTCTTTTGTTTTGTCAGTGGTTTTTTTTTATAGAATCGACATTTTTGTTTTGGTTGGTCTATGGTTGTCTTTCGGTGTGTCTGTTGGTGTGTTTCATAGTAGCTAATAGTTAAGTTTGTAATGTATTCTTCTCCTTTAATGTAGTATATTCATCTTTAATTATAATCGTATATTTGGTTATGTATATTTATGTTTAATTTTACAGCTTTTTAAAATAGAGTTTTCTACAGTCCGCTGCCTTTCATTTCTCTTCTTTTATTTGAATATACATACCCATTTCGAAAGGGGGAAACCAGCGAGTTTTAGATTGAACAAAATATCTTCTCTCCTCCTTTAGGTTGACCCCAATTGTTATATTGAGGTCATCGTATGTGCAGAACGCAACAATACTTAAAATTGAGCTATTTAAAAAATATTCGTAACTTAAATATATTAGACTTCAGGCCATAAATATTGGCGTAACAAAAAACTCCCATATACGTTGAAAGTTATAGGAAATTGACAATATCTGAAGAACAATTGTATCAAAATAAAATACCACCAATTTATACAGAACCTCCTAAGACTCTCTTCTCTAAGATAATAAAAACATATTATATGGATTCAAATCTTTCAGGAAGTATGACCAACAAAACAATTAAAGATAAGTGGCCTGCATTTCAATATATTTTTACTGACGGCTCTAGAATTCAAAATAAAACGGGTTGTGCAATATATCAGTGAAATTCTGATTACAAAGAATCATGTAGATTGCCCAATGAAGCTTCAATATATACTGCCGAACTATGAGCTTTATTTCTTGCGTTAAAATATATAGCCTCTATTGGTATAAATAATTATATCATTCTGACTGATTGTAAAAGCATTATGGACAAACTCACTTCTATCAAAACCACAAAAAAGCTAAACCATATTGAGATAGAAATAAAGAAGTTACATATGATATTATTTCCGGAGGTAGCTCGATTATTATTTGTTGGGTAAAAGGACACTCTGGAATATTATGAAATGAAGAAGTCGACAAATTAGCTAAATCTGCAGCTTTAACCATACATAATATAAACAAAATACTTCTTCCAGTAGCAGACATAGATAATATCAGTAGAAACAACTGCAAACAAAGATGGCAACGTTTATACAACCAAAGTACAACTGGAATAAACTTTAGAGCTTGCCAACCACTAATAACCAATGAGAGATGGTTCAAATATGAGACAAATAGGTTATTTATAAAAACAATAAACAGAATAAGATCAAAGCACGCACTCACTCCTGCATACAAATACAGCATATGTATCACTGATAACCCATATTCTTCCTATGGTAAAGTGGCAGATCTGCAGCACCTTATTTTGGAGTGTGGACAGTACAAAGTATCAAAATGATGTATGAAAAACTAATTGAACTAAATTGCAATTGCCTTTTTTTTCAGTAATAAGCAGATATTAAAATATATCTACGAATATATAACATCCTGTAAATTTAAATTATAAGTAGTTTTAGGTATTCAAATTAAAATTTGTAAATATGTCAAAAATTGAATGTGTATAAGAACATATTACTTACTGTAAATTTATATACAATAAAAAAAGCATACTTAAAACTCACTCTGTAGTTTGAAAAGAGACACAAAAGCAATATTTTGGCAACTATAAAATCATGATTTTGGTTTTAAAAATGTTTGTAAATGGTTTTGAACAGATTCTACAGTGTCTTTTTAGATTTTAACACCAATAGTATTTCGCTCATTCAATTTTTAATATTTTGCAGTCCAGACATGATTTCTCTTGTTCCAAAGATTACTTTTTCCTTCAGTTGTAAATATATTATAGAAAAATAAAATTGGTCTTGGTCCCAAAAATGTGCCTTTAAATTTCAAAATCAATAACTTTGGCATAAAAAAGTAATAAAAGATATTAATGTATATATATATATATATATATATATATATATATATATATATATATATATATATCTATATTTTCCCATTTAATTATAATCTAATTTAAAGTATATATAAGTCAAAAATGGTGCAAAATTGTACACAAATATATTTTGAAAGTAGTGACAATATATGTTTTTTTTTTGATATTTTTTTTACATTTGTTATTTTTCTTTATACAACATTTGTTCGTATTTGAAATGTTTCAATATTATATTTATGTTTGCTTACTTTGTATTTTAACCACAGTAAAAACCACTAAAATCCTATACTTAAAGCGTCACTAAGATTGCACTTGATGCGGAAATAACACAAAAAATATAACGGCGAGAAGTCCACCGACCACGAAACCAGAAGAAGCAGCAGAAGATCGTCCAAAAATCACTCGCAAATTACAAACAGCGGTGTCCGCCACCAACTTCCAACAGTACGCTGTTGTTCTTGCTAGTCTTTTACAATCGACAATCCGCTACCGACTAACTGGTGTACTTGAGGTAATGCCGCTTGTGAGGATGAGAGAATGGCACAGATCGCTCGCAGCAGACTGGTCTTGCTTGAATCGAGTCGAAGAGCATCACCATCGCTAGACAACTGGGTCAATGGAAAAACTCTCTCTGGTTGATTCCAGACACCCCGTGTGTGCCGTATGAGTCCTTTTCTTTTTTCTTATCATTTTCAAGGCCGTGATTCCTCATAAGGTAACGGTAAAAAGCGGTATTCTTTAAATGAAAGTTGCAGTTTAACACATGTAAATATTTATAAAAAAAATGTGCAATGGAAAATACGACACATTGGAATTGATACAATATGTACTTAAAAAGAAGTAGTAATCGATATACACTGCTTGAAATAAAACAAGCAATGATGGTTTTAAACCCAACAAGATTTAAAAATTGCACAATGATTAAAAAAGAATTAGTAATCGATCTAAAAATAAATTAAAAAAATACAATATGAATTGACATGAATTGTTAAATTAAAAACCATATTTAAAGATCATTAGACTGAAAAGGGGAGATTAAAATTTTAACCGGTAGACTTCAAAAAAGTCATCTGGGAGTTTCAACAAGAAATGTTAGGTTCACATCTTAATCTCCCACTATACTTGATTTGTTTTTTTGGTCTTTTCTTTTTTTTTTCTTCTTCTTTATAAGCAATTCTGCTTGTTTATTGGCGAGTTGGTACCTCTACAGAAGATTGTCACTTCTTCTTTTGCCTGGTCGGCCAATTCTTCTTCTATCGATTGATGATTTATCTCTTTGCTAATTTGATCACACGGGTCTCCCCCATTTTGCTTTTGTGATTATTATATTATTTTGTTGGTTTTTAGTGGTCTTCTCGACTTTGCTATATAGAATAGAAATCTGAACACAAAAAGTGGATAATATAAAGAAGTTGAAATCATTTGAGATGTGGTGCTGTAGAAGGATTTTGAAAATACCATGGACCCGAGTTACAAATGCAGAAGTGTTAAGAAGGCTACAAAAGGATTGCGACGTCATAAAGCACATCAAAACAAGAAAGCTGGCATATTTAATCCACATTACCAGAGGTGCGAAATATGAGATATAGACTTCGGCAAATATGCATATTGCATATTTTGCATATTGTGCATATTTTATGCAAATCAAATATTTCATATTTTGGCATATTTGTATAAAAGTTTGCATAAAGTGCATAAAAGTTCAGATTTTTATACTGTATTTGAAAATTTTTAAACATACCAATTTATTTCAATTCTTGTATAAAATTTTGTAGTCATTTTAATCAAGAAATGATCTAAGTACGTAATCTCTACAGGTACAAAACATTTACAATTTCAAAGAAGATCAATTTAAGTAGCCTCAACATTCTTAGAAAGTCTCGGTCACTGAGGCATTCAGTTATTGGATAATCGCTAAGGGTTCGCTCATTTGCATTTTATGATCTAATCCCCAAATCTATCTACAATTTATTGTATCTTAACAGCAGGTAAACGGCTAATAGATTTGTTCCTAATTTAGGGATTTTCCAAAATCTCCCAGTTTATTGAATTAGGTACCTAAACATTTCTAATTTGATGCTCAGATTTGTAAAACATTTTTGTTTTGATATTCAAAGCGTAAACACTCGTTGTGCGTAACAAAAAGAAAGATTGTGATTTTATAATGCCTAAAACAACCAGCGCTTCAACTTGGATTAAACCTTATAAAGAGCTGTCTATGGATATGGGAAAAATCTAATGTTCAGTCTGTGGCAAAATTGTAAGTATCTAATATTTTCTATTAAATATCTAATATTTCATACATACAGGGTGTTTCCAAATGACACTTACAACGTTTGACTGTAGATACTTCTCGAAAAATTGAACAAAACGATATAGTTAATGAGGGGTCAAACTTATTTACTTTTCGAGATACAGGGTGTTAAAATTAAAAAAAATTAAATTCTTTTAGTTAATAACAACAATAACTTTAAAACCAATAAACGTATTTACTTGAAATTTAGTACTCGTAGGTTGTTTTTAAATGAAAAATAGCTTCCTTTAGTGAGAAAAAATTGTCCATGGTACAATACAATGGTGTGTATTTAGAAAAATTTTTCACCTTTACTTTTTTTTATGAAGTCAGCTATTCTAAAACACAATTATTTTTATTGTAATTGAATTAACAAAAAAAAAACTTTTGTTGAATTTTAAAATAAGTTATATGATGTACTAATGGTTAGTAACAAAAACTAATTTGTGGATTAATACTGCATTTAAAACACTTAGCGAGTGTTTTTTTTTCCAAACCAGTTATTTGATTAACCAAAAACACCTTGTATATTTTTATATTTTAAAGGTTGGGTTAAAATAAAGGTTTTTATTTTCATTTATAGATAGCATGTGAGAAGAAATTTCAGATAGACCAACATGTGTGAACTGCTTCACACATTGCAAAAAAAGGAAAAATAGGAGGAAAACATCAAACTTCAATGGCTAAATGTTTCCAATCTACTTCAAAAAAATTAGATGAGCAAGAAACTTTTAATGAAGACTTGTGTCGCGCATTAGTGTCTGCAAACATACCGCTTTCAAAATTAGCAAATGTAAATTTTAGTTCGTTTCTAAAAAAATATTGCAAACTTAATGTTCCAAGTGATCGGTCTCTAAGAAGAAATAATGTGAACGGGCTATACTCGTCGGTGTTAATTAATATTAAGGAAGAAATTGCAGATAATTATTTTTACATATCTGTAGACGAAACCACTGATTCCTCAGGAAAGTATATTGCTCATTTATTGATTGGTGTTCTTAAAGAAGATAACTTACCAAAATCTCATCTTATTTCATGCCAGCAACTTGAGAAAACAAATGCTTTAACAATTTCGCGTTTTATACAAGAAACATTAGCAACTTTTGTTCTTCCGACAACTATTCCTTCTAATAAATTCCTGCTTATTTTATCGGATGCTCCTCCTTATATTGTGAAAGCAGGACAAAATTTAAAAATATTTTTCCCAGATTTAATACATGTTACTTGTGTAGCGCATGGATTAAACAGAGTTGCAGAGGAAATACGAAAAAAGTTTCCTCTTGTAAATACCATGATATCCAGTGTCAAAAAAGTATTTCTTAAATCTCCTATAAGAATTCAACTTTATAAAGAAATGCTACCCAACATTCCTCTTCCACCACAACCTACTTTAACGCGATGGCAACATGGTTAGAAGTAGCTAATTTTTATGCAAATCATTTTGTTAAAATAAAGAACATAATTGATACGTTAACAGATGAAAGTTGAACTTTCATTTATAAAATCAAATTTTAGTTTTGTTCAAAAAACAATTACTCAGTTAGAATCACCAAAACTGTCATTGTTCGAAAGTACAGCATTAATAAAAGAATTTGCGTCATGTTGTCGGAACGTTAGAGGTAATATTGGAAAAGATATTTAAAAAAAAATTGAAGCTACTATGGAAAAAAATAAAGGTTACCATATTCTTTCTGAAGTAGTCAGTGTTCTAGCTGAAAATATTTCGGAAACAATTAATTTAGAACCAAATGTTTTGGTTAGTTTGAAAAATGCTCCCGTTACATCAGTTGATATTAAACGAAGTTTTTTCATATATAAATATATGTACTCAGACAGAAGCCACAAGTTTTTGTTAGAAAATTTTGAACACCACTTGGTCATTTATTGTTACCATAATTCTAAATAAGTTTATTCATACTTAAAAATGATGTAGTTACTTAAAATAAATGTAAATCTTAATGAATAGTAGGAAATATTTAGTTATGTACACTTTTTTTTTTTAATAAAATTGTTACTATTTTACGATTTTTTTATTTATTTATATGCATATTTTGTAAAATATTTGCATATTTTCGGGTAAACACGTGCATATTTATGCGCATATTTTACTACATTTTTATTTGCATATTTGCCGAAGTCTAATGAGATATTAAGGCTCATAATGCAAGGTAAAATCAAGGGTAAAAGATCCATAGGAAGACGAGAATTTCCTGGCTGAGAATCCTAAGAAAGTGGTATAGTGCAGCTCAGTAGATCTTTTTAGAGCAGCCGCCAATAAGGTACGGATAGCTGTGATGATAGCCAACCTCCAATAGAAGAAGGAACTACAAGAAGACGAAGTGGTCATTCGTTTATGCACTGTACTTTACATTTCCCTTTAATGTCTTCACTTCTCTTTCCATCTCTCAGCTTATTTCCCATAATTCTTCTGGGTACTCTTACCTCTGCCATTTTCACTAACCTTCACTAGCCTTGCCGGGTCTTGTTTCTAATACATGTGTGATTATTGGTCTTACACTGGGTTTATAAATTTTTGACTTTATTTCAGTGTTAATATCTCGATTTCGCCATATTGTGTTACTAAGACATTGCATAATGTCTTAATGCTATTAATAATATAATGTCTATTTGCTTTTCAACTTGATCTCTCATTTCTGTATCTGTGTCTCCATAGCTAGACGTATAATTTCAAGGAATTTTATTTTCATTACTTGTTCAATACTGATGCCATCGATTTCTATTTTACATCTGCTTGGTTATTTGCTAATAAATTAAATTAAAGAGCGTGTGGCTCAATGACTCCCATACCTTATTCAGCTGCCTATGTCTATAGGTTCTGTAGAGTTTTTTTATATATTCTGATTCTCATTTGGTTGTTTTGGTAGATACTTTTAATGGTTTTTATCTGTGGAACTGCCTGGTTTGAAAATAAAAGGTAGTGAGAAGCTATCAGAGTGTTTAAAATATGGTTAGAAATGATTTTTGTAGATCTTAAATAAACTCAGCGTTGTTCTTATTCAGATGGTAATGACCTATTAATGTATTTTAAGTCAGTAAGAAATGATTTATTTGAAGATATAAGTTTTTGATTTAACATTTTATTTAACAAACAATTAATAAAAACTACACAAGAAAGCCCTGAAATTAGTATTTCCACCACCAGAGAAAAAACCCAGTACCTTCTGCTCGATTACATATACAGGCAAAATAACAACAAAATAGCCAAACACATAAAAAAGAAAGGAATAGCACCAGCTTTCCGAACAAATAACTTAGGCAAATATATTAAAAATAACAAGAGCCAAAATAAAAAAAAAAACACTTAAATAGTGGTGTGTACAAACTTCAATGTGGCGACTGCCCAAAAACTTACATCGATCAAACTGGTAGAAACTTTAATAAACGAATAGCAGAACATAAAAGGGCTTTCAATAATAGAAAAACAGATTTGACATACGCACTTCACCTTCTAGATCATAATCATTCTTTTAATGACAAATTTAAAATTCTTCACATTCAAAATAAAGGCCTAAAGCTATCTTTGTTAGAATCTATGGAAATCAACAAATTAAAAAACACAGATATAATTCTGAATGACCAACTTGAGACAAACAGTTCTCCCCTCCTTAACCTATTTCATTAGAGACTATAAATTGTAAACGCATGCCAAAAATAGATCACTTGAGAAAGACAATCAGCCGAAACAGCTGTAGTGATAATAGTTAAAATAAATTTTGTGGAAGTTTGAAAACAAAGTTTTCAGTGTTTTATTGTTACATAAAATGAATTTCCATCAAGTAACGGTCGAATCCATCAATAACAATGTGTTTTAATAAATTAAGCTAAATTTAAATTGATTTGTAAAAAAATGGCAAGCCCGTAAATAAACACTGTAATGTAATTACATTACATTAAAGCCCATTATGAAACTGACTGTATTAATAATGAAGAATATTTTCAAAGTAGAGAAATAAACTGTTTTTTCTATCAGAATTTTTAATGTGTTTCGCCATCTAAAACAAACACAAAATTAGCCCATAATAATCACATGTGTCCTATAAGCACATTGGCCCCTACATCTATTTTTTTTGGAAAAACTATCTCAGAGACCGGTGTATCCTATAATACACAGGCTAAAAATGTCAATAAAAATAAAAAATAATTAAATTTCCAAATTCACGTTACAAAAAGATGAGGTGGTGTTTTCAAAAAGTAAAAGTCGGTGGTCAGCAAAAATTTAAGTTTTATGTATTAGCTCTGGCAGTCAACCTGTTAAACAACACTTGGAGATCGAAACTTTAGCACTGGTCAAAGAAGGTGGAGTGCTACATAACATACAACAGTTTTGTTAGCAATTATTTGGTTTTTTTTCGCCAGTCGGCAGTCGGACGTCGACAAGTGAGGTTGTGCTTTGTGGATTGAGACCTATTCACCGGTGAATGTGCATCTGCCGCATGGGGACACACATGTCAAACGAATAGGAAGAAAATCCAAACAACACAAAACTGGATAATCAGAGAAGCACTGAACCTACCTCAGTACGTTCCACTGAGGTATTTATTCAGGGACTCTGGACAGAAAAGAATCCTAAGGACAATGGACGAAAGAGCAAACACCATTTTCAATGGTCTCGTAAATCATCCAAGCAGGACATTAAGAGAGTTGACAAACTACGACATAAACACTAGAACGGTACATAAACGGCCAAAGCAACAACTTATTGGATATAGAGAAGAAGGATAAATGAAGAAAGAGATAGACACAGAGCCGACTACAGAGTATATTAGACAGTGAGCACCAAAAAAATATAGTATATAAGAACAATATACACCGGGGTGTGTGCAGGCACTATACACCCGGGAATGCACACCCCACCACACGCACACTTAGGTTAGATTAGGTTTAGATTAGAATAGGGAAAACAAAAAAACACAAAAAAACATATACACGGAGTGTGTGAGAGCGTTATACACTTGGGAATGCACACTCCATAGTTAAGGTATTAGCATAGATAGACTTAGTTTTTAAAAAAACAAAAATCGCTCACTGTCTAATTAATGTTATGTCATCTTCAAGATAAACAAGAACACCCGTTACATCACAAAAATTTACATAACACAAATAAGAATGTATAAAAGGCCCGTCAGGCACTCTATAACCAGCCAGCAGGCACAGGCCCTTCAGGCAAATCAAATATTGATCAAACGTGGACTCTGAGCATCGAGGTCATGTGCGGCAAGCATGGGCTCGGTGGCCAGGACTCACTTCTCGAACACCCAGCCGGCGCGGCGAGGAGAACAAATTTTTTATTTTGTCAAATCGGCGACTGAGTGAACGAGCACACACATTCTTTTCCAGACAGAGAGCTGTCGGTCTAGACCGATGGCTCTCTGTCTGGAACACACGCTCTTTTTTAGGGACATGAGTCCCGAAGTAAAGCTAGAGTAACTTCTATAGAGTCAGTAAAGTTAAATAGGGAGAAAAGCCGACATGTGTGCTACCCTTACAGTTAGGTGGCCTAACCACAGTCATTAAAAACAGAAGGTGTCTCATTACCCAAGACACCTTACGTAACATTCAGATCATAAGCCTCCTCACGTAAGTCACACGCTGAGGAGGGGTGGAGGAAAAGCTGGGGGTCAGATAGGTACCACCTCAACTAGTGAGGTGTAACCGGTTTGATTTTCGGACTTGTGGATCCCACTCTTACACTGGTATAGTCGAGTCCAATGATATTTCGTCCGTCGGCAAAGTCAAACAGATAATATTTGTATGTTATGAAATTCGAGTAACCGATATCCAGGGACGTATCGCGATATTCGTTTTTTCATCGACACAAATTTTTTGATACAAGTATTAAATCATAACATAACAATGTGTAATGTGTATATTATAGTCAAAGAGCAGAAAATCTGATTTTGGAAAAACAAGCAAAACGTTATATTTCTTTGTTTTTTAAATGGTTAAAAGTGAAACGCAAAAAAATTATCACTCTACCACCCTGTCGGAAAAAATACTAGCTGATACAACGGCATCTACTATAGGGCTTTTTAACGCTTCCTATTTGTTTCAGGCACTTGTTATGGGTCATACAATTTTAAGATATCTATGTCATACGTCTTTTGTATGTACAGTTATTGGTATATACTATATACCAATAACGTATGATGTAGATATATTAAAATTATACGACATATCATAAGTGTCTGAAATATATGAGAACCGTTGAAAATCCCCATTAGCGTTTAACGATGACGTACATAGACGAAACTGTGGAAAAGTATTTTACATTTAAGAAAATATTGTTTTAAACAAAGTTAGCAATTTATAATGAAAAACCGAGTTGTTTTAACTGAAATAATCATCATGTTAGCGTACCTTTTCTAAAATATTTCTCCTGCAGGCGAGCTCTCATCATCGTCACTATCCACCAGATTAATAATAAGTTGTCCACTGTTTGAAAATAATTGTCCTAGTCTTCTGTACTCATTTTCTACTTTCACTACACGGTTTACTGCTTTTTTCCAGTCGGCACTTGTAATCTCTGATAGTTCATGTCGAATTAAATCGACCACTTTCGCGTCAAATTTTGGAAAACTATTCTTCCTCCGAATCCGTTTTTTTATTTGTCCCCAAATAAGTTCGATAGGATTGAATATACAAAAATAAGGTGGTAACCTCAAAACATTATGGCCATGTTGTATTGCAATAGTGTCCAGTATATATTGTTTCTTATAAGTTTTAGTACGAAGTACTTCAAGTAACTGTTTCTTATTATAGTTGTCTTCAAAATACAAATCATTTTCTGTGAGGAAATCTTTTAGTTCCTGTTTTGAAGATGAACTGTTGGGAATTTTTTTGAGAAGCCTTGAGTGGTAACTAGCATTGTCCATAACTATCACACTGCCCGGTGTTATATTGGGAAGTAATGTATTTTTAAACCACTCTTCGAATATAGTAGAATTCATATTCTGATGATAATCTACACTACATTTTTCTATTTTTTTTCCACAAAGCATTAACCCATTTGGCACCCAACCATTTGAAGATCCACAGTGCACAATAATCATCCGAGAACCTTTATTCGGAGGTACTCCTTTTAACTGGCACCGAAGTGAACCATCAGTCCAACCCTTACTAGCGGTATCATGCGTGTCATACCATGTCTCGTCTAAATAATATATAGTCCGCTGTTGGTCTCGATATTCTTGAATTTTTTTTAAATAATCTAAACGCCAGTGTACTATCCTCTTACTTTCCATAATAGCCACCCGTTTATCAACGATTTTGTATTTGAACCCAAGTTTTTTCAGCCTCCTACGTAAAGTGGTTTTAGGGCAGCTCCTTCCCATCGCAACAAGCTTGGTGTATATAATATCAATTGTTGGTATTACATTTTTTTTGTATTCCTCGTAAACCAAATTCCTTAAACATTTAGCAGTCACGATATTAATTTGTTTAGGTTTTCCAGCATCCGATCTTCTTTTTCTCTTTTTAACACCACTTTTCACGATGTCGCGCATAGTAGAATACGGAATTCCGGTTAGAAAGGCTGCTTTTCTTATAATACTGCCTTTACAACTATTTTCAGGATCATTTTGAAGATTTTTGTAAACGTTCATACAAATGCTCTTAGATTGTTCATTCAAAACAATTCTTTTCTTTGGAAGTCTTAAACACTTTTCTACAGTTACAGTCTCAGTGTCATTGTTTTTTGTATCACTTACACTTAAAAGATTGTTGACTACTATACTTTCTCTACTACTACTTGGGTTCTCTTGCTCCCATGCACGAAAAACTGTAGGCGATTTTTCCCATGGTCTAAACATTTTCTTTATAAACAAATAAACAGTTTCAAAAAAACAAACAACAAAAAATACTAAAATTATTATATCTAATCACAATGAAATTTCAACACAACTTAAAATTAAAGCAATGCACAATGCACATCTATAAAAAGCTAGTTGTGAAGATACAACTAAACTAAAAATTTACAAGTCCTGTCCCTTAGATAAGGCACATGCCGGTATTTTTACAACAGGATTGCAACGTCGTAAATCAATCCGTTTAAAACTTGAAAATTGATACTTGGGCATTAGTACAGTTAAAATTGTTAGACGGTTATATTTATACGAAATATTAAGCAATATAATTGAAACTTTTTTCTACTTTTAAGGATAAAAAAGCAAGTTCATTAGCGGAAGGTAATTCAAAATTATACTGCACATTATATTTGAAGCATTATTTGGTCAAAACATCTCATTTTTGGTAGTCAAAAAAAATATTAAATGCATATAATAATTTGTCTGGACTAAAGGTGGTAAACTATGATCTGGAAGTTATATTTTTGTTTGAATTTGCCGACGGACGATAGAAAGTCGGTGCTAACTATATACACATGTCCCTAGGGGTAGGGTTGATCGCCTCGCGTAATTGTGTGTGTGTGTGTGTGTTTTTTTTTTCACCAAGGTATAGGTTGCACAAAGATGTTTTTAAACTCACAGAAACATAGGTTGTTTAAAAACTTCGTCCACAGTAAAGTAATATTTAAACAATGACTATATTAATTAAAAAAAATTGTTTTTATTGGAACTTATAAATAAAAATACCATATAACTTTAAAAATTTAGGAAAAAATGGCATATTAATTTAAAAATTTAAGACAAATGTTTCGATATATTTCCAAATCTTTAACAGAGCTCTTCAATCTTAAATCTTCTGTTTATCCAATGGTAACTGTGAATATTAGAATATCCGGCCTTTTTCTAATAATTGTTGAGTAGTTAAAATAAGCTGTTAAAATTAAAACCAAGCATCAATTAAATTCTAATAATGTTTAACCAGACTTGGTACTCTGAAGACTCGCTTAAAAATAAGTAATAAGATAATAAGACAAAGAGGTGCAATGGAAATGAGAAAAAGTACAAACAAAGAACCACGTTATTAACATAAATATTATCGTGAGGCGAAGAACATAAAACTTTTTAGCAAACTAGCAGATGCTTGTAATATTCTGAGAAGACTTAATTATCTACACGGATATTAAATTTTTTTTTGAGTTCTAAAAAGTAAAATAATTCTCGAGTGACTGCAATATTCTTTTTAAGAACAATAATTATTTTTTTAAAGAATGTAAACAGTTTTCTAAATTCTCTTAGATATGTTAACTAAAAGTTCTTTTTAAAAAATACACTTGTCAACAGTGATTATTATAAAATTCCACCACATTTCATCAAAAAAATTCATTTTCAAGGATTTCATTCCACTATCGCATGCAGGAATTCTGCTTTAAAACCTATGTAATGGCAATTCTGGTCCACTCTTTGATTGTCATGCGTTATAAAATCCCAATTTATTTTAACAAACTGCTCAGGTGTTTTATCAATAGATACTATTGAGGCGCTTCCTACTAGAGAAAAACCTATTCCTAATGAACAGTTACTACTACAAGAAACCTCACCGCAGATGGACGTGGAAAAGCCCAGATGGGAACACGACAAACGAGATCGATTACTTTATCACTGATAAAAGATACATATTTACAGATGTGACAGTGCTAAATAAATTTGCGAAATCAAGCGACCATCGTATGGTGAGAGCCACCATTGTGTTAAATACCAACTATGAACGACACAATATGATAAAAAAGAAGCAAATAAACAGATGGACACATCCAAACAACGAACAAAATTTTGAAGATCATATCGGTAAATTCTTTCAAAAAAAATCATCAACAAATGATATTAACATTCTAAATGACATAATAGTAGAAGCAATAACAGAAGCTCAAAAGAAATGCTGCCCAAAAACCGTGAAAGAAGAAAAAATTAGTCTGGAAACACAGAAAAAAATGGAACAAAGAAGAATACTGAGAAGCGACGAAAACTGTAGTAATGACGATATAAATAGAATGAACAAGGAAGTATCAAGAGAAATCAGAAAAGACTTAAGAAGATACAAAGATGAGAAAATCATCAAAACCATTGAGGAAAAAAAGAGTATGAAAATAATGAGACGCAAACTCACAAATGGAAATAAACAAATAGTCAAACTCAAGGATAGAAATGGCAACATCACATCAAACAGAGAACATTTGTTACAAATTGTGGAATCATTCTATGAGACATTATATAGCAACCAATCGACTCTAAATATAGTCGAATATCAACAGAGGAAGGTTCAAAATCAGGGTTCCGAAGATATTCCAGAAATCTCCTTGAACGAAACTTACAAGGCCCTAAAAAAGATGAAGAATAACAAAACTCTGGGGGAGGACGGTGTCGTCACTGAAGCGATAAAGATAGGAGGCTCAGTACTAATAGCCAAAATTCAAAAGCTCTTTAATCTATGCCTATGGAATCAAAATATCCCAACAAAGTGGAATAATTCAATAACTGTACTCTTACACAAGAAGGGAGATGTAGCAGACCTGGAAAGATACAGACCAATCAGTCTCCTTAACCATCTTTATAAATTATACACCCGAATAATAACGAATAGATTAGAGACAAAGCTGGATTTTTACCAACCTCGGGAACAAGCTGGTTTCCGCCCTAATTACGACACAAACGATCACCTGCAGTGCCTAAAAACCCTAATAGAAAAAACTAAGGAATATAACCGTCCCTTGGCATTGATATTTGTAGACTTTAAAAAGGCATTTGATACAGTGGAACTACCGTCCATCTTAAGAGCACTACAAGATTGCAGGATCGACCACAGATATTGTAATATAATTAAAAATATATATGAAAATGCCACAACAACCATAAGTCTATATTCTGCAACTAATAAAATAAAGATAAAAAGGGAGTCAGGCAAGGTGATACCATGTCACCAAAGCTGTTCATTACCGTTCTTGAGTATGCATTTAAAAAACTAACATGGTAACAGAAAGGAATATCCATCGATGGAGAAAGATTAAACCATCTACGTTTTGCGGACGATATCGTGCTTCTGTCAGATAATCTGGGAGAGATCAAAGACATGCTCCAAGAACTGAATGACATACTACAAGAAACTGGGCTGAAGATAAATTTCGAGAAAACCAAAATGATGACCAATATGGTTCCCAGCGAAGAGATTAAAACAAATATCCCAATTCACCTGAAAATGAAGGCATTTAACCAATGCATCTTACCACTCTTGACCTAGGGAGCAGAGACCTTAACTTTAACGAAAGCTACTGCCGAAAAACTGAGGGTAACACAAAGGCAAATGGAGAGATCAATGCTGGGCCTGACCTTGAAAGATCGCGTAAGAAATGAGGAGATACGCCGACGAACTGGCGTAGACGATATTATACTGCGAATCAATAAACAAAAGTGGAGGTGGGCTGGACATGTTGCTAGAATGGAAGACGGAAGATGGACGAAGAGATTATTGGAGTGGAGACCAAGAGCCAACAAGCGAAGTCGAGGCAGACCACCCACCCGATGGACCGACGACCTAAGGAGGATAGAAACAAACTGGATTGCAGCAGCTAGAGATAGAGAGAACTGGAGACGTTTGGAGGAGGCCTATATCCAACAATGAATGTGAAAATTCGGCTGGATGATGATGATGATGATGACTATTGAGGCGTTTATTTTAGAAACAACATAAGTCCAAAATTTACGAAAACGCGATTGGGGCGTCATCATGTAAAAGACACTGAACTCTATCACCTCAAAGATTCGTTTCTTGCAAAAACATCACATATCCCCCGATATGTGGTATTAAAATATCGGTATTTCTGTAAAAACGACATATGTCCTATTCGTTTCTTTTAAAAACTACCTAGGTCTATGTACTAATGTTGTTTTAAAAAAAAACTACGCCGAGAGAATAGCCCACTGGTAAGTACCGAACGACTTCGGCACGCATTGCCGGCGAGTTCTCATTCTCATCGGTCTGTTCGCCGGGTGTAGATAGGCAAAGACTTGTCAAATTTAAGCTGGATTTATAGTTTGACGGACTGTAGACGCAGACGCACTGGAAAAAGATCAACATAGACTTTTGTGTACTCCTATTTATAAATGAACGTAAACGCAAGACGGGACGTAAGCGAAACGCACTGTAACGGAAGAGTTGGTCAACTTTCAACTTTTACAGTGCGTTTCTTACGTCTGACCAATCAAAAGAAAGAATGGGTTATGTTCATTGCACCAATATTGAAATATGCCAAAAATTGATCTGGATCTTCTGTCTTCATCTTTAAAAAATAATTATAAGCATTCTCTATTTTTCTATTACGGTTTATTGGTCTTGTTTTATAACGTCTTGGTCGCCTTATTATTGTCCTTCTAGTTTTTTGCAATGCTACTGCACACAGCACAGCAGCAATCCTACAGCGCCAAGGAGCATACCTTCGTATATTTCACAATCCATTCTAACACGCAAAAAGGATAAAAAAAATATTATAATAAACAATAGTATAAACACACACCCTTTGTTTATTATGAATTCTGATTCCTATAATTGTATAATTTATAGGTTATATTGAATGTTGTGGGTCATCAATTCTTGTCTTTACTCATGCGCAAAAATTCCACTACGTCCATTTATAAATTGAAAAAATATTTACAGTCCGTTTCTTACGTCTCCAGTGCGTCTACGTCTACAGTACGTCAAACTATAAATCCAGCTTTAGTAGCGTTGTTGTCTTATTACGGAACGATTGTGTTGTTGGTTCTCGTGTCATATTTTAAGTAGTTTCTTAAGTTTTGCACTATAAGTTATGAATATGGAGAATGGAGTAGCAAGTGGTAGTGGAGTACAAAACCACACTCGTGAAAGAAACTGCGGGTAAATAATAGCTTTAACGTAAATATTGAATATTTTTCTTACAATATGTTTTTCGTTATAGATTTAAACGGCTTAAGTGTGATGAACATATTAGTAGGAAAATAGAAGTGGTTTTATTCCAACAGTTTTATAATATGAACAATAAAAATGAGCAAGACTCTCATTTGTCTGGTCTAATAACTATAAAACCAGTAAAAAGACGCCGCTCGAGAAATAGAAATGTGGGTACTAAAAAACCACATGCTGCAGGATATGCATTCAAAATAAAAAATTAAGGAAAGGAAATAGAAGTCTGTAAAGAGGCATTTTTGGGCATTCATGGTATAACTGTTGGTAAACTTACAAACTCATACAAAACCATTTGGTCACACAAGGTATGGCGCCAAGTGATCTTTTAAACCATGGCAATCACATTACTCACGATGCAAACACCCACTTCGTTTGTACCTGCCGGAAGGTTTAACCATAAGAGATATGCATTTCAAGTTTCCATCTTAATACCTGATCAATCTCCCTTATAAAATCTACTGGAAAACATTTACATCCAACTTTAATATAAGTTTGGCTTCCCACGATCAGATACATGTGCTCAGTATGATTCGTTCCAATAAAAACTTACTTCCGAAGGAATAAACGATGCAGAAAAAGTCCAAATAAAAATGAAAATGAAGATTTATTTAAGAAAGGCTGATGCATTTTTTACAAGGAAAAGATGATACAAGAGTCAGGCTATGGCTGGAGAAATCGATTGTATTAGCTTTGATTTCATGCAGAATCTAGCTCTTCCCTATATTCCATCAAATCCAGTTTTTTATTCACGTCAGTTGTGGTATCAAGTATTCGGTTTACACAATCTTGCTACAGATGAGGCATTTATTTACACCTACACTAAAGGACAAGCGAAAAAAGGTGCCAACGATGTGTGTTCCATGTTGTTACATTTTATTAACAATAATAACTTTACGGCTAGGAATCTTATACTAATAAGTAATGGATGTCCTGGGCAAAACAAAAATTATGTTACGTTGCACTTTTTATTTATTTTTGTCCATATACTTAAACTTTTTGACACAATTAAGTACCTGTTTCCGGTTCGGGGCCATTTCTATCTCCCAAACGACCAGGACTTCGCAGTGATCGAAAAAAAAAAGAGGAACGCCATTTGGAAAGAGTAGAGACACCTAAAGAGTGGAACAAAGCAATATTCTCTTCTTCTTAGGGTGCCTGTCTGTTCCGAACGTTGGCGATCACTCTGGCTATGATGATTTTGTTGGTTGCTATACGAAATAGCTGTGTTGAGGTCTTTCTTTACCATGCTCTCAAGTTAGCAAGCCAGGATATTCTTCTTCGTCCTGGGGCTCTTTTTCCTTCAATTTTACCCTGCAAAATGCATTGGAGTAGCTCGTATCTGCCTTGATTTCTCATAATATGTCCCAAGTATTCCAGCTTACGGCTCTTCACAATGTTGACAAAATCCGCGGTTGTGTTCATCCTCCGCAGTACTTCTTTATTGGTGACTTTGTCTGTCCATAGTATCTTCAGGATTGTTCTGTATAACCATAATTCAAACGCCTGAAGTTTTGATAGAGTTTCCGCCTTCAATGTCCACGTTTCTACTCCATACAGAAGCACTGAGTATACGTAACATTTAAGGAGCCTTATTTTTGTTTCTAGGGTGGGGTCATGGCTTTTGAACACAGAGCTCATAGCCAAGAATGCACTTTTGGCCTTTCCGATGCGACATTTCTCTTGGGTATTGTCCCATGACTCACTGATTAATATTGTCAGCACAAAGTAAACCCTACAAATTTTCCTTAGTCAAAATGTAAGTTTTTTGACATAAAGCTAGAAACCGATCAATATTTTCCGAAAACAGCTAAACCGCCAATTTCTCTAAAACTAGTGCGCATATTCGAAATTACTGTAGAGACTGCTGTAGTGAAGTTGAAGAATAATACCTACAATAGTCCATGGAGATCCTCTATTGTAAGAAGTAAAGTAGCAACAACTAGTTTAATAAAACTCACACCAAATTATTTGTAAGCTGTGCCAATTCCGTCTACTAAACTGAAAAATTTAAGGGATCTCTTACCGTGTTTAGGAAATGCAAAAAATCGAAGCTTTTATGAAGGCATTTTTACGACAAAATCTGCAAAGCAGTGATGCCTTAGAAATCGATGAAGATGACAACAGTTAGTGGTTGTGATGAATCCTAATTATTTTTTGTAACTTAAAATTCAATAAAAACTTAAGTTGATACCATTACTTTTATTTTATTTTTTCTTTCTTTTAAAAACAACGTAAGTCCAAGATTTTTGTTTTTTTGTTGTTAATATCATGAGATTTTGTCTAAGCAATTAGTATCGTGTAGTAGAATCGTGTAAGAATATTACAGACAAAAATTGTTAAAAAAACTCCCACACCCAAGGATTAAGAACATTTTTGAGCAGTTTCAAAAGTTCTTTAACGACACAACTGGGAATAATCTCATCATTAAATATATAACCTATTTCAAGTTTTTTAGAGAAACTAATTTTACTTTTAACTTAAGAAAGGCAACAGATTATAGTAGCATTCTTGTACTGGAATTTGACTATAAAATTGACGCATAAAATCTACCGTTACCAAAGCTCAGCATAACAAAACAGTTTTATAAAAGACTTTTATGGATGTACGTATTCAATATATACGTGCATAATGATGGATTATCATATGTATATAGAATCTCAATGTAAAAAGGAGCAAGTAGTGTTGCTTCGATCATCTTTGACTATATTTACAATAAATTAGCAGATTATCCTAATACCAAGCATATTGTTTTTCTATCAGACGCAGCTGTAGGCCAAAATAAGAATCGAGACTTACTGTTACGGTTTTGTTGCAGGATATCAAACAGTGTCGAAGAACAAAGTCGAAGTGACACATTTTTATCCCGTTCGTGGACATTCCTTTCGTCAGTGTGACAGAAATTTTGGGGTTATAAGACAGTCCTTAAAAAGAGTTCAAGATGTCGAGGAACAAAAAAGCCTACCTAGGAAAGATAGTACAGTGCAAAGAAAATCCTTCTCCTATCTGCCTGAAACATGACTCCTCTATAATATATGACGGGATGCAGCACTTCTTTCTTATTTTTTGAAGAAACCTGTGAATAAAGATTGTGAGTTTAAAATACAAGTATAAGCGAGTTCTGAATTATAAACCTTTTGGGACAATGGCTGCTTCTAAAACGTACTTTGATTGTATACCCCTTTTAAATATGCAAAAACGTTGGTATTTGATCTTACTCTTACACCTTTGCCTAAAAGTAGAAACTTCTACAAACTTTTATTTCAAGAAAACACACCGGATGAAAAAGACAATAAGAGTAGTGCTAATGACTCAAATTGTGAGGAAATTTAGCAAAAAATTATATTAAATATAATGTACTGTAAACAAAATAAAAGTTTTCTTGTTATAAAAAAGACCTTGATTATTATTTTAAACCTTTGTATACTATAATATATAACTGTGGTATACTATACAATAGTAAAAAGTTTAGGCCTTTCTTATGCAGAAGACGTTTTAATTTGCCAAATAACTGTATTCTTTAGAAGAAGGCCTATGTAAACGTGTGTTAATACTCTTCATTTAAAAAGAAAAAAGGACCTATTTTATAAAGGTGGTCTCTATTATTTTATCAATGAATCGAAAATTCTTAAAACTAAAACACTTAAACATTGCAAGTGTTGATTCGCCTAGGTTAGGTTAGGTTCGCATTATTTTATCAATGAATCGAAAATTCTTAAAACTAAAACACTTAAACATTGCAAGTGTTGATTCGCCTTAGGCATGGATGTTAAATCTTTGAATGCTTGTCTCTCAAAATACACTTTTTAGCAGATAGGCCCTTCTTCTAGCTACCACCTCAATTTAACTTATAGCTTAAGTTTTCTGAATAAGATACTTCTCAAAAAAAAAACACAACAAAAAACAAAAACTGACTAACTCTGCCATTGTCGATCTCATACCCGAATAAAAAAGGAGGAGGGTAAATGGCTAGAGTAAGGGTCTTGGTAACACTATCCATGCTAAGTCCTGTGACGTAGCCAAGGGGGGTATCCAGTGGGTCCAGACATCCTACGAAATATTATCAAATATTAATAATTTTAAAATTCAATAAATACGTAAAATATATTCAATTGGACTATTTTATTTTATATTTAAAAAATATATTGATTTTTCTGAAAATTATTGTGAATACGGAAATTGAATAATATTTGTTCTTTTATCAGATTGTGTTTGATGTGAGCATTGAGTACTTACTATATGCATCATATTTTATAATGAAGCTTTTGGAGCAGGAAAAGGCAATCAAAAAAACTGTTGAGCATTAGTTATGAGCTCTTTTTTACGATAAACATGCTCAATCGAAAAATTCGATACACACAATAATCTTCAATACCATCGAAACAGCGTATTAGGGGCAGATAATTTTATTCAAGTTATGATAAAGAAAATAGAAGATATATTTAGAATTTTTTTTTATTAGAAAAAGATGTCGCATCCACCAAAAGGTTATTAGAGACTGAACAAAATATAAATAACAAAGTTAAACACCTACAGATTGTACAAAATGTGTATCGATCTGAGATAATTCACTATATTGTCACAGAAATAGTTTTGACCTAGAGCTTGTGGTAGAGCGTTTGGTATCTTTCTTGGTTATATTTACTACAAATTGTTTTCGACTGTTAATCGGACGTTACACTGGTCACATATAGGTGGATTTTTCTTTGTGAAAACTGTGAAAAGTTAGGAGTGCGTTAATCTGGTATGTCCTAGAGGTAAACGCGCATCCTTAGTTTGTTCCTGTCTATTGCGCGACGATGGAAACCACTGAGACACATTATTTTTGATTTTATTTTGATTGAAAATAGTTTGAGACCACTCATTTCGCCACAAACACCACACTTTATTTTTAAAATAAGCTTTTATTTTAAAATTGTCGTTGGCTTTGAATGTGCTTTCTAAATGATCTGCAAATCGTTCTGCTTTCGGTTCATTACTTCTAGCCCAGTTGACGTTTTCCAACTTGATAGGAGGAGAATGAATAAATGGTCTCTTTATTCTTTTTGTTGCCTTCCATAACGATGACGGGATGAAGATGACGCAGTTTTAGTAGCTGACTTTTAACTTTCATCGGCTTGGCCAGCTCTTTCTCTGTCTTTGATGGTGCTTCTTTAGACTTAGTCAGAGACAGTTTTTTTCGGTTTAGTTATTCATCCATCTTTCATTTTTCTTATGAACTAAGCTTTGCAGATCCATAACAAGACGAGATAGACGCTAACTTGAAAATCCTGACGCTTCTTTTCTCTTTGTTTACACCAACGGTCCACCAGCAACTGCAGCTTTTAAATATTTTTTGATGAACAGTGCAACTTTTCCGCATCTACTTTTACACTTTCACATCTTATCCATTTACAGCGATATATTTTTTAATAGCTTGAAAATAAGAACCACCTCTTTTTGGATTTCTGCTTTTTTTATTTTTAAATGGTGAAGGTGTTTGTGGCGTTCCAGACTCCGATGTAGCCAAAGTGACTGATGATTGGTTTTCTATATTTAGCAATTTCACAAAGTATTAACTATGAATCCAAGACAATCTATTGCAATCAAGTCCAGGGCTTAAGTCTTAAATACATTATTAGTACATTAATACCTTAAATAGCTACATTTGACTTTTCAAACTCGATAGGTACGAAACTCTATCGTATTTACACAAATCGACATACTTGCGGATGTGGATGCATAAGCACGGGAACGCTCGTCCACCCTTGTAGACTTTATCAAGCAACGATTCGACATAATTAATCATAAAAAATAAAAATCTAATTTTCGAGCCCCGTGTCTAGGTTGCCTAGGCCTTAGTCCGCCCCTGACCCCGCTCACAATTTACCAGTACTGAGCAACGGAGGCTTTGAGCATATTGGTGTCTTAAGATTTATTCTTCATAATCTAGATCACCTTAGCATGGTACAATTTTAGAGGATAATGTATTGTTGATAATGTTTTCGCTGCATCTTCTTATCTCTTCGTTTTGTTAAGCAGGAACATCTATCAATAACAGAATAATATTCATTGAAAATTGCTGCTGTCGGACGCCAATTCTTTAACTCTGCTTGCAATCGATTTAATTTCGTTTTTAGTCTACTAAGTTTAATAAATTTAACAATTTTTTTAGCATCATACAAGAACAATTATTAAAAAATAACAATTGATCTAAATTCATGATTGATAATGACAACGTCGATATATAGAACACAAAAGGTTACTACAGCTAATAAATTAAAATCTTAAGCATCGTCATCCATCCAACAAATATCGATTCATATCACAAAAATGATTTATTAGCCGAGCAGTTACCTACCTATCCAATAAATAAACCGAGTTACTCATTTAGTGCTTCAATTGAAACAGAAATAATGCAATTAGAACTTTCACAAAAGTAACTGAGAAGAAGAGGATCGTAACTAGTAACATAAAACGCAGTGAAATTAATAAATAATACTATACTATTTAATAAAAATTTAGTAGGTATTCCTAAATCAGCGAAAGTCGCCAATGAATAATTCTAGTCGACAAGATAGAAAAAGTACCTAGCCACTAAATGATATACCATTAGGTAAATAGACTACGTAAAATATACACGAGACTAGCCGACGAGCGGGTTATTAACAGGACATGGGCGTCTCACGTAAAACTTTTAATAATGCGTACAATTATCTGCATGAAAAGTATAATCCGAATATTCCTTTTAACTGCATTTCTTACGACCAATAATTGACATGTGCAAATGGTTCTATCAACTACACTGCCTAATATTGTTTTTACCTTATTGTTTTCTGATAATCGCTAATGGTATGTTTTGTAATGTGTCGATGGTCCGAAGTTCTTAAGATTATATAACCGCCACCCCTTTTTAGCTGATTTAGCGTTATCCATGAACTTTCAAAAAGCATTTGACAAAAACAGCAGACAAACTGCAATCCAGAAACATCATCTAAAAGATGATGTTTCTGGATTTGTGTATCTCAAGATCATGGGAGCATCGACATCCACCATGCGATCTTCTATCTTTAGCATTTTTCTTCGAAGTCTGGATTGACATATCACACGCACAAAAAAATAATTGTATGATTGAATAAAACAATGACAACACTCCCTCTAAGCTACATTCAACCAGAAAAATTAATACGCCCACATTTTCTTATAAATGAGTTTAAGCAGAATATTAAAAATGGTAACCTATCAATACATTAAGGGCATCAATACGCAGATACTGACCTACTGTCGGCTAACCGGACTTTGCTTCAGACGTGACAAAGTGTTTAACTTCACGACGGCATGGAACCCAGATTGGACTCAACAACACAATTGCTACATGCTTTGTATTACCCAAAACCACACATTGCAACACATGGTCTATGCTAAACAGAATCAGGACCTAATTCGGCAGATTCAGATACATAATGAACAAATAGTTATTGTAAATTGCAAAATTAATTGTAATATTATGTATTATGGTATAATACACAGTATGTACATATATTAAGGCCCAGATGATAAATAAAACTAAATCCTCTCACTGTTACTGTAAAATAAAAGTTTTATATGAGTATTTCATTTCATCTATCGTGTCCACTCCTAGTGAAATCTTGACTAAGATCTTTGAATTTCTGATGAGCTCTAATATAGATCGAAACATGTCAAAGTTTGACGGGAGCACAGTCTTATAAAGAAAGCACAAAACATGCATATATTTTCTCTTTGTCAACGATTATCCATCTACTCTTAAATGTAGGTCTCTTCTAATTGCTTCCATCTTTCTCTATCTTACGCCAATTTAATTCACAGTTTGCCTGCCACTGCTCTTATGTGACCTACTCATCTTTTTTGAGGTCTTCACATGCTTCTTGTTGTCGTCCATTCTAGAAATCAAGAAAACTCCATTCTAGAATTCTCCGTGTCCACCTGTTGTCATTATATCCGGCTTCGTGACCTGCCCAGCGCCAGTTCATTTTTGTAATTTCTTTAACAATATCCCTAATCTTCGTTCTATGTCTTATATCTATGTTTCTAATCTTGTCGCTCTAAGTGATATTCTATGCATAATTCGTTCCATTGCTCTTTGCGTTGTTTCTAATCTTTTAGCAGAATTTTTGGTAAGGGCTACTGTCTCCAAGCCGTAGATACAAACTGGTAGTATTCATATGTACACTTTTTTTCTTTAAGTTTACAGGAATGGAGTTGTTTTTCAGGATTTTTGAGAGTGGTGAATATATTTTAGAGAGTAATCTCCTGCATAAAACGAGTTACAGAATTTTGTTTTTGTAACTCGTAACTCGTGTAACATACAGTTATCTAAAAGTTACACAATAATTTAATTTTATACTATTTTCTATAATTCCCGATTCACTAATGGTGGTGAAATAGTATTTCAAGATACAAAAATTTAACACAAACTCAGCAGTATCAGTACTGCTTAACACATTTAACAGTTTGTTCTCGAACTACTGAAGAATTTCAATACTGGAATTTGCACATAACAACCATAATTCTAACTCATAGGTTTATATGAGATATAGCATAATATTACATAATAACGTAAAATAAATAGACCCCGCAGCTTTCTATACTTAATATATAATCGGGTGTCATAAAGACCTGCTTAGCTATATACGTTTACTAAAACACTGGCGTGCTTGTTTATTTGGGTTTACTTTTCTTTGTCAAAGGGAAGTCTATATAAAAAAAGTTATATTTAAATGATTTTAATAACAAAAAACAAAGCATTAAATTTACGCCTTCACTATCAACACATAACCTAATATTTATAAACAATATGCATTTAAGAAATATCTTACCTGAAAATTGAGGTTTGGCTGTCTAACTTCCGTGACCACAAACAAGACATTTAAATGGCATTTTACTAAAATATTAAGTAAATAACCCTAAATTATCAAGTAAAATTTGCTTATCACCTGAAATATGTCAAAACAAGGTAACTTCCTAAAAAATCGTGAAGTTCGTGTAACTTCCAATTATAACAACATTAACAAAGGTAATTCTGTTTAAGGTTTAAGCCACTTTTTACAGCATTCACGAAGAGATGAGAATTAATGAGAATTACGTTAAGAGATTGGGGCTTGCGTCTAGTTGTTACTTATTCAATAGATTCCTACCAGACGAATGTGTCCGCTTAAACCACCCGGAATACAGATGAAAATATATATAATCAGTGACATTAGAAGTGTTACATCCAGAAGGAAGAATTTCTCGAACTAATTTTTTTCGTAACAGAATTACTTAAAACATATTATGATAACTATACCAATCTTTTTTAATTTATACTTTTTTTTAAATAAAGTTTTACTTTTAAATATTTTTGGAATGAGACCGAATTGTGAAAACTTGTTCGTATAGAAATTTTTAGTTATTGTTCCTAAGTCTCATTGTATTGAGCGTAAGAAAATGCCTCGAGTTCGAAGACACGAAAAATTAACATGTCAGCGATTTTGACAAGGGTAGAATTATTGCGTATAGAGATATAGGTTGGTCATACCGCAAAATTGCCGTCGTGGTAATTATACGGCAATGACGGTTATGCGTGTCTGTAGTGTGTGGACAAACGAAGGTAGAGGAACACGAAGAAGACGCGTCAAGATAGGCGCTTTAGATTACTGGCTTTGCGAGATCGTTCTGCTACTACGCGTCTATTTGCTGACCAATGATTTGGAGTAGTAGGTAGATCTGTCAGAATGCGTACACTATACCGGCGCACTCGAGCCTTTGGACTGGTTTCATTCCGCCAATAACTAGTGCTTCCTTTAACTCCAGACCACTGTCATGAACGTTTTAATTGGTGCAGAGAATTGCAGCATTGAGTGGCTGAAAGGCGCATTTGGCGTTAAGCCAGCACATAATGTAGCTTTTAGAGAGTAATCACGATTCTGTTTAGGAATGCATGATGGTCATAGAATGGTAAGACGGCGTGGAGTGACGATATATCGGGTTTGCTGTTGAGAGGCTACACAGGACAGTTGGAGTAATGGTTTGGAGGGATTTTGCTCATGCTAGCCGATCATCACTTGTGTTTGTTCGATGTAATATGAAAGCTTTTTTAGTAAGACAACGCGTGTCCCCATATGGCTCGTCAAACTATGGACTTTCTTCAAAAAGCTGGCGTTAATGTTTTGCCGTGGCCGCACCGTGCTCCGGATTTAAATCCTATCAAAAAATTATGGGATATTATGGGAAGGAGGCTGTCTACTTTGCATCATCCTCTTCAGACTCTGACACAGTTAATATATGAAGTTCAAGTTGCTTAGAACAAAGTGCCACAAGCAGACATCGATTATCTCATTTTGTCAATGTCTATACGTATACAGGAGTGTACTCAGCTACAGGGTCGTCAAACTTTTTTTTTATTACTTGTCAACTTTATCGTTTCATTCTTGATGTAAATCTACCACGTTGGCCAAAATTCAAGTTTAAGGAATTATTCCTTCTGGGTGTAACACTTCTAATATGAGGTAAATAATACTGATTTATAAATTTAACGTGACTCATTATTTCTTTTTAAATTCTCTCCTATGTGTTTTGCATTCACTATAAATATATTACCTACGAAAAGTATTTACACCTTTCAAAAACAAAATGTTAATTATCGATAAGTTAAAAAAGAATCTTCTTCTTCTTCTTAGAGTGATGTCTCCCTACGGAAGTTGGCAATCATAATGGCTATTTTTATTTTAGAACTTGCTGCTCTAAACAAATCAATCGATCTGCATTGGTACCAATCACGTAGATTCTTTAACCATGAGTTCTGCCTTCGGCCAACAGATCTTCTTCCTTGAAACTTTCATATCTATTTCAATATATATATATATATATATATATATATATATATATATATATATATATATATATATATATATCAATATATATATATATCAATATATATTTCAAATTTCATATTTTGGTCCCCTCATCACGTGGCCTAGATATTCCAGTTTTCTGGTTTGCATAGTGGTGATTAGTTCTGTTTCTTTACCAACCCTCTCAAGTACTTCTTTATTTGTAATTCTATCAGTCCATGATATTTTCAATAATCTGCGGTATAACCAGAGTTCGAAGGCCTCGATTCTTTTTAAATTACATTTTTTTAATGTCCAAGTCTCAGCTCCGTATAATAATATTGAAAATATATAACAGCGAATGGTACGTAGTCTGATCTCCAAATTTAGATTTTTGCACGTTAGGAGTGGCTTCATTCGTATAAATGCTGATCTGGCAATCTCTATTCGCCTGTTTATTTCTACAGTATGATCATTGGTTTCATTGATCAAAGTTCCCAAATACTGATATTTTTCTACTTGTTCTATCACGTTACCATTTATTGTCAATAGGTGATGTATATTTTGTGGCCTTTTTGTAATCAGCATGTACTTCGTTTTTTAGCGTTTATAGTAATATCCATCTCAGCACTATTTATACTCAAGCTTTCGATAAGATTTTGTAGATCTTCTATACTCGTTGCTATGATCACAGTGTCGTCTGCATATCTTAAATTATTAATTAATTTTCCGTTAACGGTGACTCCCGCTTCGATATTATTGAGCGTGTTTTGGAAAATTTCTTCAGAAGTGAAAGTGATTTCAGAGTGTTGCCCATCAATTTGAACTATGGCACTTTGGTTCCAATATAATGTTTACACTATATTTATGATTTTACTGTCAATGCGCTTGTTCATAAGTATTGATATTAGTTTTTCATGTCTTACTTTATCGAAAGCTTTTTCGTAGTCAACGAAGCACAAGTGTAGATCAACATTTACATCCCGACATCGCTGAATTAATATGTTGATGGCAAATAGTCCTTCTCGAGTACCCATTCCATTTCGGAACCCGAACTGCGTCTCGCTAATATCCTCCTCTAGCCTTTCGTATATTCTCTTATGTATTATTTTTAGCAGAACTTTTAAAGTATGACTCATGAGGCTTAGTGTTCGATAATCAGAGCACTCTTTTGCTGCTTGTTTTTTAGGGATGGTTATAAATGCTGACTTTAGCCACTCCTATGGTATTATTCCCGTATCGTACACCCTGTTGAATAAATCTGCCAATACTTCCAAGTTGTCCTCTTCCACTAGTTTTAACAGTTCTACTGGTATTTCATCTAATCCAGCTGCCTTATTGTCTTTAGAGTTTTTGCTAGCATATCTGATTTCATCTATCGTGATCTTCTGTATCTCTAAAGCATTTAATTCTTGTATTTTCTGCATTTCACCTCTTTCATCTTGGAAAAGTTCTCTAACGTACTCCTCCCATCGCCTTAACTTCTCTGGTAAATCTACTAGTAGTACTCCTTTTTTGTCTTTTATGTGTCGTTGCTGTCTATTTCGACCCATTCCAGTCACTTCTCTAATTTTTTTGTGCATATTTCTCATATCATATTTTGTTTCTAGTTCTTCTATCTCTTTATATTGCTTCATCAAATAGATTTCCTTAGCTGTTTTGATTTTTTCCTTAATTATTTGTTGTATTTCTTTATACTTCTGTAGATCTTTTCCTTTATATTTCCTTCTTTCTTCCATCAGTAATAGTATTTCTTCTGTCATCCAGTGTTTTTTAGCCTCTGATTTATGTTCTATTAAACTTTCTTGAGCTGGTTTCAGTAATGTGTTTTTTATATTACACCACTTTTTATTCACATCCATAATTTGTTTGTTGTCAGTTAGTGTTTTTTGCATATTAACATTCACATTATTTTATAAATAAAAAGAATACAATATTTTAAAGTTGCTGCAAATTTGTGTTAAATACAGAAAATTACGCCCTAGTGAACTGCATACGTACGCCTATGCATTCATGAGCTATATTATGTTGCTAATTCCTTAACTAAAATGCCACAAGTTCCTAATTAACGATTTGTGATTTGTATAAACAGTTATTATTCAGCCGGCGATATGCTGGATTGTTCTGTTTTCTTTTTGTTTTGCTGCGAACAATTAGAACGTATTTATCTATTTATAAAATACATTTTATTACGATCTACTCGGATTAAAACGAAGTGTGTTTGTAATTAAACTTTATTACCATTTTCACTTCAACATTCGATGCCTATCTTTAAATAATATAAGTTGTGTTCTGTGCACAGGTTTAATCCAATTTATTTTTCATTGATACTTTAAAGCAGGCATTAATTACATAGCTATAATTAGGGTAATCTGCAGAGCCGTTCATAGCGTATCGGGTGCGAGAGTAATTTGGCGGCCCTCGTCAAACCCAACTTTCCCGAAAAGTTTACAAGCAATTGTAAATGAAAAACAAAACAATTTTACATAAAAAAAAACAAAATTGTAAGAAGTACAGAGATTATTGAATATAATATAACTTCACAGTAAATTTGTAATGTTCTACAGTAAAAACTCTATAATAAGCGATCACTCCTATAAAGTGATCACCTACATACGACCGATTCTGAACTTCCGGTAATTAGAAATGAAAATCCCCGTTCTTTTATACCTCTTTATACCGAGCATTCTCTTAAACGTCAGCTGGCACCCACCATCGGAATTTCCTAGATTTTCCTTCTTCTTCTTCTTCAAGTGCCCTGTCCGTTGCGAACGTTGGCTATTAACATGGCAATTTTGATCTTGTTTGCGGCGCTTCTGAATAGTTGGACCGATGTGAGCCCGAACCACTTCCGCAGATTTTGGAGCCACAAGTGTCTTCTTCTCTCTGTCTGGCCCTCGCTTACTGTCTATTTTTCCCTGGACAATCAATTGTAGCAGACGGTACTTATCGTGTCTTGATATGTGGCCTAGATATTCAAGCTTTCTTTGTTTAATTGTATTCACGATTTCTTTCTCCTTTCCGATTCTTTGGAGTACCTCTATGTTGGTGACATGTTTGGTCCAGGATATACGAAGAATGCGTCGGTACACCCACATTTCGAATGCTTCTAGTTTTCTCGTTAGCGTCTCCGTCAGCGTCCAGGCCTCCACGCCATACACCAAGATCGGAAAAATGTAGCATTTAACTATACGTAGTTTTAGGGGAAGAGACAAATCCTTGCTTATGAGGAGCTTTTTCATATTGCTTAATGCTGCTCTAGCTCGTTCTATTCTCGCCTTAATTTCTATGGTCTGTTCCCATTTTGCATTTACGTTGTTGCCAAGGTACACATAAGATTCTACATGGTCAATTAGTATGTTACTTATCCGTAATTGTCGAACAGGTTGTTGCTTTTTGCTTATCAGCATCCACTTTGTCTTCTTGAGTTGAACTGAATAAAGTCTTTCCATTACTTGTTGTAATTCGTCTATGGTATTGGCAAGGATTACCGTGTCGTCGGCATATCTTATATTGTTCGTTAACTCGCCGTTTATTTTTATGCCCTCATTTGCATTTTGCATACATTTGTTAAATATTTTCTCGGAATACATATTGAATAGGAGTGGGGATAATATACACCCCTGACGGACACCTCTTTTGATCTGCACGCTTTCAGTGAGTTCGTTGCCAATTTTTGCTCTTGCTGTTTGACCCCAGTATAGGTTTGTCACAATTCGAATGTCCTTGTCGTTAATACCAAATAGATTTTCCAGTACCCGAAAATGATAAAAACGCCCTTAAGTAAGCAGCACATTGGGACGCAGGTGACACAGGTGACGCAGTGCAGGGCAGGCTACACAGGTCAGAAAATATACGTGTCACGCAGTTTAAGCGCATATTTGGAGGCAGTCTTCTCGAAAATTTTGAGGTGCGAATATCGAATATACTATATTATGAACATAGAAAAAGAATTTTATAATTCAAATAATGGCGTTATTTCTGGACAGTTCCGAATCAGAGTCAGACACAGAATTTGAAGAAACAGTTTTATTATTCAACATGTCAAAGAGAAAAAAATCATTTTGAAAAAGCAACTATATGAAAAAGAGAAATACTCATATAGAATTTGCACTATCATCAGAATTCTCTGAGTCTCGTTATTTAAATTATTTTTGATTAAGCAGAAAACAAGTTGATGAAGTACATAATATAATAGAAAACAGTATTTACTCAGATGGTTGTAATACCCAAAAACCAAAAGGAACCAAAGAAAAACTAGCTGTTTTTTTAAGGTATTATTTTTATTAATTTTGTTTTATTTAAAAATATAAAAATATCATTTTAAACAATCATAATTCTATACTCTATAATTTTCCACAAAATTACGAATATTACCGGCATCAACGGTTTGAGGAGATGTCTCAGCAGACAACCTGGGGGTAAGTGTAGTAGATGAATAATTACTGGTGCTTCTAGAGTTGTAATAATTTAAGCATAAAAAAGAGTTGTTGGGAATAGGAGCTAGAGGATTATTACAATGTTGATTCTCAGTATGCTGGCTACTGTGACTGGAACTTAGTGATGGAAGAGGTGTTGACGAGTACTGGGGCTGCTGAATATGGGTATTAACATATGCACTTGTAAAACCTCTTTGTTTGCTATGAGTGTAGTTTTCTTGACTGGGATCATGAATTTCTAGATATGCAGCTTCGAGCTGCAATATAGCTTGGAACACATCATTTCTTGCACGATGTTGAAATTTAGGAGGCATTGTTTTGGTTATTTTGTACATCGACATATAAAAATGATAGAGATCATCATACAAAGGCTTCTGTGCTGCCCTTTCAACTGCTCGTTCTTCGGCCCTTTTTTGAAGTTGCATAATTTACTGCTTTATCACTTCCTGTATATCATCATTTTTAGGTTTCCTATTTTTAGCTGCTTTGGTTGTGATTGATTGGTCTTCAGTTGCCTTACGTTTGGTATTTTCTTTTTTGTTATTTTTTTGTATAACAATACCAGACGTAGACGGTTCATTAACAATGTCATTTTTAACACTCTCGATTTTTTCGGTATCATGTCGAATGTCGCTGGTCACCTCGTCAAAAATTTCACTCTCTGGACAACTATGGAGTCTTCCTGTTGTGGGTCTTCATCTTCGCTATCTTCTTGTAAATTACTTATTTAATTTAAATAATTGGGATCGTTGATATCGTAAAGAATTCTCTGGCTTCTCACCAATTCGATTAATTGTTCATTCATTTCGAATATAACTACACAAAATTTTACTAGAAACAAACAAACTGCTCTGCACGTGGCACAGGAATCTGCTGCCCTGCCCTGCGTTCCAATTCGCGCTGGGTAATGTAATTGTTCGGAAAACAGAAACCTTTGCTGTCCTACGCTGCGTTGCCTGCGTTACCTGCGTCTGAATGTGCGGCGCGCCTTAATAAAAGACAATAGGATTTGACCGTTCTTAAAAAATATAAATATGGTGCAAATTTTTTTAATAATAGGCGGATACATAAAATTTATTTCTCAATCTTTTAAGATCTGGTTTTTAGTTCTATTTTAAACTTTTATGTGTTAACTTCATAGTAGTAACTTAAGGGACCAAGAAATAACTGAAGTGCTGAAAGATAAAGAAATAGACATTTGTGGTCTACAGGAAACAAAAAGGAAATAAAAAGGTCAATAAAAATGAGGAATATTCTACAGTGGAGTAGCAAAAGAAAACAGGGCCAAAGAAGGTGTTGCCTTACTAATACAGCAAAGGTACCAAAATCACATCAAAGTGTGTCAATACATATCAGAATGAAAAGTTACAGCAAAGATAAGAATTAAGAAGGGTGACCTGAACATCATCAAGGGAACAACAAGGGAAGCGATTTATGACCAATTACAACAAGTAGTAGATTATAGTTTATTGTTATGAACGAGAGAGTAATTAGCATAATTTTAACTGGTATCTCCGACCACTCCATGGGCGTGCTCAAGATTAATTGAAAAATTACTTTGAATAATTGTAAAAAATAAATGAATTATATCAGTGTTATAAAGTGTTATGTGTATGTAAACAAAAGTGACCTCTTTTATCACACACTATATTAGAACTGACTGGCCTACATTAAAAAGTGGTTTTAAAAAATTTACATTTTTTTTAATTTTTAAAAATTACAAAAGAGAAAAAGAGTTTTTAAAACCGTCTAAGGTATGTTAAATAGATGAATAAAAATATTAATATAAAACTTACAGCTACTTGTTACAAATCCAAATCAGATTCAGAAGATGAACTTTCAGAACCAAGATTTATAACAACTGGCTCGATCATTTTATTAGTAATATTGTCCAGCTTCCACATTTTTTCCTCTTCTTTAATAGTGTGATTTACTGCCTTTTCCCAGTTTTCAGGTTTTACATTATTTACGGCCTCCAAAAACAACTGTTTAACATCATGAATTTTAAAAGTGGTATTTTTTCTTGAAACTTCACTCTTTATCTGTGCCCATACCAGTTCAATCGGGTTTAATTCACAATGATATGATATTCGTCATTCCACGATTTTTGGCAATTTCATCAATTTCGGATTTTTTAAATTTTTCTTTATGAAGGGCACACAACGAATAAAGTTCCTTTCTTATGCCAATGTTTACTATTGTCAGCCTGCGTCCCTTTCCTGATGGTGGGTTTAAACCAGTAGATAAGTTATTTACAAAAGCGTGCCTTTGACTTGTAACAGTTTCATCCTGCCAAAATTTATTTGGTGTATGACCCTCGTTGATCCATGTTTTATCAAGATAAAATATTTTTCTTTTTTGGTTTCTCATTTCCTTTATGGTTCTTAGAAAATGTCTTCTCCATATGACAATATCGCTTCTTTCTAATAAAATAGACTTTCTGGGATTATTTTTCCAGCGGAAGCCTATTTCTTTTTAAAGTTTCCATCACGTACTTCAACTCATTTCTGGGTAATCCTTATCATCTCGAACTGAGACAAGAACTTTATCCAATGTTGGAAATTCTTGTCTAAAGAAGAATTCATGCACTTTCCGTCGAAGTCCTTCTTTAAAATGATATTCTATTTGAAATTTTGGTTTCCCTGGAGCATTACGTGGCATTTGAAAACTATCACATTTCTCTTCTTTAATAACTCTGTAAATCGTAGATTTCCCAACACCAAGTGTACTGCTAACTAACTCAACGGTCTCATCAACACTTTCACATAAACGTTTGTCTGTAAATGATTTAAAACAATTAAATATTAATGTTTTTTCATTAACTGTTAAAGGACCAATTTTTCGGCGTTTACACGGCACTTCCAAATTTTCCATAACACTAGTATACACAATAAACTGCACCTTGCAACTGAAGTACCTACTTTTAGTGAACTGTTAAGAATTTTGAATACGCCACTTTGACCTTCCTACAAAATGGAAAAACCCACTATCACATTTTCTGTGGAATAAGTTTAGAAGGTAATTATCTAGTCAATTACTGTCGTAGATTCCTGGAATTAAAGAATTAAATGTTTGATTGTTGAAACCCTTACTTCGTGGAATGCACTCATTTCAGAAAAAATAAAACGTTTTATTTTATCTCAAGAATTAAACTTTATTTTGCAAATAGGTAGGTACTTATTAAACTTTTATTGGTTATATATAACCAATAAAATAAACATCTTGCATTTCTTGCAAATTCATTAGTACCTGTTAACCTCCATCACTCCGACACTGGCAACCTTATTTAGGGATTAGTAACCCTCACAACTATTGTATTCTATTCTGCTCCAACCTTTATACCTGGTGGTCATACTCAATTTAAAATTGTTTTCCTATATACTTCTGTAAACTTGTTGACAAATATCTGTTTTTCATTGTCACCCGTATCAACAGTTTAGGGATTTGCATACATAATTTATTGTTTTATTACTCTCTCATACATAAAAATACACTATAAGTCAGAGGGAAGATGATAATATTGGGAGATTTTAACACTCGAATAGACAATCAAGTAATACCTGACATTAAACAAAAACATAACGAGGATGTTAAAAACGAAAATGGAGAACTATTGATCAACTTCTGTGCAAATAAGGAACTAAGAATAAATAACATATTTTTTGGCCAGAAAGTACAAAGAGCGACACAAATATACATTTAATACCACCCGTGGACAAAGATCTAGGATAGATTATGTTATAACCAACAGAGATATACATCCATCGAAAATAATCGACGTAAGATGCCTTAAATCAGCAGATGTAGGAAGCGACCATAGTATTATGTAAAATAAGAATCATCCTAAATTACTTTACACCCAAGAAAACGGCGCCAACAAATTCAAAAATGAAAGGAATACTTTAGTTAGACAAACAAAAAAGAAACACTGAAAGTGTTTCTTTTTTATGTTTTGAAAGTGAAAGAAACTAATAAAAACAGAACACATTCAGAAGGAAACATGGGAAGACTACTTTAAATTCCTATTTGCTAACGGTGACGATGATAAACCACTAACACCAGAGATGACGACAAACGGAGAAATAAATATTGAGGAGAAGGCACCACCAGGAGAGGACAGAATACCGAACAAACTCCTAAAGTACAAAGTACTCTTAAAGTAAAGATCAGGTCTGACCAAATAACTATTAAAACTAATAAAAAAAATAATAGAACACAACAGAATTCCTCAAGAATCGGGATCAAGCATCCTAATACCTCTCTTCAAAAAAGGAGACAAACCGGACCCGAAAAATTACAGAGGAATTAATTTATTAAACACAACAATAAAATTAGCAACTGCTAATTTTATTGTTGTGTTGTGTTGTAATTCATGTAGGCTGCTACAAAATATCATGCAAGGAAAAATACCAGGCAAACGCAGTCCAGGACAAAAAAGAACCTCATGGTTGAAGAACTTGCGAGATTGGTATGGTGTTGATACAAGCATGCTATTTATGGTTGCAGTGAATAAAATTAAGATAGCTATGATTGTAACAAACGTTTTCAAAGGACATGGTACATGAAGAAGAATATCATTCACCGACGCTATATTTTTAATGAGGCAAGTGCAAGAGAAATCACTAGAATACAACAAACCGGCATATCTATATTTCGTCGACCTTACAAAGGCATTTAACGGGGTCAAATTAAAAGACGTTATTTACTTACTGTATGCAAGGGAGATGCCTCTACGAAAAATTAAAATAATCGAAAATATCTACCAAAACAACACAATAAAACTAGAAGTAAAAAAAGAACTAACCGACCCTATTTAAGCTGGCAATGGAGTAAGACACTTACTGTATGCAAGGGAGATGCCTCTAGGAATAATCAAAACGATCGAAAATATCCACCAAAACAACATAATAAAAGTAGAAGTAGAAGAAGAAGTAACCGACCCTATTGAAGCTGACAATGGGGTAAGACAGGGAGATTCCTTGACTCCTCTATTGTTCAACCTGTTTTTGGATGAAATAATAAAAAAATTAAGAGATACCAAAATAACTAAAAACTAAAGATAACTAAAAAAGGATACCGAATGGGAGAAAAACAACTTAAAATAAACTGCTATGCTAATTTACCCAAGAAAGACAAAATGAAAATAGTGTTACAACAGCAAATTTACTAAGATGTAAATTGGAGCTGAAAGGTCAGATAATGGAACAAGAGATTGAGTTTAAATATCTAGACATCACAATATCTAGCTACGGAAAGCTCAAAACCGAAGTGGAAGACCAAGTGAATAGAGGAAACAGAGTCGCAGGCTGCCTAAATGAAACAATATGGAGAAACAACAATATCGGGAAACGAAAGAAATAATTTACAAAACAGTCATCAGACTAATATTGACATACGGCAGAAACAAGATCTGACACATAGAGGACAAAAAGTTGGTTAGAAACAGCAGAGATGAAAACACTTAGAAAATTGATAATAAGACAGTATGGCAAAGAGCTAGAAGTACAGATTTACGACGCAGATGCAAGGTGGAGAACATCAAAAACAGGATAAGAAATAGAAGAGAGAATGGAACGATCATATAAGCCAAATGACAACCAATAGAGTAGTAAAAACGGCAAGAGACGGTTTCCCAATAGGAAGACGATCAGTAGGAAAATAGCGCAAACAATGGAATGACTACTTACTGGAGGCACATTGACAAACAGACAGTCATGTCTATATAAAAAGAAGCAGAACTAGCTTGCCATTTTTAAGTAACCTTTTTTGAAAACGATTTCCGAAGTGCAAGTCAAAAAGTCAAATAACAATTATAATGTACTTCTCGTTACAAGAGATTGTGGCTTAATCCCATATACACATAATGTTGAATGTTTACTTTTGTCTAAGATAAATTTAATTTTTATTATACTTTTAACCTATCAAGTTTAAACGCGTTTAATTAAACAAATGCAGTTGGTATCCTATATTCTTTCGTTACTAAAATTGATATAATACCACCAGATTATTATAATCTGCTAAATTTATTCTTTGGATGCTTCGAGGAATAAAAAATGTGAGATAGATTTCAAATTCGCAAATTATGAGCGAAAATCAGTTAGGCCGAGGGCAGTGTTCAACAAAAGTAGGTGATCGCTGGCTAAGTGGAACATATAAAAATTAATCGTAAAAATCCTCAACTGTCTGATAATTAGTTTTACGCTTGCGAATGTATACATACATATCCACTGGTGAATGTCCAACGTGAAATACGAAGACTTTTATTAGCAAAACATGCACGTTGGCTGTTAATTCCTCGAATTATACAAGATGCACTTTTTTCTCTTAATGATATATTGGTGCAGAGTAGGACTGTATGTTTTTACTTATTTTAATGTAAGATATTGTTGTCTACGACGTTTGATGGTTAATAGGTATTTTCTTTCCTTCTTCTTTGACAATTTATAAATTTAATATTTTATCTGTAATGTATAGTTATAATGTCCTTCCATAAATCCTTATTTCGATCCTTAGATTGTTTGTACCTACATTTAGTTCTAGAAGAATCGCCTGATTAATATTTTTTTTCAGTTATGCCCTGTCTTTTAGTAGAGGAGAGTTTGACAAAATGAGATAGCCAACGTTATTTGACTCATAACTATATGACTATACTATTGATATCTACTTCTTCTTAACTGTAACTTCTTCATTGATCACTTCCTATGTGTATAGTTACGCCTAAATATTTTGACGATAACACTGAAAAAGTCATTTTTTTTAATGGCAAAGTAGGATCCCATTTTGTCCACCTGGTCGGGGAAAACGGGATTGTTTTTAAATGTCAATAAAGACTATATTGAAATTGAATATATTGACTTGAAAAATGAAACATTATTCATATAACATTAAATAATAACAAAATGACGGTATTATATTTTAATTTGATACAGAGCAGCAAAAAGCCACATATACGGCCACATATATCTAACGTACGTTAGATCTCATCAGTACGGTATAGTTACTACTCCATATCAAACCAAAATATTTTCCCGTCGTATATTATAGTTATTAAGAATAACTATTTACGGACGTAACTACGCCATCTTAAAACAAAAAGAGAAACCATACGATTTCTACCTGGCGAAATCGAATTCAAATATAAGCCGCCGTGCTCCCTAAAACTTAAGAAGCAAACAGCTTGATGAATGAATCGGCAAGGAGACTAAAAATTGCACTCCAAATGCCGTTCATCATGGCCTATATTCGTAGTGAATTCGATTTCTGGTTTTTCAAATGAAGTAAATAAACAAAACAAAATGACGGTATTAGATATATTCTTAGATGGCGTAGCTACGTCCGTAAATAGTTATTTTTAATAACTGTAATCTACGACGGGAAAATATTTTGGTTTGATATGGAGTAGTAACTATACCGTACTGAGGAGATCTAAAGAGATCGAAATACGTATATGCAGCTTGTTGTTGCTCTGTATCAAATCAATCTAATACCGTCATTTTGTTTTGTTTATTTACTTCATTTGGAGTACCAGAAATCGAATTCACTACGAATATAAGCCATGATGAACGGCATTTGGAGTGCAATTTTTAAACTCCCTTGCCGATTCATTTATCAAGTTGTTTGCTTCGCAAGTTTTAGGGAGCACGGCGGCTTATATTTGAATTTGATTTCGCCAGGTAGAAATCGTATGGTTTCTCTTTTTGTTTTTATTAAATAATAAATTATTAAATAAATTTATAGTTTAAAACAGACACAAATCGCATAAGAACGGCTCACTATCATTCTCTACCCCAGTGCAAGCTTCGTGAGCCCAAAGTCGACATTGCTCAGATATTAACCAACCATCATCTGATTTTGATTTGGAATACAATTCCGAGCAATAAATGCAAACTTCGTTTTCGTCATCATCATCTGAAATGCTATCCATTTTGTTTCTTTCTCTTTTTTCATTTCTTGGTTTTGGAACATATTTCTAATTTTTTCCTTTGCCTTTTCAATTTTGTTTTTCTTTAAAATTTAGTGTTGATTCTTGATGATCTTTTTACCTATAAACCTCTCCAGTTTTTCTTTATAAGGTGTTGAGATTACCACAACTGTTCCTCCTCTCCTTTTATCATTAGAGTTAATTTTTCTTTCTGCGTTAGGAAGGGCAACCAGTTCTTTAGAAGTGACTTGAAATTTATTGACACAGTACAAACAAAAGGAGATCGCATAAGCATAGAACTTTTTGCAAAAAAGAGGAGGAGCAGTAATAAGACAATTTTTCTTATTTACAAGCACCTTAGGAGATTTTTGTGGTATAAAAGTATCTAAAGGCAATTTATTTGGAGAATTCTAATTTTCTGCATCACCATCAACTTCGTTTTATGATAATGGTGGTGTACGAGATTGATAGCCCCAATTATTTTTTAAAACGAGACCAACCATCGGATCGGTCATCGGTGTTTTTGTGGTTTCAGCTGGTTCAAACATTTAGTCTTCAAAAATTTTTGATTGGGAGGTTAAATGCCAGTCTTTCTAAACTCATTCACAGTGGTTTGGATGTTAGCAGCTTTTATATATGCGCTTCCAAAAAGTTTTCCTATTAAGGAGACTGTGATTGGTCGATCTGGATGTTGCTGCATTCAATTTTACACTTCTGATGTATAATATGTGCTGAGTGGTGACATAAAACTAACGTCTAGAGGCTGCAATCGATTCGTGGTATGCGGAGGAAAGCACAACATTAAAACACCAGTATCTCTAGCTTTCTCTATGACGCCAATATTTTTTGTGTGGCTCGTATGTCCGTCCAAAAGTAAAAGAACAGGATGTTCTTTGGATGGTTTTAAAAACTCAATAAAATGACTAAACCAATTAGATCCTGACGAATGATAGAAAACTTTATTGCCAGGTAGAGCATCATTTAGCAGCTCAGGTTTTACTCTGGATACTGCTGGTCCTAAGACGATGTGTCTACGAGGACTAGATGAAAGCAACTAATCAAGTTCTCGTAGACATATCATGTCAGGATCAGCAACTTCATGTGGAGTCATAGGTGGCCATGTTACCAAATCCACTGATAACTTCAATATCATAATATTTAATACCATATAATGTAAACTATATTTAAACAAACAATTTTCAACGAGTTTTTACCCAGATATTTAGTGGCTTAATACATGTACACCTAGAAACTGATGATGGAATATGGATTTCAAAACGTGTTGTGATATAGACCAATTGGGGTTTTAAATTATATACCTTTTATAAAGGATTTTCTAATAAAGTTTTTTGTGATGTATGGTATACGACCAACTACAGCAACTTAGATTTTTTGTGAAAAACTATAGACCTCTCCAGTTCTTCTTTACAAAGTGTTGAGGTTGACATAGCTGTTTTTCTTTTCCTTTTATTATTAGGGTTAATTTTTTTTCTGCGTAAGAAAGGCCAACTAGTTCTTTGGGAGAGACTTGAAATGTATTGATAGAGTACGTACAAGAGGGTATCGCATTAGCATAGGACTTGTTGCAAGAAAGAGGACAAGGAGTAATATGACAATTTCCCTTATTTTCAAGCACCTTAGTAAATTTTTGTGGTGTAAAAGTATCTGGAGCCAATTTATTTGGAAAATTCTCATTTTCTACTATCAACTATCACTATCAACTTGGTTTTGTAATAAGGTGGTGTACGAGGTGGGGAGCGCCGATTATTTTCTAAAACGGGACCAATCATCGGATTGTTCATCGGTGTTTCTGTGGTTTCAGCTGATTCAAACATCCGGTGTTCTAAAATTTTCGGATTGAGGCCAGCCCCGGTTGAATGCCAGTCTTTCTAAATCCATTAACAGCGGTTTGAACGCTAGCAGCTTTTATATATGCGCTTACGAGAAGTTTTCCTTTTTTTTTGAGACTGTGATTAGTCGAGTTGGATGTTGCTGCATCCATTTTTAAACTTCTGACGTATAATAAGTGCTGAGTGGTGAGATAAAACTGACATCTAGAGGCTGCAATCGATGCGTAGTATGAGGAGGAAAGCACAAGATTACAACACCAATATTTCTAGCTTTCTCTATACCGTCAACAAGATGTTCTTCGGAGGGTTTTGAAAACTCAATAAAATGACTAAACCAATTCGATCCTGACTAATGATAGAAAACTTTATTTCCAGGTAGAGCATAATTTAGTAGCTCAGGTTTTGCTCTGGACCTGGGAAAAGTAAAGGTAGGCGGCATAAATACACCAGCTGCACTCATGCAAATTTCCACAGTAACAAAAACACCACGTTTATTTAAAGATATACACCCAACTTGATGAGCTTCTCAAGAAACTTCCCCTATATGGTCAAACAATTAAAATAGTAAAAACTGAAGTTCTCCATTTAGAAACACAGGATAGTTTGAACTAATTAAATAATAGACTACCGGCTTGTAAGTAATGTTTTGTTTATTTACTAATTTATTACAATTCAATAGACTATTTTTATACCAATTTGTGGGCCTTACTTACTTTGTCTGGGAGCAAAACGGTCGAGCGCATATCGGCCGACACCGAATAGACAATACGAATATGGCAAATAATTTGGATATCCAAAATACAATAAATAATGCTGTCATTGATAAGACGCCAACAAAGACATCGTTTAATTTTCCAAAGCTCATCTTTATTCTAATAAAGTGTATTATCTTCATCGATTTAAATAAATAAGGTTCAGAATTTATCTAAAATCCACCCAATGAAGGTAGATCACACTTTACATAAGGTTCTTCCAAAATATTAGTTAAAGGCGAACGTTTAAAGGAACACAATCCAACTGCATTTATTCCTAATAATTTTATACAAAGAAAAGGTATTATAAGAAATGTTGATACAACTTTAATGACAAATACCTTTTTTAAAAATCTTATCTCTCCGATAACTATAACTAAGGTTAGTAGATTTAATAGAAAAATAGTAGTAGATGGAGAAAATGCTCATATATCCAGGCAACTAATTTTTGTGACCTTTAAAGCCAATGTACTACATTCTTATGTTTTTCTTAATAGTGTATCACGCACAGTCGAGTCATATATGATTACCAGGGTATGCTGGTCCTGTTGGCCTGCTAGCCCTGCTGGAGACTGCTGTTGATCAAGTGGTTACAGATATGTATACAGCTAGGTCTTTCTCGAAATGACTACCAAGCCTTATTATTTCTTGACATAAAAGAAGCGTATGATAATGTAGACTGGTCTATACTACTTATAGTATTATATGTCAGATATGGAATGTAATGTGGAAAAAAGACTAAATATAGAACTAGAGATGTATGGAAACCATATCATAAGGATCATTAAATCACAAATACTGAGACGGCTGGGACATATCCAAAGGATGACTGAGGCTACTTAAACGAATAATAACAAGAGGAATAAGGCAAAAAAAAAAGAAAATGTAGGCCAAAATCAGGTGAAAAAAGGAGGTTAAAAGAGATATAAATGTGTCAAACATTTTGCACGAGAGATTAAAGCCTTATACCGAAATGTTTCTAGGAGAATATCATCAAGATTCAGATAATGGACGTTCAACCATTAACCAGATTTTTACACTACGACAGATCCTCGAAAAAGCGCAAGAGTTTATCCTAGATATGTATCATATTTTTGTCGATTTTAAAGCAGCATATGAGAGTGTCTTAAGACCAAGTCTTTACAACGCTATGAATGAGTTAGGAATTCCAAAAAAACTCATATGTTTGATTAAAGTGACAATAGCGAATATGCTATCAGCAGTAAAAATTCAAAACGAATCGTCAACCCCATTTGAAATACATAGTGAGATGTGCTGGCGTGTCAGCTTTTTAATGTCGCCTTAGAAAAAGTTATACGAGACGCTAATTTAGATAGCAGGGGAACAATATTTAATAGATAAGTCCAAATTCTAGCATATGCAGACGACGTGGACATTCTAACAAGAACCAGGGCGAGAACTGCGGAAATCCTAACCGAGCTAGTAGTACCAGCAGAACTAATGGGGTTACATATAAATCAAAATAAAACCAAATTCATGGCGACTAACACAAACACAAGAACTGGAAATGTTAACGCAAATTTAATCATCAATGACCAAAACTTCGACACAGTCAAAGAGTTCATATATCTAGGGACATCGGACAACCCCAATAATAACACATCTAAGGAAATAAAAAGGCAAATAATAATTGCAAACAGGTGTTATCATGGTCTATCAAAGTACTTAGCTAACAAACGTCTGTCTCAAAAAATTCGTGTAAGGCTGTATAGAACACTGATAGTCCCCGTCCTCACAAATAGATCAGAGGCATAGACGTTAACTAAAACAGATGAATCCGCTCTATCGATTTTTGAAAAAAAGGTGCTACGCAAGATATTTGGAGCCGTCTGTGAGAACGGAATATGGAGGCGTAGATATAACTTTGAACTGCAGAGTATCTACAAGCATACGTTTGGTGGTAAATATATTACCACTATAATTAAGCGAAACCTCCTGCAGTGGGCAGCACATGTAGCCTGGCCGGTGAATCGAACATGATAAAGAATATTCTAACAGCGCAACCCGTGGGAATGAGAGGTTGGGGTAGACCAAAGCTGAGGTGGATGGATGGGGTAACACAAGATGCGGAGAAGATCGGAGTCGGCAACTGGAAAATGCAAGCAAGGAACAGAACAGAATGGCGTGGAAAGCTTGAGAAGGTCGAAACCCTCTAAGGGCTGTAGCACCAAGATGATGATGATGATGATGAAAGAGATATAAAAGAACTTAAATTCCCAAATTGAAAGGGTAAAGCAGAAGACAGGAAAGAAATATTGGTTGATTTGTCTACAATTTGCTTACGTCTTGTCATATAAAAAAATATTCAGCGTAACAGAAATAACCAATTAGGATAGACACGTTAACCCATATTGATTAATAGTATGGATAAAAATTTAAAAGCTATTTATAGTTAGTTAAAGGAGTATATTTTCAGAACAATAATTGTATTTAATATATCTTAATCATTAACGTAGTATAAATTACCAATTTTAAATTTTAAGTAATTATTATAAGTGTTAGTATTAAACTAAAAACTTTAAGACGCCTATTAGCTTATTATCTTATTATCTAATTATCTATATTATTTATAAAGTAGTAATTAAGTACATACCTGTATAAAAAATGCACTGAATGGTATCATTAATTTTTTTTATTTTGCACCAATATAGCGAGAGGGAGAATTGTATTGTTGCAGAATATTTAGGTTAGTTTAATGTTAATGGATCGTTAAATTATGGATTTATGAGGAAAAAGTTTCTAACCATATGACCACTCGAAAGACCACATGGCCACATTCGCAGCAGGCGTTCCGGATGCTTGATCATCAAGATCATAAATTAACAAAATTATTATTGCTGTTTTTACGTTTAAAGGAACGAGTAGTTCTAGGAAGTATTTTGTTTATATAATAAAGTTTATATTATTAAAAACCTATTTTAATATAATGTTATATGTTGTTTTCTTTTATTTTTTTTTCATCTTTTTTTTATTTACAAAAAAACCCGATTCAACCTAATAAGGTTTTTATGTTTTGTATACAAACTTAAGAGGTCGCTGGTTAAATGAAATTAGATAAATAATAATGAAAAAAAAATGTAATATTTTGTTTGTAAATAAATTAGCGGAAAAATAGCAAATACAACTGTGAATAAATTACGAAATTAACTAGTCTTACTCATTATTGTTGTCTGTGCAAAGAATATAGACTTACCCTTTGGTATATAATAATGTATTCGGAGCCCAGGTGCAACGTTGACCGGTGTGACGCCCGACACCGAGTCTCGATAGTCGATAGGACGAGAACCGATCAAACTGCATGCGTTTCGTTCGCTGTCTTGGGATCTTGGGATAGAGTGCATTGAGATCGTCAGGTCAGAAAAGAACCCTCTAACCGTTACGTGGTGGTCTGTATACCAAGAGGGTATACCAATAAATCACTCTATTGTATTGCGATTTTGAATAGCGATAATTTAAGTTAATTGTCACGGTAATAAGATACTTAACACTTGTATGTATTGGCGACACAAAATAACAAAAGAAGTCAAATTATCTGTATTTAAAACATAATAAATGAGATAGCAAGTTTAACAATTTTACGAAATAACAGGAAGCGATATATTTTAACAAAGTCTCATTAGAATACAGCATTGAATTAGATCGCATTATAGTACACTAAAAGAAAAATATTAAATGTAAAAATATGAAAAGAAATAGTACATAAATCATGAATGTGTTGCTTGTGTGAGTCCATTTCAAATAGGTAAAGAAATAATAAATAAGACTTACTCACAATAAATTTAATTTAACTATCAGACGACCGGTTTCGCTTTCTACAATATGCAAAGAATCCTCAGGTCTCGATACAAAGTTAAACAAATGCTGAAATAATAAAAACCCATATTAGGGTGTTGTCTAATAACGATAAACAAAGTAGGTGTTGTAAATTACAATGATTATGCCAATATTACATGTCTGTGGTTTTATTTAAATGAGTAAGTTGAATAAAAGGTATAAAAATTTTTAAAAAGTTTAAAACAGACAAGGTAAGGCCCACAAATTGTTATAAAATAGTCTCTTCGATTGTAATAAATGAGCAAATAAATAAATAAAATAAACATTACTTACATGCCGGTACTCTATTAATAGATGGATGGTAAAACATGGTTGAAACTACTTTATATTGTTGAATGGAGAACTCAATTCTATCACTGCAGTTGTTTGACAGTAAACGGGAAGTTCTTGAGGAGATAGATTTGATCCAATGAAGAAGAGATATGTGTGAGATTGTTTGTTAAATGTAAGTGATGTAATATACCATTGTGTTATTAAAGACTATTTATACTTATTCCAGAGATATATTTTTAAAATGTGTGTTATTTATTGAGTAATTGTTTTATGAAAGTGACAGTTTTATGACAATGAATAAAGCTCGGATTATAGGCAAAATGCCTTTTTTTGCCTATTTTGCCTATTATAAGTGTTTTTTGCACTTTTTGCCTTTTTTCGTAAATTCCGCCTATTTGTGCCTTTTTTAAAATTTCATGGTACTACCCATGATATTATTCTATTACTAAACCATTCTATAATAAAATTTTGGGTCAATAATAAAATATCAATGGTTTGTTTATATAATAGATTTCTAGGAAAATGTACCTGATCGAGACTTGAGGGTTAACTATTTGGAAATCCCTAAGCTTTATTAGTTTATTATCAGTTGTACAGTCGGTTACTGTATCAGAGTTTACTCACAAATTAGCAAATTGCTATATCCTAGTTTAGTTTTGTTGCGTATACCGAAAAGCAAAGAACACGTTTTAAAACGTTCAAGACAGTTGTGTGAAAAGATGACATCTAAATTAAGGCTATGGATCGCACCTTATTCGGAACTTTCTCTAGAAGGAGATGGAGCATTTTGTAAACCATGCGGCAAATCGGTAAGTTTTATTTTTTTTTTCTTTTTTTCTCGTCCCACAACATAACTAAATTCTAAAGCGGTTTTAGAATTCTAATTATTTTTTTTTAATTCTCAGATTTCAAGTAGAAAAAAGTACTTTATTGACCAGCATTGTGGAACCCCACTTCATAAACGTAATTTGAAAAATTAAATTCCTCTAAGTTAGCCCAAACATCTCTGCGGGATAGTTTAAGCAGTTCAAAAAAAAAGGAGGAAGACGCATTTAAATTTGATTTATGCCAGATGATGATTGCATCCAACATTCCTCTATATAAAGTTAATAACCCTAGTTTTAAACGCTTTTTTGAAAAATATCTTAATAAATCCTTACCGGACGAGAGTACATTGAGAAAACATACTGTGGAAAAATGTTATGTGGAATGTATTTCAAAAATTAAGCACGAGTTGGAGGGCAATTTTTTGTATATTATCGTGGATGAAACGACAGATGTATGCGGCAGGTATATAGCTAATTTAATGATTGGAATTTTGAACGAAAACTTTGCGAGAAAACCTTATTTAGTTGCCGTTAAAGAATTGGAAAAAACAAACAATTTAACAATAAGTCGATTTATACAAGATAGTTTAACAAACCTCTTTTTACCCAACGCTATACCAGTGAATAAAATAGTTTTAATGCTTTCAGATGCTGCGGCATATATGTTAAAAGCTGCTGTTAATTTAAAGATTTTTTATCCTAATTTAATTCATTGCACTTGTGTAGCCCACGGGGTAAATAGAATTGCTGAAGAAATAAGAAATCTGTTTCCGTTGGTAAATAATTTTATAAATTTTATGAAAAAAGTTTTTGTAAAGGCTCCGTTGAGGGTGCAAATATATAAAGAAAGACTTCCCGGTGTCCCTTTGCCACCTAAACCAGTAATTACAAGGTGGGGAACCTGGCTCGAAGCAGTTTTTTTTACTTTGAACACTGCAATGAAATAGAATTAGTTATGTCAGAATTTGATGATGATATTCCGAAGCCATTCGAGAAGCAAAAAAAATATTAAAAAATCCCAAATTGAAACAGGAACTCGGTTATATCAATGACAATTATAAATTAATAGTTACCACAATTACCTTATTAGAAAAACAAGAGATAAATTTATGTGAGTCAGTAAAATTAATAGATAATTTAAAGACGAAAATTAAATCGGCACCTGGAAGTAACGGTCAATTAATTTTTAAAAAAATGAAATATGTTTTCGACAAGAATGAAGGTTTTTCGTTTTTATCTAATGTTGCTAAAGTTTTGAATGGGACATTTTCCGAGGAATTTCAAATTATGCCAGATTTATTATCCGCTCTGAAATATGCTCCAATTACATCTGTCGATGTCGAACGTTCGTTTTCAATGTACAAATTAATTTTAAGTGATCGAAGACATAGTTTTAAGACCGAAAATATTGAAAAACATTTAGTTGTTTCTATTAATGATAAAATTTTAAGTGGTTACAATGTTTAATTATTAATTAACAGTTATTTAGTTACTAGTTTATTTATACTAATGTTATGATTATGATGTGTAAATATACTTGCCTTAAGTTAATATTACGTTAATTTACTTTGTACAATAAATAATAAGTTATATTCCTTTATTGCCTATATTTTGCCTAAATGTTAATATTCCTGCCTTTTTTAATAAAAATCTTTGCCTATATAGGCGCCTTTTTCTTCAATTTTTGTTGCCTATAAATCCGAGCTTTAACAATGAATAAGTGTAGATGTAAAAATTGTGTGGGTGTGCAATTATTTTCCAACTTGTAGTTATCAAATTACTTTGATAAAGTTCTATTGGCAATGAGTTAATTATTGGAATAGTCAAGTAAATAAAATGTTAAAATACAAACAATTAAGAATAATTTAAACACACTAAAACAGAAAACACTTAGAAGGGACGAAACAAACATTGAATTTAAAAGGGGGAAGGACTTTAATGCACTACATCGTAGTTTTGGGCACAATGAGTTTTTTTATGTTGTATCTATTAGATTTTAGTGTAGGTTAGCGTGACAGTTCTTCTTCTGTTTTTCAATACTGTAAGTTAAGTAACTTACAGTATTGAGTATTAAGTACTTAACTTACAGTATTGAGAAACGGAAGAAGAACTGTCACATGCTAACCTACATCTGTCAAATTTACCACTAAAATCTAATAGATACAACATAAAAAAACTCATTGTGCCCAAGACTACGATGTAGTGCATTAAAGTCCTTCCCCCTTTTAAATTCAATGTTTGTTTCGTCTCTTCTAAGTGTTTTCTGTTTTAGTGTGTTTAAATTATGTTTAATTGTTTGTATTTTAACATTTTATTTACTTGACTATTCCAATAATTAACTCATTGCCAGTAGAACTTTATCAAAGTAATTTGATAACTACAAGTTGGAAAATAATTCCACACCCACACAATTTTTACATCTACACTTATCCATTGTCATAAAACTGTCACCTTCATAAAACAATTACTTAATAAATAACACACATTTCAAAAATATATCTCTGGAATAAGTATAAATAGCCTTTAATAACACAATGGTATATTACATCACTTACATTTAACAAACAATCTCACACATATCTCTTCTTCATTGGATCAAATCTATCTCTCAAGAACTTCCCGTTTACTGTCAAACAACTGCAGTGATAGAATTTAGTTCTCCATTCAACAATATAAAGTAGTTTCAACCATGTTCTACCATCCATCTATTAATAGACTACCGGCATGTAAGTAATGTTTATTTTATTTATTTATTTGCTCATTTTTACAATCGAAGAAGACTATTTTATAACAATTTGTGGGCTTTACCTTGTCTGTTTAAACTTTTTAAAAATTTTATACCTTTTATTCAACTTACTCATTTAAATAAAACACAGACATGTAATATTGGATAATTATTGTAATTTACAAACACCTACTTTGTTTATCGTTATTAGACAACACCCTAATATGGGTTTTTATTATTTCAGTGTACACTATCATCAACTAGAAAAGAATAGCGTCGAATCAGTAGAATTTTTTGACCTAATTAACTAGAGAGACCGTCAAACACAATACCGTTGGCCGTTTTTCCTATATGAATTCCGTGGAGAGTGAAAAAACAAGAAGAAGAACTGCGAAATCCGGTGTGGTGTCGCATTTCAAGACTGCAATGACAGCCGGGAGTAATGATATTTCGACGGGATCCACGGTAGGAAAATGCCCGTTTGGTGAAAATTGTAATAATTATACAGGTGATAAAACGCGCCCAACACAATCAGAGAGGTGTTAATTAGAAGGCATTATAATGCCAAATAGAGTGTGGTATCAGTTCTTGTATATGTTTAATTCGATTGACAATTTATGGGTAGAAAAATTAGATCAAGGGAGCGCAATCGTAGAGTCAGATCAAATATCGGAAGATCGGAAGGAGAACCCTATGACAAAGGTGACTAGGTCAGCCAGGAATATGGCTGCAATAGTTCCAATCTTGTCGAGACAGAGCGAGCATGAAACTTGGACTAGACTCGTTGACACAAGTGACTAGATCAGTCAGCAGTATAGCTGCCAAGAGCTCCGATCCTGCGATAGATGTTCTTGTATAGATATAACACCAGAAATGTAACACATACAAATACAGAGGTCAGAGGATCGTTTGCCCGCTACACAAAAAGGGTGATCAATTGGAATGTAGAAACTATAGAGGAATAACTCTCCTTAATACAGCATACAAAATATTTTCGAGTATTTTATATAGTCGCCTGAGTGCATTTTCAGAGCGGCTTTTTTGGCGAATATCAAAGTGGTTTAGACCTCGTCGATCAAACAATAGATCAGGTTTTTGTGCTAAGGCAAATACTGGAAAAAATCAATCAATTCAATATCGACAAATACCATATTTTCGTTAGACTTTAAATCGGCCTATGATAGTGTCCTAAAATAAATTGTATAAAGCCATGGATGAATTTCACATTTCCGATAAACTGATAAGATTGGTTAAAGCTACAATGCTTAAAGTTGTTTGCAAAGTCGAAATACAGGGCGAAAAATACAGGCATTTGAAATGCATGTTGGACTGCGACAGTAAGATGCGCTGGCGTGTCTCCTTTTCAACACAGCTCTGGAAAAGGCGGTCAGGGATGCCCAAATAGACAACAGAGAAAAACATTTTTAATAAATTATCTCAAATTTTGAAATATGCCGATAATATTGACCTAGTTGCCCGCACAACACGCAAACTAGAAGAAATGTATACCACCTTGTCTAATGCTCAAAAAATATGGACCTGCAAGTAAATGAGGAGAAAACTAAGATAATGTCATCAACACACAACAATAGAGCCAGACACATCGGCCACCAACTGTGGGAAAATAGAAGTAGAGGTAGGCCAAAACTCAGATGGAGGGATGGTGTAGATGAGGATAGTAGAAAAATAGGCGCAGCAAACTGGCAACATTGGCATGGGATCGAAAACTGACTGACGTAATAGACTTGTGAAGGCTCTTTTATAGGGCTGTAGCACTAATGATGATGATGATAAATCTCAAGATATAGTGAGAAATGCCAACTTTCGTATAACTATTACTTCCTATTCTTTGAATAAACATGTTCAAAAAATGCTTCAGTATAACGTTAATTTTCCGCCCGTCCCGTAGCAAATTTACAAGAACTATCCCCTTTACCATCTTACGCAAAGCAGCTGTATAGTATTTTAAACAAATTATTTTCATTAAAAAAATTACCACTTGTTATACCAAAATCAAAATTTTCTGTATTTTTCTATTACACTTTTATTTTTAATAATAAACCTTGTTATTAATTTTGTTTTGAAATTCAATATTCTATTGAAAGATATTATATAGGCATATTTTCCGTTAAATAAATTATTTAAAAAACTGTAAACGCTGTTTTTAATTTCTACAGGTATAATTATTTACATTCAAATATTAATTATCTTATGATTGTGACTTACAGCCCAATCCACTCAAAAGTAGTGTTAAAAAAACAAATCATTATAATAGAAAAATAAACCGTGTAGAGCAATATATATGACTCCATATGCTAGTGTTGAGTGAGAAAAAGATATAGAGATAGAAAATCTGGAATCCTGTGATTTTAGTTCAGTTGATGCTTAAAATATTTCTGGAGTATAAAGGGAGTCGACGCTTTTTGTCCCAGAAATAGAACCTCTCCAACACGGTCATATTAGCGTATAGCGGTGTTGCCACTTTGTGTAATTTGGTTAAATGATATAGTAAATTATTGCAAAACGTTGGCAAAATGTATTTTTGAGATTACGAAATTATTTCAAGACACATAAGTTTTCTATCAGTTAATTTCATTGAATTGTCAATTTAATAATGATATTCAAATCCATTACCTTATTCGCCAACCACATCCTAATTATATTTAGCAATCGTGTGCTATATAAGATAAGAAAACATTTTTAGTAGAAAATTTAAAAATAGAAAATCTAAGGCTAATTTAGTACTATTTAAATAACTGTCGTTCTTACTGCTACTTCTAAAAAATCTTATATTAACTGGTATTAAAGCGAAGGTTAGAAGCGTCGTAGCCAAAATGAGTATAAATGGAGAAAAGGGAATGAAATATTAGCAAGTTTTTCACAAATAAAGCATAGCTTATGAAGTTTATTATTAATTTTCTATACATTTTCCTTGTATATTGTCTCTTTATCTATAATATATTGTGTTGTAGTCTGTGAATATGTATGTATTCATTAGTCTTCTTACTGTTGTTAAATTAAACATCTTTATTAATTAATTTTAATTTATTATTTGTGCTTTAAATATTATTTATTCTAGGCGACACATTGGGATATAAAGTCTGAATTGTCAAACTTCACAAAATATTGCTGAGTAGCTGACAGGGTCTTTGCCTTGCGATGAAGTGCTAAAAGTTGCTGAGTAAGCTTTAGTCAGATCTCTCACTAAAACGTAGAAACAATCATTCTTAACTTTTTCTAATGTTTAACAAATTTATTTACACATGTTGATGTTTATGTTTCACACCTAAAAATCACTTCCTCTTTTTCTATGATTTTGTAGATTTTACATTCTAGATTTCAAAAAAGTGTTTGGATTTGTATATTTTTTTACAACTCCAACTGAACGATCCTTTGTGCAATTTTTACATCCTGTGTTCTAGACCAAAAGCTCCACTGTGGTAGTTGTAGCTCCGTGACCATGTTACTGGCTTCACAAGCTGAAGATTCTGGGTTTGATCCTGGAACTGACACCAGAAATCTTTCAATTTCCAATTTAACTGAGCTGCTACTTTGCTTCGTAGGGCACGCAAAGCCGTCGGTCGCGGCTACATAACTTGTCGTTAAGCCAAGTCGCGCGGCCTGCGCGACCTGAAAACTTAAACACTAGATATTAGCCAGGAGTTTACAGAAACTTACTTGCCTACCAAAATATCTAGACTTGAAAGAAAGACTTTTATTCACCCAATTTTGTGACGTGATATCTTTCTCTCTCTCTCTCTCTCTCTCTCTCTCTCTCTCTCTCTCTCTATCTTTCTAGTTTCATCCCTTCTTGTGGAATATTGGGCAGAACATTAGCAGTATTACTTACATATAGTTTTTGTCATTAACAAATTAGATATTCTGGCGTAGCCATTTCTTTAAGAATATACCACATTCTTAATGTCCATTTTATGACATCGAAGGCCTTGGAATAGCCAACAAAGCATAAATATGTTTCTATGTTAAACTCTCGAGATTTTTCGATAATTTGCCGAATATTAAGAATATGTTCTCTTGTTTCTCTACCTGGGACAAATCCGCATTCCTCTTGGGGAATTTGTGGTAAGAGAATTGATTTAAGTCTTTGATTGTTGATGGTTAGAAGTAGTTTACTCACGTGTGATATCAATGCTACTGTAAGGTAATTACTGCAACCTGTCGGTGAACCTTTTTAATATATGGGAATAAACATGAGTTTACCCCAGTCATTTGACCACTTTCCGGTATTCCAGATCTCATTGAAAATTCTAAGCATTACTTCCGTCCCTAATTTTACCATTTCTTTGAGTGTTTTAGCTTTTTAATTGCCGCCTCAATTTCTGATTTCAATATATGAGGTTCTTTTTCATAACTTCTTTTCTCTGTAATTAATATTTAAATGGAAATTAGCCACAATTAAAGAGTAAAGTACGTTTATTGACGTTTCAATTTCCATTTCGAAAATCGTTCTCAAAATACCTTCTTTTCGCTGTTTTATTGTCTGGGTAGTTGTTAGAATAGTATTTCGCAATTATGGCACACAGTTCGACACCTTTGCGATACCGTTTAGGTTTGTTATGGTATATACTATTATTTTTGATGATCTGTGTCTGCGGTTTGAATTCTTTCGCTAGATACTTGACTCTTGAGAAAAGTTCTCTAGATTCTTGGCGGTCAGCATATTCCTCTCTAGCTGTACACATATGTTTTTAATATAAATATTTTTGCCCCTTCTGTATAAGTGCTTTATAGTTTTGTTTATAGTGCATATCTCTATTTTTTTTATTTTAAATTTGATGTGCCGTTTCTAAGTTTTGGTCTTTCTTCTACAAGATTGAGTCTCTTCAATCATTTAACGTTTTTTCCTAGCTGTTTTGTCTTTGGGATTAGTATTGTTGATAGTTTCAGTGATCCATTTCTTTGTGTATTCTTACGTTTTGTCAGGGTCTCCGGTAGTCACTGGTAAGTCAGCATCTGCTAATGCTTCTATAAACTTTTTCGCATGTTTTGGTATCAATTTATGTCTTTTGGCAAATTAAAGGAGCCGTTCATTTCGATCGCCTAACCCAATGTCACCTATCTTTACGAATTATATGTAAATAATAACATTTTCATAATAAATAAAATCATTTACATACAATCCGTTAGTTTAAGAAGTCGTAAATCAAAGAAATTTTAAAATAGTTCTGATGAATAAAGATATTATAAAACGCTGACACCAATTACCAAATGGGGCGATATGTCGACCCTCATGCAGTGCTCTTACCTCTTTTTACAGTAATCTTTAAAATTTTACCTTTTTACAGTAATGTTTAAAAAAAATAAACACATTTGAGTTTGGGCTTTTTACGCTCATAAAAAACAATTGGCTACGAGGACAACCTCATAAGTATACTAAAAAGAAAAATATTGACGATAAGCTGGGGCGAAAAGTCGCCCAATTCGTATTCGGAAGGTTAAATACTAATAGGCTTAGTAAATTACCTTGTCTAAAGAAACAATTGGATAGAAATTATAAAAATATAGATCAAATAATGTAAAATATAAATAAATTTACTGGTAAACCATGAGATCTAGAGCAATTTTGCTAACGAATTTTTATCTACGTCAAAACATGCGTCCAGAGGATATTTTGCTTCCAGTGATGATAATTATTGCTATAACATTGCTTTCTTCTTATTCATGTACCATGTTCTTGCAGAAGGTTGGTTACCACCATAGCTATGTTGATTTTATTTACTTTTATCCCAACTAACATGTTTGTCTCAATATCATACCAATCTCGCAAGTTCTTGAACCTGAAATCTTTCTTTGTCCTGGACTGCGTTTGGCCGCTATCTTCCCTTCGTTACATGTCCTAAGTGCTCCAGCTTTCTCTTCTCGATGCCTTATAGAATCTCATCAGTCCTGCTGAAACATTCTAGTATTGTGAAGTTTCTAATCTTTTCCACCCAATAAACCCTTAAATTTTTTTTATAACACCACATTTCGAAAGCTTTAAGGCGATTTAGATGACTTTTGTTCACAGTCCAAGACTCAACACCATAAAGTAAGACCGAGAACACGTAACAGCGAAGTAGGCGGTTTTGCAAAGCCAATTTTAGGTCTTTGTTACATAATACCTTAGACATTCTTCTAAAAAAGGGTCTAGCCTGCATAGTTTTGAATCTAATTTCACCGTGACTCTCTGCGTTACAGTTTAAATAATATCCAAGGTAAACAATTTGATTGACTTGTTCAAGTTTGGTACTATTTACATATATAGACGAATATAATGTCTATATATTTAAATATCGAGACATTATATTCGGAAGTTGCTTTATGCTGTGTTATTGACTACACATTTCGAACCACAAACTCTACTAAAACTAGGTAAAAAAAAATAATAAATAAGACTTACGCATAATTAATTTAATTTAATTATCCAGACGACCGGTTTCGCTTTCTACAATATGCAAAGCATCTTCAGGTCTTGATTCAAAGTTAAATAAATGTTATTTATTGAGATTTTATTTTATGAATGTGACAGTTATATGACAATGAATAAATAATACACATTTCATAAATATATCTCTTAAATAAATATAAATAACTTTTATATAACTCAATGTTATAGAACATCACTTTCATCTAACAAACAATCACATTACACATATCTTTACTTCATTGGATAAAATCTATCTCCTCAAGAACTTACAAAGTAAGTAATGTTTTATTTATTTGTTCATTTAATATTTTTTTACAATTTAATAGACTATTTTATACCAGTTTTCCAAAAGGAAAACCCAAATACTTGTAATAAGTAAACAACAGAATATAAAACCGTCTATATATGTAAATAATACCAAACTTGAGCAAGTTGATAAAATCGTCTACCTTGGACGGCAATTAAATTGTAGTGCAGAAAATCACGGCGAAATTAGATCCAGAATAGAGCAGGCTAGAGCTGCTTTTAGAAGGATGTCCAAGGTGTTATGTAACAGAGACCTAAAATTGGCATTAAAAATCCGCCTACTTCGCTGCTACGTGTTCTCGGTCTTACTTTATGCTGTCCAGTCCTGGACTGTAAATAAAATTGATCTAAATCGCCTTGAGGCTTTCGAAATGTGGTGCTATAGAAGAGTTTTAAAAGTTACCTGGGTGGAGAAGATTCGTAACTCCACAATACTTGAACGTCTCAGCAAGACTACTGAGATCATAAAAAGCATCAAGCAGAGAAAGCTGGAATATTTCGGACATGTAATGAGAGGTCCCAAATATAGATTGCTACAAAATATCATGCAAGGATAATATAGCAGGCAAACGCAGTCCAGGACGAAGAAGAACTCATGGTTGAAGAACTTGCGAGATTGGTATGGTGTAGATACAAGCATGCTATTTAGGGTGGCAGTGAATAAAATTAAAATAGCTATGATGGTAACCAACGTTCTGAAAGGACATGGTAAATGAAGAAGAAGACAGACATGTAATATTGGGCATAATTACTGTTATTTATATCATCTATCTTTGTTTATCTTTATTAGACAACAACCTAATATGGGTTTTATTATTTCAGCATTTATTTAACTTTGTATTAAGACCTGAAGATGATTTGCATATTGTAGAAAGCGAAACCGGTCGTCTGGATATTTAAATTAAATTGATTGTAAGTACGTCTTGTTTATTATTTCTTTTACCTGTTTCAAATGGACTCACACAAGCAACACATTTATGATTTTACTAAAACTCTTGTAATATTCATCACTATCATTAACCTGTCTGCATTCACTGCTGGATATAGGTCTCCCTCAGCTCTTTCCATCTGGCTCTATCTTGTGCGGCTTGCATCCAATTATTTCTAACACGCTTCAGGTGGTCAGTCGTATTGTTCTGGCCTTGGTCTCTACTCTAAAATACGTTTTATCCGTGGGTTGTCTGATATTCTGGCGACGTGTCCTGCCCAATTCCATTTTAAAGATGCGATTTTTTCGATGGCGGCTGTTGTTTTTGTTCTACGACGTATTTCTTCCTTTAGGATTCGATCTCTTTAACTACATTTTTTGTGATATTAATCACAAATAGAAAATTGCAATCTTAATCGTGTTTAATTGTTTTTTATTTCTGATAATCCTATGTCCTATGTTTATTGTTTTCATTTTTGCAATTATTAATCACCCTTTATTAATATTGTTAGCTATCACACTTAGTTTTAACCCCTAACTGGTATAGCGGGGTCATTTTAGACCCAAAAAAAATGGTTATTAAAATTCCAGAAAAAGGAGAACACCTGGCAACGCCACCGTCCAGCTATTCGTCTGTGGCGTTAAGTACATTACTTAAACGTAGTCGCTGCAGTTGACTTTGTACTATGTTAAGTGTTGTCGATAGGGTCAAAATTGACCCCGCCATACCTTAAAAAGGCCAATTGTCAGTGATTTAGTTTTAAATAATTATGGCTAATTCAAGTGTAAAAAACGAGATCCTTGACACAACAGGAGTTACAAGACATAGCTAAACAGATTGGTGACAGCCACTTCGACATATCTGATGCAGATAGAATTGTTAGTGAGCATGACTTGTTAGTTAGTGTTAGTGTTACTGACTCTAAAGCTGGTGATCAAAGTGACACTGGGAATTATAACGATCAAATCTTAGGTATCGAATCGAGTAGTGCGGATGACAGTAGTGATAACGAACAGCAAAATTACTATTACAGGAAAAAATGGTCAAAGTAAGCTCCTTCGTCAAGCTGAACTCGTGCAACAAATATCGTGTCACATGTACCAGGACTTGCTGGACCAGCACGAATGAACAAACCTATGACTCCTGCTAAAGCGTTTCAACTGTTAGGTGATGATAAAATAATTGACCAGACTATTGAGAGAACCAACGAAAAAATAACCAGTTTGCAAACAAATTATGGAGATAACGCTTTAGGATGCAGTACAATAAACCATATTGACAAAATTGAAATGTTAGCATTTTTTGGTCTTCTATATTTGGCAGGCGCGGTCAAATCAAACAATAAAGATATAAATTCTCTCTTTGCAACTGATGGGACTGGTCGTGATATATTTCGTTCCGTAATGACAGAACAAACGTTTAGTTTTTTACTGACATCTTTTAGATTTGACGATCCGCAAACTAGAGACCAGCGTATATTGTAAATGGAGACAAGCTGGCAGCAATTTCTGAAATTTTTTACCATTATGTAAACAACTGTCAAACTAATTATTCGTGTGAAAAATACGTAACAGTGAATGAAATGCTCGTCGGCTTCCGTGGAAAATGTAAATTTAGAATGTATATATAAAGAGTAAGCCTGAAAAATTCGGACTCAAAATAATGTGCCTGTGTGACGCCCGTACTCATTATTTAATCAATGCCTTTGTTTATACTGGAAAACAAGATGCAATACCAAAAATCCAAAAAAGCTGTCCATACCAACACTTAATGTTATTTCGCTCACTGCACCAATAATAAATTAAAATCGCCATGTAACTTGTGACAACTGGTTTACTTCACTAGAGCTTGTTGAAGAGCTACGCCGCTGCAAACTTACTTACGTTGGTACTATGCGGAAAAATAAAAGAGATTTGCCAACGGAGTTTTTACCGAATAATCAACGTCCGGTTTATTAATCTATTTTTGGATTTACTAAAGACGTGGCCCTGGTGTCCTACGTACCGAAAAAAAATCGATTTGTTTGTCTAGTGTCCAGTCTCCATCATAACAACAAAGTATTGGAGACAGCTAAGAAACTACCGGATATTATAGACTTGCATCCAGTACATCCACCCCAACATTACCAAAGTTGGGGTGGATGTATTGGATCAAACTTCTGTCAACTACAAAGTAGGACGGCGTACTAGAAGATGGCCACAAGCTATTTGGTTTCGGATCATGGATATTGCTGGTGTCAATGGACATGTTTTATATAACGCTGCTAATCCAGAATCTGGGTTGACACGGCAAAAATCTAGATTGATTTTGGTAAACAGCTAATACACAATCACTTAGTTCGGCATCCTGATATGGTAAATATTCCCAGAGAATTGAGAGAACTTATTCGTTGAGTTGGCCACATCCCGGTAGACGACCAAAACCAGGCAAGGCAAAGAGCTCTTAAACGGGGAGATATTATATTTGCCCACGTAACGATAATAAACAATCACCTAAATGTAATAAGTACATATTACATTTAGGTGTAAAAACATATATTCAAAAACCTTTGTGTTACATCAAATTTTTGTAGTAGGTGTAATATTGAGTACATATCATCATGTTAATACTTGTTTGTTAAATTTTTTGTATATAATTAAATATTTCTCATTTGGTTTTTGATCCTTTATTTAAACATTATTTAATAAGAATTTATTACTTTTTGAAAATACACATGTGTTTTTTCGTTATTTTTTGAGATTTTTTACTTGGAGTGGTTTTAAAGCCAACCCCATATATTTTTTTCTAGCAGTAAGTGTTATAAAATTTTTTGGTTTATGCAGTGTTATAATCATTAATATACTTTTTTTATTATAATTTGAATAATTTTTTGTTTATTTACATAAAAAATCCAAAGGTCAAATACGACCCCGCCATACCTTATATGTATTTTTTTCTTGCCATACCAGTTAAGGGTTAATTTACAGATTAGTTGTTCTAAAACATTCCTTTTAGCATCTATATCTGTTATCTGTTATCAAATACTTATTAAAACTATCTTCTAATTTAAAAGCCGAAACATGAAATAAAGATTATTTTATAATTATAACAGTCTATTGTCGTAAAACACAGTCGTGTTGGTACACAAGATTTCGAGAAACTTCGAAGAGAAATCTGGCTGCACTGTTGATACGGATCTAGCGACAAAAGTATCGGTTTTATTGAGCGCATAAGATGCATGGAAGTTTTTTGGTATTTCCGTGATGTTTTTCGCAAATAAAAGTGTATTTCTAGTGAGGATATTAATCGTTTATGCTAGTTTTGGATTTAACCGTGCAGATGAATACAAAATAGGTACGTATTATGGGATTATAAAAGAAAACAAAATAGCTTGAAATCAACAGTTCAAATCAAAGTCACATTTAAATCAATGTCAGGTTTTATATACTTATACAAAGTAAAGTAAAAAATATTTATGTTCTTGAGTTAGTAAAATACATTTAAAAACAATTGCAAAGTTCCAGAAATTGTGTTCTATGAAAACAAAATATTTTTGGTTCAACTCGTCAGATTTCCATTTAATCATTTGTCATTTTCGAAATTGCTAAAAATATAATTGTATAAATTTTAAATACACAATTTCCAAGTTTAAATGTAAACAATTTAAGAAATTTTCATTTTTTATAATTGGGTATGATTTTTAATTTTTCAAAAATATTAAAATAATTTACTTCTAAAGCTATTTTCTTGTGGCGTTTTAAATTAATTACTATTTAGCTGGGAATAAGTCACAATTAAAGGTTAAAATACGTTTATTGACGTTTCAATTTCCACTTCGGAAATCGTTCTCAAAATACAAACAGTAGATTAAACAAATTTTGTTTTTTTGTTACTTAGTAACAAATTCTTTTAATTTAATTTTATCTGACTAATTTATATTGACAATTCAGACATACATTATGCATTTTATAGTAGACGACTTTAAAATGATATTGCCCATATTGTTGAGTTGCGCTCCTGGGACGGCTTTACTAATAAGATAGTTCATTCGATTACATGAAATTAGCTTTAACTTGGGAATATCCGTCAGAAAAAAATCATAGCATGTAATTTGTCTTTAAAAACATGCCATGATGACAGTAAAATTCTCCTGTTAGTGATTCCATAGTAAATTATGAAGGTAAAACCAGGAAAAAAATCTCAAATGATGTATCCTCTATATATGTTACTGACTTACTAATACTGGTATTGTCTTATTAATATGGGTCACCAGATCCTACTACATTCTGCGGAGGAATTTGCGACACAATTGGTCTCATTTAGCATAATTAGAGCCGCTTCTTTGATTTTTCTATTTTTACCATCTGTTTCTTTTAGGACTACATTTGAATTATTCCATTGCACTTTATATTCATTATCCCATGCGTGTTTATATATTTGAGATCTATCAAATTCTCTATTTTTAATATAAGATTGATGTTCACTTATTCTAACATTTAATGGCCTTGATGTTTCACCTAAATAAAACTGATCGCAATCACAAGGTATTTTTTAGGACACATTCCTAAATGATATAAACGATAAAAAAGAGACAATAACATATATCGTGGAAAAGGAATATAATATCACGATACCTTTCCTGGATGTTTTAATCTCTAAGAACGATACTGGATATGAGACTCAGGTGTATAGAAAACCAACACACACCAATAGACACTTAAATTTGAAATCAAATCACAATATTAATATTAAAAAGGAAATCATTAAATCTTTATGCAATAGAGCCAAAATTACTTGTTCTAACGAAAATTCGTTCTTGGAGGAAAAACATTTGTTAACATCTGTTTTATTAAAAAATGATTATCCTTTATCGTTTATAAATAAGGAATTTTCAACAATCGATCAAATAGAACAGAACGAGATCCTACAGCATACACAAGGAATAATACGAGGAAAATAACAATACTGTACATAAAAGGATTATCAGAAAAACTTAAAAGGATAGGAAATAAATTCAACATCCAAAACAACAAACACGTTGAGATCTATTTTGCCCAAAACCAAACCTAACAATGAACAAGAAAGGACAAAGAATTGCATCTATAAAATTCCTTGTGAATGCGATCAGTTTTATTTAGGTGAAACATCAAGGCCATTTAATGTTAGAATAAGTGAACATCAATCTTATATTAAAAATAGAGAATTTGATATATCTCAAATATATAAACACGCATGAGATAATGAACATAGGGTTCAATGGAATAATTCAAATGTAGTCCTCAACGAAACGGACGCTAAAAAAAGAAAAATAAAAAAAAACGGCTCTAATTATGTTAAATAAGACCAATTGTGTCGCAAATTCCTCAGCAGAATGTAGTACGATCTGGTTACCCATATTGAAAGAGGAAGTTATTAATAAGAAAATACTAGTATTAGTAAGTCAGTAACACATAGGGGATGCATCATTTATGTTTTTTAAATAACAAACATATAAAATCAGAATTTGGTGTTTATTGACAGCAAACTAAATGCACGACCAAATACTTACTATGTCGGGGTAGTATTTGAGGTTTTTTTCCTGGTTTTTCCCTCATAATTTACTATGGAATCACTAACAGGAGAATTTTACTGTCATCATGGCATGTGTTTGTCTTTTTAAAGACGAATTATATGCTATGATTTTTTCTGACGGATATTCTCAAGTTATACTTGATTTCATGTAATCGAATGAACTATCTTATTAGTAAAGTCAATATTGGCAATAGCAGTTTACAAAAACAAAAAACAAAATTTGTTTAATTTACTGTTTGTATTTTGAGAACGATTTCTGAAGAGGAAATTGAAACGTCAATAACGTACTTTAACCTTTAATTGTGGCTTATTCCCAGTTAAATAGTAATTAAAATAATTTATTCACGAAACAATATATTAATTAGACTTATACCAAAAGATAAATATTTGTTTTCATGATGTTATTAGCGGTTACTAATTATTAAAGTTAAATAATATTATATTCTTCCTTCCCCTTTGTTTAACTGTATTATTAGGCACTGTCAACCTTTAATACGAGCCCTAACAAGTATAAGTTGGAACAACTAAGATATTTTATGAGTATAATACCAATTTACCGAAATTCTTTTATTTATTTTTTTTTAATTGTAAATATGAAATTTATTTTTTATTTGAACATTTTTTATAATGTGTGGAATTATTTTTGAGACTTAATTATATATTTCATAGGTAAAGAAATAATAATAAGACTTACTCACAATCAATTTAATTTAACAATCTGACGACCGGTTTCGCTTTCTACAATTTGCAAAGCATCCTCAGGTCCAGATACAAAGTTAAACTAATGATGCAATAAAATAAACCCAATTAGGGTGGTGTCTAATAAAGATAAAATAAATAAATAAGTTAGTTCATACAAATTATAGTAATTATGCCAATATTACATATCTGTGGTTTTCAAAATGAATAAATTTGAATATATAAAAGGTATTAACAGACAAGGTAAGACCCACAATTGGTATAAAGTAGTAATATTATATTGTAATAAATTAATAAATGAGCAGATAAATAAAACAAAACAAACATTACTTACATGCCGGTACTCTATTAATTGATGGATGGTAGGTCATGGTTGCAAAAATCATGTATTGTTGATTGGAGAACTTTAATGTGCTATTGCAGTTGTTTTGACAATAAACGGGAAGTTCTTGAGGAGAACAGATTTGATCCAATGAATTAGAGATAGGTATATTGTGGTTGTTTGTCAGATGAAAGTGATGTTCTTTACTATTGTATTATTTAAATTATTTACACTTATATCAGAGATATATTTTTGGAATATGTGTTATTTAAATGTGTGTTATGTAAATAACACATATTCCAAAAATATATCTCTGATATAAGTGTAAATAATTTAAATAATACAATAGTAAAGAACATCACTTTCATCTGACAAACAACCACAATATACCTATCTCTAATTCATTGGATCAAATCTGTTCTCCTCAAGAACTTCCCGTTTATTGTCAAAACAACTGCAATAGCACATTAAAGTTCTCCAATCAACAATACATGATTTTTGCAACCATGACCTACCATCCATCAATTAATAGAGTACCGGCATGTAAGTAATGTTTGTTTTGTTTTATTTATCTGCTCATTTATTAATTTATTACAATATAATATTACTACTTTATACCAATTGTGGGTCTTACCTTGTCTGTTAATACCTTTTATATATTCAAATTTATTCATTTTGAAAACCACAGACATGTAATATTGGCATAATTACTATAATTTGCATGAACTAACTTATTTATTTATTTTATCTTTATTAGATACCACCCTAATTGGGTTTATTTTATTGCAGCATTAGTTTAACTTTGTATCTGGACCTGAGGATGCTTTGCAAATTATTGTAGAAAGCGAAACCGGTCGTCAGATTGTTAAATTAAATTGATTGTGAGTAAGTCTTATTATTATTTTTTTACCTATTTGATATGGACTCACACAAGCAACACATTCATGATTTTATATATTTTATATTGATTACTATTGAATTATTTGATTGATAATAGAAAACTGCTGATAACTAAATATTGGAACATTTTCTGTTTTTGTTTCTTTCCTTAAATTTTATCAGCCTGGCGCAAAGAAGGCTTTGAAATCAAGCATACAAGTAGGTAGTGCGTTATCAACAATAATTGTCACGCGTCATTTGAGTATGAATAAAGACTACCATCAGTTTTATTGCGAACAAGATAGAAATGACACGTGGAAAACCAACTGATCCAAAAGTTCGAGAAATTATTATTTATCAGTGCCATAAAGGGAAAACAATTTGTGAAATTTCCAGTGAGTTGACTGTAGCAACAACTACTGTGTTCAATATAATTAAGAAATATGGTGAAACTGCCAGGATTGATGTTTCTCGGAGGGCCGTCCAAAAGCTGTTTCTCAAAGGGTGTAACGCATTTAATTAGAATACGTAAGTCGGGAAGAAGAAATACACTACGAATAGTAACTGCTAGAAGGAATAGAGAAACTGGGATCAATGTTTCCAGAGAATCCTGTCACAAATATATCTACAAAAGCGGTCTTAGTTTTTATAAGGTATGTTTGATAAGTTCTTGTTAGCGATTTAAATTTTCTATTTTTTGATTTATAGTCCATAGTCAAATAGTCCATAGACATAGTCCAAAGAAAAACCATTGTTCTCGGAAACTCAAAAGTAGAATCGTTTCATTTGGACTAAACGAAAACTCTCGTATACCAAACATAACTGGGACAAACTTATCTATAGCGACGAAAGCAAATTTGATGTCTGTGTAGGAGATTATCAAAAACGTTTCATTCGCGAAAAAAATCAGAAGCATTCCATAAGGAGCGTCTCAAAAGGCCTATAAAGTTTCCACAGGGCATCACGGTGTGGAGTTGTATGCTGGCCAAAGGGTGGGGAACTTTACATTTTATTCAGGCCATTAAATAAAATTAAAATTAAAGAATTTCGGGAAATTGGTATTTAATTTGCAAAATAACAATTTTCGGGCAGGCAAATATAGACAGCATATTTGTATTAAAACGTTATTGAGAAAATATTAGTACACAACCTTTCTATTTATGGTGGTCATTCTAGATCTCACAAAGACATAGGATAGTGTTCCACTCATAATGCTCTGGGTAGCAATGGAAAAACAAGGAATAAATAAAAAATATATAAAGCAGTACAACAGTTTTACAAAATTATGACAGTAAATATTAAAACTAGAAATAAAATAACCAGAGAAATTCCTATTAATAAGGGTCTAAAGCGAGGCTATTGCATATCTACACTGTCTTTCTACACTAGGAAATTAAAAGACGAGTACACCAACTGGGATGGTGTACTCCCTTTTTAGTGGAGAAAAGTGGAGAAAAAAAGAAAGCCTACAAATTGAAATAAAAACTATAAAATCAACTGAAACCTTAAAATACTTGGGAGTCCAAAGAACATTAAAAGCAAGGAGTAATAAGAGATTATAGTATTATAGTCCATTTCTTTTTCAATATAATTGCCATTGAAGCTTATAGGGTCGTCATTTTAAAATAGCCCAATAAAATCTAACAAAAATCTATTGAGTATACTGGGAGCTTTCATATGGAACACTACGTGTCATATGATCAGATTTAAAATAATTTCATAAAATGCGCCCGCTCATTTAGAATAATCATGCCTGCTCCATGTAATCGTTTTGGCAAAGTTTAAAAATACTGTGGTAATAACGTTAGTCTACAGGTACTCTTCCAGCGCTGCAGAGATATGAACAAAGACGTGTACATATGCTTTATAGACTACGCAAAAGCATTCGATAACGTAAGGCACGAAAAGATAATTGAAGTTCTCCATAAGATCGGAGTCGACTACAGAGACATTCGAACAATAGCAAGTCTCTGTTGGGGTCAAACAGCTAAAGTGAAAGTGGGATCTACATTGACCAATAAAATTGAGATCAAGAAAGGGCTACGACAGGGCTGTATCTTGTCTCCTATTCTCTTTAATATATACTCAGAAGAAGTATTTAAGACAGAGCTGGAGGAAAGCACAGAAGGCATAAAGATAAATGGAGAAATAATTAATAACATAAGGTATGCTGATGACACTGTCATTCTAGCCAGTAGCATGGAGAAACTGAGTTGCCTAATGAATAAGATACAAAAAACAAGTGCACAATACGGACTCAGACTAAATATCAAAAAAACCAAACGGATGTTAGTAAGCAAAACCCAACAACCACCACAGCAAACTGATATTAGACAATGAAAGCATTAAACACGTGGATTCGTACATCTACTTGGGAACAACAGTTAACTCAAATTGGGATCAAGCGAAGGAAATACGTATAAGAGTAGAAAAGGCAAGAGCATCGTTCACTAGCATGAAGCAAATTTTCACCTTTAAAAGCCTCACCCTACCTCTCAAAATTCGACTTCTGAAATGTTATGTATTCCCGGTTTTGTTATATGGAATGGAGACGTGGACAATGACCGCAACGTTGATGAAAAAAGTAGAGGCCTTCGAAATGTGGGCTTACCGACGTATATTACGTATATCCTGGACTGAGCACGTGACCAACAAAGAAGTACTACGCCGGATAGGTAAAGAGAGAGAGAGGTAGGAATAAGTATAAAGAAAAGAAAATTGGAATACTTGGGTCACGTTATGAGACATAATAAATATAGAGTACTACAGCTGATCGTTCAAGGGAAAATAGACAGCAGAAGGGGTCCAGGAGGAGAAGACACTCGTGGCTCCAAAACTTGCGGCAATGGTTCGGATTGTCATCTGCTGAACTATTCAGATCTGCCGTAAACAAAGTCAGAATAGCCATGTTAATTGCCAACGTTCGGAACGGACAAGGCACATGAAGAAGAAGAAGTGGTAATAACAAATCTTCATCTACTAAATACTAGATAAGTAGATATGTTCAGTCTTTTTCTAATATCCTTATTCTCATTATTTAAAGTGATCTGTCCCACTTCTTTTTCCTATCATGTTGAAACTTAGGGATTGTTTAGAAATATTACGGTTTGACTTTCTCGTTAGGCAAACGTTACTTATTCCGTTTGTCCAAAAATATTGCACATTATTAATAGAAATTTGTTAATGACTTTTTTTGCTTTTGTTGCGATTAATAAGATCGTGTTAAACTGGAGTCCTAAATACACCCTCAGATTTCAATACTATGTTCAACCTCGATTTTATCCCTTATGACTTTTTGTGTACTGAAAATGTCAGATAAGATGAGCAAAATGAAAAAGAAAATTTAGCGTTAAACCAGGTTCGTTTTCAATAAAATTTGTATCAGCTCAACTTTGTATCACTTTAAAGAGAAAAAGTGTAGCTTTCGTATGCAGTTTTTATATTTTACCAAAAATAAACTCAGCTTTTATAAAGGTGTTAAATATATTAACGTTGTGCAATTTTTGACATATTTTACGATTCTCGTGAGATCAATAAAACCAATTACTTTTATTGACCAGTTGTAATAAAATTTCTATTTCTAGAGATTAATCTTTAAAATCTATTACATGAAATTTCAATTTTGAGTTGTTGTAATAAACATGAGCCATTTGAAATATGAATAAAAAACGCAGAATCCAATTTACATTTCAATTGATCACACGTCTCGAGAAATGTAATTAAGAATACGGTTTTGGATGTAGTTTATTGCAGAAGTTTTTTTCTTTTAAAAAACGACCTAAAGTAATTAAAAAAAGTTTTAACTGGTACAGATCGTTTGTTGTGTGAAAGTTTATATCCAACGTTTTTTACGCATATTTCTAATGCCTCACATTTGGTGTCAAAACTCAAAATTAAAATTTTATGCTATAAGTTTTAAACGCTAGGCTCTATTAATGGCAAATTTATAGTGGCCCGTCAATGAAAGGGATTAGGGATGGAAAAAACCTACCGGTTTTAACCGAAAACCGGTTTTTACTTCGCAATAACCGGTTTTATCGGTTATTTTCTTGTCCCGGTTATAACCGGTTTTTATTTTTAAAGTTAAAACCGGTTATTAGGTTTTTATGGTGATTAGGATGAGGTTAGGTATTATTTTGGATCCCAATCATAATTATTATTCTCAAGTAATTATTCCAAACACAATCATAATTTAAATTTTATTTTATTTTATAAATACAGAAGCAAACTGAAAGTGCAAACTCACATCAGCCAGAAACAATTAAGTTTTATTATAATATTTCGTTGAAAACCACAACATCAGGTGGATGGACCATCGTACTCACAGGCTAAGAAAATTTCAGTAATAACTTTTGTATATTGGAGTTTCCATTATTAAGGCCTATAAATGGACAGTTGATGACTGAATATCTTTTCCATCATATTGAGCAAGACTTGGACATCATACTTTCATTACAACCAAAATCCAGTATTTCTTCATACCTGCTTACTTATTTTCCGTGCAACCCAGGATCTCTGTAAGTAATGTATTGCTTCCATATCCTGTTATTAAACCACTTAAAAAGATAGGAAAAGCTTGTAGAATAGATTAAATTAAAACTGAAATAATGACACTCCTATGCTTTGAGAGAAAATAACGATTTTTTAAAATACAAGAAGAGGCACGGTGAATACCAAACCAATGAAAAAGAATATTACCAATACATAAAAAAGCTATGCAAAGCCATTTACTTCTCAATAACAAGCTTTAAGGCTTATACAAGAATACTGCAGAATACAAAGTAAATTAGATGAACAAACCTCTAAAACTGGTAAGCAAACAATGATAAAATAAATATTCTGAAAAACATAGAAAGTAAAGTAGAATCCGAAGCAGAAGTTGACATTTATAGACTTAAAGGTTGCGTTTGACATAGTTTGGATGAGGGAGCATTTGATACCATCCCAACATAGATAATAGTAGGATATTCTGAAGGTAGATGATATATTTCTAATAGCTAAAATATCATGTTAGTATACATGTTAGCTACATGTTATCCCTAGAATGAAGTATCGCAAACTAAAGTGCATTGTAAATGTAACTTTGTAACCTATTGGATTAAAAAACCGAAAACCGGTTTTTAGAAAACCGGTTTTTTTTATAACCGCCTGGTTAAACCGTAAGCAAATAAAACCGGTATAACCGAAAACCGGTGTTTTGTCAAAAACCGCCATCCCTAAAAGGGATAGATTGTATTTTTTTTTATTAAGTAAACCGCGTCAACCATGAAAGATTATTGGCGGGAAAGAGTTGTACATAAAATTAGATGTTTGCTTATAACTACCATTTACAATTGATAACTTAAGTCTATTTTTTATATTAGATTGTACAATTTAGTTAGTTTTAGAAACTTAGACACTTTATCATAGTTACTGTAGTTCAGAGCACATTTCAGATCACTTGGTAAATCACTTTGAAGTCGTTCTAGGTGATAGAGTGGACAACTAACAATAATGTGTTCTATTGTCAGAGGAATATCACAAACATAGCACAGTTTTTTATTATATATAGATTGTATTGATCTTGTGAGAATCACAAAAAATGGCAAAATTCACGCCACGTTTATTTATTTAATACCTGTATAAAATCTGAGTTTATTTGAGACAAAATACAAAAAATTCATCCGAAAGTTGAACTCTTTACATTCAAAACGCACCTTGATTTTTATCGACAAGTCGCTTAAATCACAAGATATCGAAGTTCCATGATCCGCGTTCCATGGGTATAGTGCGCAGACGAGTGGACATTTTGGCGGTGGTGGTGGTAGTAGAATAGAGTTACTTTGCCACATGTTGCTAGTCACTCTACTCTACCACATACTATGCATTCTACTTGCTACTCTACTGCGCTGAGCGTTTTTACGGGTAGAGTTACTCTACTCTACCAAGTACTTGCATCATTACTGTACCCATGTAAATGGGTCTTATGTGTGCCTGCTCATTCCGAACATTGCCGATCATTCTAGCTATGATGACTTTGTTGCTTGCTATACGAAATAGCTGTGTTGAGGTCTTTCTATATCATGCTCTCAGGTTAGCAAGCCAGGATATTCTTTTTCGTCCTGGGGCTCTTTTTCCTTCAATTTAACTTTGCAAAATGCATGGAAGTAGCTCATATCTGCCTTGATTTCTCAATATATATCCCGACTACTGCTGCTTACGGCCCTTTCACGATGTTGACCAAATCCGCAACTGTATTCATTATCTGCAGTACCTTTTCGTTGGTGACTTTGTCTGTCCATGGTATCTTCAGGATCCTTCTGTACAACCATAGCTCAAAAGTCTGAAGTTCTGATAGAGTTTCCATCTTCTATGTGTCCACGTTTCTACTCCATACATGAGCACTCAGTACACATAACATTTAATAAGCCTTATTTTTGTTTCTAGGGTGAGGTCATGGCTCTTAAACACAGAGCTTATACTCAAGAATGTACTTTTTGCCTTTTCGATGCGACATTTAATCTCTTGGGTATTGTCCCACGACTCATTGATTATAGTTCCCAATTAGTTGTATTATGAGACACGTGTAATTCTCATTTGGTTCACATACAGATTTGCTCCAGTTATGTTTTCCTTGCTGATGGTCATTAGCTTGGTTTTGCTGGTTTTTATATCCAGTCCATATTTTCTACTTGTTTCCGTTATCTTGTTTATTAAGTTTTGCAGCTCTTCTATTGTATTGGAATACTATGGTTTACTGTGGCGCACCCAGGGGGGGGGGTTTGGGGGTTAAAACCCCCCCCAGAGCATGTAAAGTAAAAAATATATAGGCATAGACTAGTAGAAAAATGTCTTGTTTTTCACACACAATACAAAAAATCCAAAATGCTAAGTTAATAATTAAATTATCACGTTAAATATGTAGAATACAATAATTATTATATGTATAAATACACAATAATAATTATTATTGTGTACTTTTATATTATTTTCAGAAAGAACGCTTAAATTATAAGCTTTGGCAACATTGTCAGCCGAATAATTCGACAGCAATAAAGAACTGTAACGTATGCATTTGTGAATTGAGTGAAAAAACTTCGGGGAATCACGCAATTCTCATTTATTTTTATGTTCTTTGAATTTCCCTAAAAAAATATTAGTGCAGGTGCAGAAGCAGAAGTGTAAATATAGTTATATGTTACAGTAGACTTAATTGAACTTGTGTGTTTGCATAATTTGTGAAATTGGTGACTTTACATTAGTTAGTATAACTTTGTGTGGTTTACTATTACTATTAATCATGGATAAATTTGTTATAAAAAAGCCAAGATTAAATCCTGAATTAGAAAGCAAGGTAAGTTTAATCCGTAACTCATACATTCTGTAATTATTATTATTATATATATATATATATATATATATATATATATATATATATATATATATATATATATAATTATTGTTTTATATTTAACTTTCTGAACGTTTTTACACTGAGACAAATATCTCCTTATGGCAGTATTATTATTAAAATTGATTTTGATAATAAAAATATCTTTTAAACTGATATTTTTTAGTAAATATTAAATTTATGGCGTCGTACTTTCTAACTACTTATACTTTATACTTATATTTTTGGATATTTTGCCATTGTCGCCAACCAGGGATACTTATCAATTATATTTCTTGTGTTTTAATAGAGGCAGGAGCAAGAGAAGCCAAAACCCCCTACTGACAGTAAAGCAGTAGCTTCTACTTCAAGCAGTGAAGTGGTGTACAATCAGCATACGGCAGAACTTGATTTTGGTTTATATTTTTGTAAATCAGTAAGTATACTTAAGGCAATATAGATGTTAACGGTTAACGTATTTGCGTGACGGTCTAGACATACAAGTTTTTGAAGTGTACCTATATTCTTATTGCTCCGTATCATGTTTTGCACGGACCCGAAATCCTGTTTGGCGTGACTCGAAAAATCGGGACGAGTGTAGTAACCCTGCGGTATACCGTAATATACATACATATACACTTTTATTATAATTTTATATAATACATTTGTTTATAACAACTTTAAAAGGACTTAGCTAATTTTGATTTTAAAATATTTGTATGAAATAAAATAAAATAATTTACTATTTAAATGGGAATAAGCCACAATTAAATGTTAAAGTACGTTTATTGACATTTCAATTTCCACTTCGAAAATCGTTCTCAAAATACAAACAGTAAATTAAACAAATTTTGTTTTGTTGTTACTTAGTGAAAAATTCTTCTAATAATTTAATTTTATCTGACTCATTTAAATTGACAATTCAGACATACATTATATACACTGCATCCCAAAATTAACGCATAATTTTAAAAACCCTGGTAAATTAAATAATTTAAATGTTTCGATTTTTGTGCTAATATATTATTGTTACCCCCGGTATATTGTAAAATTTATCGAAAGAACGGTAAAAAACGCTGATGTTTTTACCATTTTTTACAAAAAAAAAAATTAAAAACATGCTAATTGTGCTTCATTTTACTTCGAATTTAGTTGGGTTGGATTAGGTTGTGCTGAATGTTTAAAGGGGTTTTTGAGTTTACGAAGTGTTTTTTCTTTGAAATGAACCACCAGCAGCAAGAAAATCGAAATTTGTCAGAATTAGAATAGTTACTCTTCGCGAAGAAGGATACACTCAAGTAGAACTCGCTGAACGTTTTAACGTCACCCAGTTAACCATTTCAAGAGTGTTAACACGTTTTTCTGTTACTGGAAGTAACTCGAGAAGACCCGGTCAAGGCCCTAGAAGGGTTAAAACTCCTAATCAAGACCGGTTTTTGACACTTCGTACAGTGAGACAAAGGTTTGTTACCAGTACTTCTCTACAAAATGAATTTTTGGATCGGTATAACTTTAGAATTAAGCAAGATACGATTAGAAAAAGACTTGCCGAAAAGACCTACACCCTGGAAGGGCACCAATTGGCCCATTATTAACCAAAGACCATAGAAGGCAAATATTGCATTTTGCTAGTGAACATGTTTATGGGAATAATGACGATTGGGGAAGAATATTGTTCACCGATGAATCCAGGTACTGTTTTTTTTTCTGATGATAGGAGAAACCGAGTGTATAGAAGGCCTGGGGAACGCTACGCACAGTTTAACACCGTAGGGTCCGTAGGGACTGTATAGTATGGCATCGGCTCGGTAATGGTGTGGGGTGGGATTAATTTAGATGCTCGTACGGAATTAGTTAGAATAGATCACGGTCGGTTTACATCGCAGAGGTATATAACAGACATTTTAGAAGAGCATGTCATGCCATTTGCACTATTTAGTGGGGATAATTTCATGCTTATGCAAGATAATGATTATTATGCAAGAATTGTGCAGCAGTATCGTCAGGAGGTTGTAATTTCTGCCATGGATTGGCCTGCGAGAAGTCCTGACCTTAACCCAATAGAACATATTTGCAACACCATAGGCAGACGACTACGACAACTACCTAATGCACCAAACACATTAGATGAACTGTTTTTGCGGTTGGTTTAAATTTGAAATCAAATTGATCAAGAAGAAATTAGAACGATTATTCTCAGTATGAGAGATCGTTGTCAAGCAGTAATAAATGCCAAGGGAGGTAATATTCGATACTAGTACAGTTGTTTAGATCAGTTGTTTGTTTAAATTTAGGATGTTATATTGTTAATTTCAATACATTTTTTGTAAAAAAAAAGAAAGTTTTTGAGTTAAGATGTTTTAAAACAACCATAAAGCAGAAAAGAACAAACAAAAATTTTTTCATTACAACTCAAAATAAGAATTTTCAAATTATGCGTTAATTTTGGAGCGCAGTGTATTTTAAAGTAGACGACTTTAAAATGATTGAGATCCGCTCCTGGGACGACTTATAAGATAGTTCATTCGATTACATGAAATCAACTTCAACTTGAGCATAATATGCGTCAGAAAAAATCATAGCATGTAATTCGTCTTTAAAAAGACAAACACATGCCATGATGACCGTAAAATTCTCCTGTTAGTGATTCCATACTAAATTATAAGGTTAAACCCAGGAAAAAACCTCATAATACTATCCTGACATGGTAAGTATTTGTCGTGCATTTAGTTTACCTTCGGTAAACACCAAATTCTGATTTTATATGTTTGTTATTTAAAAAACATAAATGATGTATCCTCTATATTTTACTAACTTACTAATACTGGTCGGTCATTAGCTCAGCGGGCTGTGCGGCTGCCTCTATTCGCTTCACTGTCGAATGGTTCAGTGGATGTGGTTCGAGCCTCAGCTCGGTGTACTGAAAACAAAAAGTCTAACGCAGCAGTTTAAAATTCTAGATGAATCTGGCTTAGACTAGGATATGCTGGGATCTGATCGGCCTATGGTGGAGCAGTACGGCAAGAGATAACTTGGTGATACTCCTCCATAGATTACCGGACGGGCGTAACGCCTAAAAATATATATATATATATATATACTAATACTGGTATTTTCTTTTTATTAAACTCCTCTTTCAATATGGGTAACCAGATCCAACTACATTCTGCGAGGAATTTGTGACACAATTGGTCTTAATTAGAGCCATTTCTTTGATTTTTCTTTTTTACCATCCGTTTCTTTTAGGACTACATTTGAATTATTCCATTGAACCCTATGTTTATTCCATACGTGTCTACATACTTGAGATCTATCAAATTCTCTATTTTTAATATAAGATTGATGTTCACTTATTCTAACATTTAATGGCCTTGATGTTTCACCTTATTTATAAAAATTATCTTGGAGGAGAAACATTTGTTAGCATCTGTTTTATTAAAAAATGATTATCCTTTATTGTTTATATATAAGGAATTTTCAACAATCGATCGAATAGAACAGAACATTTTAGAACGAGATCCTATAGCATACACAAGGAATAATACGAGGAAAATAACAATACCGTACATAAAAGGATTATCAGAAAAACTTAAAAAGATAGGAAATAAATTCAACATTTCAACAAAATTCAATACAACAAACACGTTGAGATCTATTTTGTCCAAAATCAAACCTAACAAGGAACAAGAAAGGACAAAGAATTGCATTTATAAAATACCTTGTGAATGCGTTCAGTTTTATTTAGGTGAAACATCAAGACCATTAAATGTTAGAATAAGTGAACATTAATCTTATATTAAAAATAGAGAATTTGTTAGATCTCAAATATGTAAACACACTTTCAAATGTAGTCCCAAAAGAAACGGATGGTAAAAAAAGAAAAATCGAAGAAGCGGCTCTAATTATGCTAAATGAGACGAATTGTGTCGCAAATTTCTCGGCAGAATGTAGTATGATCTGGTTACCCATATTGAAAGAGGAAGTTATTAAAAAGAAAATACCAGTATTAGTAAGTCGGTAACATATAGAGGATACATCATTTATGTTTTTTAAATAACAAACATATAAAATCAGAATTTTGTTTTTACTGAAGGTAAACTAAATGCACGAAGTGGAAATTGAAACGTCAATAAACGTACTTTAACCTGTAAATGTGGCTTATTCCCATAATAAAATAAATTACATAAAATTAAATAAAACTCAATAAAATTAAATATAATTAAATAAAATTACTAAAATTATAATTGTTAAATATTTTGTGAAAACTGAATTTTTTTTACAGGTAGACGATGCGACTAAAAAAAAGCTTTTAGAAAATCCTTGGTCTCCAGATTTTAAATTTAAATTTCCATCTTCCGGTCCCAGAAACTTAAAATTTCAAATGCGTTGGTTATCTGACTGGAATTGGCTGGTATATTCCCCAGCAATGGATGCTGCGTTCTGCAAGTTTTGTGCGTTATTTTCCACTGTTGTAGGAGAGAAAGGATCGAGCGCAGGAAAACTAGTTAAAATTCCATTTAGAAAATGGAAGGATGCAAGGGAAGATTTTAAAAAACATTCAGAAAATAGCTATCATAAAAAGTGTTTAGAGAAAGCGGCTAATTTTCTAGCAACATATTCTGGGGAAAAGGACAATATTCAATTAATGCTTAATAAAGGAAGAAAATTTCAAATAGAAAAAAATAGAGAATCCCTCAAACCTATTATTAAGACGGCTATTTTTCTTGCTAAAATGGGGCAATCTTTTAGAGGTCATCGCGATTTTGGTCCTTTCGATTTTAACGCCCCACTACAAAGAGGAGAAGGAAACTTCAGGTCTCTTTTAAAATTTAGAATGGATTCTGGAGATGATATTTTGACCAATCATTTAAAAACTGCCGGAAAAAATGCCACTTACATCAGTTGGCGAATTCAAAATGAAATAATTTCTATATTTAACACCATCATTTTAGAAAATTTGGTAAAACGAGTAAATGAAGCAAAATTTTTTAGTATTCTGTGTGATGAAACCACCGATATTAGTGGTACAATTCAGCTATCATTTTGTGCTAGATTTGTAGAGAATAATAAAATTCATGAAGAATTTTTACAATTTATTCCGGTAACTGAAACCACCGGAACTGGACTAGCTCATACTATTTGCTCGTTTATACAAGATTTAGGTTTGAATGGTAACAATATAGTTGGGCAAGGATATGATGGAGCCAGTTCCATGAGTGGTCATATTAAAGGCGTACAATCTGTTGTTCGAAAAGAATTTCCCAAAGCTATCTACGTGCATTGTTGTTCTCATAGTTTTAATCTTGCGATTTCTCAAGGATGTTCTGTACCAGAAATTCGAAATTGTATGGGAACCGTAGAAGCCACTTATAATTTTTTCAACTATCCCAAGCGGCAAAATGTTTTAGAAAATCAAATTGATCAGTTAGAGCAGAAGCCGAAAGTGGAAAAATTAAAAAGATTGTGTGCAACAAGATGGATTCAAAGACATGACTCAGTTAATGCATTTATTTCCTTACTTCCTGTCATTATTAAAGCACTAGATGTTATTACAAACTGGAGTGATAACAAAACTGCTACTGATGCTCAGTTGCTCTCGGCTGCAATTTGCAAATGTGACTTTCTTTTGAGTCTTTTCGTGGTTAACTCGGTGTTTGAACTCACTTTACCGCTTAGTAAGTACCTTCAAACAGAAAATCTAGACCTCCGTTTAGCTGTTGAATCTGCAGACAAAACGAAAGAATCACTAGAACAGTTAAGACAAAACGCAGATGAAACTTTTACCAATATTTTTGGGCAAGTATCAGCTCTTTGCGATGAATTTGGTGTTAATATGTCTCTTCCAAGGACAGTAATTTATCAAACAAAGAGAAATAATGTACCAGCTTCCACGCCAGAAGAATATTACAGAAGATCTGTTTTTATCCCCTTTTTTGATGAAATTATACAATCCATAAATGATAGGTTTGTTGCACACAAAGAGATTTTAAAACCATTTCAGACTTACTAAGTGTACAGTATGATGAGACGATAGGCAAATCTGTTCAAAATCTAGTAGATTTTTATGGACTTGATGACACAAACATAAAAGGAGAAATCATACTTTGGAAACAGTTTCTAAAAGATTTGCAACATAAACCGACGCCAAAAAATGCTCTTGAAGCTCTTGATACATGTAATAAGAACTTATTCCCTCTTGTTTATAATTTACTCCTAATAATGGCGACCTTACCTGTAACAACCTGCACATGTGAAAGGTCATTTTCATCGCTAAAAATACTAAAGACGTATTTAAGAAATTGTACTAGCGAAGAGAGACTAAATGGTTTAGCTTTGATGTTTATCCATCAGGATATTCAAATAGATGAAGAAGAAGTATTAAACCATTTGGCTAAAAAGCAACGCCGTTTGGACATTTTATTATAAATTTAATTTGTTTAGAGTTTATTATTTAACATTTAACAAGTTTAGGATTTAAATTGATATTTCTGATTATATAATGTATTTAGATATAGATACCTGAATCTTTGACACTGCTATCTTTAGCACTGATACATTAGTAACTAAAACCCAAATTTTAAGAAATCAACACAAAAAAATCATTGCCCAACCAAAACCCCCCCACAGGCAAATTCTGGGTGCGCCACTGTATGGTTATGATGTTATATATAAAAAATAACAAAAAAGAAAAAAAAATAATGAGAAATTCTACGAAAAATTAGGAATGTGGACGGTATAAATATAAAAACAGCATAATGCAATTTTCTGCTCAAATATTAAAAAAATTAAAAATTATTAACTGATGCATAATATTTATTTTGAACATTTCGATGAAAACAAATCTTAAATTATACATGTGTGAAACATTGTGTAGTCTATGTCGACGGCAGACAGCACTGTCTGAACCAATATAAAATAGGTCTTTTCCGCAACTAGTCGCCAAAATTTTTTTAGTAGAATCTATTCTTACTCTGATGTTATATATTACCTTAATTTTTTGTCGAAATTTTGAAAATCACGTGCGATAAAAATTTATCATAAGTTTAATTTCTCCCAATCTATTTAACTATAATTTCAGAATGGGTATGATAAAGAGAATAAATAGATACAAATAGTTGATGTTTTGTGCACTACTAGGATTCTTAAGAAAAGAAGTCTAAAAAACGGTAAGCTCTTTTGTGAAGGAGTACATACTTAATATTCTTCTTCTTCTTGTAGTGCCTATCCGTTTCGGAAGTTGGCGACCATCATGGCAATCTGCACTTTGCACACTGCTGCTCTAAAAATATTTGTGGTTGTTGTGTTGAACCACGTTCGTAGATTTTTCTGCCAGGAAATCCTTCGCCTTTCTGGTCCCCGTTTTCCTTCTACTTTTCCCTGCAAGATTAGTTGCAGCCATGGACGTAATACGTGGTTGCAGCAGTCCATATATTTCGCTGTTCCTCATGATGTGACCGAGGTATTTGATTTTGGCTGTTTTTATTGTGGTTAACAGCTCTTTTTCTTTTTTCATTCTCAACAGAACACCCTCATTCGTAACGTGGTCGGTATACGATATCTTCAGGAGGCGACGATAAAGCCACATTTTAAAAGCCTTAATTTTCTTGCAGGTGGCGTCTGTGAGAGTCCATGACTCAACTCTGTACAACAGTATAGGAAAGATGTAACATCGTAGTAACCTGATTTTTATGGGCATTGATAAATCATGATATTTGAATCCATTTTTTTAAATGCAGATTTTGCTTTCTCTATTCTACATTTGATTTCTATGGAATGGTCCCAATTTTCATTGACGTTCGTACCAAGGTATGTTTTTACTCTTTCTATTTGTTGACCGTTTACACCGATTTGTCCAAATTGCTGTTCCTTTTTAGAGATCATCATGCATTTTGTTTTCTTAGTGTTTAGTGGAAGTTCGTATCTCTGACTGACCTCTGTGATTCTGTTCATTAACTCCTGGAGGGTTTCAGAACTGTCAGCGAAAACTACCGTCTCGTCCGCGCCATATCTAATGTTATTGATAGATTCTCCGTTGATTCGAATTCCGGCTTCAATATCACCCACTGCTTCTTGAAAGATTTCCTCAGAGTATATGTTAAACAGCAGTGGTGATATTATACATCCCTAACGTTATTGTCTCTTCTTTATCGTTTATATCATTTAGGAATGTGTCCAACAACTCTGATCCATGAGGCCATATTGAGAATACATCATCTACATACCTCCACCAATACTGTGGGTTTGAAATTTTGTTTAGAAATGATATTTATTTAAATAACATTTACCATGGAAAAGGAATATAATAACACGCTACCTTTCCTGGATGTTTTAATCTCTGGAACGATACTGGATATGAGACTCAGGTGTATAGAAAACCAACACACACCAATAGATATCTAAATTTCAAATCAAATCACAATATTAATGTAAAAAAGGGAATAATTAAATCCTTATACGATAGAGCCAAAATTACTTGCTCTAACGAAAATTCGTTCTTGGAGGAGAAACATTTGTTAACATCTGTTTTATTAAAAAATGATTATCCTTTATCGTTTATAAATAAGGAATTTTCAACAATCGATCGAATAGAACAGAACAACTTAGAACGAGATCCTACAGCATACACAAGGAATAATATGAGGAAAATAACAATACCGTACATAAAAGGATTATCAGAAAAACTTAAAAGGATAGGAAATAAATTCAAACATTACAACATTCAAAACAACAAACACGTTGAGATCTATTTTGTCCAAAACCAAACCTAACAATGAACAAGAAAGGACAAAGAATTGCATTTATAAAATACCTTGTGAATGCGATCAGTTTTATTTAGGTGAATCATCAAGGCCATTAAATGTTAGAATAAGTGAACATCAATCTTATATTAAAAATAGGGAATTTGATAGATCTCAAATATGTAAACACGCATGGGATAATGAACATAGGGTTCAATGGAATAATTAAAATATAGTCCTAAAAGAAACGGATGGTAAAAAAAGAAAAATCAAAGAAGCGGCTCTAATTATGCTAAATGAGGCCAATTGTGTCGCAAATTCCTCGGCAGAATGTAGTAGGATCTGGTTACCAATATTGAAAGAGGAATTTATTAATAAGAAAATACCAGTATTAGTAAGTCAGTAACATATAGAGGATACATCATTTATATTTTTTAAATAACGTAACATATAAAATCAGAATTTTGATGTTTGTTGAAGGTAAACTAAATTCACGAACAAATACTCACAATGTCGGGATAGTATTATGAGGTTTTTTTCCTGGTTTTTCCCTCATAATTTACTATGGAATCACTAACAGGAGAATTTTACTGTCATCATGTCATGTGTTTGTCTTTTTAAAGACGAATTACATGCTATGATTTTTTCTGACGGATATTCTCAAGTTAAAGTTGATTTCATGTAATCGAATGAACTATCTTATAAGTAAAGTCGTCCCAAGAGCGCAACTCAACAATATTGGCAATATCATTTTAAAATCGTCTACTTTAAAATGCATAATGTATGTCTGAATTGTCAATATAAATGAGTCAGATAAAATTAAATTATTAGAAGAATTTTTTCACTATGTAAAAAAAAAACAAAATTTGTTTAATTTACTGTTTTTATTTTGAGAACGATTTCCGAATTGGAAATTGAAACGTCAATAAACGTATTTTTATCTTTAATTGTGGCTTATTCCCAGTTATAAATAGTAATTAATTATATTTAATGTTCATTTCCACCATAATAAATAGTTTCTAATACCACACGAACGTCCAGTGGACGTCCATAGTACGCCCTTTACGGATTTTATGGACGTCCTTCAAATGCCCACTTTGGTCCCAAGGACGTCCTTTTAACGTTATGATTGGTCCAAATTTTACGATCCATTTAATTAAACGAACGTCTATAAGACGTCCGGTGAACTTACTTGACATACTTTTGGGATGTCCCTTGGACGTCTATTTTAGGGCAGAGGATGTATATTAGAAGTCTAACGCCAACGTACGAAGTACTAAAAGTAGCGTCATGCTGTTCGTATTAAAGATGTATTCAGAGAAATAAAAAATTAATGTTTAAAGAAATTTATATTTATTGTTATATATCCCATTGGATATTATATATTTACTTATTTATATTCGTTTCCATAAACAAAAAAATCCACTGTGAAAATTATACAAAAATGCAAAATTATACAAATATACAAGTACACATAACGGGGAGGAATAGAAAAATGAATTAATTTAAAGATAAGCATTCCAGTAAGGAGAGAATCTAGATTCAAGAAATTGATCATACCAGAATAAGAAAGTGGTCTACACAATTTACAAAAACAGTAGATTAGGGATCTTCCATGAACTCTCTCTAACTTTTCGATACATGCTTGAGTAAAGGGAAACCAGATCATAGTTTTCAGTTTTAAGTTGAGTTGAAGTTTTAAGTTGAGAGCAGACAAGAGAAAATTATAGTTTTTAGACATGTATCTCCCTCCCTTATTTTATTTTAGAAAATTCCGCAATGATTTGATCAATGTAATGATTGGCGACAACCTATCAAGTAATATATTACCTTGGATTATTGAAGAATGCAAAGATTATCAAATTTGTTTTCTTTCCTGCTCATAGTACTGGGTTGACAAAACCTCTTGATGTGGCCTTTTTTCGGCCCTTAAAGATGAAGTGGCGTGAAACTCTTGATGAGTGGAAGAGCAAAAACCGAGGTACCATTCCAAAGGATAACTTTCCACGCTTACTGAAGAAATTCCTTGACAATATTGGTGTTGACAGTATCTCCAAAAATATTATGAGTGGTTTTAGAGGAGCAAGTACTTTTACACAAGAAAGGAGACACTACTAATATTGAAAACTACAGACCTATAAGTTTGTTGTCACACTTATAAAAATTGTTAACAAGAATAATAACCAACCGCATAACACAAAAACTTGATTTATATCAACCGGTTGAACAGGCGGATTTAGAAAAGGGTTTGGCGCTAATGATCACTTACAAGCCATCAGAACACTAGTAGAAAAAACCACAGAATATAATGTACCTTTACATATGGCATTTATCGACTTTCACAAGGCTTTCGATAGTATTGAGACTTGGTCCTTTTTGTCAGCCCTGAAGGATGCTCGAATAGACTCACGGTATACTACACTCATTAAAAACATTTATGAACAGGCCACATTCCACATCAAAATCAATGAAGACGAAAAAACTGAAAAAATGCGCCTTGATAAAGGTATTAGACAAGGTGATACTATTTCACCAAAGCTTTTTACCTTAGCATTGGAAAATGTATTCAAACAGCTTGACTGGGAGGAAAAAGGTCTAAACATTGATGGTGTACGTTTGAGTCATTTGAGGTTTGCGGATGACATAGTATTATTTAGTACAGATATCAAGGAACTGGAGCAAATGTTGAAGGAATTAAACCAGCAGTCAAATAAAATAGGTCTCAAAATGAACCTTCAGAAAACAAAAATAATGAGTAATTTACAAACTAATCTTGTTATTGACAACGTCAGTCTTGAAAATGTAGACCACTATATATATCTTGGACACACCATTAAAATCGGCAAAGAAAATCAAATAGCCGAAATAAAAAGACGCATACAACTGTCTTGTTGAGCTTTCGGCAAACTAAGCTTTATTTTGAAGAATAAAGATATACCAATGTGTCTAAAACGTAGCGTTTATGACAAATGTATCTTGCCTGTAACTACATATGGACTGGAGACGATGGCCTTCACAAAGAAAACCTTAGAACAGCTCAGTACAACCTAAAGAGCAATGGAGAGGGCCATGCTAGGGATTAGTTTGAGAGACAGGATTCGAAATAACGTCATTCGTGAAAGAACAAAAATTACTGATGTCTCAGAACGTATTGCAAGGCTCAAGTGGCAATGGGTCGGACACGTTGCCCGAGATAATCCCGAAAAATGGACACAAAGATTAACAAACTGGAGACCAAGAGAGAACAGGCGAGGAGTAGGCAGACCACAGAAGAGGTGGACAGACGAATTGCCAAAAGTAGAAATCAATGGAAGCAAATGGAAGAGGCCTATGCTCCAGCAGTGGACAAACACAGGCTGAAGAAGAAGAGGAGCAAGAATTTTTCCTCTCGATGGGAATTAAGTGAACAAGAGACTTCCTTCTGCAATGAAAATTCCTTAGTCTGATAATGATTTAGACTAACAGTCAAAAGTGGGTTCAGAAGTTTGAGACCTATTTGGAAGAAAGTAGGAGAAAGGAAACCCAGCCTTCAACAAAAATAAGGAAAAAGAAAGTTAATGTTCCTTCTGAAAGAGGTGTAGAGTCTATTGAAGGAGAAGTGATGGAACATGACCAACTGACTATTGCTACGACGTCTAAATCCGTCCAAAACCGAGACTTAAGGGACAATTGTGACTTAACCGATGAAGATGATTCAAATGATTCATTAAAAGACTTAAACACTGACCTTATTCTAAGTGATCTAACAAATGAAGATGAGTTTGATGGAATACCAGTAAGTAATGTGCAAGAATGTGCAACATTAACTCCTCTTCGGGTACCGTAGCCTATAAATCCCATAACAATTGATAACATTGAAAAGAATATGTGTGTCTGTTAACAATAAAACACTGAAAACTTTGTTTTCAAACTTCCACAAATTTTATTTTAAATATTATCACTACAGCTGTTTCGGCTGATTGCCTTTCTCAAGTGATCTATTTTGGCTTGGGTTTACAAATTTATAGTCTCTAATGAAATAGGTTGAGGAGGGGAGAACTGTTTGTCTCAAGTTGGTCATTCAAAATTATATCTGTGTTTTTTAATTTGTTGATTTCCATAGATTCTAACAAAGATAGCTTAAGGCCTTTATTTTGAATGTGAAGAATTTTAAATTTGTCATTAAAAGAATGATTATGATCTAGAAGGTGAAGTGCGTATGTCGAATCTGTTTTTCTATTCTTGAAAGCCCTTTTATGTTCTGCTATTCGTTTATCAAAGTTTTACCAGTTTGACCGATGTAAGTTTTTGGGCAGTCGCCACATTGAAGTTTGTACACACCACTATTTAAGTGTTTTTTATTTTGGCTCTTGTTATTTTTAATATATTTGCCTAGGTTGTTATTTGTTCGGAAAGCTGGTGTTATTCCTTTCTTTTTATGTGTTTGGCAATTTTTGTTGTTATTTTGCCTGTATATGTAATCGAGCAGAAGGTACTGGGTTTTTTCTCCGGTGGTGGAAATACTAATTTCAGGGCTTTCTTGTGTAGTTTTTGATTTAACATTTTATAAGTGTTTGTTCGTTGTATCCGTTGTTTACTGCTATTTGTTTAATTATATTTAATTCTGTCTCAAAGTTGCTGCCAGTTTATGTTGTGTTGGATGGGATGACGAATTGTGTATAGTCGTGTCAGTATGGGTAGGTTTATGAAATATGGAGAAATCATGTTTTGTTTTGAAGTCTGCTAATTTTTAATCTAAAAAATTTATGGATTGATTTTGTTCTGTTTCTATTGTAAATTCAATATGACTATGAACTGAATTAATATATGATAAAAATTCGTTACCATCTTACCCCACTTAGAGGTGGTGTAACTTGGGACACCCACTAAATTAAAAAAAGTGTGTTACCTACTTAAAGAAAGTAAATATATTACATATTACAATTTGAAAGTACAAGTGTACAAGTGTACTTCCAAGTTTTGAACGTGTTTTCTTTTTGAAAGAGTTGTTGGTTATTCAGTGGTATTTTTCAAATGTTAAAATTGTTTCAAGTAGCCTCAACTTACGGTACATTGGGGTTTCAACTTTTTAAGGTGTGAGGGCGTGTTCTAGAATCTTGTTTATAGCTTGTCAAACGTTTTTCCTTCACTTTAATTAAGCTTCCAAATTATTATTAGCTGTGTGTATTTGAAAGTAGTTTCAAGTTCATTATATTATATCGCTTTATTCATAAACACATTAAAATGTTGGCAATATTGTGTTTAACGTTTATTAAAATAATTTTAGCAGATGCAAATGAGATACAAACACTACAAACCAACGTAAACTTAAACTACCTGCCTGCATGTTGTATACGGTCAACAGCTGTTCATTCTCGAGTACGTACTTAAATTTGGGTTATAAATACCACACATAATATTTCATTTTTCATTTTATCTTAATGTGAGCTTCGTACAACGGCCTTTTCAACGATATTCTGGAATAGTGACAAGCTTATTTATGCTAGACTAGTAATAAACATAAACGAAATGAAAACAGTTGGTCTATTAGAATTTGCTCGTATTCTGACGTTTTGAAAAAATAAACAAAACAGTATACAAATGTTTATTCATTACATTTATTAGCATTTTAAAATAATTTATTGAATATGTGCTTTTAACTGGATATTGAATTTTCATTAGTTGAGTAAGTAAAAGAAACTGTCAATCACAACAATCTTCTTCTTTGTGTACCGCATTCTTTAAGGATAATGACTATCATTACGGCCCCTTTTATTATTTCTTCAGCAGCTCCAAATAGTTCTATTGTTGTTTTTCCACGTCACCGATTTACAATTGTCAGGCAAGACGTGCGTCGTCTCCCCGGGCCTTTTTTTCTTCCACTTTCCCTTATATAACCAATCGCATCAACTCAGATTTTTCATTTGTTAGTATATAAAAAAAGTGGCTCACTTTTCCTTTCTTTATAGTGTTTAGTAGTTTTTTTTTCATCTTTCTTATTGTTTCCCTGTATGTTATGTTATTTCCATGATAATTACACCTTCTTCGATAAAACCACTAGCCATATTTGCCATGCAACGCTAGCTAGTCTTTTTATCAGTTGCGTCAGTAATTTTCCAGGCTTCAACTCACTATAACGGGGCACAAAATAAGTAGCATTTCATTAATCTAGTGTTAATTTCTATTACCAATTTTTCTGATTTAACGCCCTTCTGGCTCTCTCAATGCATCCTTTTATTTTTTTATTTCCCATTGTTCGTTTAGCTTACATCCCAAGTAATTATATCTGGGTACTTTCTCTAAATCTTTTCCTTTAAGGTATATTGTTCCGTCTTTAATATTGTTGTTACTGACAGTCATGATTTTTTTTTGTGTTCAGAGCTATTCCATATATCGCACAGACTGCGTATGCTCTGCTATCTGTAAGGAGTATTGAGTATTGACTATATAAAAAATCAATACTTTTAGCAAAATTTTAAAAACTTAAAAAAAAAACGGGAATGTCATCCTTTTTTATTTAACCCGGCATCACCCAGGTGGTGTCTAATGGTACCCCAAACATAGTCATGGAAAATACAGTTACTTTGTAGTAATACGTTCCATTGTTCCAGTGACAAATAGGTAATAGGTTCCGGTAGCCTATTACTTTTGTCGCCTATTACCCAAGCTTCAAGCAGCTCCATTTCGCTTGGCTTGTTATTCGCTCCGTGCGTGACTGACGCGACACCTACCGCCTTCATCTGACAATTTTGGAGTCCCAATTTTCAGGTTAAACATATGACATATGTTTGACATTGTTAAATACATGAGAAATTGACAATTATTAATAAATTAGTTTTTTAACTATATTTTTCAGTTTATGTACAAAATAAATGTAGTATTAAAAACTGGGTTTCTCAAAATTCATCATAATATATCTTTTCAACTCCAAACGCAAAAGAAAGGGAAAAAGCTAGTACTGGCAAATCAAGTTTTTCACGCAAAAGAGCATATAATTAAGATAATAATAGTAAAAGTTATGATATAAAAGCTAAAGTCATCTGCAGTTAGGTTGAAGCCTTATGAAATATCATTTAAGGTAAATTATTTAAATTTTCCTATTTCAATTGCATAAAAATGAAACTATGTGCTATTTACTTTTTCATATTCATAGCACGAATTCATCTTTTTCTTTTCTCTAATTTATAAGTAATCTTTGGGAACCTATAAAACTACACTCACTGTTTTTGCTATTATTAGCAAAATTAAATACGCAAACATGTATTTGCACACATTTTTGATAAAATTTATGCGTAAAAATATTTTGTCCAATATTTCAATTTTGTCATTCGCCGCTACGCACGCTGGCATCGTTTCAATGTATCCCTACCATGGTCACGCACGGAGCGAATACGTTCTTGTAGTAATCATAATATCTTTTTTAATAAACGAATACTTTCTACTGTTTATAGTTTATTTTTGTTTCAACTGTGAGTGATAAACATTGTGCATATGTTTTGATGGTTGTTAAAAATAAACATTATACAGCTGACAGAGGCTTTAAAATAGATGATTCAACTACTATACTATATTATGAATTATCTAAGTGGCAAAACATAAAGCTCATCATACATAAATTCAGTGACAGTGACAATGACCACCCTATTCTGTTAAGGATTTGAGCGAACGATTGTCACGTCAACATATCGAATGCCGATTCGACTACCACTACGTTTAACATTATAGTTACACTGTGACAAAAGTAATAGTCAGTTTGCTGTAACCTATTATTAAGAAAACGAATACTTATTGGTAATAGTTTTATTTATCTGAATACGTTATATAACGCCCATGTTTACCCCAACACACATAGAACTAGCATAATTCTATGGTTAATACACAAATGTTTTATTGGTTGTCTAAAGCTTCCTAAAACATGTTGCCTTGGATATTCCAAACCAATTTTATTTGTAAGATGATCGTCAAAGTGACTACAGTGTTCTGCAATCCGATTAGATCCCACCTGGGTGAGGAAGACACAATCTTAATTCGCAAGGTAACTTAGACAATTTTAATTCGTGGCGTTATTTGTTGTACATATAAACTTTTTTCTCTAGAATGAATTACGAAAAATGACAAGCCAAACTATTGGTACTTTGGCAAGAACTCGAAGATCATGAGTACGACATCATGGACTCAGGCGATGAAAACGTAATAGATCACATAAGTAATCAGTCTAATGGTGAACAAAATAAAGAAATTGAGGAACTAGAATTATTGGAATCTGAAAATAAGCGAAAAGAAGATAAAAATATCCTTATTATTTATGTAGGGATTCCAAAACAAAATGGAGAAAACACCATAGTAATAAAGCAGTTAAAAACGAGAGAAGAGAACATAATTTCAAATTTACCAGGATTCGCACCATATGATGAAAACGCTAAGACTCTTTTAGATTGCTGGCTTCCTTTGTTTTTTTTTATGAAGAAATGCTTGAAGATATCATGGTTTGCACCAATGTATTGATAGATAAAAAAGCGTTATCCTACAAAGATGAAGCATATTGTAGCAGGACCAATATTGTTGAAATAAAGGCATTATTTGGCCTTCTCTACCTAGCAGGTGTATATAGAAATGGTCATCGTTATCTAAAAGACTTTTGGCGGATAAACGCTACATTAATCGATATATTTCATTCAGAGATGGCACTCAATAGATTTACATTTTTATTGCAGTGCTTACGTTTCGATAATGTAGACAATCGACAAGAAAGGCAACAGTCTAATAAGTTGGCTCTTATTAGGGCAGTTTTTGAAAAAATTGTCGCAAATTGTCACATGCTTGCTCACCAGGACAGTACTTGACTATATAACGAGGAGTTAGAGTCTGTTCGTGGGCGTTGCTCATTCCGGCAGTATATTCCGAACATGCCCGCGAAATTCGGAATAAAAATACTGATAGCACCAATTACTGGTAAAAATTGAAATATCACTTTCGATAATTGGTACACCTCTAACGAACTTGTAAAAATTTTGCGTGAATGACATAGTTTGACCTCAGTAGGAACTCTGAGGAAAAATTAGCGAGAGATTCCCCCAGAATTTATACAGATTAAAAACAGACAACCACAGTCCTCAGTATTTGGATTCTAGGTATCATATAACTATGAGTATCATATCATATAACTATGAGTATCATATATAGGTATCATATAACTTTAACTATGACATAGTTATATAGGAACATATAACTATGGTATCCTTTATTCCAAAAAAAGGAAAAAGTGATTTTATTATCATTACTTCATCACGATGATAAAATAGATAAATCTACCGGCGAGAAACGTTTACCAGAAATAATAAGTTTCTATAATTTTACAAAAGGAGGGGTTGATACGGTGAATGAGTTGACAGGAAGTAATAGTGGCTCGTAATTGTAAAAGGTGGCCACTAAGAATATTTTTTCACTAATGAACACAGCTGGAATCAACAGCCAGGTAATTTACAGAACAAACACTAGTAACTGTTCAAAGAAACTTCCTACATTCCCGGAAGATTAGGGATTAGTGTTTGTTACGCTAATTATGGAAGAACAAAAAAGTAATCCGCGACTTACAAAATATTTGCGATCCAAAATAGTTCAAGTTTTGGGAGACAGTGACCAGGAGAAAGTGAACAGGAATGGATGACAGAAGAGATTTTACAATTAATGAACAAACGAAGAGAATCTAAAGGAAAAAAATGGCAAGGACGGAGAATACAAAAGACTAAATGGAATAATTCGAAAAAAAAAATAACCGAAGCAAAAGAGAAATGGCTGGAAACAAAATGCGTTGAAATAGAAGAACTGCAACAAAGGCACGATTTTTTTAATTTACACAAAAAGGTAAAAGAGTTTACATCGACTACCACGAGAACGACTTTTCACACCATGCTGAACACGGATGACAAACTGCTAGAATCAACGGAAGATAAACTGAAAAGAATGGGAAAACTATATTAAAATTCTTTTTCGCGACATACGAGAAGAACCAAGATTGGAAAATAACAACGAAGGGCCAACAATTCTGAAATCTGAAATCATAAATGCAATTAATTATCTCAAAACAAATAAAATCCCAAGTCCAGACGGAATATACCCAAAAACGTTCAAATTAATCAGCGAAGAAAATATCGAATTATTTGTCCTTTTATTCAATCGCATTTATGATACAGGTAAAATACCTCAAGATTGGCTGGAGTCAATATTCATCCCACTACCAAAAAGCCAAACCCACAATACTGCAATGAGTTCCGTCTGATAAGCCTTATGAGTCATGCAGTAAAAGTCCTACTAAAAATCGTACATAATCGTATCTATAGAAAGTGCGAAACAATCATCGGAGACGATCAATTTGGATTCAGAGCAGCCACGGGAACGAGAGAAGCCCTGTTCAGTTTACTAGTTCTCGCCCAAAAATACTACGACCAACAGAAAGATATATTTATATGCTTTATAGACTTAGAAAAAGCATTTGATAGAGTAAGACACGACCTACTATTAGAACGTTTGCAAGAAGTCGGTTTAGATGGAAAAGACATCAAATTCTTAAAAAAACTTGTACTGGAACCAAAACGCCAGAGTTAGAATCGAAGGTTCCACATCCGCAGAAGTAGAAATTAAGAAAAGAGTTAGACAAGGATGTGTTCTGTCGCCTCTGCTGTTTTATCTTTACTCCGAGTTTCTGTTTAAAGAAGCATTGGAGGATTCCAAGGATGGAGTCAAGGTGAATGTCGTAAATATCAACAGTATCAGATACGCCGATGATACAGAGTTAATTGCGTATTCCGACTCAGGTCTACAATAACTCATCGACAAGACCAACTTGACCTGTGAGCAATTTGGTATGAAAATAAACATTAAAAAAACCAAAGTGATGTCAATCCGAAAAAACCAAAACGTACCTCAACCTTGCACAATAAATGGGCACATCTTAGAACAGGTTAATAGATTTAAGTAGCTGGGATGTTGGATCGATAGCAGCCTAAATCCTGATCAAAAAATAAGATCGAGAATAGAACAGGCCAGAAAATCTTTCGAAAAAATAAAAAAACTTTGCGATTCTCGAATAAAACTCGAAATTTGACTACGTTTATTAAAATGCTACGTCTGGTCGACTCTTCTATATGCAGTTGAAACGTGGACCCTTAAAACACCAACCGTAAATAAATTGGAGGCCTTTGAAATGTGGATCTACCGGAGAATACTCAAAAGGTCATGGACATCGCATACCTCAAACGAAGAAGTGCTGCATAGAATAGGCAAGGAAAGAGAACTTTTTAACACAGTAAAGGTTAGAAAAACATCATACCTAGGCCACATACTGAGAAATAATAAGTACCAATATGCCCAACTTATAGTGAAAGGAAAAATCGAGGTTAAGAGAGGCCTAGGAAGAAAAAGACTATCGTGGCTCAGAAACATCCGACAATGGACAGGGCTAAATTTTGAACAGCTAGTAAGAACAGCTGAAGATAGAGAAGAGTTTAAAATTGTAGTAGCCTACCTCCATTGAGGAGAGGGCACTTTAAGAAGAAGAAGACCAGGATCCACCGAAAAAGCATCGTACGGGTCGTGCACAGTATCAAGAAAATCTGTCCCGAAAACTAAACAAACATTGCGGTCAATGCCAAATTTTTATTGTTTAGATCACCTTCATCGCATTTGCGACGAATGTATCCAGTTCCGAGACTCCTAACTTCTTTTAAGCTTGGATATTCAATGTCCTGCTTTTTTATATCTTTATTTGAATCTCTTGAAAAAACTTTTTTGGAAAATCTCTTATTTTGAATCATTATCTTTTGTTTGTGAATTTTTTATGTATCAGTGTCTGTAGGAATTTTATTATTTTGTAAATTTTACCTAATACGCGGTCAAATTTAAGCCAGTGTTAAAAACTGCTGTTATTTATGAAAACTTAGATAGTCAAATAAGATATTTAAAAAAATAAATTTGTGTTCGAAATATT